>CM037152.1:56265263-56865263 GCA_020921065.1 Vaccinium darrowii
CTGAGGACTTAAGCCCGCTAATATTACATATTTGTGTGCTTATAATTCATTTTTAAAATGCATTTTAGATTCTTAACACTCTAATGGAGGTTTTTCGTGTTTATAGCTTAAAATGAAAATTGAAAGGTTAATAATTTTAAAAATAATAGGAACATAATGGAGATTGTGTTCCTATCATTTTTAAAATTATTACCCAGGACCCACGTGTAGATGAGAGATTGTGTTCAGTGTTATTTCCCTAGCATCTCTCTAATCATTTTCACTGCATGCATTTTGTTGTAAATGCACTTTAAGATATACAGAATACAATTGTTAAAAATATTGAAGAGAGAAATTTCTAGATTGCCCTTATGAACAAAATGACATTTGAAAATCATTTTCAAATCGGAATAAGTGTAATAATGTAACAAGATTCAGGTTGCATATTATTACAATGCAACAACTCAAAAAATGAATTAAATGCAAACTGAATTTTGCGAGGGTGTCAATCCCAAGGGATTGGCCTTGAGGTCAACACCTGTAACTTAAAAATTTACTCTCTTCATATAGTCTCCCGTTCGAAAGCTTTTAGCTGAAACCAATTTTTTTTTTTTTTTTACTCAATGATGACTCTAAGAGTTTGGGAGCATGTAGTCATTGATCATAAACATAAAAATAAGAGGAACAAATACTAAAATCTATACCAAAGTTTAGTGTTTGATACTAAATTTGCAAGAGATGAGAGAGAATAGGGGCGGACGCAGGATCTAGTATCAGCGGGGTCAAGTATATAGTAGATCCAATTTAATACTTAACCAAAAGATATTTAATATATATATTAGCAAAAGTGGTATGTCAACCATAACATATCATATCGTTTACAACTCGCCCTTACGGTTTTTCATATTTTGAAACCGATTCATGATAGCTTCATTTGAAATGGTATAAAAAATCTCTCGCTCAATGTACACAACCAAACTATCCTGCATCCACTGGTCACCCATTCTGTTACGAAATCGGTTCTTCACAATCTTCATTGCAGAAAATGCTCTCTCCACTGTAGCGGTCACAACTGGTAAAACTAAGACTGAATGGCTGAATAGGCAAGTTGGTTATTGAAATATGAGAGAGAGAGAGCCTCGAATATTATAAAGAGTTGCTTGAATATTGTAAAGATCCTCGAACAGTCCAAAATCACCGACCGGCGAACACCCTTCTCAAGTCTGAAGTCTCAACCTCTTCCTCTTGCAATAGTAGACCCCCATATCGACAACTCCCTCTGGTTCCTCTCCGTGATTTCGAAATTTGTTTTCTTTATCTTTTTTTTTTTTTCTTTTTACCGACAGAGGGAAAGGAGGAGAGAGAGACCAGTTAAACAGAAAAATAATTGGGTGTGGCTACCCTATCATAGAGCAAGTTAAAAAGTTCTGGGACTACCAAAAAAAAAGATTAGAGGTGATCCGGAAAAATTATTTAGGCGTAGTTATATTTATTTTTTGTTACTTGGGGCAAGATTAGAAAATAATCTATACGGTATGGGGGCAAAATACCCAAAATTATATATACACGGCAGTAGGAAATTTCGGTCCAGCGGTACTTGCCCTTATGTGGGGCCGCCCTTGAGAGAGAAATTGACGAGGTTTCTGAAAGGGACGAAGAGGGAACAGTGGGGCAGAAAACTAATGAGGAGCTGGTGTGTAAATAAGTTTCTGATCGATACCCAACAAACGTGGTGTTTGCACCTGGTGTGTAAATAAGTTTCTCCCTCTGGCCATATTTGTTAGTCCATTTTGAGAAATTATGTCACTTTTCAAATGATTATAGCTTATAATTTATAATATTTTATATAATTTTAAAAATATTGTTTTTATAAAACTAATCGAGTTTTATCAAACAAGATTCATATTAGACATATAATCATTAACCAATTTAAAGATATCTCCGATTGTAATAGAACGATCGACAAACAAATCCAGATGGGAAAATATTCTATTTTTCTTTTATCTGAATTATTATTAGTGTGTTTGTCTGAACAGCTATTATTAATGTGTGTCCAATCCAATAAAGCGCGCGATGTGGTGTCCGTTATATTTTTTTATTTCTTCTTCCAGAGTTGGAGACACCTACACGTTCGTTACGCGGCTTTTCCGTTTCGCGCCACGCACCATCCACATCCACCCGACACGACACGGCTTGTCCTTTTCCCTCCACTCTAAGATAAACCCTCCCGATAACAAAAACCCTAATTCCCAACTTCCACCAACGTATCAATCCAATCCTGTTTTCGAAATTTCTACATTTCTCTGATCAGCCATGTCCAAAAACTCGAAGAATTCGCTCTACCCACAAGTAGATCAATCCAACCCAGAAGCTCTTTCTTCCTCTTCAACAAAGTCCTCCTCCTCCTCTTCTATCTACCCATCTTTCAACATGAAAGACGTTGAGAATCTCTTCCCAGATAACGACCCCCAAAACCCTAACAATTCCCAAACTCAATCAGTTGAATCAGTCGAAGAAATCCTCATCAGTGTGCCTGGAACCGTAATCCACCTCATAGACAAGCAACAGAGCGTCGAACTAGCCAGCGGCGAGCTCACCATCGTCCGTCTCCGTCAAGGCGAAAACGTCGTCGCAGTATTCGCGCGTGTCGGCGACCAGATCCAATGGCTGTTAGCCAAAGACGAGGCCGCCGTAAAACTCGACGACTCGCATTACTTCTTCACTCTACGGGTCTCACCCGATTCCAAATCCGACGACGACGAAGACGGCGGCGACGTCGTGGAGGGGAATCCCGAGTCTGAGGAGAATGTGTTGAATTACGGAGTGACGATTGCGTCGAAGGGGCAAAAGGGGTTATTGGAATCTTTCGATGCTATTTTGGACCATTACAGTGCGTTTTCCGTGCAGGTAAGGGCGGAGCTACTAACTATCTAACTTATTGCATGTTTGTTAACAAAACTCACAATTTTTGCTGCTAGTTACTAGATTTTAAGGAGTCCTTTTAATTTATTGGAAAAAGTTCAAAATTTTCTTCAAAGATGCAGGTACCAAGTTCTTTATTACTTTCATTTCATGTTGTTCGTCCCTTTCGTAAAATGATGAACTTCTGCCGCTAGATGCTAGTTAGTAGATTTCAATGAGTTGTTTTGATGTATAATAAAAGTTCAAATTTTTGTTGCCAAAGATGCAACTTTTTTTAGGTTTTCGTTTTGCCGGTAAAACACAATTTGAGATGAATGAAGTATTGATTACTCAATATGAAATAATATATTCGTCACCTATATTTGTGAGTTTGACCCTACAATAGAGCTATCTTTGTTAAATCTGTTGCTAATCACTAGATTTCGATGAGTTCTTTTAATTTACCAGGAAAAGTTTAAATTTTCCTTGACAAAGATACTCCCTCGGTTCCAAAAATAGATGTCCAAAACAGCTATTCACGTCTCTCATGAAATTATTTACTATATAGTTTAAGTTATAATGGTTTACATATGCATTATGAATGTTGCTTGATAGATCTCACTCAGTTTTATTGAACTAAAGTTTTGAAATCATAAAAGAGTATTATAAATTACAAAATTTAGATGATATTTTGGGAGGTGTAAATAGTGACTTTGGACATCGATTGTGGAACGGTAGGAATACCATTTTTAAAAGTTCTTGTTTTGAGCACCGGTCAAGGGACTGAGCAAGTATAATAAGGAATATTATATTTTGAACCTAACTTTCGTGATTTCTTTCCCTACAATAGAGCTCCTAATCTGCCTTAAACTTATATTGTGTTAAGTTTTCTCCAAATATTGAAAATTCTGGCTCTGCCCATGTGCTCAGGAGGTGAAGGAGGCGGTGGATGGGGCGGTGGTGGCGAGGGAGACAACACCAGAGGAGATGGCGACGGAGGTGGAGAAGAGGAAGGGGGTGGAGCGGAGCGCGACAGTGTACTGGACGACGCTGGCTCCGAATGTGGAGGATTATAGTAGTGGTGTTGCAAAGATGATTGCAGGTGGCACGGGACACGTGATTAAGGGGATTTTGTGGTGTGGGGATGTGACAGTGGATAGGTTGAAATGGGGACATGACTTCATGAAGAAGTGGATGAAACCCGGTTCGGACGCAGAAATTAATCCCTGGGTCAGGAAGAGGATAAGAAGGTTGGTCTTTATTATGTTTTCAATAAAACTATAATTGTCTTATAATGCATTCATGGAACAGACCTCACATGTCATGCGTTTTACAATGCGACAATGACAACTTACGTGGTATGCTAAACATGGTCACCACTGTGGTGACCTTACCATTCATTATTTTTCTTAGTTGTTACCGCAATTCTCCATTGTTTTGCCATTATAATTGGTTCCTTTAGTTAATCATGTCTCTCGTAGACTTTTGGTTTTCACAGTCTGTTTCCTGAAGTCAAATTTACTGAAACAAGGGTCAAAGACGAGCCCCTTCTTTTAACCATAATGCTATGGAATTGATGCAGGATGAATTCCAAGAAAGTCCTATCTTATTTTACTTAATTAGAATTTGTATTTTTGTTTAATATGTCTTAATTTAGTCAGAATATTATAGGTGTATTTAATTTCCTAGTTTCTTTTGATTGGAGTTCCCTATTTTGTATGTTGATTTTGTTTTCTTATGTCTTATTTTTCTTTTTGGTATTTTAGGAAGGCTTGGTAGCTTTGGAAATTCTTTTTATTATTATAAACAAAGATGTAAGCCTTAGGGCTATGAGTGGTTGATTTTGATTAATAAAAGCTAGATATATCTCAATATCGTTTGTTTAGAGAGGGAGTACCTCTTACTCAAACTTGTTCGTGATTGTCCTTGTTGCCTGTTCTTCTATTTCATCACGCGTCCCTGCGATTAACCAAGAAAAAACACGCTTCCCTGCATCAAGAATTATGGGGAACTTAATATTTCATCCAATCGTGAATCAACAAAGCGGTGAGTTCTGCACAAAATTTGGTGAAGAGGCTTTAGGATGAGTTTAGAATGATTTGCGAAAAATAGTCATTAAATGTTTTAAAAGATTGAGGATTGGCACTTTTTTTTTTATCAATAATGGTTGGTGGTTTCGGGAGAAGTGGAGAGATTTTTTTTTCTTTATGAAAGATTTGATGAAGGACTGGAGTGGTTCATATCAAAACCAAAACCAAATGTGTACTTTAATGCTTGACGTTTGTCTTTTGGTCTCTCCCTTTTCTTGCTTTGGATTTTATTTCCCTTGTAATACACCTAGGATGATATGTTTATGGTGTCATGCAGTGCTAGGAGGATGACAAAGAGGTCAGAGAAAATAGTCGCCGGATTCCTTTCTGGGGTTCTGAGAGTTTCTGGATTCTTCACAAGCTCAATTGCAAATTCAACAGTTGGCAAGAAATTCTTCAGTCTCCTCCCTGGAGAAATTGTTCTTGCGTCTTTGGATGGATTCAGTGCGTATTTCATCTCAATCTCATGTTTCTGAGCTTTAATTTATTTTTGTGCAACTTCACTTTATTTTGCTCTTTCACCTTCCTATATACTTTGTTATTCAAGGAAATAGCCATGTGATTGTTTATGAAGTTATCAGTTCAAACCACCTTGGCTCTTTGGTCAAGTCTACATTCTTTCGGCTAGTTCTAACTTCTAAGTGTTATGCTGTATGATATGATAAAAATGGCTTGTAATAGAATTCTTGTTTGGATGCTCTATCAAACTACCCTGACCTTCGAGTTTCTTATGCCAAGAATTTTAGGGATTATAGTTCAGGTCTTAAGACATAAGTCTTTCAGGTAACAATCAGTCAGGCTAACCCGTTCATTGTAAAAACTTGCCATCCGGTTTTCCTATTCTTTCAACCACTGAGGTAGAGAAACTCTTAGGATATCTCGTCACATATTATGCAACACCGTTGAATTGATAGACACGACTTTGCTACATGCTACTGTCTTTAAAGCGTTATGATTTCAAATTCGTGGTTGCAAACAGTTGCTGTGATGACTTAAACTGTTTTTTAACTGTGTTTTGCTCTCTTTTGCGTCTGGTTCTTTGGTTTCTTTCTGCTCCACCCAATAGAAAGTTGCTGCGATAACAATCATAATGTCCAACCAGTTCGATTTAAAGTTGAGCTTCCAGTCGGGTCCTAACCCATTGCAATCACTATATAGTACTGATAATGTGGTCATAACTTTAAGAGAGGTCTTTAATATTTTGAATTGACCTTCGAAACAGAGTTGGTTTCTTTGGAAATAATTGGAATTTCTTCTGGTTTTATCCTTTAGTAGCAGCTACTGCAGTTTGTTTCCTGCTTTCCTGCTCATGAGATTATTTCTGTTTGTGCAAGCAGATAGAGTTTGTGATGCTGTTGAACTCGCGGGAAGAAATGTAATGTCAACCTCATCAGTTGTGACTACTGGACTTGTTTCCCATAGGTATCTCACTGCATGCCTTTATAATCATGTGCAAATACGCAATCGTTATCATTATCATCCTAGTCATCTCCAATGTCATTGCATTTCAACATTCTTGCAATATCGCTGGGTTCTATGGTGTAGCTGTTTGCTTTCAGTGGAATCTTTCTGTTGATATGAGATGTTTGATAAGACATTAATGTTGAACATCATTTCTTTTTTTTTTTTTTACCTTCGGTGGAATCTTTATGGCGCATTTCATTGTCCTTGAAACTTTTTCTTCTTCCGCTTGTTGCCACAGAGAGACGATGGCCACCCAAATTTATTCTTAGCGTAGTCAATTGGATGAGCATTTCATATGTTTTAGTAGTCTAGATTTTACTGAGCCAAAAAAAAAAAAAAAAGGTCTAGATTTTTGGCAAAATATATGGGTGCCATATCTTAGACTCTTGAGTACTTTCTCCGGTTTACTTGTGGCCATCTTGAAACAGAGTTTTTTCCCCCCTTGTTCTTTTTCCCTCAACTGAGCCACTGAATCACACAAATACCACTCTCTTTTCCACGCTTTTAATATCATTGATACCGTTCAGAAGTATGAAAGTATCTGTATCATTGCAGGTATGGAGAGCAGGCAGGCCAGGTGACCCATGAAGGGCTTGACGCTGTAGGGTATGGTATTGGGACTGCTTGGGCTGTGTTTAAGATTGGAAAAGCACTCACCCCAAAGAGCATCATCAAACCTACAACCATCGCCAAACATGCTGCTCAAGAAATTTCTGGCAAATCAAAGACGAAGGATAAAAAGTAATTGCTAGATAAACCCGGTGTTTGCAAACTACTTTCTGGTTCTTGTATGAGTGTAAAGGCCGAAATATTTGGCAGCTGTCATATCATAGAATGATGAGTACAATCTTTCATGTCATAGAAATGAGTGATTATTGGTTTTTAATTTCCTTGTCACAGATGTTGTATAAATATGATTTCATTACAAAGTTGTGTTCTGATAAGGCTTAATTGCTGTGTCACCTCTATCTTCCTCTTGTTCTACCGAATGAGTTTTTTTTTCTTGGTCTTCATGTGAACTAGTCTCAAATGACATGAGTCTCCAGCAGCGACGGAGCAAAGTGTGTGGGTGTGGTGGCCGGGCCTCCTCTACCCCTGACGACTTATATTCTTATCGTATACGTTTCCTGGAGTGGATTGGATGTTACTGAACAAAAGGATCAGCATTACATTCTCTTCCTGCGTGTACATCACCAACAGATCTGATATCGCCATTCTATACTACCCCGCTATGACCAATGGTTCTTCCCTCCGTTGGTTAGAAGGGAGAGATAATACCTTGCTAGAATCACCCTGTATATACCATATAGTATAAAATGCACATTAAATTAGGGATGGCAACGGGTAGGGTATGGATCGGGGGACCCTATTCTATCCCCGATCCCCAATTATGAAGTTCCTCCCCATCCCCCACCTCCATACCCAAAAGGGATAGTGGACAATCCACCATACCCGCCTCCCATTGGGGAACGGGTATATTCGGGTAAATCCATATCCAAACTAATTGAACAAAAAAAAAAAAGAGGATAAGATCTAATTTATGTGTCCTATACTAACAAAAACAACCATTTAAAACAAAATAGAATAAAAAGTTGCGAAGAAATAATAGTCTACCAAGATTATATACAATTTTAAAACTACCATCATTAAACTTTTTTTTAACACTTAACCATATATAGTTTTAATTCGGAACAATATACATAAATTATACCAATATGCATACTTATATATAGGTGGATTTTCTAGTCCAAACCTCCCGAGAATAAGAAAAAAGTGAGTTTTTTTGTGTTGCAAGTTATTTTTGGAAAATCTGAGCCGTCCAATGTGTTCAGAAGGTGTTTTCAAGGGTCCACGCGAGAAATCTTCAAAAAACAATACCGAGAAGGGCTTGATCCAAGCAGTTTTCGCAAAAACTATAAATATAAATTTTTTGCGAAAACTGCTTGGATCAAGCCCTTCCCGGTATTGTTTTTTGAAGATTTCTCGCGTGGATCCTTGAAAACACCTTCTGAGCACATTGGACGGATCGGATCGTCAAAAAAATGTTCGGATCATGGAGGTCCGAAAGTCCGGAGTCCGGAGGAGAAGCTCTCCCCTTATATATATACACACATACATATACATTTATATATTACTATATGCCCGCATATATACATACACTCTTCATAAAAAATATGTATACAATTTGAAACGGGGGCGGGTACGGGTATTCGAAGACAGGTATCACAAAATCATACCCGCTCCATTTTTAATCGGGGATTCTTTAAGTTCTACCATACCCGCTCCTATTGGATGAAAAATCGAATAATATCTGCTTCCAAATAACCGGAGGTGGGGCGGGTATCCATCGGGTTTGGGGAAATTGCCATCCCTACATTAAATATTAATATTTTATTATGTCGGGCCCTCCAAACTTCGAAAGTGAAAAACAAGTACTTCATATTACATGTATCTGTATATTTTGGCAAGTATGAATAGAAAGCAGTTATACTTTTCCTCTAGATTTATTCCTTAGATTTTATGCTTGAATTTCAAACTACACTTGAGGAAAATTCAAAATTCAATGTCCATGTGAGTGTGTAAAATTTCAAGTTCTAAGTTTCCGCCTTCTCTCTGTGTAAATCATAGCTCCAGTCCTTGTCTCAAGTGTGCGGACAAGACCCGTTAGTGATCCACCAGCAGTAGCCATGGAGACGAGACGGGTCACAGCATGCACTTGATGAGGAAGCCACCTCCTGTCCGTTGGTTGATCTTAGGGTGAGTTTCTCATTAGTTGATGTATAGGAGAATGACCGTCATGAAATCAGTGGTAGGAGTTTTAGGAAATGGGAAACTTATTCTGATACATATAAATGCAATTGGGAAGTAGAATGCCAATGGCCTCCCACAGGCTCCAAGAATTCCAACAAACCCCTGAAGAAAGGCATGGACTGATGGACAAGGCCTTGGCAGTAGTTGCCAAAAGAAATGAACCGGTAAAAGCCAAAGAAAAGAGCAGGTAAAAAAGTCGTTTTCTGTTGCTACAAAGTACAAAGTCGTCCTTTTTCAAGTAATGCAAATAAGGACCCTTGGCAGCCATCAGAATTCCTTGTTCAAAGTAACACCACATCCTCCAACTCCTTTGACAGCCATCAGAATTCCTTCACTGAAATCTTCAAATTCAAGCTTTCAAATTCTTTCCTTTCAATAGATAAAGGAGTGGTCGAGCCAAATTTTGGGTGTCAACTGATACAATTTATCTTGAATTACCTGAAACCACTAGAATATACCTCACACGTAATATTAACGATCAAAACATTAACAATAAACGTAATGATACGACAAAACCGAGGAGTTAAGCCCACTAATATTATTTGTGTGCTTATCATACAGCAAGGGCGGAGCTAAGCTTGGGCTGAGGTGGGCTACAGCCCAGGTGGGCTTGCAAAAAACCAAAAAAAAAAAAAAAAATTATATGTAAAATTCAGATCCAACAAGTTCTAGCCCACTCCAAAATTTTCAGCTCAACCCAACCCAACCAAGATCCCACAACCAGGTCTAATTTGTATAAAAAATCAGACCCAAAAAAAAGAGGAAAACAAAATGGATCTGGAATTTCACAAGTGGGTCGAAAGACTCGAAACTCACCCAATACCACTCGATTGTGTTTAAGCCAAGAGTATTTCAAGTTTTGATACCTGATTTCATCATCTAGGCCTAGGGTTTCGACTGAACTGAGTTACTCTGTTCTGCGATTTGCTTCTCTGACTGGGACTGGTTCCATTGCGACTTGAGAGAGAGAGAGAGAGAGAGGGCTCCGACTGGTTAGATTGCTGCTCTGTTTGTCTTGGATCTTGATCGATAAGCAAGCAATGGTTTTTATTTCGGTATGTTCGAGATGACTGCTCTGTTCTTCTTCTTTGTTTTGTTTTCGGTATGTTTGAGACAAATACTACGTAATACTTTATTTCCACCACTTGGAACTTGAAAGATGACTTATTTTCATGTCTTTTGGATTTTATTTGTACTCCTCCACTTCGAAGACTTGTGTACTCTTCCTCTGCTATTAACTATACAAAACTCTCGAGTTTTTTTATTTCCTCCGGACCCCACCAAGAAATAAAATAATACTTTATTTCCACCACTTGAAACTTCAAAGATGACTTATTTGGAAAATGATAGTTACACACAAAGTTTGTACCCACAAAATACCCAAACACACACACAAGTGTGGCCCCCACACATTGCACCTGCAGTGTGTGGAGGCCACACTTGTGTGTGTGTGTGTGTGTTTGGGTATTTTGTGGGTAATTTTTGTGTATATGTAGTGTTGTTCGACTTATTTTTATGTGTCTTTTGGATTTTATTTGTACTCCTCCACTCAGCTTGGTTTGTCATTTGCTAAAATGGAAATTTGCTGAAATCAAGTAAATGATTTTAGCAAATGAAGTGGGGTCCAGATTCATTGTTGCTAAAATCTCCTCCCCACTTCATTTGCCAAAATCATCCACTTGATTTTAGCAAATTTCCATTTTAGCCAATGGCAAACTACTTTACTCTTCCTCTACTATTAAATTTAGGACTTTTTAATTTGTGTTTAACTTTACTGGACTTGAAATGTTGGACCATGATATACTGAATAGAGTTTTTCAGAACATTAGTGGGTGTGCTTAGTAGTTTATTAAATTTTGGTTAGCTCAGGGTAAATTAATGTTCTGGCTCCGCCCTTGATCATACAGAAAGAAATAATTCATTTTCCAAATGCATTTTAGATTCTTAATTAACACTCTAATGGAAGTTTTTTGTGTTTATGGGTTGGAACGAAAATTGAAAGGATAATAATTTCAAAAATGATAGGAACACAATTATCCGGACACATTTATTACTCAGGACCTCATGTATATGTGAGATTGTGTTCGGTGTTGTGTCCCTAGCATCTCTCTAATAATTTTCACCGCATGCATTTTGTTATAAATGCGTACTTTAAGATATGCACAATACAATTGTTAAAAATATTGAAGATATAAATTTCTAGATTGCCCTTGTGAACGAAATTACATTTGAAAATCGTTTTCAAATCGGAATAAGGGTAATAATGTAACAAGATTATTACAATGCAACAACTCAATCGAAAAATGAATCAACTGCAAACTGAATCTTGCGAGGGTGCCAATTCCATGGGATTGGCCTTTAGGTCAACACCTATAACTTAGAAATTTTCTCTCTTCATACAGTTTGAGAGAAATGGACGAAGTTTTCGATCTCAATTACCCAACAAAGGAACGAAGAGGGAATAGATGGGCTAAAGACTGTAGGATGGGTTCTTTGTTTACCAAATCAAATTAACTTGGAGAGGCTAGCAATAGCTAATAGTTAAGCAGAGAAATAAAAGAGCGTGTGAAGGGGTAAAGAATTAAGCCAAACATACAGAAAGAGAAGGCAGTCGTGTTCATTTCATTCCCCTTTGAATCATCATCGTCCTCGGATCACAGTTCAAGAGATTAGATGGGCTCGCGAGCATCAACAAGAACAATGTTCTTGATTCCAGGGCTCTGAGTCACTTTCTTTCTCTAGGATTTCCGTGCTCTAAGGATGAATCAGAATCTCTCTGTCTGGAATTTATGAATGAATGCCCCATATTTATAGGGATCTGCACCCAATCATTGGGCTGTAGACATTTCCCCAATAATATGATGACACGTGCTCTCTCCGTACACCTGGGCGACGTGGGTGATGCCACTGGCCATTAGGAAGCTTCCTTTAGGTCATTCTAGTGCATCATTTCCCTCGCAGCAACCCTTAATCCTTTAAAGCCACCAAACCACTTGTATCCCCCCTATTCCCGCGGTGCTGGGCATGGTCACGAGCCTTTTGGCTCGCGCCAAGACCTAATTAGAGCTCGTATCGACTTCCCTACCCCTGCCTTTTGGCCAGGTACCGTCGCGAGCTTGGTTTGCGTATTCACGTGAGCATTCGTTCTTCCCCGTCGCGGCAACCTTCTTCGCTGAGGACCTCGCGAGGGGTGAGCTCCCTGCTAAGTGGTGTTTCCCTTATTCAAGGCACCTGCAATTCTGTCTCGTTACTTCCTCGAGGTCATCCTCTTCGCGTTGGGGTTTTCTTCTAGTCATCACTTGCTATTTGAATTATGACGTGTCTTATTGAGACTCTTCGAGCCACGAGCCTTGTTTGTATAGGTTGGTCAACTGCTCCGTCACCCTACGCGCTGACCTTTCCTACAAAGACTAAAGAGAAGCTGGGTTCTAGGCTTTTGGCCCTTCCATTTGTTATATTCTGGAAACATTTGGTGGTTTCAAAGATTAAAAAATTATTTGTGTACCGTCAATATAATATTTCGATGAGGCCATCCCTAAAGTAAGAGGAAATTCCAATATAGTAGTAGTAGTAAATTTGTTCTTTCACATAAGGTTACATGACTCTACAACTTCAAATGTGACATCGCCACGTTACTTTGACTTTTAATTGGAGTTTTTCCTAATTGTAATCAATAGTGAGATTTGGTTTTTAGTATTATTTTTAGGCCTTGTTCTCAGATAGATTTTAGGTACATAAAATTTTACATTTTATGGCATTCCAATCTCAACACATAAAATGTAGAAGTCATTTTATGAGATTTTCATAAAATCCTTCTAAAATTTATAGGAAAACTATTACATTTTATCAGTTGGAAAAATAACTCCATTTTATCACCTCTCTATAAAATACTTATTTTATGAGATTTTCATAAAATCTACCTAAAATCTATGGGAGAATAAGGCGTTCGTGCGTTTGCCCAATCCAAGAAAGCGCGCGATGTGGTGTCCGTTATTTTATTTCTTCTTCCAGAGTTGGAGACATCTACACGTTCGTTACGCGGCTCTTCCGTTTCGCGCCACGCACCTTCCACATCCACCCGACACGACACGGCTTGTCCTTTTCCTTCCACTCAAGATAAATCCTCCCAATAACAAAAACCCTAATTCCCAACTTCCACCAACGTATCAATCCAATTTTCCAAATTAGTTTCTTCACTCCCTGATCAGCCATGTCCAAAAACTCAAAGAATTCGCTCTACCCACAAGTAGTTCGATCCAACCCAGAAGCCATTTCTTCCTCTTCAACAAAATCATCCTCCTCCTCTTCTATCTACCCATCTCTCAACATGAAAGACGTCGAGAATCTCTTCCCAGATAACGACCCCCAAAACCCCAACAATTCCCAATCTCAATCAGTTCAACCAGTCGAAGAAATCCTCATCCGAGTGCCTGGCACCATAATCCACCTCATAGACAAACAACAGAGCGTCGAACTAGCCAACGGCGAGCTCACCATCGTCCGTCTCCGTCAAGGCGAAAACCTCGTCGCAGTATTCGCGCGTGTCGGCGACCAAATCCAATGGCCGTTAGCCAAAGACGAGGCCGCCGTAAAACTCGACGATTCGCATTACTTCTTCACTATACGGGTCCCACCCGATTCCAAGTACGACGACGACGACGACGATGAAGGCGGCGACGACGTCGTTGAGGGGAATCTCGAGTCTGAGGAGAATTTATTGAATTACGGAGTGACGATCGCGTCCAAGGGGCAAAAGGGGTTATTGGAATCTTTCGATGCTATTTTGGACCATTACAGTGCGTTTTCCGTGCAGGTAAGGGCGGAGCTTCTAACTCTCGAACTCATTGCATGTTTGTTAACAAAATTCACAATTTTCTGCTAGTTACTACTAGATTTTAAGGAGTCTTTTTAATTTATCGGAAAATGTTCAAAATTTTCTTCAAAGATGCAGTTAAACAAGTTCTTCACTACTTTCATTCAATATTGTTCGTCCCTTTCGTAAAACCGATAAACTATTTTGATGTCTGAATAAAAGTTAAAATTTTTGTGGACAAAGATCCTTTTTTTTTTTCCCGTTCTGCTGACCGGTCAAACAATTTGAGATGAATGAAGTATTTGATTTCTCAATATGGAACAATATATTCTGCACCTGTATTTGTGGGAAGGGGGAGTGCTGGGTGCAGCATCTGAGCCGTCTGATATGTTTTCAACGGCTCAGATTTCATCGGCACTTTGCAGATCCAAGCTTTTCATTGCCAAGATGAATTCAATGAATTCCGAGCCGTTGATGGCCAAGATCAACGGCTCGGATGCGCCCACTAGGGCCGCACACCAGCAATAGAGCTATCTTTGTTAAATCTGTTGCTAATCACTAGATTTCGATGAGTTGTTTTAATTTATCAGAGAGTTTAAATTTTCCTTGACAAAGATACTCCCTTGGTTCCACAAATAGATCTCCAGAATCGCTATTCACACCTCGCATATAATTATCTATATATTATAAGTTCTAATGTTCTGCATATGCAATACGAATTTTATTAGTTCTATTGAACAAAAATTTTAAAATCATAAAAAGTCTTATAGATTGCAAAATCTAGATGGTTTTTTGGGGTGTGAATAGTGATTTTGGACATCAATTGTGGAATGGAGGGGTACCATTTTTTTTTTTTAAAGTTCTCATTTTGAGCGTTGGTCAAGGGACTGAGCAAGTACTCCTATTTGATTTGTCAATGAGGAATATTATATTTTGAACCAACTTTTGTGATTTTCCCCCTACGATAGAGCTCTTAATCTGCCTTAAACTTCTATTGTTTTAAGTTTTCTCCAAATATTGAAAATTCTGGCTCCACCCATGCGTGCAGAAGGTGAAGGAGACAGTGGATGGGGCAGTGGTGGCAAGGGAGACAACACCGGAGGAGATGGTGACGGAGGTGAAGAAGAGGAAGGAGGTGGAGCGGAGCGCGACAGCGTACTGGACGACGTTGGCTCCAAATGTGGAGGATTATAGCGGTAGTGTTGCAAAGATGATTGCGGGTGGTACGGGGCAGGTGATTAAGGGGATTTTGTGGTGTGGGGATGTGACGGCGGGTAGGTTGAAATGGGGACATGACTTCATGAAGAAGAGGTTGAAACCCGGTTCGGACACAGAAATTAATCCCTGGGTCAGGAAGAGGATAAGAAGGTTGGTCTTTATATGTTATACTATAGTTGTCTTTTAATGCATTCGTGGAATAGACCTCACATGTCATGCGTTTTAGAATCCAACAATGACAACTGATGCGGTATGCTAAAAATGGTCACCACTGTGGTGACCTTACCATTGATAATAATTTTTCTTAGTTGTAATGGGCGGAGCCATGTAGATACAAGGGGTTCACTTGACCCCCTCACTTTGATTTTTCGTAAGAATATTTGATAGTCTGTAATCAAGTTTTGTCATTTTGACCCCACAAAAATTTCGTAAATTGCCCCAACTCGCTTCAGATGCATAGAAATTACATGTATTCTCTTCCTTTTGAGAGTTGATAGTATTACGAATGAGGTTTTTATGCGTTGTTTTTGAAATATAATAAGTCTATGGGACCAATTGTAAAGCAAATTTAGATTTATTAGCGTATATCTACTATATAATTAACTTCTTAATTTAGTTATGCTTTGGATTAATAATTAGATAAACTATCATACACATAGATCAAACTTTTGACCCCCCTAACTAAAATTTCTGGCTCCGCCCTGTAGTTGTTACAGCAATTTTCCGTAGTTTTACCATTATACCTGGTTCCTTTAGTTAAGCATATGTTCTCTCTCAGGGCTAGGAGGATGACAAAGAGGTCAGAGAAAATAGTCTCCGGATTCCTTTCTGGAGTTCTGAAAGTTTCTGGATTCTTCACAAGCTCAATTGCGAATTCAACAGTAGGCAAGAAATTCTTCAGTCTCCTGCCTGGAGAAATTGTTCTTGCGTCTTTGGATGGATTCAGTGCGTATTTCATCTCAATCTCATGTTTTTGAGCTCTAATTTAGTTTTGTGCAACTTCACTTTATTTTGCTCTTTTACCTTCCTATATAGTTTGTTATTCAAGGAAATAGCCATGTGATTGTTTATCAAGTTATCAGTTCAAACCACCTTGGCTCTTCGGTCAAGTTTACATTCTTTTCTGCTAGTTCTGTGTGTTTTATGCTGTATTCTATGGTAAAAATGACTTGTAATTGAATTCTTGTATGGATGCTCTGTCAAACTACGCTGACCTTTGAGTTTCTTATGCCCTGAATTTTAGGGATTATAGTTCAGGTCTTAGACATAAATCTTTCAGGTCTTAGACATAAATCTTTCAGGAAATAATGAGTCAGGCTAACCCATTCATTGTAAAAGCTTGCCATCCGGTTTTCCTGTTCTTTCACCTGCTGAGGTAGAGACTCTTACGATATCTCGTCGCACAGTATGCAACACTGTTGAGTTGATACAACGACTATGCTACATGCTACTGTCTTTAAAGCATTATGATTTCAAATCCGTGGATGCAAACAGTTGCTGTGGTGACTTGAACTTTTTTTTAACTGTGCTTTGCTCTCTTTTGTGTCTGGTTCTTTGGTTTCTTTCTGCTCCATGCGATAGAAAGTTGCTGCAACAACAATCGTTATGCCCAACTGGTTCAATTTAAAGTTGAGCTTCCAGTCGGGTCCTATAACCCATTGGAATCACAATATAGTAGTATAATAGTACTGATAATGTGGTCATTACTTGAGGAGACGTCTTTAATATTTTGAATACTGCAGTTTGTTTCCTGTTTCCTGCTTCCTGCTCATGAGATTATTTCTGTTTGTGCAAGCAGATAGAGTTTGTGATGCTGTTGAACTCGCGGGAAGAAATGTAATGTCAACCTCATCAGTTGTGACTACTGGACTTGTTTCCCATAGGTATCTCACTGCATGCCTTTATAATCATGTGTAAATACGCAATCGTTATCATTATCATCCTAGTCATCTCCAATGTCATTGCATTTCAACATTCTTGCAATATCGCTGAGTTCTATGGTATTGCTGTTTGCATTCAGTGGAATCTTTCTGTTGATATGAGGTGTTTGATAAGACATTAATGTTGAACATCATACTTTTTTCACTTCTATGGTGTGTCTCTTTGTTGTTGAACTTTTTCTTCTTCCGCTTGCTGCAACAGAGAGACAATGGCCACCCAATTTTGTTCTTACGCTAGTCAATTGGATGAGGATTTCATATGTTTTAGTAGTATAGATTTTGGTAAAAAAATTGGGAGCCATATGAAAACTGTGAGTCTTGAGTACTTTCTCCAGTTTCCTTGTGGCTGTCTTGAAACACAGTTTTTCCCCCCTTGCTCTTTTCCCCTCGACTAAGCCACTGAATCACACAATTACCACTCTCTTTTCCATGCGTGTTATATCATTGATACCATTCAGAAGTATGAAAGTGTCTGTATCATTGCAGGTATGGAGAGCAGGCAGGCCAGGTGACCCATGAAGGGCTTGACGCTGTAGGGTATGGTATTGGGACTGCTTGGGCTGTGTTTAAGATTAGAAAAGCACTCACCCCAAAGAGCGTCATCAAACCTACAACCATCGCCAAACATGCTGCTCAAGAAATTTCTGGCAAATCAAAGACGAAGGGTAAAAAGTAATCGCTAGATAAACCTGGTGTTTTGTTTGCAAACTACTTTCTGGTTCTTGTATGAGTGTACAGGCCAAAATATTTGGCAGCTGTCATATCATAGAATGATGAGTACAATCTTTCATGTCATAGAAATGAGTGATTATTGGTTTTTAATTTCCTTGTCATAGATGTTGTATAAATATGATTTCATTACAATACAATGTTGTGTTCTGATAAGGCTTAATTGCTGTGTCATCTCTATCTTCCTCTTGTTCTACCGAATGAGTTTTTATTTCTTGTTCTTCATGTGAACTAGTCTCATATGACATGAGTCTCCAGCAGTGACGGAGCAAAGTGTGTGGGTGTGGTGGCCGGGCCTCCTCTACCCCTGACGACTTATAGTCTTATCGTATACGTTCCCCGGAGTGGATTGGATGTTACTGAACAAAAGGATCAGCACTACATTCTCTTCCTGCGTGTACATCACCAACAGATCTGATATCGCCATTCTATACTACCCCGCTATGATCAATGGTTCTTCCCTCCGTTGGTTAGAGTGGAGAGATAATAGCAAGTCCGTTGGTTAGAGCGGAGAGATAATACCTAGCTAGAATCACCATGTATATACATATAGTATAAAATGCACATTAAATATAAATATTTTATTATGTCGGGCCCTCCAAACTCCGAAAGTGAAAAACAAGTACTTCATATTATATGTATCTGCATATTTTGGCAAGTATGAATAGAATGCAGTTATATTTTTCCTGTAGATTTATTCCTTAAATTTTGTGCTTGAATTTCAAACTATACTAGAGGAAAATTCAAAATTCAATGTCCATGTGAGGATGTAAAATTTCAAGTTCTAAGTTTCTGCCTTCTCTCTGCGTAAATCATAGCTCCGGTCCTTGTCTCAAGTGTGGGGACAAGACCCGTTAGTGATCCACCAGCAGCAGCCATGGAGACAGAGACGGGTCACAGTATGCACTTGATGAGGAAGCCACCTCCTGTCCGTTGGTTGATCTTAGGGTGAGTTTTCCCGTTAGCTGATGTATAGGAGAATGACCGTCATGAAATCAGTGCTAGGAGTTTTAGGAAATGGGAAGTAGAATGCCATTGGCCTCCCGCAGGCTCCAAGAATTCCAACAAACCGCTGAAGAAAGGCGTGAACTGATGGACAAGGCCTTGGCAGTAGTTGCCAAAAGAAATGAACTGGTAAAAGCCAAAGAAAAGAGCAGGTAAGTCGTTTTCTGTTGCTACAAAGTACAAAGTCGTCCTTTTTCAGGTAATGCAAATAAGGATTACTAAAACCTGTTTAAACTGCACTGTTCCCCAGAGGAACAATGTGTATGTTGTTTATCTGATACATTTGCACTGCGTTGTAGAGCGATTGTGTCTAATTGAACTTAACATGTGTGCATTCAGGTTCTGGGTAACCATTTGATTTGCATTGAAAATTGAGATGAATTTAATTCAATGGTCTGGATTTGAAATTGTGTCAAAACGACACTGAACCGGTGCGACCACGTTGCTGTTTTTTGACTTTTAGATATTGTAGCATCCAAAAAAAATTGACGTTTTGGCACCAATGCGTGGACTTATTTTTACATTGATAACTTATGGTATGTTAGGGCATATTACTAGCTTCTAAGTGGGCATAGCTGGTTGTGGGCCTTCTTCAATGTTTTCTTGAAGTAGTTAAGCAATCAAGTTTCTAGAACAAGAACAAGAAGGGTACAAAGGAACATTTTATGGTTTGGTGCTATGGTTAATAGAAGTTGATACATCAAATATTCTCTGGAAAGTGAAGTCTATGACTAAAAGGTAGCTTCATTCTATATTTATTTTCAATTGGGAAAATATCTCTAAAAAACTTAAGAGCTTCATTAGAAAAATTGTTTAGCATGCATTTATGAGGGATGTCTAAATATCACAGAAACAGCCATCTTAGTCGTTATTCATACTTGCCCGTTGCACATACTAGGTCATGTGGTTCGTTTTAGGTCAATACTTCGTGTTGATTCCATTGGCCGATGTTTGAGAAGATTCATAAGTGTTAGTAATCGCTAGTAAATGTTGGGTGATAAACTTTCATCATTTTGGTCTCAATTTTTTTTGGTGGTCATACTCAAAAGTCTTCTTTTCTGGCTTTTGAATAGTGATAGAGCCACACACATTCAACCACACACCCTCTCACATGTGGTGGGGTCCACTATGGGTCCCACATGGGGTGGGCCCCACCACATGTGAGAGGGTGTGTGGTTGAAAATGTGTGACTCTAGCATTTTTTATGTCGATAAACTACTATTCTTCTTTGAAGCTGGAACTGTCTCCCTCCTCTTACCTTAGCTTTTCTTTTATCGAGCCAATAAAAACATAGAAAATAGAATAACAAAAATGCCACAAACACAACACCAAACACAACATCCGGATAAAACACTCATGTAGGAGTGGGATCCACCCCTATGTGAGTGTTGTGTACATAATATTTTAGATTGAATAAATACGTAAGGGGTGCTTTGGGTAAAAAGTGGTTTTTAGTTTTTTGGTTTTTCGTTTCGTCTTTATTTAATTTTTTTTAGCATTTGTTAGTTTTGCGTTAAGTTCACCCAAATGGTTCAGGTCCGTGTTTCTCTCATGATCAGTTACCGTCGCAAGGATAACCACCATACCTAAAACCTATTAATGCTTCTTTTCTCTTTTTTCAACAACTCAAGTATCTGGAAGTACGTCATGCCCAACCATCTCTCTCTCTCTCTCTCTCTGTCTCTCTTCATAAATGTAAGATGATGCTTATCCAACCTAGCTTTCTACCCTTTATCATGTCTCACCAAACTCAACTCTCCCCACCAGCTTTTCTTTTGCTATCTTGAGAGTTGAGTCGTTTATCAAATGAGTCCAAAATTTGAGCTTGAGTTCGGCTTGATTACTAAACAAATCTTAACGAGTCAACCCACGAACTGCTCGCATACAACTTGGTTCATTTACAATCCTACTTGTACACCTCAGAGCCCATGCACTTTCACTCTCTATTTCCTTAAATTTAACCGTTTTCCTCTCCAGCAACATGATAACATTTCTCTCTTTTAAATCATTACTTCCACCCTCTTCAACGTAAATTCAATACATTAGCATAACACAACATGATTTAGCTGACTAGCTATTTCCTTAATCATTACTTCTTCTTTTTTTTTTATAGCAAATGATTAATTATCCAAAACTGGTGGGATTTGTGTGCTACATATATATTAATTCCATCATCGGATATGGCAAATCGTAACACAACATGCATGATTTACCCTAACAGTGTAACAGAGCCATGAAAGAAATATTTTGTTGAAAAGTTTAGGGGGTTTAACATCTTCATGCAGTTAACCATCCACACCGGGAACACTACTGCAAGAATGGGCGTAAACCCAAGTGAGTAAATAGGTTCCAATTTCTGGCTTAAACTCAAAACTGACTTATTTCGCTTTACAAGACAGATTATTCTCTCACAATACATCGATTTAAAAAACTGACTAAAGCCAATTGAAACATAATTAATAGAGCCCAATTTGTTAGATAGCCAACTTGTGGGTGGGTCCAAACACATTGAACACAACCAGGGTTGGAAGGTAATGGTTGTTATATCTATTTCGGATTTCGATCTAATATAGATAACATTGGCCTCCATCGTTTGCCATTACTTTTAAGTTAGCTTTTTATATTATAATTTTTTAGATTATTAACTTTAAAGAATTAAAATAAGTTGTAAAACTATTTGTTATCGCTTTTCATAAGTTGAAAAAAAGTTTTTCTTATTTGTTTGAATAAGCGGTAAAATACTATTCCCCCGTCTCTTTTTAAAGTGCATGTGTAGTTTCGTAAATCCAACTTGTTAAAAAAAAGCATAATTACTCAATTCACATCAACTTTTATTTCCACTTTACACCTTTCACGTCAATTTTTACCTCCTTTTTCTAAATTATCATCCACTTTTACTTATTAACTCTTTTCTTATTAACTTTGCAAAAGAGCAAAACAATAATTGTCCAAACTTTTACTCATTAACTTTTCAAAACACACTTATTAAGGGACAACTCAAAATGGAAAACTCTACAATTAAAAAGGGACGGAGGGAGTAATAGCTTTTTATAAAGTAAATGTCTAGATTGCTCATAAATCATGAGTAAGAAAAATTATTCACTTTAAGAATTTTTTTTTGGTTCATTTATGTTTTAACGACTTAAAACAAGAAGGAAAAAAGGTCAAATTGTAGATTTAAATAATTTAGATTTTTTTTTAGTTAAATAAGCTAGAAAAGTCAAATAAGTGATTATTTATAATTTTTAACAACCACCATTCACTAACTTCTTTTTAAGAAAATAAGCTAATTAAGTTAATTTATAAGTTTTAGTAAACGGGCCATTTTCAGTCCACCATGTTCCCAGTAAGTGGTAGGTGCATTTACGTGACAACTGACAAGTACTGTTTTCTAATGCCTCCATATGATAATATAATTTATTTGCGTGACCAAGACAAAGTTGATTTCACGCCCAAGTTGACTATATCTAACCTAACTTCAGTATATAAAATACTGTAATTGTGTTTTTGGAGGTTTTACTATTTGAAAAAGTCACTGATCGAGGTTTTACCCAATAATCTACAATTTCACTCATGATACACTTTGTTTTTTCGTTTGTTAAGAACTCTTTTGGCCTAATAAGTCATTTTGACTTTTTTTTTTGTTTGATTTTTTTTTTTTTTTTTTGCGTTTTTTAGTTTTGCAATAAATTTTTGTATGTTATTGGTTTGTCTCGATGAGAGAAATTAAAAAAGATAAAAAAAAATTATGATTAGAACTCTCAATTTTTTTGAGTAATATTGAAGAAAAAGGTGTAAAAATTATGGCCTTGTTTGTTTCTCTGTTTAATTTTAGTTTTAGTTTTGATGACATCATCATTTTCCTCTTTCTCTCTCTATCTCTCTCCACTCATTACACTTGTTGATATCATCAAAACTAAACTAAACTATCTACCCAAACACAACCTATGTTTTTTTGACTTATTTTTGTCTCTATTCAACTTGTTTGCATGAAAAAGGCAATCACAAGTAATCATCTGGATATCCACACTATTACCAGTCAATTTGGGATTTAATTTGGGAGTTTACTAGGATTACTAAGCGAAATTTCAATTAGTATCGAATCGGTAACCAAAGAAAAGTGCCATGCTCGGGCACAAAATAGCTACTCGGCCTTGATTAGGCCGAGCACGAGCACGACATGAGAGGGGCAATGAGCCATCAGTCCAACTTTAACTGATCCGACCAGGTAATTTGCGGATGCCCCATCTCCGTTCCGCCTGGGATTTTGGGTTTATAAGGTGGTATTTTTGTTACAATGAGGAAATATAAAGGTAAAAATATAATTTTTTAGTATAATGATAAAATTATTAAGATAATTATAAATTTGCAAGTGGTGGCTAGCTCATGCGGTAGAGCTCTTGGATGCCCCACACTGCATCTTGAGATCAAGTCCCATTCCCCCCTCCCCCATGGAATAGATTAGGAATGATGAATGACAAAAAAAAAAAAAAAAAGATAGGATAATTAGAAATTTTTAGTTTAATGATAAAAATATAAGTGGACTATTATGTAAAAATATTTTGGGGCGAGCAACAGGGTGGGGTAACATCAACCCAAACTTGATCAGGTATTTCTATTTGGAGAGTCTTATGTCATGAGAATAGAAAAAGGATTTTGAGAGTCTTTGGGGGTACAACGATAATTACCACATTAGGATAAGTTTATGATTGGGGTGGGTGTGGGATACAGCCATACAAGGGTCTTTACTTATCCGAAGGAGAATCAATCCCGGTGCTTAGAGCCAACCAAACACCGATGAGGAGCCTCCCTTCTTAGCTTATTCCGAACCCGTCCTTATCCCACTCCTTTTATCTTCCCAACAAATAGGCCTTGCGTGTTAAGAGACCTAATCCTAATGGAAGCCAACGTATGCAGGATAGAAATTAAAGAAGTCTACGTTCATTCTTCAAGGTACAAAACTTTTGATACACAAGCGCTATTGAGTCCTATTTACTACACAACATATCTATAAATTTGAATGATGTTGGCATCGGAGGGTGTTGCTAACACCACACTGGTGTCCTAAGTTCCCTTTTTACATTGACGGTCGAGACGTCTAAACCGCTTTATCATAGTCTATCTGTTTATTCCTGCCAAAAACTTCACGATCCCTACCCAAACCGCTTAAACATGAATCTCTTAATAAGGCCTTGTTCTCCAATAGATTTTAGGTAAATTTTATGAAAATCTTATAAAATGAACATTTTATGGAAGGGTGATAAAATGGAGTTGTTTTCCCAACTGATAACATGTAGTGGTTTTCCTATAGATTTTAGGAGGATTTTATGAAAATTTCATAAAATCACTTTTACATTTATGTGTTGAGATTGGAGTGTCATAAAATGTGAGATTTTATGAAACAAAAATCGGTCGAAGAACCAAGCCTAAATTGATTTCACTTTGTTCAAATCTGGATGTTGATAATTTGATATGTAATTTGGCTAGTTTGAAAAAATTGGTTTTTTAGTTTTTTTGGTTTTGTCCTTATTCAAAAAAAATTTGCATTTGTTATTTTTCGGTCGATTTTTTGTAGTTTCTTGGCTTGTCTCGACGAGAGGAATCTAAAAAGTATAAAATTGTTAGCCAAACTTAAAGTTTTGTGAATAAAGACGAAAAATTATGGCAAAAAATCGGTTTTTTGGATTATTTTTCGTCTTTATTCACAAAACTTTAAGTTTGGCTAATAATTTTATACTTTTTAGATTCCTCTAATCGAGACAAGCCAAGAAACCACAAAAAATCGACCGAAAACTAACAAATGCAAAAAAAAATTGAATAATGACAAAATCAAAAAAACCAAAAGACCAATTTTTTGGATTTAGCCAAAGGTAGGCCCTGATTTCTTTGGGCCTAAAGCGAAGAATTAAGATGGGCTCTTTATTGTTGGACTATTAAAAATACCAAAATAAATTTATGAGGGCCTTAGAGCAGCCGTATCTCGAGATTTAGCTCAAGACAGTCTTGTGTACAAGATTAAGTATTGGCGTCAGCTCATACAAAAATGAAATCTAGACTTGTTCAAGCACGAAATGTAATCTTTTTGTACCCAATATTCTCCTCAAAGACGCAATGGTAAAAGGGACAAGCAAATCCCACCTAGTGACAGTGAGGTTGTTAATTATAGCGTATTTAGTTATAGTACTTGCAGTTTCCAACTTAAATTACATGAATTAGGTACCGTCCGTATTGCATTAAGTAAATAATTAATCTGGTTTCATACTCACGATGTTGGCTTAAAATCAAATAATATATTGTATTTGTTCTTGTCAGTCAGTCTCTAGATTAAAATTTTTTAACAATACTTTGGAAAATCAAACTGAATCATCTTGAACCAAAAAGACAAGCATTTACATTATGGTTCTATATTCATGTTGATGCACAAACTCTTCTTTTTTAATTAACATAGTAGGCCCCCACTTACCTAACCAAGATCCCACAATTAAACAAGTAGAAAAGGATGTGTTTCTAGAAAGAAGATAGGGAGAGATAATTTGTATAGCGTTTATTTCACTTTCTTCTACTTGAAGGGAAGGCATACCATATGGTACATCATTTAAAAGGGAAATGGGCCCTCCATACGGAAATTGGAGCCAAACTTATTAAAGGGTGTATTGAGCTCAGCTCGGTCTTTCGATCTACAATCGACGATTCAGATAAACGAGTCTTAAATTATATGTAAAATGTTTATTTAAAGAGTAAGATGATCCAGACAGTCGATAGCTGGTGACCAAGCTCATTATACCCTGTAGTGAGCTCTTCACTATAGGCCCCCCATTCCATACATGCGGCCTCGTCCTAAGCCAGTATATGTGATCCAACTATTTACTTTGCAGAACTCAAATAACGAGAAGTATCTCTAGCTCGTACAAATTAAGTTAATCGAATATTGTTAATCAACTAAGAAAATCATGTTTGTCGCAATTCTGTTCAATCACTAAATATTGATGTCCGGTCATCTCAATTTGTCTATTAAAAAAAAAAAAAATTGCTCTCTATTTGGAGGACCCAACAGGCAACGGTTCCGTAACAAATACTGTAAATGAAACTTATACATATACAGTACCTTCTTAATTGGATTTTCTTTTTAATCAGGAATATCTATGCATTAAATTAATTGCCATAAGGAGAGAGTAGGGCCCATGTGAGCAGTGGTGGAGCCCTCCAGCCGCAACCGGAGCAAATGACGCAACGTCGGGCGGCTGCCAACTGCCGACCGAAAAAGATAGGATCCGGAGAGTTGGTACACTGCTTTATGTCCCTCAGATTGGAGCTTCTTACCTAACTTGTCCTTTTACACACCACATGGCTACATCTATTAAAAAAGTTCATTCATTGCCCCCTTGAAGATTGGGTGTAAATTTCTCAAAATAAAGGTTAGTAATCTTGAGGTGTTTTTTAAAAGATTTGGATAGGGGCCCTCCAATAATCAAAATCTTTTTGTCTTTCTGTCTAAAATTCAGACTAACAAAATCTTTTGAATTTTGGCCAGTTACTAAATTTCGTGGGACGAGCTTAAAGAATTCTTATGACACGATGAAGATCCAGTGATATGCCAGCCAAAAAAAAAAAAAAAAAGGATCTCTAGTTAATATAGAGTGTGATTTGGCTCAACCCTTGTTAATTAATTTAGAATCCTAGCTTTTGAGGTAATTTGGAAGAGAATTAGATCTACATGGGGACCTGAAGGGCCCACCACCAGGGGCATGCATGTGATACATCATACATATTGGTGGGAGTTGAAGTTTGCATTATTTAAGGACAACAATAATTGGGTATTTATAGAGAGAGAAGCACTTGGATATAATTAAAATAATTATGGCTTATTAGTTAGACAATTTCATTGAGAGAGAAGACAGAGGGAGGGAAAAAAGGGAGTAAAAATATCTGTGGAAGCTTCAATTGTCTCAACCTAACCCCTTTGAAAAAGGCAACAAAAATTAACGTATGAAATGTTGAAAAGTGACCCCCTTTTTTTTCCTTATGAGATGAAGGACCATTATTATGTATTTGTTATTATTATTTTTTGGATTCTATTCTCAAAGTAGCTACCACATTCATGTGTCCTTTAGCATGCATTCATCCGTGCCTTTATTCCATTTTCAAGGGCTGTGGTTCAATTTCTTTGGTTTTTACTTTTGTTTATCTACCTACATTATTCATAAAGCATTATAAAAATATTATGGCTCTAAAATAAGGTTAGCAACATATATGTCGTATTGGTGTTGCTTCCTCCTTTCTTTCATTTTTTCCCTTATAAAACAAAAAAAATCTTTCACAAAGTAGCACCACTTATTCACTATATACAACGTGTATAATTTTAGATCACGACTACACGCAACAACTCACATATCATAGATGTAGTGAACCGAATAAGATGAGCGTCGACTTGGGCTAGTTAACAGGGAGCAACTCATGTAAAGTCTTGTGACTCTGGGCCGAATGAGGTTGGTGGGCCGACGCCCAAGAGCCAACTTATTCAGTGTGCGCTTTTATGGATGTATGTTTTTGGAGACCAAGTACAATGTGACCTATAAACACCCACAGGATAAATCCTAATGAGTTACGCAATTCTAGATCTGAGTAGTGCATTGTGCTTAATTTCCTGTCTCTTTCAAGCACTAACTTGAGTTTCGAAGTGCCCTCTGACGAGTGCGGCCCGGGTGGCTCTAATTGTTTGCTCCGTTTTGTAAGTTCTTGGAGTGAAGAGGAAGGCCAATCAAACCCAAGAAAGATGACACCACCCCACAACATGTATGGTGCAAAGCGCCTTGATGAAACCGAAGTGCATGCAACATTGTACTTTTGTTGCAAGGCGTCAAGTGTTGGTTGTGTTTTGTTGGTTTAGATGCTTTTTCTTTGATTAACGTCTTGTCTTCTTGAATTTTTTGAGTCCTAGATGGCGTTTGTGGTTCTACCCTTAATCCGTTATCAATCAGAGTGACAGCAAGTCGATCTTATTGTCACAGGATGAGATTTTATCACCATAAAATAAGGCTTTACATATGGATTATAAGGAGAGGACCAAAACAAAAATCAGTGAATGGTGAAGCACCTACCTAATAATGTTGGTACCAACCTGTGGTCGTGTCCCACTGGAATAAATGGTGGTGGGGTTCTCCATTCTTGTTGTGGGTCTGACACCCCTTGACCAAATGGCAAAGTCACTCCAATTATAAGGCGCGCAGTTCTTTTGCAAGCACGAGAAATTTCATACGAATAGAAGTTTGAAATGTTCAAAGAAAAGAAAATTTGAAGTTTGAAAAATAGTCTCTCACTATAGCTAGTTTTTTATTTTTTAAATAAACATTTCTTTTGAGCATCTTTCTGTCAGATTTTTAGTAAACCAAGTCAAATGGAAGACCGTGGCCTAAGTTCAATGTTTCTCTCTCTCTCTCTCTCTCTCTCCTCCTTTTGCTATATCAAACGCAAAACTCTACTAATCGAAGTTGTTACTGTTCAGAATCCATTCTTCCTATATTTTAGGTATTTTTTGTTTTGGTATATTTGGTTATTTTTCCTAAGATTTTGTTAGATTCATGTTATATTTTTTGGATTAATTATTCGTCTCTACTAAAGAAAAAAATAGTAAAAATTATGACTAAGAGGAAAAAATATTGCACATACTTTTGTAATGGACTAATTTTTTGGGACTGATGAAAGACTTAAGGTTTCCAGTTCTAGTGTGAAGAAATCCAAAAATATATCCCCCAAAATTGCACATATTTGACTAATAGACTAACTTTTTTGGACAGGTAAGTAGTTAAGGTTTCCGGTTAGAGAGGAGTTTTCCGTCTTGTTCGGCCTTTTTCAGGCCCATACCGGGTCCTCATTGATGAACGGAATTGGATACTATGTATATCTCGTTGAGTACTTTAAACCCGCAAAAAATCGTGTTGATCGGATACCACTAAATAGCTCATCGGATCACATTAATCGTGAAAAGCATGTACTCGACACACTGAATTGGAACCACTTTCTCTCACATCGTTCAAAGAAAATACTTTATGATAAGATATTAAACAGTATCCGATCAACAAAAATTTTCAAATGGTTAAAGTACTCGAAGAGGTCTATATTATGTACGATTTCGATCATCAATGTGAACCCAATATAAACCTAAAAAAAGCCAAACTACACGAGAAGTCCCTCTCCTATTACTGGAAAGGAGCCCAGGTCCTTCCAGTAATTGTTAGGTTGGTAGAGACAGTAATTGTTAGGTTGGTAGAGAACGGAACTTTGGGACAGGTGCTAGTTTCCTCACGCATTTCGCGTAATTAATTTTTTTTAGGGCCTTCTATTGTTGGGAGAAAATAAAGAATTAATAGAGACAGGTTACCTACCACTTCATGTTCCTGACTTCTCATCCTCTCACAGCTTATCCATTGACCCCATATTTTTCTCTCACTATATGCATATATATATATATATATATATATATATATATATATATATATATATATATAGTATGCATTTAATCTCGTCGATATCAATCTCTTGGGAAAAGTACAAACCCAACTAGAAATGAAAAATCAAATGAGAACGAGCTAGTAATCTATGGAGGAAAATGATGGAACCGAGGCTCCTTGAAATTCTTAAAGTCACATGCAATTCTTCTTCCAAGTTATTCTTGTAGGTTTTAAGATGATTGTTTTGATTATACTCCAATTTAAATTGGACCTCACCAATTGCATTATTAACCATTAAATAATCTCTCACTGTTAGAATTTATCCCACATTGAGTAATTATAATCTCTAAAATCTAGTACATGAGTCTCTGAAAAATAACTCATCAATAAAGTTTAAAACCCTTTTCGAAAGGTCATTTTTATGGCGATCTAACTTTTTTTGCATATCAAGGAAGAAGAAGCCTATGACTTAGGTGCAAATGAGTCGAGCCTAGTCCAGCTCGAGCTCGGCTAGGCTTTTTTAAATGAGCCAAGCCAAGTTTATTTACCAAACGAGTCTATATAAACCGAACCGAGCAAAGTCCGAGCTTTAGAGTGTTAAGCTCGGCTCGTTTACTAAACACTAAAACAAGCCTAAAGCTTAAGCTGGAGCTCGAAATCGATTACTAAGGAGCCAAGCCGCGAGCTGCTCTATTCGCTTGGGGAAACGGGGACCCTGCGGGTGCTCCTTTTAGGGCGCCATCCGAGCCGTCGGATGTGTTTTCAATGATCCTGATTTCATCTCGGCATTTTACAAATCTAAACCCTCCATAGTCAAGATGAGATTCGAGCCGTTGATTGCCGAGATCAACAACTCGGATGTCGACCTCCAAGACTCCCGGGTCCTCGTTTGCAGCCCTTCCTATAAGAAATTAAGAAGTAAAGTGAAATAAGGAAAGAATTTTCTTCCCTATAAAAGTGACGTCTTGTATATATCATGGTATGTATTAGTAGTTGCTAAATACGTGGGATTTGCACCAGAAAAGCCACATAAAAAAATAAAATAAAAATTTGTGACTAGTCTATTTTTGTTCTTTTCTTAGTAATTTTTGGCGCCTAGCACTTTGATTTGATCAAATTCTCCACAATGTCACCGTTTGAATATGAATAGTTGATATGATGTAGGTGATACTCATAGATCTTTTCATAATTTCACTTTCTGGTAAATTTTCTTGGTAAGCAGCATTTGCGGAAAAGAACCCTCAATTATTGATGAAAACCCCATCAAATTTCTAGAAGCAAATTAAAATAGTATCCACTATAGTTAAAAGAAATATTATGCACTTTTTTCTAATTAACAATCTTACAAGCAAGAAAGAGAAGGCTAGAGAGATCATTAATTCCTTACTTAAAACTTTCATTCATTTCATCTCCAAACTTCTGTAATCCAAGACCCCACTTTCCAAACCCAAAAAGTCATAACCAGTACTGCTGCTGCTGCTACTTGTACCATTGGTAGTACAACTACACTCTCCACTGTTTTGTATTCCCAAGCTACATGAGAAACACAGAGTAGTTGATGTAGCAATATTTCTCCCTCCTGTCTTCAATATCTGATGATCATAAGGTTGGTTTTGGTGTTGGTGCTGGTAAGGAGGGCTAATTCTCAGCTCAAGATTTAGGTCTGGACACCTTTCTTTGCCAGTACTAAACCCGCTGCTAGTCACCACCACCGCTTTCTCCTCTTCTTTCTGATCAACAACAGAAGAATTAGCAGTCGCAAAAGATATGGTTTTAACTTCCGGTTGAGGCTCGTTGATGGGCCGGTGAGTCATCGGATCGATACCCCGGTTCAAAAGCTTTCTTCGGATATGGGTGTTCCAGTAGTTCTTTATCTCGTTATCTGTTCTTCCCGGTAATCTTGCGGCTATAAGCGACCATCTACATCAACATCAACAACAACAACAAAAACAATAATCCATTAAAGATTTTGGAAAATTAATCGTAAGCACCGTGTAACGAAAAATAAACTAATACTATGCCTTAGATTCTGATATGCTATAGTGGGGAATATCACATCCAATAAGTTTAGGTAAGCATAAATTGAATACGGAACGGACCACCAACAGTATATTTGTTCTTCAGGGCCTACTAAAAATGTTGAAAAGCCATATTTTTTCATGGACCACATATAGAATACATGTAAGCAATAAATCGGTTTTTATGCGCAAATTAATTTGTTTTGTTCTAGCACAGAGGAAAAATTTTCCGAAAATATAACAAAATATTATTGCAGGGGTTGGACTGGTAGTGAATCTAGTGTTTAAGTGACAAAAATTCCTGGAAATTTATTGCAAGAGAGTGAGGAGTTGAAGTTTAAATTTGAAGACTTACTTGTTGCCAAGGAGGCTATGGAGTTTGATGATGAGTTCATCTTCATCTTCAGTGAAATTGCCTCTTTTGAGGTCAGGCCTCAGGTAATTAATCCACCGGAGGCGGCAACTCTTGCCACAGCGGAGGAGGCCGGCGGACTTTGGAAGAGACCGCCAGCATCCTTCGCCGTGGGCCCGGATGTAAGCGATGAGCCGGTCATCTTCTTCTTTGGTCCATGCCCCTTTGTTCGTGTGTGCTTTCTCACAACAAGGTGACCTCCCCATTGGAATTTGACCTCCTTCTTCTTCTGGTATCTGTTATCTGTTTTTTGTTTTTGGTGTGTGTAGGTTACAGTGGTGAGGGTGGAAAGGGAGGTGTGCTTGTGGATCAAGGTTGGGCCTTGTGAGTACTTGACATGGGGTTTTATAAGACTTTTGACTATATAGAGAGGGGAGAGAGAGAGAGAGAGAGATTAAATGCTTCTAGATGTGAGTTGGTAAGACAGGTTTGAGGGAGTGGATGGTGGCCTCTCTTTTGATGATATTAAGCATTATCATATTCTGGTAGACATTAAATATTGGTAAACCTTTAGGTAGGTGGAAAAGTAAGGCATATAATTAATTAAACATAGCAAGACAAGGAGTAGTACTGATCCCCTCCCCTGCCTATCTTTTCTCCAAAACTCTGAACAACTTTTATTAGGGCTCGTTTGGTTGGAAATGAGGAGGGGTATTAGGGCTTCATTATTTGACACACCAAATTTAACCTTAAAAACACTTTTTATAATTTAGTAAGTTAATTTTCAAAAAATTCACGAAATCAGACTCTCTATTCAAACTTTAGCAAGTCACTTTATAAAAAACTTACAGAATCAGACTCTCTATTCAAACTTTTACTCTTCCCTCCCTCTTCCTCTTTTGGTGAGTGAACAGTAGGTCACCAAATTTGTTAAGTTACTGTAGCAAAGTTAAAAAATCTTCAAATTGGTGAGTTTGTTTGGTGAGGCTGATTTTTGAGGTTTTGGAAGAGTTTGCTCTCTACTTTAACTTTAAAGTTAAAATAGAGAAGCTGATGAGGATGCTCTCATCAACTTCCTATTATCCCAGTCTCACCTTTCATCCTAGGTTTGGCGAAAGCTGGGGGTGTGTTGCCTGCTATCTCGGCTAATTCCTGTCTTGTTTCGATGATCGGAAACGTTCACTTCGTAGAGCTCGTTGAGTAGAACAAGTGTACCAAAATTCAACTCGATTGAATATCATTAAGTGCCTGATCGGTACACGTATAACTTGGTAATAATGAATTTCAGTAGGTTTGATCTAGTGTTTCAGATATATTTTTTTTCAAGATAAAAATGTTCCGATCAGGCACTTAATAGTAACCAATCAAGCTGATTTTGGGTGCACTTGTTCTATTCAATGAGCTTTACAAAGTGAACGTTTCCAATTACCGGAACAAGATCGGACCAAATCGGAATCGCCCGGGACAGTAGGTGTTGTCCTAGGCCCCCTGCTTCCAGGTTTGACAAGTTTTGTGTGAAAGGGTATGAGTTATACCCCTCTCAGATTGATAACCTTCAATACCCCTGCAGGGGTACTAATTAATAACATGGCCAGCTGAGTTTTCCGTTATGATTTTAGCAACTCCAGTTGCTAAAATCAATCCTGATTCTAGCAAATGAGTTCACCAAGTGCCAAAATCATGGTTGATTTTGCTAAAATCAACCATGATTTTAGCACCTGGTGAACTAATTTGCTAAAATCATTTGAAAAACTCATGCGGGATAAGGATATTATTAGTAAGGAGGGATAGGATAGTAATGAGTGTTTATTAGTATGGGTGGACCCACATTGATATGACATTTATTCTTGCATTTATGTAGTTATTTTATCGTAAAATCTAATATGACCCATGCACAAAGGAAAATGAGTCATTTGCCAGGTTTCTACATCATCCACCCAACCTTATCCCTATTTATCACAAATTCATCCAAAAAAACAAGTACTATTAAATCCCCTTTCATAAATGTCACATCAATGTGGGTTCACCCTTATTAAATACTATCCATTACCATCTTATCCCCTTTACTACTTTATCCCATCAAAACTCATCTCGCAGTCAATTTGGGGCTTTAGATTAGTAACTCAATGACAGTGCTACCTAGCTAGAAATATGTTGTATGATATAGAAATAAAAAATATTATAGACACACCCACCGATCACATATCCTATTATAAACGACTTCAAAGTCATCCGGTGTTGTGGGTCTCACATGTATAGGACGGTTGCAAAGTCATATGTCGTCATATTATACATTGCACTAGATTTTTCTGAGTGTGACAAGAAAGTTGAATTGGAACATACATTTTTATATATATTTTTGAGGGGGTTCAACGGTCGGGGTTGTTTGGATCATCTTACGCGCACCTCAACTCTTCCCCTTCCCAGTACGGTGAAAGGTAGACCATCCACACCGGAACTAGGGGATTCACAATAGATTTTTCTCTTGTGGCATGGCCCCAGAGTTTGACAAGTTTTGAACTCAGGATGTTTGGATTTACAACTCATCCTTGTTGCCACTTGAGCTTGAGATTAACATTTAATAAACATTTATTTAATGTGTATTATGTCATATATCCGCTATGCTGGCTATATTTCTGATTGTTTAGGGTCGTTTACTGCAACCAGTCTATATTTTTTCTTTGAGGGGTTTTCTTTTTCTGTATATGGCAACTTCCATCCCAATCAGGTTTTATCATGTTTTCCATCTTTACTTGTTGTTTATAAATTCCAATTTAAACTACAGGCAAAAATCAACTGAAAGAAACGGGGATCAAAGTCCAGCCTACATCATCCCATTCCTATAAAATTAATGTTGCCGACTTCTTTTTCCTTTTTTTTTGGCACGCAACAGTGCTAAAAAAAAAAAAAACATGTTGCACTCATTTTGGTGCTATTTTGGCATGATTATAATTGAATTATCGATAACATGTAGAATGAGAAGATGGTATACAAATTAGCTGCATTGGGGGAGGTGGCAAAGTTTGGCAAATACAAATTCGCGGTCGAATATGACATGAAAAATAACTTTGTGAGAATTCGACAACATAGTGAATTTAGCATGTTGCCATATTATTTTGTAAAATTATGAGACAAAGACCGTGAATTTGATTAGCATGTTGGTGTACTTGCCCAAAAGGATTCATAATTTGCTATGTGGTTATGTTAAATCTCTTTACCTCTTTTTCTTTCACTACTATTTTACAAATTAATTTGAGAACAAAACAAGACGTAAGTCAGCTATACCCACTACCCAGCTACATTTATAAGGAACTATATTATAGAATGTGGTTGGAACTAACATCAATACTGTGTTAGTTGTAAGGTGACCCTATCAAACAAATCTTTTATGTATTTGATGATGTTTGGTTTTAGACGCGGTGATCTGTTGCTCGTGAGTTCGATTAGCTTACTGATCTAATCTTGGACATTCACAGTCTAGACGATAGGATGTTAGAGATTATCGTTCGTGAGGATTTGAACTTTAGAATCTCTCTCTTTGAAGAGGCAGTAACGAACCAACCACACTAGGTGCGGTGTTCACGTTAAATTTATTGAAATAAAGTACTACTCCATTTCATAGGCTAAAAAAAGTAATACTCATCTTTTATAGATAAACCAAATTATATTCATGAGCTAATGAGGAAATTCGAAATCTTAGTACTTTAGTGAGTTAGTTGTAGTGGGGCATTAGATGACTAAAGAAGAGTCCTAACTCCTAATGGGGTTTTTTTTATATTGTTGTGCATAAGCATATTGGTGGGTACTGGGTAGTTGTGGTTTTTTATTTTATTGGAGAAAGGGTGTGTGTTAGTGCTTCTAGAAGACACTGATGTCATAAATGAAAATAATAAAAAAAAGAATACAAAAGGAAATTAAATGAGTGTGGTTGTGGTTGTATGTGGGCTTTGGTTCACCTTCCACTTTTCTTTTTTTCTCCCCCAAACATTGTGGTGCAAGTTTAGGCAGCTAAAGGTTGGTTAATGGGAAGGTTGTTTGCCTTTTAGGCTCAGTTTTTCAAAAGATTTTAGCACCCTGGTGCTAAAATCATGATATTTTAAATAAAAAAATGAAGTGATTTCGTGTATCCTTTTTCGATTTTTTTTGCACCAAATTAAAGTACACCTCGAGTACTTTAATTTGGTGCGAAAAAAATCAAAAAACAATACACGGAACCACTTCATTTTTTGATTTAAAATATCATGATTTTAGCACTTGGGTGCTAAAATCTTTTGAAAAACTGGGCCTTAGTTGTACGTTCACGAATTTTTAATGATCTTGTTTTAGCCTACTACATTCACATTCGTATCGTCAGATATAATGTGAAACTTCTTAAGTGTTATCAACTCTTATATGATAATTTTATACAGAGTCTCGCTCTGGTTTTAGATAGGGCCTTCTTTTGGTGCGCGAAAATTGGCCGGACACCTAGTTATTGAAATTCAAAAGATAAAATAATCTTCGATCGGTACTATATCCTCCCAAATGGGTTATGGTTTGTTATCACCCACCAGACACATGAGCTCTCCCATGAAAGCAACATTGAAAGGAACTTCAGCCCATGAATCAATCATAAATCTTCACTCTTACCACCAACTTGTTTGTGTTGATCATTTTGGGGAGAGAGGGAGAGAGAGATGGAAGGCGGGATGCCCACTTTGTGAAATTTCATGAGTGTATTTTACCTACTTTTGCACCTTTTCCCAACTGTCCGGTCCAAAACTGACCCCACACCTTTGATGTTGAACCCTGGCACGATTTATGAAATTAATTATTTATTCCCAAATCCTACACGTACATAATTAAGTAGGAGTATTATCTATGATTATTCCCCTTGGATTTAAAAAAAAAAACAGTAAGCTTATCCATTGTTTTTGCTTTCAGATCGAACATCAAGTAACACCAAAACACACACATACCTCTATCCATCTATGATCCTTAAATTGCAGAGAAAGAAATCAATAACAAATTAACCCCAAATTCCAATTTGAATATCAACTAGAGAAGTAAACTTGCTTTGGTTTCCATGAATGATTCTCAAATTGCAGAGAAAGAAAACAATAACAAATTAAACCCATATTCCAATTTGAATAGAGAAGTAAACTTGTTTTGATTTCAATTCGTAATCCTAAATATATGGAAAAAAATTGTCAGTTCTATATGAAGGCTAATCATATAATGCAAATTTTTATGCCAATTTTACGTCGCAGTATCAATAACTAATTAGAAAATCACTCTGTTATTTTGGAAATAAGAAAAATTTCACGGTCACAATCACCATATAGTGCTATCGATCAGTGGGCATGCATGTCTGTTAATGTTAAATTATCCCAAATGGCTCATGTAAGCCACCCAAGCCTGGTTAATAAATTCTTGAGGTTACTCCACTTATCGCCAATTGGTTTTAGGTAGGAACCCTCCAAGAAATTTATCAGTTAATGCTACAAAGGAAAAGGGGAAAAAAAAAAACGGAGTTGACTTCTCTATAGTCAATTGTAGAGAAGCCTCCATCGTTCAATACGTGTCGTCCATATTGACAATCAATTATTTTGATTTGTAGAAGAATCCTATACGTAAAATTACGAAAATCTAATACATTAAAAATACTTTTGCACGACTTTTGAACTAGCTATTTCAAAACTGTATCGAGTATGGACAGGACTACTGGTACAGAGTTTTTTGTACAGATTTTGTACAAATCTGTTGTTTTGGGCTTCCTTTGGGTATCACATGAATGATCGGAACCGTTCATTTTTATTAAAATAATGCTTATTTTAATAATGCTTGTTTCGGATATCGGAAAATGCTCTATCTGTTCATCCAGTTTTTAATTATGAATGAAAAACTGGATGAACTGACCGAGTATTTCCCGATATTCGATTTAGTTGATTTTTTACGGGATACAAGTAAATATTTTTTTGAAAAATATAAACAGCTTCGATCATCCTTGTGGGACCTCTAAGAGGTCCAAAACCATAGATTTGTACAAAAAAATTCTGTACCTACAGATTTATCGATAGAGTATATAGGATAGGAATGCCCACCTTTCAGTTTAAGGGAATTTATTGCTGTACCGAGTTGGGTGGTTTAAACAGTACGCGGTTGGTACACTTTGTTCTCTATCCCATGTAGTTCCAATCCAATAAAGACACGAACAAACACATGTGACACCCATTAATAGGGAAGCACCACTAATATGATTCTACTGTTATTTGGTCTTTGATGGTTTTTTCAAAGAATTTCAAGACAAATCATTCTTCTTACATACGCTATTTAAAAATATGTCAAAATGCCAAAAAGCCAAGTTTGCTGAACCAGGCCTTATAAATGTATTTGAACGAGGAATAAGGATAGTGGTGGAGTCAAGAGTCAAAGTCGGAGGGGGTCGATTTATGAAAGAAATCTTGATTCAATGATTTTTTCAAAACTAAATCTGTTCATTCAAGTTTTTATGGTTCAATTTTGGTAAATTAAAAAGAAATCTCAAATATTGTTGTTATCATATCAATCGATGAACGTAACATCATTATCGCACAGCATTATTTAACTATATAGCTCCGCCACTAGCTAAGGTGTAAGGTAGGCAATATAAGGATTGGTCTCATGATCAAGACAGAGAATGTAGGAGTTTCTTTGGTTTAGGTCTCGGTTGGAAACTTCTCAAAGTGCAATCAACTCCTAATGAGAAGGCCACTCACATCGGACTTTTTTTGGCTTTAAATATATATATTAGATGTTGAGTGAATCGATCCCTAAAAAATTAGTCGAAACATGTGTATAAACTAATTTGTACACCTTAAATAGTTGAAGGGAAAAAAAAGGGGGTAGGGTTACTACTTACTAGGGTAGGCGCGCAATGACTACTGGGTTAGTAATTAGGTAATGAAAAGAATTCGTGGGGTAGTCCTGAAAACAAACCCCTTTACCTACCTATTTGGCTCGTCCCCTTCACCCGCATGTGAGGCTCCTGAACCTTCAACTGTCCCACATGCTGGATAAAGCTTCAAAAATGGCATCCTCCCAAATGAGTTCATTCTTTACGACTTTATTTAAATATTGTTGATACATATATCAACTTGAGCGGTTCGGATAGTACAAGGGATGGATTGGTTACATTCAAGGAAGAAGATGAATACATATTGGACTTTTTATCGTTTACGTTAGTGGATTTTGTATTATTTCTGTTAATTAGGTGCACTTGCACAAATCTACAAAGCACGGGGAATTATACATACAAAATGAGCCTAACGTAGTCGCACATGGCCAAAATCACACGGGTGTAAGTGAAGTTTGCCCTAAATCAAAAGTCATAAAAATAAGGAGTAACGTCTATGAGTTGAGTCCAAAGTTGTTAAACCCATACTTGTAAGTGTACTGTTTTTCCACTGGAACATTATGTTTTGGTAGCGGTATGTATCTATGTACCGTTTCAATTAACCACAACATATATTTATTTTGCATGTGTATGCGTATAAAAATAAAATTAGTAATTTACCCAAAAAAAAAAAAAGAGTAGTGAAATAAAACAAATTCTAATACTTTGATATACATTGGCATTAGTTCTAATGACAAATTGACATGATTAACATATTGTGGGCTCTAAGTTTTGTTATATTATCTTAAAGTATGTGTCTTCTTTTAGCAAGAGAAAAAATACACATGTAGTGTTGTACAAGCCGAGATCCCGATACAAGATCGGTATTGACCTGTTTTGGCCATTATGAATCACTAAGATATATGTATTGTTTTATTACTGCTCCAGCATGGAATTTATAGATTATGGGCTCCGTTTTTAATTGCTTATATCTTTCAATTTCTAATAATTTTCATGATTTTGCAAACTTTCTATAGAACTAATTAAGATCTATCAAATAAGATCTACATTACATATTTTCTTAGATTTGTATTGAAATATATAAGTAATTAAAAATAAATAGTACGGATTTAAAAAATAGACCAACAAATACGGACAGAGGGAGTACTATTTTGGGACACATTTACCTTGAAAGATTGGCTGGATCATATACAAATTGATTTCCTATAGTTCCATGTTCTCATGAGTACTTACACAAATAGTTCTGACGTCAAAGAGATCTTGGAAAAGACCCACAGATAGACCCAAAAAAAAGGACTGAAGACAAGTTGGACCCTAGCCTTTATGCGCCAGCAAATTCTTCCCCAAGCCATGCAACCTAAACCTACACTGTTTTACTGGTTGCAAGTTGGAGTTCTCGGAAATTATGGATCCGCTAGGATTTTGCCCGACGAAATTCAAGTTTTATTTTTTGGTTTCCTAATCTAGCAATTCGCGAGTTACAGCTCCATCGGCCACCCTACCAAAGAAGTTTAGGTCGCGAATGGAATTGCACTGAAGAAGCACACGTAAAAGGGATACAAGTTGTAGGGTAACACATAAATTGCAATTGTATATTGAATTTGCAGCTCTCATGTACATATTGACAGTTTGACACTGCTATCAAGTACTCCATTTTACATCTCTCATTTTATCTAACCTGACTTGGACTTGCTCCGACCGCACCTTACTTGAACAGCTAGTACCTTTGAGATGTTTGGGCACTCATCATGGCTGTGGTCATCGAATATTTCTCTTTCTAGTGGAATTGAACAGCTATCCTTTCCCAAGCAATACTGATCGAAGCCCACCAAAAAAGAAAAAACACGAAACAGATGAATCGGAGAGTGAGTATGATTATATAACTAATGTACAATTTAGGTGATAACAAATTATGTAGTGAATCTGATTTTACCTTCGCAACAACTTTCTCGCTGTTTTCTGAAGTGCATTTTCCTACAACAAAGTTTCCGCATGAGCCGGTTGGATCTCCAAAGCTTGCGAAGTCCACGCTCTTGATCACTTTGTCGTCGGGACAAGTCAAGTGAGCTCCTGATTTCACACCTTCTACTACAGCCATCTGATCTCCGTCCTTTTTCCAAGTCTTAACACTAGGTGGATGAGCCTCGGATATGTAGCTGCAAATAGTGTCTCTGTTGACAAGTAGGACTTCAATTCCTTGTGGGTTTCCTCCAGTTTCCTCGAAGAGAACCATCAGGTTCTTTCCTGGCTTCAAGAAGGATCTTGGAATATGGTACCTGCATAAAACCAAAAAAAAAAAGAAAAACAGATGGGCCGGGGAGACTTTATTTAAACATTCTGAACATTAACGAAAAATAAGAAATCAAAAGAACAAGCAAGGCCATTCCATTTCGACAAAAGACCCTCACCCAAGTTCTATAGCATTTGGTCCGCTATCCCAATCATGATTTTCCTATTCCCACCCCTAGAGGGAAAGGTCCTTCCCTTTTGGGAAGGTTTGGCGAGGAGGGATTCGAACCCCCGACACCGTGGTTCGTAGCCACGTGTTCTAATCCTCTAAGCTACAGGCCCCATTAATTTCACATTTTTTTTCACGTAGGTATGACAGCAACATGGGGAGAGCCAGGATAACCATGGTTCTCATGAATGAAAAGGAAGAAAAGCAAGTGAGAATTTTCAAAATTAAGTGTGTTCAATTGACCCCACTTGCACTAATGTGCCTCCACTGCTTGGATGCAGGGCTCTTAAGCTTTCAGGAGACCTGAGCGAACCTATAAGGTGGAGCCTCTTTACGAATAACGATATCTTTCACAAATGCAATAAATATGCATATATAAAGAACTTCGAAAACATATCATTACAGGAACTCAAGAAGCTAAAATCTGTTTTCTACTAAAAAAAACACGCAAACTCTAGAGCCATCATACTAGGAAAATTAAACAAGTAGCAACAAAGTATACTAAAGCGAATCATTCTTGTATTTTTTGCTTCAAATTTACTAAGGAAGCTTGCATGACCAAACCCACTTACTCGGACTGAGAAGGCTGCCCAAGAGGTGAGAGGTAACTGACCCAGTAACGGCCAATGCTTTTGCCGTTGACCCAAGCCATTCCTTTGCCCATGGTACTCAGCCGGACAGCAACAGGATTTTGGCCTTCAGGAACATCAAAATATGTCTGCAGAAAGCAAATTCGATCGCCTATGAGTTCTGAAAAATTCCCTTGGAGTATTTGTCCTACAAATATTACCCACAAGTTCAAGGTTACTGGTGGCATTACCTTATACCATGTAAGTGGTGGTCCTGCTCCTATAGCCGGACTCCATTTTACCTTCTGTGAACCTTCCTCCGTGTGTAGCTCGAGCTTTTCTCCCTTGACACCAACCTGTAAAATGGAAACAAGATATAGCCTCCATCATAAAGATCTAAGGAATACAGGAACTATAGACCTAACAAAGATTCATGGAGAATTGTCCAGGTTATGCAATATTTCCGTGATGCATTTCTTTTGGCTGGAGTGTGGGTCCATCCAGAACCAAAGCAGTTCTGCCGCAAAGCATTTTAGACTATTTCTTACGACAATAAATACTGCAGCCCTCAGAGAAAAGTCCAGGAAATTGCCTAGGTTGAAAACAAATGGATTAAATTCACATTTTTTTGTTCAGTTGTCTTGGACCATCGTGTTTCCCTTCTTCAAAAACATCTGGCTCTTTATTTTCTTTCTAGGGTACATAATTGTGTGTGCGCGCTCGCATGTGTGGATAAACAAAGTGCAGTCTGATAGACGAAGCTCATATGTACCTCATGCCCCCAGTTGTTGTTGGTGACATCAAGGGTCCCAGCATTCAACCCTTGGAGTGTAACGGCTCGTGGTCCCGCAAACCTCTTCTCCATGTTGGCTCCGCTATTCTTCATTGATAAAGAATGCCTCAGTCCCTCTACTTAGGATATATATGATACAAGGGGCAAATAAGAAAACAAACTACAGGCATGTTCCTTACCGGCAATCCCACTGTCATGCCCAAAAGTGATATGTGATTAACTCCAGGCTTCAAATTTATGGGCTTTTGGAAGACGAAGCTCTTCTCTATGTTGCTTCCATGTCCAAATCCTGAGAAAAAAGAAAAACCATTAGCTATATATGAAACATAAGTTCGAAAGAATTAACGAGTTTGACGCGATTATAACAAGGAAACATTATGTAACATTGTAATTACCTATATATTCTCCATTCACAAATGCAACCATTGCGTGGCCAAGATTTGCAATCTGGAGGACTGGTAGAATATCAGAACGCATAGGTAGGTCAAGGCGGTCAAAAGTTATGCTGCGAACAGAATTGAAAAAGCATGTCAGATTTAAGTAGAAGAAAACCTATATATTACTGATTCGTGGAAGGTAAATAAAAGATTTTGTGAAGTGAATTCTTTTGAATCTGTTAGGTTGTGAGAGATGTTATTACCTGGTGCTGTACCATGCAAAGTCTGAGGTATCTTTAGTAAGGCTATAAAGCTCCAATGGAATCTTGTTTTTCAGTGGTAATTCGTCTATCTTGGGAATACTTTCTTGGAAAACCTCCCATTTAAGTTTATCTGCCTTCTTTGACGGATGGAAATTCCTTGCATTATGTTGCGCAACAATCTGTTTAAGCAGGCCGTCATTCAGAAAGTATTTTTCTACCTAGTCAAAATGTTAAACTTCAACTAGATATGTTTGAGAAATCAGAAGCTACCGTTTGAGTGTTGAAAACCAGAGTCTTGCAATCTGGGAGGATGCTAATGGATCTTCGTGGAAGAAAATAATCCTGGCCCCTGAAATTAACTGTTGCAGGTATCTTTGTATGGTTGTTGGTCAAGAAAGCAGCGCAAATGTCAGTTCCAGGCTTCTCATAAACTCGAATCTGCAAACCATAACTGCAAGTCAGTAACTCTCCCCATTAAAATGCTTAGCATGCATAATAAGAAAGGCTTACTTCTAGATCGTTAGTAATTCTTTGGACACTTGGAACACCCCAAAGCAAAGCCTTCTTGGACAATCTTAAAGCCCTATGCAAGTCCCTTAGATGACCAAATTTAGGTTCCCTCCTCAAACCTGGAAATGCATGGAAACCAGCCTAATCAAATTTTGGAATGAACTCAATCAAATTGCTGAAAATTGACAATACCAACCATATTCATCAAGAGGAGCTTCATCGTAGTAACGAGTTGTCACAAAAGATGAACCTGTTCTGCCGTAATTGGTCCCACCATAGTACTGCAAATACCAATGATAATAACTTGGATCAAGAAAGAACAAACTTAATTATCCTAGTTTCGAACTTCAACCATTTTACCATGTAATAATTGACGAAAGATCCGTTCTTCGAGAAGAAACGAGCAACTGAATATGCAATATCTTCAGCTGCTCTCTGTGACGGTGGGTCTCCAAACACTCTGTACCTGTAATCATGAATTTTTTACAGAACGGGATAAAAATTAGCACGAATCGCCATAAATCAAAGACAAAAAATACTTGTGTTATACCTAATACTATTGATTCTCCTCTATTATCATCATTGCGTATTTTTTATGGTTGCAGTTTGAGTGCCATACTTACTGAGCAGTCCAGTTCTCAGTCCACAGAGAAGGCTTAGTGGGACTGTTGGGGCCAGGGAAAGTATCTCCACAATGCCTCCCGTTGCATGTATTGATCTGAACAAAACCAAGATTTTCTGTAAGATTTTCTATAAGAAAAGAATTTAAGCAAAGGGACAAGTTCCATAAGTAAGGGTTGCATGAATTGATCTGAACAAAACCAAGATTTTCTTTAAGAAAGAATTCAAGCAATGGGACAAGTTCCATAAATAAGGGTTAATGAACCTACCACTGGATCAGGGGCATCCATTTGCTTGCACATGACCCACGGGACTCCTGTTTGGAGACCCACAGCCATATTTGCTGCCCAGTCAATGTACTTAACACCCATGTCCCGATATGCTAATTGGACACTACCGTACTCATTTTCAATCTACAATATCAGACAGAAAAATAAAAGTTAAGCAGCAAAAACCCTGAAAGAATTTGCGGGGGTTTTCTTTCCAGTGTCATTAGATTGGACCAAACCTGGGACATAATGATTGGCCCTCCTTGAGGAGCAAACAGTTTCTCTTTCTTCATCATATCGATGATCATCGTGGTAAATTTTTGCATGTGGAACTGCAAAATGGAAAATGCAAGTTGTTAATGGTTTGTTGTTACACATAGCATGCCTTGTATTTTAAGACAAGTTGAAGATGATCACCATGAATGGCTCATTGTAAGAACGGAATGTAATATTCGGGACCTCTCTCAGCCAGTATGGAAATCCTCTGCGCAGACCATCATCCTATTAGATTATGAGAAAGAAAGTGGAACCTAGAGAAAAGCATTAGAAAAAAGAATAAGATGGTGTAGTTGGAACTTGGAAGTGTACCCCTGACTCCATTCAGCTGCGATGTAGGGACCGACCCTGAGAGATGCATACAAGCCTTGCTCACCAATCAATTTGATGAATTTCACCAAGTCGTAATTCCCCTCAAAATTGTACTGCACATGTTAACAGTATCCAATGAGCAGCCTTTTTTGCCTTTCATCGAGCAACGAAGGTGCAAAAGGCAGCCGTTGTAATTAAATATAGGGGACTATTTTGAGATTTCAGGAAACCACATCTTTGTACCTGGCCTTGAACAGGCTCATGAATGTTCCAGAAAACGTAAGTCTGGATGACATTCAAACCTCCCTCCTTAGCCTTGCTTATAAGGTCCGGCCACATCTGAACCCAATTCACCAAAATTCATTAGCCAAATACAACTGCATTTAATAAATCAAGAAATGAGGAATCAATGAACTGATCGTCTCCTACACATCCAACCAACATGGTTCTGATCTGCCCCCTCACCACCATAACTTATTCTCTAATTGGTCAGAGAGGACCATGTCAATACACAATAGTTTGAGAAGTCTTGGTTTTATTGCTCTAGGACGCTTCGACAATCGAAATTTGAGTGAATACGTGGATCTCATTAAGAAAAATCAGACACCTAGTAGCCCGAGATAATTTTTTTAATTAGATCCTTCCCTTCTTTGCCTAATGGTTTGAGCTTGAAATAAAATACCATCATGGGAGTGTATAAGGATCTAATCCCTTGTTATCTGAGAACAAGATCCCAGCTTAATTAGGAACTACACATGTAATCCAGGCCGTTTCAAACATTAGATTCGTGAGGACCAAAATCATAATCTCATTTCCCCTTTACACATACGCAATCCATTGTGTGGAAAATGTTATCACTGGCATTTACCACAGTGTCTTTAATTTTAATAATCCAGGGTGTTCGGGCCACATTTCTAGCATTCCGACTAATCTCCAAGAACCAATACATAATAATCCATTAGCGGGCAGAAACAAAAATTCCTATGGGTTGGTCTGATCTTAGTCACAAAATCCTTCAATATTGCTCTTGGCTCCTGCGCTCAATCCTCACTCTCGCTATTTTCATAGTGTAGCATGGTCTTGAAATAAGCTTTCCAGCTTTTACTTCCGCACGCATTATGACTTAGGATATGATAGCACACGGGAGGTTTCAAACCTCGAATTCAAGATGAAGCAAACCCCGAAAATTCAGGTCTTGACCACGAGGCCAAAACGTTGGAGTTATTACCCAAACTTTTTGGTCAACACAACTTTGCATATCAAATATGTAAAAGACAATATCATTTTTTTAACCTAAATTACACACCTCAGGAGGAGAACGGGGATAATGAATAGAACCGGAGAAAAGAAGTCCCCTAGCGCCATTAATTATCAAAGAGCGTCCGTCGTAAGTCACGCTTTTCTTCGTCTTCTTGCCTTGGCCGAATGCAGACGTAACCAGCAAGCAAAAAACAAGGACCAAAACACAAAACCCTCGTCTTAATGCCGCCATAACCACTACTTGAAAATCGAACAGTGCCAATCAAAATTAGAGCTCTGCGTTTTGGATAAAACCAATTGGGACCTCCTGTATGTGGAGGAGGTGCCCAGGAGCTGCTCTGAAAATTTCCATCAACTGTTGTGTTATAGGAGAAAGGCATGGTGGTTTTGTGGGTTGAGAGGGAAAACCGGAGTTTCTCCTTCTGGCTTTGCGGGTTTTCGTGACTGGCTGTGGTTTCTCTCTCTCTCTCTCTCTCTCTCTCTCTCTCTCTCTATATATATATATATATGCATGTGTTTACAGGTATATATATGTCTGTTCTGGAATCCGAGGGGGGAAGGGTCGTTGTGACCGTTGGAGGGGTTTGGTCCTAGAGAAATCGGAAGTGGCGAGGAAAATAAACCTTTTTCCTTTGGGAATTGATATTCGCACTCCCAATTTTGATAAAGAGGCTCCAAATTATAGTAATTTTCCAAAATTACCCTTTTGTAAGTTTCATAATTTACTTCAGGCACTCCAAAAAAATTTCACTCTTCTCCTTTACTTCTGACACTCTAAAAAAGCAAATAGTTTTTTTTATAAAAAAAAAAAAAGCAGATAGTTGCTCAATTCCTTTATTGCACGTCACTGAATTACCTACTTCAATATGTAATGTTTCCTTGGTAGAGTCTTTATGTTATTGTCTCCATGTTCTGCATCAAGACAACCTAGACAAGTGATCTTTGGCCTATAATTGTAAAACCATCCGTTTGTCCATACAAAGTCTCTTGAGAGTTCTGTTACTTTTCCTCTCAAGAGTTCTCTAACTTTGGTGATGTGCTTTGTTTGTCTCACTATGAGTTTCAAAATGTAAATTTGCGGCACTTATGAAGATTTTGAGGGAAAAATGGTAGACAATAAGGGGGAGTTCTTGAATGGATTATTTGATTTTATCATCTTTGATTTTATCATCATCTTTTACGAATAGATAAAAGGAATGGTTGATTTTATCAACCATTTTTGAAACCCATATTGGTCCACAACTATTTTATCACACTAGATTTTATCTATTGAGAAACCAAGGCGATTTTATCACCCTTCCATAAAACATCAACTAAAATCAAATTTCCCATTTTATCTCATAAAATCTATTCAAAAACTCCCCCTAAGTACGAAAATATAAAGATCTTGTGTCGGAGCCGGTATAAAGATTTTGCAGCATCAACTTTTCAATTGTGTGTTGTTTATTTTGAAGAATTCTAGCATTTTTTTTGTGTGTGTGTGTGTGTGTGTGTGTGTGCAAATTGGCGTGAAGCAATCTGACATAGATGCATGTTTAATGTTTGGAACCTAATGTTTATGTTGTGAATGTGTAATGTTTGGAACGTAATATTAATGTTAATGTTTAGAACCTAATGTTTATATTTTGTTTTGGTTCATTTTTCCGTTTGAAGTGTCTTAGTAAATGAGGAGATGATTTGGGGGTGGAGTGCCTCCAATAATTTTTACATCTTAAAAACGATAGTTTTGTAATTTAATTAAATATTGGAGTGCCTCCATCAAAAAAGGGAGCCCCAAAATCAGCACCCTTTCATTAATAAAGACAATTACAATCTACCGAGTACAAACAAAATAGCTGAGAAAGACAAAAAACACAACCAAATCAAGGGAAGGATATATCCAGCCATAAAATGATCCGGCGGCTTTTTGTGAGAGATCTTGCCATACAGCTATCCCGGTAGTTCCACCATTAACGAGGCTTCCCTGCAGAAACTGTCCGGTACAATTTGGAGTCACATCTTACCCCAGGTTGAGAATACTGCGACACGGTTAGACATCGTGTAACTAGATGGCCCAGGCCAACTACAGTGCTCTAAAACCGGTAGAGAAACTGCCTGAAAGAGACGCAACCGTGGAAAGTAGAAACTACTGCGGAGAAACCCAATCCATCCGTGGTGATCTCCCTAAACTTATTTGCACTAAATTGCAACAAAAAAAACAGCACCAACAAAACAAAGCAACACAACCGCCCAAACTTCATCCGGAAACAAACACGCCTAAAAGGAGCACCACCACCGATCAAAAAAACACCCCAGTATTTGCCTTACTCCCATCCAAGCTCCAAGCACAACAATAACCTTACTCCTGTCCCGTGCTCAAACCTGCAACGATGACTAGAAAAACGATGCATGCATCCGATTTTGATAAAATATTGAAAAACCATTTTTGAGAAAACCAAAGAAAAAAGATGAAACAAAAAACACACGAAAGCAACAAATAAACACACGGATGCATGCCCAAATAGGAGAAACTGAAGAAAACCGAGGCCGGCATGGGTACAGGCCCTGAAAATCAGAAACGGCTAAGGTATGGGCCGGAGGACATACGGTTGGGTGCATCAAATTTCATCCACGAATGGATCCGGCAACGGAACACCACCACAAGCACAGGAACAGCACATGCAAAACACAACTGCAAGCAGAACACACTTAACCGACACATGCAAGCAGGATCAGCCTTCATCCAACTCATATTGGCGCTCAACAAGGACTGTGGGTGCAATGGATCTGCCGGAAAATTGAACGGTGATTTTCAGAGAGGAGGCGGCAACCGGTGGAGGCGGCTGTGAGTTATTGAAATTAAAACAGAAGAAAAGAAAAAAACAGAGGGCAGGCAGCGCCGCTGTCGCCCCCAAACGGAACTCTGAGAGTTTGGGGGGTTTTGTAGAGAGAGGTCAGAGGAAACTTTAGAGAGAGTTGGGAGGGATTGTGCTACCCTTCCCTTTTTATACTCGTAACTTTAGACTCAAAATTTCGATCGGCTCGAATTTTTTTCATTTGATGGTCAGGTATCAGACCAGTTTACTCGCACATCGACAAATCTTCTTTGTGGTCTAATTAAAGTCAGGCAAGCCATCTACACCACGCAATGGCGGAGTCAAAAATTTTAGATTAATTGAGGGGGGCCAACTTATGAGAAGTATTTTCAACCAAAAATTTAGTCAACTTATCGTGTAATTTGTGTAGTACATTATTGTGTTGTATATTGCAGTATTATTTTATCTTTTGTCGATAATTGTGTAATTATTTTCGCGTAGAAAGAAAATGAGAAAAAATGACATGACAATGTTACAATACAAGACTAGCTCTATGAAATTAGCATAGATCCCGTATCGGTTCATTCGGCGCCATAACAGTTTTCGCATAATGTGTCGCTCCCCTTTTACTGGGAGTCGGGCATTCCTTCATAAATATCTTAAATAGAGGACAGACACCTACCCGGTTCAGTACTTATAATACAAATAAGGCATATATTCGGTGCCCCAAATCACTTCTCCTAAAAGGGGACCCATTTATGCCTTATTGACGCGACCTGGTGTATATCGTATCGATCCAGATGGAAGAATCTTGGAGCAGAAAAGGGATTATTGGTTTAGTGGGGCATTCATCGCATGCCATCAAACGCAAGCTACAATTGACTCCTCCATTAGGGTATCGATCATTTGGCAGTTAGCGTGCAAGAAAGAGTCCTCGTTTCATGACTGCCTACTCTTTCTATTATATAAACTAGGTGTGCATGGGTGCCTATTATCAGCAGTAAGTAACCAACTTACATCATTCGGTCAAAGAAGAGGGCTCACTACATTTCGGATTGGGAGACTCGTAGAAGTCTTCTATTTAAGCATAGTCCTATATGCCATGAACTAAATGGAGTAGAGGAGGGGAGAGACAGAGGACCATTCCCTCGCCCACTCGGGATTAGTGCATTCCTCATTCAACTCGGAAGAATAGCCGTCTCTTATCCCATAGCCTTACCTTAGCCCTTGTAGTCTCTTTCTCTTTACAAACACGAACCGTCGTCAAGTGGCAGGCTATTGAACCAATAGATGGGGGAACTTCTTACAAATAGAAGGAGTCAGTCTTCTTTATTAGACTTTGTCGTAGCTAGCCTGACCATTGCAAGAACTCTCCTTAGTTGCTGACTTAGGTCGAAGTGAAAGATTTGGATAGGCTATCATGGTATTCTAATACAATGAATAGATTGATGACTTGTTACACCCAAACCGACGACTATTATGACTCTTCCCCTAGGTCTCACCCTTGCCCTAGACCTAACAGCAGGAGCCCTGCCCGCAAGGATAGACGCATCGGTAACTCCAAGCATTATAGCCTATCCTCTTCTTTTATTCGAGATGTTGTTCTTCATTTTTTTTTTGCATGAGTTTGTTGACGTAAGTTACTAGGGAAAGGGTAAATTGTTTCCTTCTTTTATTATTAGTTGATCTAAAGGCTTTTATGGTTATTGATTGGACTAGACTAGAAAGGACAACAAACAAACTACTTCCACCCACATACAAGCCCCAAAAACAAGCGCAGTTATTTTATTATTTAAGCAAGCGTCTTGCTCGATTACAAAACACAAAAAGAGAAGCACGTGTTAATATCTTATAATTTCTTGGGCCACCACGAAACGACAATGCCAATGAGAGAATAAGCGAGTGCTGTGCAACTCGCAGCATTTGGAGTCTGAGCTCGGCTTCCCTTATTATTTGGTCTTTTGGTAGGCATAGCCAAAAGGCGAATAGGAGCCTCTGGAGAAGAAATCGAAGGCGTCGAGAACCAACTCCGCAAACGCCAGAGGATCCTCTTTGCCTTTTGGCGATGCCTACCAAAAGACCAAATAATAAGGGAAGCCGAGCTCATGCTCCAAATGCCGCGAGCTGCACATCACTCGCTCATTCTCCAAGTTGAGCAAGCCTTTGTGCCATAGCCATAGACATAGTTCAGCAGCAACCTCCAAAAATTCTTTGATTTTCTTTTAGAGCATGAAGGCTTATGGCTTCTCTTGCAAACCCTCTATTTATAGAGTGTATAGTATAGCCATGCGACACGAATTTGATGAACAAACTAACTATCTTGCGAAACCCCCAATCACGCTACCTTTGTGAACAAACCAACATGCTATCCTTAGTTCCTTACCTTCATTTAACGGATCAAAACATATAGATAGCATGATAAAGCCGTTAACGGCGGAGTCCATTAAGAGGGTAGTTGAGATAGTAGTAGTGACATTCTATTAGAACTTACTCTCTATACCTATTTCTATTCTGCAATTTGCTATTGAAATGGAGTATAAAACTCTATTCAATCAATAGAATGAGTTATCTCTTATAAAGTAAGTTTACACAAGATTCTCTGTACTAAACCTAGTCTGTTTTACACTCCATTTCAATAGCAAATTGCAGAATAGAAATAGGTATAGAGAGTAAGTTCTAATAGAATGTCACTACTACTAGCTCAACTACCCTCTTATTGGACTCCGTTGTTAACGACTTTATCATGTTATCTATATGTGCTGATCCATTAAATGAAGGTAATGATAGCATGTTGGTTTGTTCACGCATGTAGTGAAATTGGGGGGTTTGCAAGATAGTTAGTTTGTTCATTAAACATGCATAATTCAACTACTGCAGCATTTGGAGCCTGGCTCAGCTTCCTTTATTATTTCGTCCTTAAAAGGCCACTCCTTCACAAAATATTTGGTGTCTAAAACCGTCTCAACCTTTCGTCTCAGGCTTAGGTAGTTCAGTCTCCGCGAGAGGAAGAACATCACATTCTTAAAGCAGCGACTGAAAAAGGACCAATTGATCGAGTTTACCTAGTAGCATCTCTTCCAGGTCAAGATCCAGTCCCCTGCTTCGAAGCTGTTGATTCCCCATCATTCGAAGCTAGAACTTTCCGGCCATCTCATTGAATCAAATCCCTTAGGCTCTGAACAACCTCATTCCAGGTCCTATTCTCCATCTCGATCATCCGATCCAACTGCAGCTACAAAGCAAATAACATTTAGAGCCTGAGCTCCGCTTCCCTTATTATTTGCATTCGTTCCTACCATCTCCAACTAGCTGTCAATGTATTTCTCATGAATTTGTCAATGGAATAAGTTCATGCTTCCTATTGGAAGATGAATTAAATTGACACAACGATGAAGTTTTTACTTCAACGGTCACTGTGAATAACTTTGCTACAATGTTCCTTGACTGATTATTTTATAGAATATTCCTGTGGTTCACTATCTAATTTTTGCCTCCTAAAGCATATGGTTGATTCAGTTCCAACTATATGTGTAAATAAACCAAGCTACTCGAGCCCAACTTGATTGGCACTATTAGAAATAGTTAAAGAGAGGGTTCCTCTCTTTGGCATTTTCCTTTCTTTTCTTAAATGGCCACTCCTTCACAAAATTCAGAAAATTTCAGAAAAGTTGCCTTGCGCTGTCACTTTAGTAACCCGCCCTGCTCTTCGACTTTACGTAGCGAAAGAAACCACCTAGCTCGACAGCATATGATGCAGATGGAAAGTCATTGGTGGACCAACCAATTCGGTTGTGGAGAATGAATAACTGGATGGCCCGAAAGGCAACTCCGGTGGAAATCAAAAGATGAACTTTCAGTAACAGGGTAGAACAGGCTAAACTACCCTCTCTTGTTACTGAAAGTTCATCTTTTGATTTCCCCCGGAGTTGCCTATCGGACCATCCGATTATTCATTCTCCACTACTGAAGTGGTTGGTCCACTAGTGACTTTCCATCTGCATCATCTGCTATCGAGCTAGGTGGTTTCTTTCGCTACGTAAAGTCAATACACATGGAATTGGCTGATAAAAAAAAAAAAAACATGGAATTGGCATTACAGTTAATTCATATGTTGGGCCTTTCATCAATCTGACCTTACAGTTATTGGCAATCGCCAATTTTATTTAAATTTTCAGATATTTTTTTACTACTAATTTTTTAAATTCTAACTACATATAGGAAATGATAAAATAGGCTAGCGGACTTATGTTAAGATTTAAAAAGTGTATTAAAATGCGTAAAAATGTATAAAAATATGTATAAATGTATAGAAAAGTGTAAAAGGTGCTATGGAGTATGTGTTATTCCCCCCCCCCCCCCCCCCCCCCCCCCCCCGTTATTGTGATCCAAGTGGACTCACAATAACAAGAACCTTATATTAGCAAACTTTTAAAATTGGGTTTTGGGGGGCACCCCGAGCCCCTATGCACCTCCACCTACGACATTGAGACTAAGACTTCATAAGAAAATTCCTATATATTATTTTCTTATGGTATGTTCATAAGAATTGAACTTGGTCAATTATGTGGAGAGCAAACAACCAACTAATGTGACTAGCCCTTCGGACTGCATTCTCGAATGTTTATTTTGAAGGTTTACAATTTACATTTTTGTTTTGTATTCCTGTATTTGACATTTTAAAAGCCTCTCTTATCATGACTCGAATATTAAATTCCAAATTTCAATCAAAGACATCAATTTGTAGACTATTTTCCAAATGACATGAGAGGTGTTTGGTAGACCAAATTTTACATTTTGCATTAGGCTTTTGTATGTTTAGGAGATGATTGTACAATTTATTCTGTTAAAATGCTTTTGCATTTTAAAAATAAAATGCTTTTGCATTTTAAAAAAATGAACTAAAGAAGGTAGAGTTAAAAAAAATAGTTTTGGAGCCTTTTGGATTATGATTATACTTTTACTCACAAAATCTTTCAATTAATATTTATTTTGCATATCATTCATAAAATTATATTAATCGTCATTTTTTTACATTTTTGTTTTGTATTCCTGTATTTGACATTTTAAAAGCCTCTCTTATCATGACTCGAATATTAAATTCCAAATTTCAATCAAAGACATCAATTTGTAGACTATTTTCCAAATGACATGAGAGGTGTTTGGTAGACCAAATTTTACATTTTGCATTAGGCTTTTGTATGTTTAGGAGATGATTGTACAATTTATTCTGTTAAAATGCTTTTGCATTTTAAAAAAATGAACTAAAGAAGGTAGAGTTAAAAAAAATAGTTTTGGAGCCTTTTGGATTATGATTATACTTTTACTCACAAAATCTTTCAATTAATATTTATTTTGCATATCATTCATAAAATTTTATTAATCGTCATTATAATGGAAAATTTTATAATTTACGATATAAAATTTTATGATATAAAATTCGGAAATCCACTAATTTACTACAATAGTACAAGTTTTGTAGATTTTATATCTTTTGTTTCCAGTAATCCATTATTGGACTAGAGGAGGTAAAAATGACAAATACAGCTCAACTTTTTGACACGTTCTCACATATGGACGGCTTCCACGGGGCACCATCCAAGAAACCGATAACTCGGGGCACATTGGGAACGGCCCAGTGGTTTCAATTGGGAAAATTAAATTCAATGGGATAAAAGTGGTAATAGATCATACTTTTGGAATGCAAACGTAATTCAAGCCCAGTATCATCTTCCTCCCTCCCGGCATAAGTTTTTTTAGGGCTCCAAAAATTCAAAATCTCCCTCCAAATACCAACCAAACAGGCGTACGACCAAACCCTACTCATACCACTTCTTCACAATTGATTCCACACAAAAAATTTCAATCACTTTTCACAAAAGCTCACCATGACGAACCACCAAGACGACCTGGATCTCCTTCTCTCTCTTCAGGATCGAGTCTTGGAAACCCCTCCTGCTTCTCCTTCAACCCTCCACTGTAAATCACCAGGTAACTCAATCTCCCAATATTCACACACTAGCCCCTTTGGATTGTGAGAAATGATGAGATAATTAATGAGATCTCCCTCTCACCAACTATCACCATTTTTGTGAGATTTGGTGAAAAATGGGAAGGGGACAGTCAAAAATCTCATTTTGGTACTTTTCGCTCCATTTTTCTCACCGGATCATTCAATCCAAATGAGTGATTTGCAGAGAACTTTAATCATATCTTTTCTTTTCTCACCAAATGACTCCATCCAAAGGGGTTGTAAGCGCCCGGGCACTTGCAATGCTTGTGCATATTGCGTTGTGCAAAGGATGGAAAGAAAAAGCATGAATTTTGTCTAATCTGTCATGAAATTTGGGATGTACAAGTAGGAAAGAGGAAGAAAAAAAATTGGTATGACAGTTTTCTTCTTTCTTCTTGGCGGTTCTTTAGATGGTTAAAGGGTAGTTTGGGAAAAAATGTATGAGTTAAAACTGAGGTTGACACCATAAATGGTGTTCCCTTTGTAAGAGTAATTGATTGATACTAGATAGAGTATTGCTTTCTTACAGCGGGAGTCATTGGTTCAAATCCAATAGTAGGTAAAACTTATCCTTCATTTTTTATTGATTTTTTCCATTTTTCATTGCATTAAAATCGGATTCCACTTGATTGTATGTAATTGTATTCCATAATCCCGGGGGAAAAAAAGTCCATTTTTGCTGCAGGTTTCTTCAATTCTATCATGGGTATATCTCTGATATTTCACCGTTTTTTTTATATTTTAATTTCGTTGATTTCTAGGATATCTTTCGGACGATGGGTCTCCCAAGAGAATGCAAGCGGGCATGTCTATATTCCGTAATGCTGTCCAAGATTGCCTTGATTATGAGCCTGAAAATACAAAGATACCTATAAAATCCCATCAGATAAAGAAGTCAAATGATACTGAGGTTGAAAAGTATTCGGGTTTGCGAATCCGGTATATTTCTTTCAATGCCCATTCAAACCCAGCATTAAATTAGTTGCTGCAATCGATAACTAGTTGAACATTGCTATTGTAGTTAATCATTTTGTTGTTCTGCCATTTTTTTACCGATCGCATTGCATGCCGGCCAACTTGATTTTAGCTTGAGTGCATAGCTTCGTGTTGTTGTCGTCTAAGCTCCATGTCCACAAATGCCAAGACTGTGCAGTCTCTCTTTTAGAGGTGATTGATTAAAAGTTAGAATTTGTAGTGGAATTCATTTTTGTAGTGATTTGTGTTTGGCTTTATAGTTTTGGCATCACCTTTTGAAGAAACAGAACTTATAAGAAGTAAAACATCGTGTCAGTTCTGTATTTTAGGTTGACAATTTTAATAAAATGGTTTTGAATTATTAAGATCGATGGATTTGAAGTACTTTCTTATTATATTTATTTTGAAATCCTTCTATAGATGATCGTCCTTACATTTTTACTGTTTCTATTAAATCGTTCACTTTACTTATCCAAACGGAGCTTTATGTTTTTCTTTTTCTTTTTCCACAGGAATCAACTGGTCTCCCAGTTAGAACTGAGCAATCGCTTTTCTGATATTCGATTTCTTCGATTACCAGCAATAAAGTATGAACACTGCTTAAACATTCTTGTGAGGTTTACTCAGTCACTATTACGTGGTCACGTCTAACATAGTCTGCTGGCTTTTCAGGAATGTGCTAATAGGGGATACTCTTTCTGGTTGTTGGGCAACTGTTGGAGTTGTAACTGGGAGAGGGAACACAAAAATGAGTTCTACAGGAAAGAGCTTCTGTGTATTGCAAATTGGGTGCCTAGATGAAAAGACTATATCTGTTTTCTTGTTTGGTGATGCTTACCAGAAGTACTCAAAAGAGGAGGTTGGAGCTGTGCTTGCTCTTTTCAATTGTGGTGTTCGCAAGGACAAATTGGTATCAACTTTTCATTTGCTGGTGTGATTGGCATTATTAATGTATACGAGATTGTCGTACCTTGTCTATCTTTTCCACAGGGGCCAGGGTTTTCTCTAAGTGTTTATAATGCTGGGCAAATTTTAAAGATCGGGACTTCCTCAGATTGTGGAGTTTGCAAGGGGAAGAGGAAGGATGGGATGGCTTGTACAGTAGCTATTAACAAGTATGTTGGAGACTCTTTCCACTTGGATCCATCTTCTACCGCATAACTAAAAAAGCTATACAAATTACCAAGTGAACTGTATGGTGGCTGGAATGAAAGACGATCACTTTGCATGATTAAGAATTACCTGAATCTTAAGTAATAGCTCTCTGGAGAATCTCTTTTCTAGTAAATCAAGGAACTCATCCCATCATTTCCCTCTTCTGGTTTGCAAAACACCCCATAACTATTTTTTCAACTTGGAATCGTATTTGAACTATTGATTTTCATGCTGTCACCTTGACTATTTCATAGGAACTCTGATAAAGCAAAATAGACTTGAGATGTTGTACATTTCAATTTTGCAGAGGAACTATAAAGCTTAACGTGTCAAGCACAAAAATTGTTTCACAATCCGTATGTTAGCACATTCCATGATTTGTAGTTTACCAATACCAATAAATTTTCTAGTAAAAAAGGTGTTCCTCTATGAACTGCGCTTTGTTCTGAATCACAACATTTGCTCAGCTGATGGGCAAGATTGTCGAATCAGAATCCTATGTTGGATCATTCAACAGAAAAAATTGTTACACGGTTTTGGGTAGAACTCAACCCAAAAGCTAGCTCATGAAGTGATGGTGCCCTCACGCTTATATATTTCATATTACTTTGGCACCCAGGCGATGTGGGACTTCACTTCACAAAAATGACATCATCTTATTTCTCAATGCAAGTTATTTTATTGTACCTTACACACCAAAATTTCTCCTATAATGACATGTTATTTTGTAATTTCAGACGTCGTGGAGTATACTGCTCATACCATAGAACTGTAAGGTTCAATTTATTTAACATTCAATCTTGTCTGAGCCACTAGTCTCCAAAATATGGTTACTAACTTATTTTACCTCTTCTCGATTTGCTACGTAGAGAGCGTCGGAAAAGTACTCTGTTACGCGGACCGAACTCAAGGGAGGGTAGGTATCCACTTTTGGTCATGAAATATGGAAATATCTTGCAGGCTGAGGAATGTGTTTTGAACTGTCTGATTTCTTCAAGCAATTATCCACTGTTTGTCTATTTCAGGAATTTAAGGATGGCCTTCAGGGATCCTCGTAACTCAGAAGCAGAAGGAGTATATTTGGTTGATCCTCTGTCTGACAGAACAAACTTAAGAAAGTCCATGCAGCCAGCTAAATTATTGTCAGTAGAAGCATTGAAGAAGGCTCTAAGGTTTGTCCTGGTTATCCTAGCTTATTCCTAGCCTTTTTTGGGTATAAAATGAATATGCTTAATTTGGCTGCCTAGAAAAACATGTCCAAGATTTGAAATTCCATTATTTTGACCAACCAACTGGAGCACAAGATTTCTCCTCGCCCTTGAACCTTTTAACCTTTTGGATTGTTTGTAGCCATCTGAATGTTCAACATAGAAGCAGTGAACCTGAACGTTCAATAAAAAGAAGAAGCAGAGGTTCACTGGTTTTCTACTGATAGTTCAGGGGCTACAAACAATTGAGATATATTCATTCTGACATTCCATGTTGAACATTCCATTTCTTCCAAAAACGCCTTCCAGCGAACCAAACATTACCATGTTTACTTTAATAGGATTAAGTTTTAGGTTATGCTTATATCATGTTTACTTTATTTGGATGAGAAGCAAAGCAGGCAAAGTAACTACGAATGCCCACTCACAAGGAATAAGATTTCTTACCGAAGTTACAGGTGTAAGATCGTACCTCACCTCTGTAGTTGGAAAGTGTGATGTCTTATTGAAGTGAAAGTCTAATGCCTTCTAGAATCTCTCTCATTACAGGCAAATTGGTTCCAAAACCTTCAGATGGAGCTCATCCCTTGCCCAAAGTACAAAGCTCAGAAAAGAGGTGTTAAAAGCCATCTGAGTACTTTTTTTTTCTGCATGCCACTTCCCTCGTTTTCGATTTCACAAAAGGTTTACTCTCGCATTTTGTCAGGTCATCATCAGCTGCAAGGTTGGATACACCTGCAGTCAGAAGTCAACAAACAAATGCAAAAAGAACAAAAATGGACCAGGGGAGCGCTTCATCCGAGAAAACCAATGAGGTTAGAGAAAAGATGATTGAATTAGATTTTATTAGCTCAGATGAAGAAATGTGAGACTTCCTTGTCGAACCCCGTAATGACTTGGTGTGATTGAGCTCCATCTCCTTGAAAGAAAGATCATAAACATTGTATTTTATGGTTGAAAAAGTTTAGCGCACAAGAGGCAAATGAGGTAGAACCGTAGAAATGAGTAGTGGGGGCATTGCTTTTTTATTGAAGGTTTGAGCAAATTGGAGGTCCAGGTTTTCTTCCTGAACACATTTATCAGTTGTTGGTCTCCTTGGGCTTCCATCAACCACTGGACGTTTGAAAGATCTCCCATCTCATAAATTGCTTATTGTTGTGTGGAAAAGGATGAGGACCTGTGTATCAGAATAATTTGAGTATCTTTTCTAGAACTGATGAGCTTGAGTTTTTATATCATACAAGTATGTACTTTGAAAGCCTTCCATGACGAGAATATTCAATTACCAGTGAAGTTGTAGGTCAATGTGCAGATCATAATCGTTTGTTCTTATTGAGTGGTTCTTCCAATTTTCAAATGGAAAGTATAAATGCATCTGGATACAAGCTTACTTATGCTTTAGTTATGTTTCATGGTTTTGCAAGTAAAGTTATCAACTTCTATATGATAAATTAGTTGCCAATGGTGACCTTGAAATTGGTAACTTTTGCATCCAAACATGTCATCTCTTCTTTTTTCAGAAAGAAGACTTCAGGATAGGTAAGAGGATACTTTACTTTAGGGTCCGAGACTATTCAAGGTGCGTGTAAGTGAGTCCGGACACTCGGTTATCAATAAAAGAAGAAGAAGAGTCCAAGTTCAGTGATAAAGTAGGATGGAGAAGTATACAAATCTTTAGAGAGTTTAGTCATGGATGTATTGTTCTATCGACTGGCTTGTGATCACGTATATTTTAACATCTTTGCCATGATATGATATCCCAATTATCTATGTTCCTTGGTAGGCCATCAATGTACTCAGATATGCTGGTGCTAATACTAGCAGCCCAAAACTACAATGGACGTGATTATTACATGTTTTCTTCTGCAGTCTTGTATGTCATGATAATTTGGCAGTCCATCATTGTTCTCTCATATCCCAGGCAGTGTTCTAATAAGCAGCCGAGTAGTCCCACCTAGGCACTAGGCAGTGATCCAATGCTTATATCAGGCAGTCGATTAGTCAGTGCCTAGTCCCCGCCTATCACTAGGCACTCCTTTCCTATCACTAGGTGCTCCTTTTCTGCCACACTAGCGCCCAATGATTTTTGAAACATTGATGCTAGGGCTATTTTATAAACCAAAACTACAATTGGCATGATCAATAGATATTGTTTTCTGCAGTCTTGCATGAGTGAGAAGCATGTATTAAAGAAATTGATGTGCACGTATGGGTGTGTGGTTGACATATCTTTGTTAGTTGCTGTTTCTTTCATATTGAAGTCGTCCACATTGGAAGGAAGGGGACCATGGTATGTCAGGAAATGGCCAGAACAAAGACATTGACAGAAAAGGTGGTTAGAAAGTTGGTCATCCATGCACATGGAGTTGGTATAACTCTCTCCATGTGCACCCAGAATTTTGATTTGTTCTTTAGTCAATTTGGCATGTTATATAAGGCATTAGTAGCCTAACCAAAAGCCCAATACGTTTTTGCTCGGATTAGGGTTGCAAAACAAGTCGACTCGTGGATTGTCAAGTTTGGGTAGTCAATTTAAGGAGCTTTTAAAATTGTGTTTGAGTTTACTTGCTTAGGATTCATGTCGATCTCAAATGAGTTTTAATCAAGCTGAGTTTGAGTTTGTTTTTTGTATTGTTTCGTATCATCAAGCTTGGTTTGAAAGCTTAATTAGCTTTAAAATATGTTTGATGTTAACTTTTTTCATTTGAATTGAATTCAAATGAGCTTTTAACGAGCGACTACTAGTCAAGTTCGACAAGCATGGTTTGTTTACCATCAAGCTTTTGGAATCTAAATCATGACGTTCCACAATTATTATGGACTGGTGGCTAGATATGGCCTTCAAGAGAATCAAAATCATGGCAGAAAAAGGTGCATTGTAATTACATCATGGCTTATTTTTTTAGGCAGAAATAGTACAAGCTACAGATCTATGCAAGTTATTAGGTCATGTTGATTAATCATTGAAAGCAACTACCAAAATATAACAAATGTTTTGATAACTCAGGGATTAATATAACAAACAAAACAAAACAAAATATAACTAAACATTTGCCCTACAAGGTTGTCATTTGTGACGGTTGTTAACCACGTCTCTGATTTATAAATGAATAATCTATCAGGGGTGTGCTAACCATTTTTGTAGGACAACTTTTGGTGATTCATTTTGTCCTTGTTCAACATTTTTTTAGGCAAATTGTTAACCACATCTCTACTTTATATGTATGAATACATATTTGGTGTATGGACTCTTACCCTCTCAACTACCACCACCTTCTGTGTGTAAATAATTCAAGAAAGAACTTGGGCAGTTCACATGTCACATTGCCCCTGAATATGATGAGTCCACATTACTAATTACAAAGGGCCACTTTTGGCTTTGCTAACTACCTCTAACGAGTTTGACATTTAATCATGATGTTTTGTTTTTAACTTCCTATTAGTGGTTTCACTTGAAAGCCAAGACACCCAGATCTTGATTCCACTGGATGCTAATCTGAACTATTTCTTCTCTTTCATAGCCAGCCATACTGCACCAATACTAACCCTATGATTATCTTTGGGTGGGCATGCAATGTTTTATAATTTGGTCCAGCAGCCAGTAGGGCTAATTCTTTCTTATGTTCATAAATATATACAACAACTACATCAAATTAGACATTTATCCCTAAAAGCAAATATGAAAATACACCATAATCATAAAGTAGGGGTCATCTTCACGATGTCATTCTAGAGGAGCAAGAAAAGCTCTTTTCAGATTCGCGTTATTCGAAATCTTTATACATACTAAAGGGTAAATCTTTCTTTAAAGAAGGTGAATAAACCTCCTCATTTACACATTTAAAGAAAGAATCTGGCTATTTGTACGCATACGCACGCATCTTAACTGCCCCTTTTAACAAATCAATGGTTCGGATCTTAAATACTCTTTCCCGGTCAAATAGATTTCTTGCCGGTCAAAAAGTAAATAAAATCCGAACCATTAAAAATGCTTTTGGACGATCAAGATGCACGTCTATGCATCGTATGTACACAGACTTGCATGTACATCGCTTTTTCATTAAAGAATCACAACCAATGTCAAGACGATATTATTGATCGTATGCCTATAAATCACATTAGTACGAGATAATAAGTCTTGCTGTGGAATTGAGGTATGCTTCATGTGCCAAAAAGCTTCTACATGTTATTTTGGTCACAAAACTTTTTTGGGGTGAAGAGTATGTTAATGGTTACCCTTAATGCCCACTAGCACTTGATTTTTGGGTCATTAAGTTCCATATCTTTTAGTTGTAAGTTGTAACCACCGGTAGGTAAGAGAACATTGCCCGCCTGGTCTTAATGATCGGCTTTGGGGTACTCGTAGTGACCTCAATTGTGAGCCATTTATACAGTTTTTGAAGAATGTTGATTAGATCATTTGTGTGAAAAATCAAATTAATGTGATTTGGTAGTCATATTATCGGATATCATTTATATCGATGCCCAATATCATTTGGATTGTAAGACAAATTTGTCTTAATTGTGTGTCTATCAATCTCCGATGATCATAATTTTTTGTACCTATAATGTATTGTGTGTCTACCAATCTCCAATGATCATAAATTTTTATATCCATAATGTGCTCAACATTCCTGAAAAAAAAAAAGAACAATTCTAATCCCAAATGAAGATTCCAAACCTTCTCCCCAAAACATTTCAATCAAGCTCCATAATGTAACCATGTTTCTCTACAGTCTAAACAAAAGAAAACAATCTATGAAGTTTGGAACTTGCAAAAAAGATTTTAATGGTTCATATTATTGGGATACCTTTCTCGAAACGAATATTGAGAGTGATCTTTTGAAAATCTACCATTGATTCTCGACATGAGCGATTTACGACTTGTCTGCGGTCCATATATACTGAGACCCTAATCCCCTCCATAATTTGTTGCAAATAAGTTTCATGGCATCCTTCAAGTCAAGTGGGCATTTTCATAGAGGAAAACATGAATCTTTTAAGATCTGGGAAGAACCTTTACATTTCATAAAAAATTGTGGAAAAGGAAACAAAACAAGAAAAAACTTCACTCCATTCCCTTGTTTGGATTAAAAATATTGGAAGAAAAATTATTCAGGTTTGTTCCATTTGTGTAAGGTTGAAGCTAAGTCATATCATGCTTAACCACGAGCACGAACAAAAACATAAACGAGATCGTGAAGTGCCTTTCAGACATATTTTGAACTATTAAAATTCATAGAAGTGAGGATTGTAGTGAGTTAGGAATAATGTAACATTTTGCTTCCCGAAAACGCCTAGTAGTTAAAAAAAAAAAAATTATGCAAGTTCAATTTCTATTGTCTAATTTGTTGTGAGTCATCCTACTTTTTTATGCATCCTACTTTTTTATGCATTATTATTCTGTCCTGGCTCCTGCATAATTTTATGCTTTCATTGATTAATTTCCGAAAAATGTCAAAAACTTTTTTTTTTTTTTTTTGAAACTGTCAAAATGTCAAAAACTTTACTAAAATAAGATTACATACTTTGGAAATTGGGTACTCCATTTCCATGAAGAGACTAGAGAGAGAGAGATATATATTGGTAAGCCTGAGTTGAGTTCTTATAGCTGGCTCAGACGTGGCTCAGCCTCAGTTGTCCCCCTTCGCCTCTCTCCTCCCTCGCATCCAAGGTCTCTCTCTCTCTCTCTCTCTGAATTAATTTGCCTGCACAGTTAGGTACTCTGCAACAATTCACTTTGTAACTTCAAAAACTGGGGTTTATCAATTTTTAGCGTAATTTAAGTGATTTTCTTCTGTTTAATCTTGCGAGGCAGGTGTATGATTAGCGAGAGAGGAAACCAAGAACGCAAAAAGAAAAAGAAACAGCTAAGCAGTTATAAAGACTTCAGAGTTGAAAACGGCGTCGGGGTCGAAGAGAGATGAGCGCGTCGAGGTTCATAAAGTGCGTCACCGTAGGTGACGGAGCTGTCGGAAAGACTTGTATGCTTATCTCCTACACCAGCAACACTTTTCCCACTGTGAGTATACCCTCCCCAAATTTTCCCAATTTCGGACCATGTATGAATACTAGGGTTTGACTTTTTTGTACCCAATTTCAACATTTTTCAAGAAAAATTCTCTCTCTCTCTCTCTATTTTTCTCTTATGGCGGCTCCTTTTTATTTCTTTCCACGAATTAGCGAATGTAAATGAAAAGTTGGTGTCTTGAATAACGAATTTGGGTTATCTTTGCTTGTAAATGCATTATCTTGGAGATAAACGCTTTGCTGTTTTAGGCTTTGTTCTTTAGGGCATCTCTAGGTTTCCTTCTCGAAGATTTTGGCTTTTTTCAACAATGAGAGAGGAAAGGGAAATCTTTCTTCAAGAATTAGATGGAAAATTAGGGGTTTTGTGGCGTTCTCCTGGGACTTCTGGGTTTGACCATGGGAAGACAATTAAAAGTCTTTTTTCAACTCTACTTATGTTTCAAGTATTTGAGGACTAACTTGATTCTTGAAGCAAGAAATGCTAGAGTTGGAAAATTTCTTTCTGACAGTGGGTGTCCTGTTCAAAATTTGAATTTATTGAACTGGGATTATGTTAACAAAGTTGGTGAGGTATTATGTTCAAAGTTGGTGAGGGATTATGGGATTATGTTCAAAATTTGTATGTGCTTGCTTTGTTATGGTAACAAAGTTGGTGAGGTATTTCGTGAACTCCGTGAATTGAGATATATCTGATGTCAACCGTTATGGTATGGGAACAGGATTATGTGCCGACTGTTTTTGATAATTTTAGTGCCAACGTGGTGGTGGATGGGAGCACAGTTAATTTAGGGCTTTGGGATACAGCAGGTTAGTTCAAAACCAGTGATCTTATTCTTGTCTTCATACCTTTCATGGTGTTGGATTTGACTCGTTAGAATCATGAAACAGGTCAGGAGGACTATAATAGATTAAGACCTCTGAGCTATCGTGGGGCTGATGTCTTTATACTTGCGTTTTCTCTGATTAGCAAGGCAAGCTATGAAAATATATCAAAAAAGGCAAGGATAACTTTTCCATGTAAAAGATAGATGCCTCTCTTTTCTGAATCGTAAATTGGTTGGTGTCTGATTAGTTGGTATGCTGATATATGCCTTTTGTTTTCTGTTTTTGATGGTCAGTGGATTCCTGAGTTGAGGCATTATGCTCCTGGGGTTCCAATAGTTCTTGTTGGAACAAAACTTGGTTAGCTTCTTTTACCTATCCTCTTCCTCGTGCTAATAAGCATTTGCACGTAGAATGTTGATGTGAATATAAAATTTGTTCTTTTGGTACATGGAAATTTCACCAGAAAATGTAGCTCTACATTCCATCTTTTTGTAAATGGAAGTTTTCACTGGAAATGTAGCTCTACATTCCAGGTTTCTTTATAATTTGGCCCGTAGTCATCCAAAAGGGCTGTTTTGGGGGAAAGAGTGTCTATTTTTCATTTAAACATATTCATGGTTAGGATCATTTATGCCCGAATATCCATGCTTTGTGATTCATAATTAAGTAGCAAAATGAGTTTCTGTTATGAGTTTTTTGTGAAGCTTTGCTTGTGTAGTTGAAGAGTTCTCGGCCACAGTGAGCCAGATTAGGATTACTAGATTCCTTCAAATTAATTGCTTTTTGCGTAGTTACAATAAGCAGTTATTCTGGAAGTTTGCATGAAAAAGCTAATAATCATGCGGTTTTGGCAATTTTTTAGTGAATGTGTAGTTTCTTTGAGCTTTGTGAAACTGCTGTGTAGGCACTGGGCAGTGATGATCGGGGTAAGCGGAATTAATCTATTTCCGCATTTGTTTGCTTTTCCTTTCTTTCATTTGCCTCCCTTATTTTCCTCTATTTCGCTAGACGATTTGTCTTTATAGCCTGTTTCTGGAAGTCCGCACTTCAAGTACTTATAGTTTACTGCCCTCTCTCTCTCTCTCTCTCTGTGGGTGGGTGGGTTTGTGTGTTCTGTGTAAGTTTGGGTGTAGATACGCGAATTCAGTTCTTCTGAGTGAATGACGTCTAATTTTACCTTGTTCAGATCTTCGGGAAGATAAACAGTTTTTTGTCGAGCACCCTGGTGCAGTTCCCATTACAACAGCTCAGGTACTTTTATGCTTCCTTTGTTGGTAAAACCATTGCCTTGCCATGACTCAACTCATATTGTTACCATGTAGTTTGCATTGATCTTTTATAAGTGCGCAAGTGATCACCCGACATCCTAATTTCTTTTTCAAGGGAGAGGATCTGAAAAAGCTGATTGGAGCTGCTGCTTACATTGAATGCAGTTCTAAGACCCAACAGGTGCTGATATATAGTTTTGTATCACCATTTATCTTCATGTAAACTTCTCCGGTTACATCATCAGTAAAGGTAATTTATGAAAATTTTCCCTGGAAATTTCAGAATGTGAAGGCTGTTTTTGATGCGGCTATCAAGGTGGTTCTCCAACCACCAAAACAGAAGAAGAAAAAGAAGAAGAGGGGACACAAGGGCTGTGGTATCTTGTGAGAATTCTCAAGGGAAGAAATACATAACAGACGGGCTGATTTTACTGCATGGTTTCTTGATATCTCGTTATTTTTTCTTCAATCTTGAAGAAGCAGCTACCCTGATTTTGGTCTCGAGTCTCAACTTACACAAATTATGGTTGTCGTTCGTCCTTTGTGTTTTGATTTGTATATGGATGACACAGATTGTGTGTTTGTTTCGGTGCACGACTCGTTAATTTCTTCGGGCCAGGAATTATGTAATGTATTGACTAGATTGTAGAACATCCATCTTATGAGAAACCAAACCGTTTCCTCATATGAACAGGTCAGACTTCATACCTAAATTTGTGCTGATATATAGTCTTTAATTCGTTTGTTTTAGATATATTTGCTGAACGAAATCGAGTTTCGGGTGTTCAAACTTGCGCATGCTTGTCTCTTGTTTCTCATTTGATCTCACCCAAAATTAACAACGGATTCAAACCTTGACAAAACTATTTACCAAAATTTTTAATTTGTCCCTCCAATTGAATTTATGTGGCACCCAAACTATATTATTATTGACGCCGTTAATAATACCTTTATGAACGCCTTTAACACTTGGATTTCATATGGAACTTTATAACGATCCCAACTTGAATCAGACTTGTCCATCTCGATCACTCACATAGAAAAATTATATTTTCAAAAAAATAATCTATAGCTAAATAATATTTCTCAACAAGCCCTACGATATGAAAAGGCAAGCCCTACAAAATGAAAGATTTTGACCATATCATTTTGGGCTTAGTACCTTTTTCATGTCACTCACAAAATTAACTGGTATCAGCACGTATCTTATACCAGAAACATACTAAAATACTACTCCCTCCGTCCCAAAAAGTTTGGCCTACTTTCCTTTTTTGGCTGTCCAAAAATATAGGACCAATTAAAAAAATTCAACAAAGGAAAGCTCGGTAAATTCCATTTCTGCCTTTGAGATGCTTTTAACAATTAAAATAATGAGACGAAAAGAAGAATAATTGAAAATTTTAAAGTTTAAAGTGCGTTTTAAAATTTTGAAAAAGTTCTCTGATTACATTGGCGGCAAGATTTTCCACTTTCCGAAAAACAATTTAAATTCAAAACTTGATTAACTCATATTTTATTATAGTCAACTAATGAAGGGTAAACTTGAAAAGTTATAAGTTTTGGGTAACATTGTACATTGTACATAAAATTTTAAGATTTATAAGTAGGCCAAACTTTTTAGGACGGAGGGAGTATGATTGAATTAGACTCTTTAATCTTGTAGGGGCCGTTGAGAAGACCATTTATACAAAAGTTATCTTTATCGGATACTCAAAGATAGCCAAACAAAAAAATATTGTTCAAAATATAACTGATTTATAGACATCAATTTTCTTCTTATATGCTAAAAATCTTCTAAACTAGCTTTACAAAATGAACAACTACAATTTATAATCCAAGTTGGAACCATTACAAAAGTCGGTGTAAACGTTATTCGATTATCTCATTTTTTTAAATATCACTCCATCCCAAATTATTGGTCTTATTCGGATTTCTATTCAATTTTAAAAATGTTTATATCTTTCAATCTCTAATATATTTAAAGATTTTAAAAACTTTGTATAATAGAACTAATGAAATCTATCAAACAAGATTCATATTGCATATAAAGTACATTATAGATTTAAATATAGGAACAATTTAAAAATTACATTGAAATCCGAATAGGACTGACAATTTGGGACGAAAGGAGTGTATTTTTCGTCTGAATAGATAAAGGAGTTTCTGTTAACAGTGTCAATAATTAAAACAACACTGCCACATACACGGAAAACACACCTAGAATTTGAAAATTAATGGCTTAAATTCACTTGGAGTAAGTCTGGGCCGTTGATTTATACTTTCGGAGTCAATTCTGGTCCCTTTCGGGGCACCCAGACTTCCTGTAATTGAAATCAATCGGATAGTTGGGGGACTAGACGAGTTTTAATTGACAGTCAAAGGAGGATTACACATACACCATTTTTGGCGGATTTTGTTTTTCCTTTGTTTTTTCTTGTATTTTCGGACCGGTAGTGTCCGCTGTTTTGTACTCTTTCTTTTCATATATAATATGTTTCTGTTTGCTCAAAAAAAAAAAAAAAAAAGAACCTATAAATTAAAGCAGTTATGTTTTCCTCTGGTTCGTCCATTCATTTCCCTCCATCGCTCCCTCTGTTATTTTTCACCCATTATTATTAGCCTTCCTTTCTTACTTTTTAGGGTTTCTAATCTCCATTACTACTTCCCTCTCAAGCTCTCTCTCGCTCAACACCGCCTCTTAGTTTCCCGAATTCGAAACTTCATCCATCAGCTTTGCGAAGAGGTATTGGAATTAACTTGCTAAGAGCAAGTCGACTGGAAATCTCAGCGCCCTTGCTTCATTCTAGGGTTTCTGTTGTAAGTTTTTCGCTTTTTCAAAATTCTTTAATTCAAGTTGATCATATGATCAATATTGGTGCTTACCTCTGTTCTTGAGTTACGTTGCTTACCTCTGTTCTTAATTCAAGTTTTTCGCTTTTTCAAAATTCTTCATTCTAGGGTTTCTGTTGTAAGTTTTTCGCCCTTGCTTCATTCTAGAGTTGGGTAAATATTTGTGTTTGGTTTAACTTTTTTTTTTCTCAACTATATATCTACCTCTGGTATTTTAGTTGAATAGCTTAATGCCCTTCAAAATGCAGTTTTTTTCATGTTTCAGAGTTATGAATTAAAACCAGCTAAAATGGCATTGTTCTAGGGTATTTTACCATTAGAGCAGGTCCACTCGTCGGTGGCAAAATTATTTTGCCTAAGTCATTTTTTAGCTTGCTACAGTGTAGAGAAACCAAAAAATAGCAAAGATAAGGCACTAGTGGTGCTATTTTGGCCCAATCTCAAATCAAGACCATTGAATTGAACTCATCTTATTTTTAAATGCAAATCAAATGGCTTGGATGATGTGGGAGAAATGGCAATAGCCATCTTGGGTCCAAAGATGGCATTGCCATATTTTGGCATCAACAAATTGCGACGGGTCACCCTAGATTTTGCTAAAATGCCAAATTACTGCTTTGGGCCCTTAATTATTGCTAAAATGCCAAATTATTGCTAAAATGCCAAATTATCACAATGAGGGGACTTGCTTTTTCTAGGATTTTGGTGTTTTTCCACACCCAACCTGAGCTTTCAAGGCCACTATGCAATCAGTATCCACATTGAGAAAACAAAGCAAATTGTCATCTGGTTATAGTCCAAGATTCTAAGTTACAGATTCTAGAATCTAGATTCTTTGTCTCATTTTTTGGCAGCACCTTTGTTGCCATGGACAACGGGGAGCTTGATTTCTCGAACCAAGAAATGTTCCCGAGTCCAAACTTTCAAGATCTTCCAAGCAGTTGTTCTATGGACACTTTATTCGACGAGATTCTCAATGACACACATGCCTGCACTCACACCCACACTTGCAACCCAACAGGCCCTAATTTCCCCCATACCCACACTTGTTTTCACTTGCACACCAAAATCCTCTCTCCTCCAAATGAATATCCAGCTTCCCCTGATGATACAGTGGAGTCCGCTGATAAGAAATCAAAGAAACGCCCGTTGGGTAATCGCGAAGCGGTTCGGAAGTACCGCGAGAAGAAGAAGGCTCACACTGCTTTGCTAGAGGATGAAGTTGCGAGATTGAGAGCTTTGAATCAGCAGTTGGTGAAGAGATTGCAGGGTCAAGCAGCATTGGAAGCTGAGATTGCAAGGCTCAAGTGTTTGCTTGTGGATATCAGGGGTAGGATAGAAGGAGAAATCGGGTCTTTTCCCTACCAAAAGCCTGGAAAAGGGGGTTATTTGTATCAAAACATGGCTACTCCAAATTTTCTTGGTGCATATGTGATGAATCCCTGTAGTAATGTGCAATGTAATGATCAAGTTTGCTGCCTTCATCCGGGGGTGGTGGAAAGAAGTGGGGAAGGTGAGGTATTAAATGGACAAGGCTTCAGTGGTTGTGAGTTTGAGAATCTGCAGTGTCTTGGGAACCAGGAGTGTCATAGTTCTGGAGTTGGGAATGTAGTATCGACATTGGATAATCCCTTGCAAACAAGAGAAAAGGTGAAATTTACTAGTATTTCTTACTTTTGCTCCATTTTCTTATAGGTTAACAATGCTTAGTCATGTTTAATACTGCCTTTTAATTAATATTTGTTAATTCTTTATGGCTTTCCTAACAGCCTGCATGTTGCTGCTGGTGCAATGCAAATGTTTTGTGTAGTGACTTAGCATAGATGCAGAGTCGTCTTATTTTTAGGAGGAAATATATGACCGTGGAGTGTGTTAGTTTTATTGGAACTCCACGACAAGAAGCCTATTATTAGATTCCAGTAGAGCTTTCGTCTCTCTCTTCTTCTTCTTTTGGGTCTGTTTTGAATGCATTTGGATTTGCGTTTGGTATGGTTTTGACTTAATCTAGTGTTCTCTCTCGGTAACAAGGTTGTTTTCATTGTACTGTTACTCATACAAACTTCTACGTGAAGAGAGGGCCTCTTTATCTTTATTTGCATGTTGTGTGGTCTTCGAAACATTGTGAGATATTGCTGAATGCTGAAAAAGATGAATGAAGGATCAAGGAAAGCACTTGAATTTTTAAGTGGCCCTGTGATAGTACTGCTGTGTGAATGAGAGTAATCTTTTCTTTGTTTTTAGATGGAAGGATGAAAATGTGACTTCAATCTGATGACTTGATTTACCACAGCTTGTCATTTGTTACTGATCATGGTGTTTTATGCTGCAGGAGGACTCGTACGACACCAGCTATTTGAAGAGCTAAGATAGGGATATTCTCTTTCTGGGTGATTCATGGTTATTCTAGATAAGTGTTGTTTTGCCGAAGTTCAGTGTCATCTTTTCTTCAGGCCATCTTGGATTCTTCAATTTTAGTTCTTTTTCTTCATGATCATTCTAGAAAGCCACTGGGTTTTAGCCCGAGTATGGTATGCATCAAGATCAACATTAGCTATATTTTCTGTTTTTCTAGCCAGTGGTCGCTGAGTTGATTGTATTCAGATTTAAGTTGGAGATAATGGTTGCCAGCACTATATATAAATCCAGATCCAAGTGAATTATGCGATTCAATTTCCGTTCTTTGTGAGTAGATTATTATTATTTTTTACTTAATGCAAGAAAAAGGTGTCGTTAGCTAGATGACGGCTCTTTTTTCCAGGTAAATGACGTAGTTAGCAGTATCATATGATTCATATGAGGTACAACATGAAATACTACCGGCATGTGGATCCTGAATCTGCATCTGGGGGAAAAGCTTAACTGCTCAACATCTTTGAACCTCGAGGGTTGAGTGCTTTTGTAGAGTTCTAGATCTTGACTTTATGAATTGTCGACCACATGGGCCTGGTACAATGGAAAAGCGCCGGATAACAAAAATCCTTATTGGAAACCAGAAAAAGATAAACCAGAGAGGAGTTCAGTTGCATATATTCCTTGATTTTTACTGTACAACCTACGGTGTTTCACGTAGATCAGTGTAGGGGTCGGTGTGGAGTCATTACTTAAAGCAAAATTGGTTTTTTTGTGCAACAAAGTAGCTATCGTACCAGAGAGAGACACAAAAGTAATCTCCATCAATCACGTGATTGTGTCAAAGAACTCAAAAGAGAGGAAATGGGAACCAAATCAGCAAAATGGTGTGTAATGGCGTGGCATTAGTCTGGGTTTTCTATTCTTTTTTTGGCTTTGGCGGTCGATTTGTCTAGGTTAGCTTGCGCCCACTTTGATTAATCTCCTTCCTAGTCCGGTTAAAGGCTTTTCCATCCACACCGGGACTAGAAAATTTACAGGGACTAGAAAATTTACAAGAGAAGTTTTTTTGGTCGGATTTCAGGAGGTTGCCAAGTTTCTCTTCACAGGTTAATTTGTGTTTTCACAGATAGATTCTCTTCACCGAGGGAGCGTACCATGAAAAATGGGCTTTGGTGTGGGTCCAAAAAATCCAGAACGGACCTTCCAGCCTTTATCTTTTCATTTATCATCACTTTGTTCGCCATTCATTTAAGCCCAATCAAATCAGAGGAGAAAAGAGTGGACCAATCCACCAAATAGCGTTCTCATTTCAACTTAATTAGATTCAATACAGTTACCCAAAAAGTAGTTATAAATCAATATTTTTGTGACTCAACAAAACAAAAAAAATTCCAAACAACTCACACTATATGTAGTACTACCAAATAGTAATCACATGATAACACAAGCATCAGGATTATCATCACTAAAGGCGGTCGTATACCGGACTTCAGTAGACGTAGCACGTGCGAGGCTTTGGACCTGGGGGTCGTCGGACTTGCGCACGTACCCGGGCGGTGCCTTCTTATCGTAAACACCTTGAGCGTAGGGATGATCCACCTTATCGTAAGCGACGTAGGGCCAGGGTTCAGCCTTCTTGCCCGTCTGATAAGCCACGCGGGACAACACCTTGGCGGGGTCCACGTATCCAACGACAGTGAGCTTGTTCTGCTTGGGGTCAACCTCCACGGTCCTCACTCCTTTCATTCCTTGGACGGATCTCTTCACCTTCCTCTCACATCCTTCGCAGTCTATCCTCACCTTTATCTCCACCGTCTGAATCACAAAAATTACAATACTGATTAGCAGTGCATATTATGCATGGCAGAAGAAAGGAAACAAATGTCTATATATACATACACTTTTTTTGGGTAGAAAAGATTTGATCGTAGAAGGGAATGAATTTCCAAGTACCTGAAATTGCTTGCGTTTCTTGAGCTTGGAACCCCCACCAGAGCAATCGAACATGTGGGAGAGATGATCCAATGCACCCATTTTTCACTTTTAACACCAGTGCTGTGCTGTGCTGTGCTACCTAGGAAATGAAATGAAGTTTGAGAAACAACAAGGAATCCAAAAACAGAAGTCTGTGTTTTTTAGCAATCTATCTGCTGGTCTGAAGCTGTGGGGTTCTTCTGAGTATGTATATATATTTATACACCTTAAGGCTCTATCTGTGTCTCTCTTATTAAATGTGGGAGGTGCGATGTGTTTGTTTGTGGAAGCTGCTTCGTGGTGGTGGTATAATACTGTAGTAAGATGGATGGGGAGTGGGACCCGAATTTAATAGAGTAGTAGTACTTAACTCCTGGAGTATTGCATTTGGTTACGTTGGAATCTTCAAACCGACCAGAGCCGATAAGTCCTCCTCGTAATTTGGTTTAATTTTGAGAACGAGGAAAGCCAACTTATATGCTTCCTTCCTTCCACATCCCTCAAACGAAACAAAAAAGAAAGAATGAAAGTAAAACTCAAAATCTGTTGACTTAAGGTTTTCTGATCTGCTTTAAAAAAAAATTTAAAAAAAAAAAACGACTACAAAAGCACAATGAAGCTGAAAATCTTTAATTATATTTCAGATTGAGAAAACGAAATCAACCCTAATGGTGTGCTTCGTTGTGAACCGTAGTTGAATAAGGATTTGAACATGGAAGTGACACTTAAAATGATCAATATACTGTCACTGTCCCAAAGAAATCGTTCCTTCAAACTGACAAAATATAAGAGATTTGTTTTTATTTGATTAAATTCAAACTTTTTTTCAAAAATTAAATTAACTAGGTTTTTTTTTTTTTTTTCCCAGCAGCAAAAAGAAGTAGTTGACATTTTAAGTATTTTTTTATGGCATTATTAATGGGCTGCAGGGACCTGGAGTGTCCCATGTTTGTCTCAAGAGATTCATCTTTTTTGATCTTTTACCTTTATAGAAAGAATAAACGCATACACCTTAATCCAATTTCACTTTATTTTCTTCTTCAAATTCAAGATCCAAACATTGTCTCTCTATTCCAATAAAATAAAAAAATAAAAACATCGCTTTGTTCACTTCACATTTTCAAAAAAATTTCCAAAAATATTTTTTCCCTATCTCTCATCTCTCCAATCATTAATTACTTTTCTTTCTCTACTTATACCCCTCTCTCCAATCATTATTCTCATTTCTCTCTCTATCTCTCTCCAATTATTACACCTATTTCTAATTATTACTTTTTTCAAAAATCCATCCAAACACTATCTCAAAAATATTTCTCAAAAAATTCTTCTCAAAACTCTCAACCAAACACAGTGATTGTCTATCTTTTTAAAAAAACATTCAACAAATAACCTATAACCGACCTTTGATCCTTTTCCTAATTTTAAATGGGTATCACTTACAAAAACGCTCACTAAGTATAGAGCACAGCCCAAAAATTTTCAAAAATTAAATTAATGCATGTGGAAGTAAGTTGGGGCAATTTAAAAATTCTTTGTGAGGTCAAAATAGCAAAATTTGACTGCAAACTATTTAATGTCCATTGTGAGAAATCAAAGTAAGAGGAATCAAGTTGCCCTATTTGTACCCTTTTTATTTTTTATCAAGGAAAATACCCCGAGGGCTACATACCACCAACTAGAGCCCTCAGTTGGGAAAAAAGATCCACAATTCTCGGGTTATCTATACAGGGTGTGTAGGCATACTCCAGAGATATCACACGGCCCTATTTTGTACCTACATGCCTCTGCCCTTGAGTAGGTATTGATAAAAGAGAAACAAATAACCCAATGGAAAGTTAAAAATTAAATACATATTCTATGAACTTCAATATTCTATGATTTGCATGTTTTCCTTTTGTGCGTGATTGAATATGCTTGTTATACCGGGCACCGTCCAAAGAGTCCGATATCAGACCAAGTTTGCTTCTCCTTTCTTTTTTCTTTTTTTGGGTTTAAAGTATGGTTCTTTAACTTTTACATATATTGATCCAGTCCTCAGTCCTCACTTGGGCCGTAGTAATGGTGATTCAGCAACTTATTGAGGAAAAAAAAAACCGTGATTAGGCCTGAACATCGTAAACTAGCCCAAGCCCATCTAAATAATATACTGGTGATCAGGCCCAAGATACCATTAGCCTGTGGAAAGTTGAAGTACAAAATACACTTATCATTGTGTCTCATTTGATAACTACTGATATAGCTTTGGCATCAATTTGGTTCCTGTAATCTCATCCAAAGCAGTAAAATAAGCCAAGGCATGGACCAAATGGGGGCAGGTGGGGTTTATCGTCCCCATAATTTTTCAAATTTTTATTATTCAGTAGGTTATCTTGACAAGTTGCTTTAAGGTAATTAAAGGTTGGACTGTACCCCTATCACTTTGATGATAACGAAAATAAAAGACGATTTATAGTGCCGGCTCAAAAGTTTCTTAGGCCCAAAATAAATTGTTTAACTTGGCCTCTTTATATCTTACATATTAAAGTTGTTTAAAACTGAGCCTTCGTAAAAAAATCATTTCAAAACATGTACCATTACAAAATTTTGAACATATTAGTTTTTCAATAACCATCATTGTAGTACTTCAAAATCTCTCGCTTGAACATTAATCTTTTCGCACTTTTGGCTGCAAAAGTACTAAGGACCTATTCTCATTTGTAGCAAGATTAAACAAAAAATAATTTGACCTAATATATATATATATATAAATAAGGGCCTCAAATATTTTAGGGCCCTACTTTTAGCAATTTTTTGGAGGCCCGAAACCGCGGCTTCTTTAGCTTATGCTATAAGCGGGCTCTATGTCCATAGGAAAGAGGTTATAGCTTCTAATCTTATTCCTATGTATCTAGCTAATTAGTAGCTAGCAAGCTATCAAATGAGGTTAATTCCCACCTCAATCTCTCTTACCTCCTTAGATTAGATATGACATTTGGAACTCTTCAATTAGCCTTTCAATGAGGCACCTATATACTAGTACTTAGACATTTTACAGAGCTCACTATTTTCCCTTAGATAATTAATGTGTCACTGAGATTATCAGTACTACAGGTTTCAGTTTTAGCTAGCCAAAAATAAAATTAATACTACTGCTTAAAGAAATTAATTGAAAAAACCAACTTTTATTATCCATACAAACTCATATTCTGGTGTGTGCGCATTAGCCTTTTTTTTGTTCATGTTGTATGGCTGCACACAATGAGTTACTGTATCTTTGTATCGAAAGGTGACATGGGACGGAGCCAAAAGTATTTTACAGGGGAGAGCCTATATAATTCGTAGGAAAAATAGTTTTTTCTATGTAATACTAGAGGTTTTTTCACCATGTGTTTAGAAAACCGGTTTCCAACTTTAAGTACTGGTGGACCCACATGGCAGAGACCGCCATTTCTCTTCCCTCCTAATTTCTAGAAGCTATACTCTACTGCATATCTTGTGTGAGATGGTTTCATGAGGTCCACTTCAAAGACTCACACAAATAATCCAAGCCGTCCGTTAGTTCTAAAATTATTTTTTGAGTTATCTAGAAAAAAAAATAGGTTAATTGTATAACTTTAAGTACTTGATCAAGTTGTCTAACTTTCTTTCAAACTATAGTCAAAATTCAAGATCCTAAATTGTTAATCACATTTAGATGACGGATCAACCACTTATAATTTTTCGAATGAGCTAATTTTTTACGAGTGACTCAAAAAATTAATTTTAAAACTAACGGACGGCTTGGATCATTTGTGTGGGTCTTTGAAGTGGACCCCACGGACCCGTCTCACACAAGATATGCAGTAGAGTATGACTTCTACAAAATTAGGAGGGGAGAGAAATGGCAGTCTCTGCCATGTGGGACCATCAGTACTTAAAGTTGGAAACCGGTTTTCTAAACCTCTTCCGAACACAGCCTTTGTTTTCCTTGCGGGGGCAATCGCTCTTACTGACCTCCCACATGTGAAGTGTGAAGCGTCTTTGAAGGAGCAATATTTATTGTTTGGGCTTTTTGTGCATAGATTCAAATGGTATCCGGGGAAGTTTGACTTAACGGTGTCCCTTTACTCGATGGCTCCCAATTTAATGCAGATGCAGATGTAATGCACTAGTACATCAAAAAAAAAAAAAAATTCTATTTGCTTATCAATCGAGAGTGTTCGAAACATTTTTAATTTGGCTCAGCTAATCTCTCGGGTGCATGCAGCTTTCTTGTCTCATATGTACCGGATAATAACCAGGCCTAAGTCTTGGGAGTAACATCATGGGGGAGTGAGTTACGGAGTTTCACCATAAATCCATCCCTTAAGATTCAAACCTTAGACTTCCTACTTGAAAATTCTATATTCAAGCCCAAAAGAGTTGGCAAACAGAATTGAACTTGAAATCTTAGTTTTGAGCAAACTCTTAAATTTCAAGCCAATATAGCTTGGCGTTTTGTGTTGTAGTACAACAATTGGAACTTGAAATCTTAGATATATATTGGAACAAACTCTTACTTCTCAAGCCAATACCGCTTTGTCATTTTGTTTTGTAGTAGTACGACAATTGAACCTTACCTCTCGATATGTTCCAAATTATTGATTGATTTTGTTGACCCAACATCAATCTTGACCTGGCCAACTTTCCAAGAAACTAGCCTACATCAGTAAAGACAGTAATGTCCCTCTACTCTGAGAGAGAGAGAGAGAGAGAGAGGGAGGGAGATTTGTGGAATTAATAATATCTCTCTCTTCGTTGGAAATTTGAGGTTGCATTTATTGTGGTTGACAAAATTCTTCAAGCAACGGGCATGATGCGGAGCCTGGGTACAGATCACTTCAAGTCGGCAAATCAACAACCGCCCATATTGTTCAATTTTCATCTTTGGAATTAAACAAACAAGGCCAATTATAATCTCGGTTCGTACACGTACAGAGATGAGTGATTCTAATCATGGGAAAGTAACGTACGTGAGAATACGTTATTGCTTAGGAACTGCTCCGGTCCTTTCAATTTTCGAATTTTTTGGGCCCATCCCAGACCCACAACGATGATCAGAACATGTTTACGTTGTCGATCTTGTCAGGAACTTCAACCATGATACTGGCCGATTAGTACCTGATTGTTCCCAATTGTTGGTCCCCTAATGAAGCTAGAAAGATCTCATTCTTGTCACCATTGATCCATATTCCATCATGTGTTTGTATAATAATTACTCCTATATTTTTATATCTAGCTTTTGTAGTTTTCTTGGCATGCACCCTCCTAGGCAAGTTCCTAAGGAAGCGGTTTGAGTCAACCAATTCGCCAATACTATACCCTTATAAATAATGAGATTACTTTCAATCAATTTGCAAATGCCTTTACAAATGATGCTCCAATATCAGCTGAAGATTTGTCCCTCTCGGAACGTAGGAATGCAACAGGCTTGGTCAACCCAACCATTCCACTCAAAAGTAGTGTTGGGCGAAATTTTGGTTGATCACCTCATGAAAATTGGAAACCAGACAAATTTGACAATTCGCATGGGCAAAATTTATTACTACTTTACTCGACTTGGGTGTCTGTGCAGAGCATTTTAAGTCATTTACTCCTAAATTGGAAATAGTTAACCTTCAGGCCTCGTTTGTTTGGCCGGAGATAAATGGATGGGATATGAAATTCCATGGGATATGGGTGGGATATGAAATCCTTGGGATATTGCTCAGGATATCAATGGATGGGAAAAATTCATATCCGGTGTTTGTGTTCGACGGGATATTGCTCGGGATATCCGGTTTTTTGCACTAGAATGGGGAAATCCCATCCAAATCCCACCCCCCCCCCCCCCCGGGATTCTATTGGCCGTACGGATCGGGATAAAAACATGGCTGGGATTTCATATCCCATGCAAAAAAAGGAACACAAATATTAGAAAATGGGGCCTACTCCAACCCACTCCCAAATCCCACTCCCAAATCCCCCAAACAAACATGGCCTCAGGGCCGAAGTTGCTCATATTTTAAGCGCTCAAAGTGTTCTTCACCTAATGCATGCATGCATAATTGCATATACAGAGAGAGAGAGGGGGGCAAAATACTACTCGTAGTAGTAAATGGGGACCCATATATATGGTGGCCACCAAACGGGGACCCATTGGGGTGGGTGTTTCGTGCTTGGGCGGCTAATCAGGCAACCAATGGTGGAATTAATGGAATCCATGTGAAAATTAACACCCCACCCCCACCCCACCCACATGAATTAATTATTACCAAACCTGGAAACCCCAACATACTATACATATGCTATGCGACGGCAGCGACACACAATTTTCATGATATGTCATTATCTAATTAAATTGACTAAGTCGTGTTGGAATGGAAACAACCTTCATCAGGAGTGTAGGGATCAGACCCCACGATATCTTAGGAGCACACCAAACAACTGTAGCGAATGAACTAATCACGAAACCTGCAAACCCAACATACTATACGTATGCTGTGCGACACACAATTTTCGTGATATATATCTCATTATCTAACGAGGACCCAGACCCAGATTATAGTACTCCATAAAGATTAAGGAAAAGGAAACTAAACAAAAGAAAGTAGTACTAGTAATTTAAGTTGGCCCAGTGATGTGTATGATGACGAGGTGGTGTGAATTACACTAGGGGTGAGTTTTCGAATGGATTTTATCCATTCATGCAGAGAGTTGATAAAATCTTAGATTTTTTAATGCAAAAATCTAAAATTTTATCAACTCTCCTCACGAATGGATAAAATTTAATGCAAAAATCTAAGATTTTATCAACTCTCCTCACGAATGGATAAAATCAAAGGCTTGATTTTATCAGATTTTGATAAAATCTATTTGGAAACTCACCCTAATAATAAAGTACTTGCCAGAATTAACCCCCTCGTGTTTGATGAAGCAGTTCCCCAAGCAGGCAAGGCACCACTGCAGCTTCCCAACTACTTCTCCCCCCTGTCCCTCTCTTGTTTTTTTTCTAAGCCTTTTGATGAGGTGAGAGACCCCACTTTGCTTTGATGATTTTGTTTTGAACAATGATACATACACAAACTCTCAGCCACAACCCACCACAACCCCTCTCACATGTGGGGTGGGGCCCGCTCAGGGTGGGTCCCCCACATGTGAGAGGGGTTGTGGTGGGTTGTGGCTGAGAGTTTGTGTCTGTATCATTTTTGTTTTGTTTTTTTCAGTTGACGTAAAGGTTAAGGTTGGGTTTTTTTTTTTTACACAACCTAATAGTACGTACTAGTAATTATGTTTACTTATTTTAATTAGGGGACTAAATAATTAATCTGACATTTCAGTGATTCAATGTACTCCTATTGCCATAATGGCATAATAATCTATTCAATTATATAGCACATGCTTCCCTATTCTACCAAGGTTGACCCGAGATTTCGAGCATATCTATTACAGATTACAGTTTTTATACTTGTGTACGAGTTTGATACAACCTGATCGATCAGAATGTATAGAAGGATAGTCCAGTACAACGCTATTTTTGTGTCAAAATTTAGCCAAAAATTATGATCCCAATAGCAGTATGTAAGGACCAAGTTTCGGATTCCTTTGTTTTGGCAATTCCGTTTGACAAAACACACATTTACATCGAGTTGTAATTTTATTTTATAGAGAGTCCATTTAGGTATGGAAAGGAATCATCTCTTTATGTAATGGTTGAGAGTGCGGTAGTATTTATTTTAGTGGCAAGTTGAGTAGGTTATTTTACTTGTTCAGAAGTTGCTCAACGACTTGCTCAAGCAACCTGTCAAGCAAATCTGCTGTTCGTTAGTTGCTCGAGCAACTTGGTTCTTGCTTGAGCAACCGCTATGCCCCTATATATTCGCATCAACTAGGTTAAACGAAATTTGGGCAGCCACACTTTATTCTCTGCACTCCTACTCATCCTTAAAACACTTGTGGCGGCTAGGGTTTGTGGAACTTGAAGATCTTTGAAGGCCGGATGCTTAGAGTTCATCTTTAAGGGGTTTAATGCTTCAACAATCAACTTTCAGTTAGAGTTCTTTGGTGGGATTCCGAAAGTATCTAAGGAAGGCTTGTGCGTTTCAAGGCGTTGGCGATCAAGATCACTGGGTGCGGTGTACGTGTGACTCGGCAGGTGATACTTAGAACGTTGTGAGTGATTTACATCGTTTGGATAGGTATATCTGTAACTGCACAATGAGTATAGTGATTTTGATTCCTTCCCGTGGTTTTTTTCCCATTTAGGGTTTTCCACGTATATCTCTGTGTTGTGGGTTTTGACTGCTTGCGTAATTTTCTGTTGGTTGATTTGATTAGTGATTTGCATTCATACTGTTAGGGTTTTAACAGATTTTAAGGGAACCCTGATTTTTCAATTAGTATCAGAGCGAGCTGCTCCTTCCGTTAGGATTTTTTTCCTAGAGCAGATCCATCATGAGTATGAATATGAATCACGCGTCTATATTTGATGCTAAATCTGATTGCGATAGTGCAAGTAATATTTTTTGTGGTGTTGAAACTAACCAAACAAGTGATGGAGAGGATAAATATGATATCGAAGCTATGGCTATGACTATGAAAAACTTTAGACATTCTTTTAAGAAAAAATCTGATTTAGGGTTAGCCACTAAGCTAAAGCAATGTGAGAAAGAGAAAAATGATGCTTTATATGAACTTGATTTGCTTAAACGGAAAAATATAAATCTTGAAAATAACATGCATAATCTTTTTGAGACTAACAAGCTTCTTGAATTGAGAGTAGCAAAATTGCAATTTGAACTTGACAAGGTGAATGCTACTTTTAAGAAATCGAATGCAGGTTCACAAGCTTTAAATGAAGTTTTGTCATCTCAAAAGGTGCCATCGGATAGAGGTGGACTTGGGTATAGAATAAACGGATCTTCAAAGTCAAAAGCAGGAGGAAAAATGATATTTGTCAAGGCGGATAGCAATGCATCCACTACTCCTGTGGCTAACAAAGTCAAGTCGCCCATCAAAGAGAATAGTGTCAAACATGCACACACAAAGCCAAATTTTTCGAAGGCAAATACACAAAGTGCAATGAGTGAACATGCCACCGCCAAGCGTGGTGAGGTAAATTTTTCTAAATATACGCCTACTTGCCATCATTGTGGTGTTAAAGGTCATATTAGACCTCATTGTAGGAAATTACATGCTCCAATTACTTTCCACATGGACTTAGCATTTTCTCATGGTTCTAACAAAAATGCGCCTACTTGTCATAACTGTGGAATGATTGGTCACATAAGCCCAAATTGCACGAAACTACACACCCATTGTTTTTCACATGCACGTAAAAACAAGAATTTGCATAAAAATGCCCAATTTGTACCAACTTGTCATTTTTGTGGGGTGAAAGGTCATATTCGACCAAATTGCTTTAATTTGCATGGCTACCCTGATGCTCCACCGCAATATCATCATGGTAATAAAAAGGTGGTAATGAATCATCGTGTTAGTTGTGGTCGGGATCAAACTCAAGGGCATAGACATAATATGACTTTGCATAAAAAGAATACCAATGTCATAGCCAAACATGCGCCTAAAGTTGTTGAAAAAAATAAAAAGGTCGAAACTAGGCTTATTTGGATGAGAAGAACGGACTTGAAAACTAATGTAGATTTGCCTTCTAATCCTCTTGATGATATTAAATTATCAGGAGGAGTTGACCTTGCTTTCTGAAGCTAGGTTTGGTTCCATAAACTAGGTTTAATTAATCATGCATATCTTAATACCTAGATTTATGGAGTTTTATAGTTTGTTTCATAATTTATTTCATCATTTTTTTTCTTTGCGTTCTTTCATAAAAATAGTTAAAAAAATTCAATTTTTTTGTGGCTGTTTTATTAGTTGTTGTGTGAATTGAGCATGATAGTCTTCAGTGCATAGTTGAATATCATTGGATTTTATGAACATGTTCATCCGTATTTTTTATTGCACTTCTTTTTGGTATTCTCCCTGCAAGAACATTTGAATGCCAATAAACCATGAGTATCCAACATTCTGTACACTTGGTCTGTATCTTGAGATTTCTTTTTGAGATTGACCCGTGGTTAGAATTCCAAATGTGATGTTGAAATCCATCCACCACCATTTGTTTTTTGTCTTCATCTCCCCGTCCAGAATTGAGAGAATGAATGACTTGAGGAAAGGGCTACCTATAGGACAAAAGTCCTAGTAGTGTGAAAGCCGCCGATGATAGTGCAAAATACAATGAAAAAAATATTTCCATCGGTGAGGTTATATAAAAAAATGAGAGTTTATGGAAAAGGTGGTATTAGTATTGGACCACTTGCTTAGTAACCGGTTGCATTCGGCTCTATCCAGTCCGGACGATCGCGTCAAACGGCAAGTGGGGTAAAAGAGAATACATTGTAAAAAGAATAAAAAAATAGAATTTGAGGGGGAGCTCCGCAAGTACTTATCAACAAAAAATCATTGAGGACCTAGCTTGGTTTGACTTCTTGATGGGGCGTCATCTTGATACTCCTATTGTTCATGAGAATATGGGTCCTAAATTGAGCTAACCTGATATCTAGGTCATGGATGCACACACACACACACACTTTCCTCATATGTCGTTGATCATGGTTTGTTGTTTTTCTTCTGCCTTGCTGGTGTTCTATTATCAAGTTGTATCTTAAAGTTTGGATGTCTTGTTCATTGCATCTCATGATATAATACTTGCGCTAAAACATTCTCATGCTCATATCTTCAAAAATTTTATAATCTTTTAGCATTGAGTTTAATTATGTTTTATTGAGCTTTGCGTGCTTTTAGTACTTTGTCTGCTATTGAGTTTAGGCATCATGCTATTTGTGCTAGTGTTCGCTTCTCTCTTAAATATCTCACTTGGCTGCTTCTCTTGAGCTTTTATTGTTCAATGCACTCCTTTGTTTACATTTATTGCTTAATTGTTTATCCTATTCGCCCTTTGTCATTCCATGTCAAAAAGGGGGAGAATGATGAAAGGGGGAGTAGGTTGCCTAATGTTCTAATATATTTGGATGTTGAGTTTTGTTTGCAGGCTCTCTACAACTCGTTCATATAGGATAGATTGCCTTTGTAGTGTGTTTTGTCATGGAAGTGCCAAAGGGGGAGATTGTAAGGACCAAGTTTCGGATTCCTTTGTTTTGGCAATTCCGTTTGACAAAACACACATTTACATCGAGTTGTAATTTTATTTTATAGAGTGTCCATTTAGGTATGGAAAGGAATCATCTCTTTATGTAATGGTTGAGAGTGCGGTAGTATTTATTTTAGTGGCAAGTTGAGTAGGTTATTTTACTTGTTCAGAAGTTGCTCAACGACTTGCTCAAGCAACCTGTCAAGCAAATCTGCTGTTCGTTAGTTGCTCGAGCAACTTGGTTCTTGCTTGAGCAACCGCTATGCGCCTATATATTCGCATCAACTAGGTTAAACGAAATTTGGGCAGCCACACTTTATTCTCTGCACTCCTACTCATCCTTCAAACACTTGTGGCGGCTAGGGTTTGTGGAACTTGAAGATCTTTGAAGGCCGGATGCTTAGAGTTCATCTTTAAGGGGTTTAATGCTTCAACAATCAACTTTCAGTTAGAGTTCTTTGATGGGATTCCGAAAGTATCTAAGGAAGGCTTGTGCGTTTCAAGGCGTTGGCGATCAAGATCACTGGGTGCGGTGTACGTGTGACTCGGCAGGTGATACTTAGAACGTTGTGAGTGATTTACATCGTTTGGATATGTATATCTGTAACTACACAATGAGTATAGTGATTTTGATTCCTTCCCGTGGTTTTTTACCCATTTAGGGTTTTCCACGTATATCTCTGTGTTGTGGGTTTTGACTGCTTGCGTAATTTTCTGTTGGTTGATTTGATTAGTGATTTGCATTCATACTGTTAGGGTTTTAACAGATTTTAAGGGAACCCTGGTTTTTCACAGTACATTGTTAAATATGTACCACACTACTAGGGAGTAGTAAGTTTTTTCCGGTTGGTTGGTGAATATGCTCTCTACACATTTGACTAGATTTCAAGAGGAAGATTTTTCTTTTGAATCCCTTGGCGTGGATGGTCGAGAGGGGAGGGGAGGGGAGGACACCCCTTGCCGTCCATTATAAAAAAAATGTACTACCAGTCTAGGTTTGGTACAACTTTCTACTTTATTGACCTTGAATTTTGGCTAGTGTAAAACCATAACAACCTAGGGGCCAGCTGAAATATCACCCCAAAAATTGTCCTTTCTCCATCTGAATTCATTTTTTTTCTTTTTTGGGTAGTCATGCACACTTTAATTACATCAACAAAAAGATATAGTATTTACGAATAAGAACTAACATTATATTTAACAATATTGTTGATATGGACGACAATGTCACATGGCTCGCATGGATGAGGATTTAATATGCATTATGTAAAATTAAAGGGTCTATTTGAAAATTGGGTAACACGCTGGGTTCTAAGTGAAATTCACACTCAAAATATGTGAAAGGACGTTAGGAAATGAATATTTATGGCGTTGGACAATCTTTCTTTCCTTTTTGCTCATTCAAAGTCTGGTTGGTTCTGTTACCGTCCAAATTGGGGGGTGGGACTGTGACGGTGTGCTGTCCTTTTGGCCCACTAATTGATGCATGTGCAGTGTCAAAAAGACTTTAGAGAAGAAATTCAGGGACTCTGTGGGATTATGTAAACAAGGAAAGAGACAAACAATGATGTGTAATACTAGTAGCATATAAAACAAGATCTGTTCAGTTCACCTTTTGATTTTGGGTACAGTTGAGGGAGCTGTTTTGATTTGCTTTTTCCCCTTCCACCATATAAAAAAGCATGCATGTTCCTGTATTGGGTTCACTGGTTAACAACACACACATCCACTTTTCCAAGATTTTGTCTTTCGGACATGTTTGTATAGGGACACAATAATAGAGGTAGAATTGGAATATTGGTTACTACTCTAGCTAGCTAGCTTGTTTATGTAATCCAACAAAGCATTATGCAATGTTTTCCATTTATTCAACCAACCATATGGGAATATGGGATGGGATAGTAGGTTTTATCCAACATGCTACCCCTTTTTGCAAAGAATAAACATTCAGGCGACGGTAGTGGAGTTCCGCGAGAAACGATAGTGGCGACAATGGCGGGCTTGAGGTTTTTGCTTGATGCACATCTGGTTCTTCCAAATTAAATTCAATCACGAGTGGACTCGTGGAATTTCTAATACTGTTACTGTTTTTGGTTGCTTTTGTAGTTTGTTTTCTTGTATCTTTGGACCGGTAATATTCTCTGTACTTGTCTTTTATTATGAATGCAAAATGTTTCTGTTTTCTCGAGAAAAAAATTCAAAAAATCAAGAACCAACAATAAACTGGTAAGCAAATGAACAATTGGCTAATGTAAACCAAATGGGATCTTTTTAAAATTCAACCAAAGGGGTAAGGAAAATTGTAGTTCTACAATTTTTTTCTGCCCATTGTGCTGCTGTAGCCAACTTGCCGAATCTCTAGGCCTCGTTTGTTTGGCCGGAGATAAATGGATGGAATATGAAATCTCATGGGATATGGGTGGGATATAAAATCCTTGGGATATTGCTTAGGATATCAATAGATGGGAAAATTCATATCCGGCGTATGTGTTCGACGGGATATTGCTCAGGATATCCGGTTTTTTGCACTAAAATGGGGAAATCCTATGGGGAAATCTATTGGCCGTACGGATTGGGATTAAAATTGGTTGGGGATTTCAAATCTCATCCCAAATAAAGTTACCAAACAATGAAAAATGGGACCCACTCCAATACACTCCCAAATCCCAACCCCATATCCCCCTAACAAACAACGCCCTAGAGCTTGCCTGTAGGTTTCAAAGTCTTACCATAAAGTGCCTTAGACCCAAAGAAATCCAAAGCTACTTCTTACATATATCCTAAATGGGAGGAACAAGTAAGAAATTAAAGCAAATATAGCTTCCAATAAACTTGTTACAAGAATGCCATATAGCTTCCAATAGGGTTAGGCCACAGTTTTAAGCAAATCAGTTTCCACTTACAATCAATATGGGACACTCCTAGGCAAAAAAGATGGGGACAGGCTGCGATTTCCCATTTGACACGCTAATCTATTCCTAGCTAAAACTCCTAGCTCGGCAGGGGAAATTTTGGTGCAATATGGCCATAATAATAGAGGTTCTCTTTCCCATGTACATACACAAGGTGGACCAGCCCCGAGGGTTATCCCGATTGATCGGTAGGTTTACTCTCACACAATTTATTAAGATTTCATATTTGGGGTAGTCCGTAAGAAAGTAATTCTCGTGAATTCCCTAGTCCCCGCATAGATTGTTTACCTTTGACTGCGTCATGATTAGGCAAATAATTAGTCAAATTGTGTGCAAGCTGGCTTGGATACCCTTATTGTAAAAGAAAAAAAAAGTTGGACAATTTGAAAAGGAAAGGACATGGACTAGCTTCTACATTCATAGGTGACCACTCAGTGCTGGAGATAGGACCTCTAATTAAGGATATTAGGTCCAGTAACCTGCACTTTTTTTATAAGGTGGTTATGATAAGCATTAACGAATTATGGGGCACGTTCAAAACAAGAAATAATTACCCTACATAGACTAATGAAATCAATACGATTTTCAGTTTTACAGTTGTCAACTACACATTTTTCATCTTTTATTCCCATCGGAAATTATTTTGTGAAGTTCATTAAATTGCACATCACTATCCAACCAGAAAATATGTGACTTTACGAGAAAGTGTCATTTATGAAGTTTACGAACCACCAATCTACTAACAGCACGAATATAGTATCGATGTAATTTTGCAATCGTGCTTGCTAATTAACTTGGTGAAATAAAAATCAAATGATGACACGTCTAGCATTCAAAGTCTTGTGTACACCCATTATTGCTGGAAAATTGCGCAATAATGATAAACCAAGTGGCACAATTGTATCATGAAACTGAGAAATTTCAAATTTTAAATTTACAATGTCTAGGGAAATTAATAAAGCCAAAGAGTGCGAGATACAAGTGAAAAAGCATGAGTTGGATTAGTCTTCTCGGAAGCTTCCACGTGGAAAGCATAAGTTGGATTAGTATTCTTACAAGTTTAATCATGATCCCTCCATGAAAAACAGTTGAAAAGGAACATATACATGTATATTTATATATTTTGGTTCGATGGTCATAGGTGTCCGAATCAACTTCCGCCACTTTGATTAATCCTCTCTTAGGTCCGATCAAAGGCAAGTTGTCTACTTCAAGAGTACGGCATAGTTTTCTAAAAAATTTTAGCAACCAAGTTGAGTTCAACAGGTGATAAAATCATGGTATTTCAAATTAAAAAATTAATTGTTTCCGTGTATTATTTTTTGAATTTTTCACACCAAATTAAAGTACTTTAATTTGGTGCGAAAAAAAATCAAAAAACGATACACGGAACCACTTCATGTTTTGATTTTAAAACCATGATTTTAACACATGCTAAACTCATTTGCCAAACTAATAGTTGATTTTAGCAACTGGGTTGCTAAAATCTTTTGGAAAACTATGCTAGGAATTCATAAGAAATTGTTTCATTACAATGCTTATCGAGTGTGAGACCTTGAGGAGAGCAAATTCATCAACCAAACAGACGGACCCTTGAGGCTTTTGAATTTTTTGCGATTATATATGCACATATGGCATTTTCATCACTTTTGATGCTGCAAGCAATATTGGAGAAAGCACCATGACACCGGCTTAATTAATATTATTAAAATGTCTTAAGAAATAGGAGTATATATTTTGTGGAAGAAAATTAATACTAGTACTGTATCATTTTCCAGTAGACTGTATGTTGACGAGGATATTTTGTCCTTGTTGATCAATTCTGTCATACTTATCTGATGAATTTTACATATTATGTAATGGAAGTTATTCCCTCCGTCCCAATTTTATAGTCCCTTTTGAGAGTTTGTGTCACTTTTCAAAGTGTTATATCTTATAATCTACAATGTTTTAAGTGATTTTGAACACTTTGTTTATTAAATTAAATCAAGATCTATCAAACAAGATATATATTATATATAAAATGTACTACCGATTGAAAGATATAATCGTTTTTTTATCCGGTTAGGATAGAACAAGGAACTATAAAATTGAGACGGAGGGAGTATAATGGAGAGAGTGTCAGTGTACCGAGAAAGAGAGGCCAATAATGGAAGATCATTCGACCACTACTCTTGAAATAGTTGTGCGGTAGAAAGTAGCTACTTCGAGAAACGATGGCCAAAACTTTATTAAGGTCTATAATTGACACCATCTTTTATGTATTGTGAGATCGATCAGCCCTTGTACTCAGTAATCCTTTTTAAAAAAAAAAAAAGATAAATCAATAAATGTAAATGTAAGAGGTCTTGCTAACCTTCATCCAATAGATAAAAGATCATATATAAATAAAGACAAAAAAGTTCGGATTTAATACACATCTCACTGATATTAATATACTTTCATGGATATTAATACACTTTTCACGGATACATGTACACTTTTTACACATTATTCTCTACCCGTTGGACTGATGTTAGGGGAGCAGCACCAAATTTTTTATCAAATTTAACTTCAAAAACACCTTTTACAAATTTAGCAAGTCTGTAACGCCCCGCATTTTGGGAAAAGCGTTATGGATTATTATTACAATTTAAAGTCGGTGTAAACAGTAATAATAATAACCAAAATACATATAGATGGTTTATCCTTCACAGATTACAAAAAGGTAGACTGGGTGGGTTCTACGGCTCCGCAAATTCCTCCGCCTGGTGGATCTCTATTCCGGCAGCTCCTCCGGCTCCGTGTTCTCCGTAAAGGTATTCCTGTCCATCGTGACAATCTAGCATAATACGTCAGAGTTGCGAAGCAACATCGTCGTATTATGCCAGGGCAAACCGTAGATACCGTACCCCAACATTAAACTAGCAATTCTAGAACAATATTGTTGGCAGGTAAATAGTTGAAAATCATTTATCAAAACGGTAAGTTCATGCGTGTCAATGCATCAGTATCACATCAAATCAGAGTGCAGCTAACATAAAAATCAGTATCCCATTTCTTTTCATATCAGAGTGCAACTTTAATAAAATCAGTATCTCGTATTATTTCAGAATCCAGAGTATAGTGTCAGTATCTCGTATCATTTTCTCATAACAGCATTCTTCTTCAAATTTCAACCATGTCAAAATCTTACATCTCTCGAAAGTTATTGGCCCGTTCTACAACCCCGTTCTAACGGTCACCAACCTTTCCGTACGAAGGGTCGGCCACCCATAAACTGACTCCTGCAGTATGAGGTCCGCTAACTCCGCGTCACACACGACATAGTCCCGGCTACCCATATCACTGAATCCCCACCAGTTTGTTTATGAGGTCCGCTTGCTATGTGTTGTACTGAGTAAGTTATAACCGTCAAATTCACCCGCGGAATTTGAGGAGAAACTTCAAACAGCACTACCGTATAGTTCCGTTGGGCTTTGACCACCAGTTCACCCCGGGGAACTGAGGCGGGACTCCAACAGCATCAACATCTCAACTTTCATCACATCAACATTTTCATTCTCATTTCTATCTCTTCCATTTAAAAACATTCGATCACTTTCTCGAAAAATGTGTCGGGTCGTATCGTCTTTGAAAAAGAACGTGCACATGCATTAATTTCATAAAACAAAATCCTCCGTTTAGAATCGTTCATGATAAACCTTCCGCTCGTAACCCATCTTACGAAAACATATTACTTAACGACAAAAGTTCTTTCTTCCGGGGATTTAAATCAAAACATAAGGATTCATTCTCGTTCTTGGATTTGCTGGCGTGTTTTAAGATTCGTACGTCGAATCGCCACTTGGTTTGTCTAAACCAAGAAAGTACCCTACTAGAAAACTCTAGTAGTTGAATCCGTTTGGCGTGTTTTAAGATTCGTTCGTCGAATCGCCACTTGGTTTGGGCTAAACCAAGAAAAAGCCTGACTAGACATGCTAGCCATAGATTCTATTTGTTAGTCTAAATAGATTAAGAATATTTATTCAATAATCCCGGAAAATCTCATTTCATTTGAAAAGCTCTTTTCTCAGAAAATTGGTCGGGCATTATAACTACGTAAATTTGAAAAGTCGATTTTCATTCAGGCATTATAACTGGGTAATTTAGTTTCCCAAAAGTCCATCGAACATTATAACGGTGCATTTTGATAGTCAATTTTAATTCGTGCATAGTAACGACTAAGTGTGTTTTTTTTTTAAAGTCTAATTGTTCATAAAATCACTAATCACCAACATAATCACGTTTAATCATAATTAAGCACGTTTAAGCAAAATAATAACATAATAAATATGAACTAGTAAATACTAATCTAAGGTTAAGATAAAGTATCTACCTTAATTCCGATGATTAGTCGGAAGCCGATAAGCTAGTTGAATTCCGGCGGCGTAACGACTAGTCGACCTTTGCTCGAACGCTTTCTTGCTAACTTATTCTACCTTTCCAAGATCTAGGGGTGGTCGAGGGTGGTGGTGTGTGGTGGTTTAGGATGAGTTTCAAGAAGAACACTCAAGAACACTAGAAAGCACAAAGTGAAGAAGTTGGGAGGTTTTGGTGTGAAATGAAGCAAGGAGAGTGAGCTATTTATAGGGAAGTAATGAGGTTCACCTCCCCCAAAGATAATCACCAGCCAAAAACCCTCCCCACAAGTGTCCAAACAACCTTTTGCAAAAGCAAAAATTAGGTTTTAAAGACTAGTTTTAGGTTATAAGAAATTCCCCACCAAATTTCCCACCAACTTAAAGATTAGTTTTAGGTTATAAGTAATCTCCCACCTAATCAAGGTTAGCTTTAATAAAATAAAATAAGAGTTGGGGATTTAGTAAGGCTTCCGGACGCAGTGTGGTGAAATACCCGGTGTGTACGCGTTTATTTACGGCGCGAAAAGTATAATTAAACAGGTTAAATCTAATTCGTTTAATCTAACCAAACCAAATTATAAACTATAATTATTTAAAAATAAAACCGCATTAATAAATCGAAATTTTTTATTTACAAAATTTCGGGTTATTACAAAGTCACTTATCCAAAATTCCCAAAATCACTCTCTATCCAAACTTAGAGAGGTTAGTGAACAATAACTTAACAAAGATGGGGTGTTACTGTAGCAAAGCTACAAATTTAACAAATTTGTAAAAGATTTGTTAAGTCTGATTTTGGAGGGTTTTGTTATATTTTACTCATCAAATTTAACTTTCAAGCAATTTGTTAAGTGTGATAATGATGCTCTTAGCATGTTCAAATAGAAGAAGAAAATGTTCACAGAATTCTTTAAGTTTAAATATTAGACATCGAAGAATAGGTATAAACTAAAATAAGGGAAACTAAAACAAAATCCTACAAATTAAAAGGCCGATTGCAAAAATCTTGGACCGCCATGCAAAGCAAAAGAGTGGAATGCGAGACGCATGAAAGATTATCCAAAAGCAGCATAAGGGGGCGTTCCACCAACGAAAAAAAAAAGAAAAAACATTTTTTTTTAAAAATTAAGACAGATCATTTTCTCACAATATATCACATAAAAAATCGTGAAAAATCAATTTATTCTAAAAACACCTTTAGGGGAACACCCCATTAAGTCTACATGATAACACATGCAAGAAAAGTTAGAACAAATAAAACCATATAACAAGTTAACAACAAACATTCTTACTGGGAAAATTCTAAAATCGGCCCATTGGGCTGACATTAAGGCTTAAAAAGTGTATTGAAATGCGTGAAAAATGTATAGAAATGTGTAAAAAGTGTATAAGAAAGTGAAAAAAAAAACATTGGAGTTTGTGTTTCTTTTATTTTCTTGTTGCCTTATTGTCAACCCACTAGGCCGATAGGAGAAGAACCCTTTTTACTCCAAGGGTTTGACCTAAGAGTCTTGACTTTGGACTTATGAATTTACTTCTTTTTAAGGTTTCAGGTTCAATTCTTCTTACTTGTAACTCTTGAGCCACTTTATGTATAAGCGTGGAAAGACTGTGGAATGGATTAATTAGAGATGCACGCAAGCTGACCCGAAATAATCTACATTAAAAAAAATGTTAATAATACTCCCTCCGTTCTAATTTTTTTGTCTATTTAGGTGCATGTGTGCCAATTTTTAAATTTGGGATGGACAGAGTAGTAACAAACATTCGAGAAAGAAAAAAGGAATAATTAGTCATAAATAAACAATATTTTATCTATTTGAAGAGAAGAACAAGGAACTTTTGCAATCAAACATAAAGACATAGTGTGTAATTATGATTTAATAAAAGGATAAAACACAGCCACTCTTCTTTATTGATCACCAATCTACAGTATAGTAATCGACTGCACCAAAGTGGATTCGACATTTCATAGATAATATGGAGGAGAATCATGACTTTGTTAGATAAGTTTTGTTGGGGCGTGTATTTGTTATTGTGTATCTGACGTGCTTGTAGGAATTATTCCTTTATATTGATATTGTAGAATTTGTATGTCTTTACACGCAAATTCATCAAATAACAGCTGTTTCCTCTTTCTCATTATAGACAGGTTACCGTGTTCTGGACCGTGCCGGCCACTTAATAATTAGAATTTTTTTTAAATTAGTAACATTTCATTAAATTTTTTTGAATTTTATGTTTAAAATTTGAATTTTAAAAAATTAGTGACACTTCACTAATTTTTTTTGTCACCGAAAGTGGTCAGTCAAAGGTGGGGGAGTGATTTTTTTGAATTTTATATTCGAAATTTGTATTTTTAAAAATGAGTGACACTTCACTAATTTTTTTCGATTGCCGAAAGTGCTCGGCCAGTGGTGGGGGTGGTGATTTTTTTAAATTTCATGTTCGAAATTTAAATTTTTAAAAATTAGTGACACTTCACTAATTTTTTGGTCGCCGAAGGTGCTCAGCCAAAGGTGGGGTGTTGGTTGGCCCAAGGTAGGGTGGTGATTTTTTTGAATTTTATGTTTGAGATTTGAATTTTTAAAAATTAGTGACACTTCACTAATTTTTTTGGTTGGCGGAAGTGCTCGGCTAGAGGTGGGGTGGTGGTCGGCTGAAGGTGGGGGAGTGATTTTTTTGAATTTTATGTTTGAACTTTGAATTTTTAAAAATTAGTTACACTTCACTAATTTTTTTGGTGGCCGGAAGTGCTCGGCCAAAGGTAGGGTGGTGGTCGGCCTGAGGTGAGGTGGTGATTTTTTTTGAACTTTATGTTCTAAATTTGCATTTTTTAAAAATTAGTGACACTTCACTAATTTTTTTGGTCCCGGGAAGTGCTCGGCTAGAGGTGGGGTGGTGGTCGGCTGAAGGTGGGGGAGTGATTTTTTTGAATTTTATGTTCGAACTTTGAATTTTAAAAAATTAGTTACACTTCACTAATTTTTTTGGTCGCCGGAAGTGCTCGGCCAAATGTAGGGTGATGGTCAGCCTGAGGTGAGGTGGTGATTTTTTTGAAATTTATGTTCAAAATTTGAATTTTTAAAAATTAGTGACACTTCAATAATTTTTTTTGTCGCCGGAAGTGCTCGGCGAGAGGTGGGGTGGTGGTTGACCGGAGGTGGGGTGGTGATTTTTTTGAACTTTATGTTCAAATTTTGAATTTTTAAAAATTAGTAACACTTCACTAATTTTTTTGGTTGCCGGAAGTGGTCGGCCAGAGGTGTGGTGGACCAGTGGTGGTCGGCTAAAGATGGGGTGGTATTTTATTTTTTTTTTATGTTCGAAATTAGAATTTTTAAAAATTAGTGACACTTTAGTAATTTTTTTTGTCTTTATGTTCAATTGCAAAAGTTCCTTGTCCTTCCTTTTAAAAATGGTAAATGTTTTTTGTTTTTATGTTCGATTGCAAAAGTTCATTGTTCTTTCCTTTAAAAATGTCAAATGTTTTGGATTTTTGGCTAAGTGGCCCAAGAAAAAATGTGTAAATCAGGAGTTGATTTAACTTTAACTTTATATGGAATATTCCTAGTAGAGCGTATGATAATTCAGATCTATCAAGAAACTGGATATTGAAAGTAACAAAAAAAAAAAAAAAAAAAGGGCGGATACTCCATAAGAAGAAAGTAAAAAATATACAGTGGTTTGACATACCCCTGATGGAGTGCCTATGTGAAAGGGCTTACTTTTTTATTCTTTTGAGATATTCAATATGTAAACACAACGTCAACAGAACGAAAAATATTCAAAAAAAATATTTCATTTATTCAAAAAAAAAAAATTCAAGAATTTTCGGCTTTATTTAAAAAAATATTTCGTTTGACCATAAATTTATACTTGTTAGATTCGTCTTGTCGAGAAGAATCCAGAAACCACAAAATCTTGACGCAAAATTAACAAATGCAAAAAAAAAATTTGAATAAAGACAAATTGAAAAATCTAATAATCAGAATTATAAATTATTTGCCAAAAGAGCCTCAGTAAATGTTATATGTATTGAATGAAATTATAGATGTATGCAATTTTGACGGATTATGGCAAGCACATAGCACTATAAAAAGTGAATTAAAAAAGGAGAAGATATTATTAATGCTTGAAGTTTCATATTTGGTCTGTATTCATTCCACCACGTCAACGCAAAGATAAAATTTAAACTTGGATCTCTTGGTTCCCACGAAACTGATAGCTAGATAAGAACAACTCTTAAACATAGATTTATGTGGAGTAATTAGGGGATGAATTTGCTAATTTTCCGCATTGCAACACTTCAATCTTGATAAGTTCAATGCAAAAAAAAAAAATCGACATTTGACCAACAGTAATTTTGTGTAACACAAGAATTTTACTGTCATAGGTTATAAACCCCATAAATGACATAAACTCCAATAGATATCCTCCATACGATCAAATCATGACCTAATAAGAGCGATTATTGCCCATATTAGTTGATGCTGGAATTGGTTCCAAATTTATTTGAGGTGTGCGTAAGATAGTTAAAACAATTTAAGGTATCAAAAGATTGTTCTTTGGGGAACAAATTATCAAGAATTGTATAGATTCGTTAACATGTGTCATTTTTTATTCTTTTGCTTTGACAGATACTTTTAGGTTAAGTTTTCATTAAAATATTTTCGGTATTTTTTAGTTAAATCAATTACTCTAACTTATAGTCTAACAATACAAAAAATATTGTAATAGAAATTCATGCATATTAGATTAGATTTGGCAAAAAAAATGAAAACCGGTTTTTTGGTTTTTCGTTGTCCTTATTCAAAAAAAAAATTGCATTTATTAGTTTTACGTCAAGATTTTGTGGTTTCTGGATTTATCTCGACGAGACGAATTTAACAAGTATAAAATTATGGTCAAAACTCAATTTTTTTTTAATAAAGCCAAATTAATCCAATAATCTAATTATTTTCGGCTTTATTCAAAAAAATATTTGGTTTGACCAAAAAATTTATACTTGTTAGATTCGTCTCGTGAAAATATATCCAGAAATTACAAAATTTTGACGCAAAACTAACAAATGCAAAAAAAAAAATTGAATAAAAAAAAACCAAAAAAACCAAAAAACCGGATTAAATTCTTTTGCCAGGACCTGTACATGTGATGGGATTAAATTCCTGTACTGTAGACCGGAGTGGTAGGATTCCTATTCTACAGCCTTTACAAACTGACAAATTCTTGATTCCCCCTCTCTTTCTCGCTCTTAAAAAGGGTAAAAACTTACTCTTTCTCTCACTAAAAATGATACTCCGTTTGTCCCTTAAAGTTTGACACTTTTTAGATAGTGTGTCATTTTCAAATGCTTATATCTTTCAATGTAAATGTCAAAAAATATGCAATATGGATCTTATTTGATAGATTTTAATTAGTTCTATTAAACAAAGTTTTCAAAATCACATAAAACGTTATAAATAGAAAGATATAAGCAATCTAAAATGGAACGCAATCTCAAAAAAGTCAAAAGTTTAGGGACGGAGGGAGTAACATTAACTCATAAGGCGGAGAATAATAATTATAAAGTGTATAGATATTTAAGAAAATTGTACAAATACCTGTGAAAGTATAATGATATTTGTGAAATGTCAATTAATATTTAAGCTAATTTGTCATTACATACATATTATATTTTACATATTGAGTCGATATTAACAAAGTCTAAATACTCCTATAAAAAGAGAAAATTGACTTTTTATTTTTTTGTTCTCTGGGAATTCCTTCTGAGTGCTCTTAGGCCTAGTTTTTTCAATCTTGATTTTAGCAAATGAGTTCAGTAGGTACTAAAATCAACTCTGATTTTAGCAACTGAATTACTAAAATCAAATGGAAAACTCAGCATTAGATAACTCTAAAACTAAAGGATCATTTCCCTCAACAAAGAGCCCCGAAATAGAGTTCTGAAATTTGGGTAATTGCCGCCGTATGAGCGTTTAAAAAAAAAAAACCTTGACTTGTTCACGCACAATACAAATCACAATCACATGAAGGACTCCACACCTTTACCTCTCCACCTCCCACTTGGAATTGAATTTCCTCGTTCAAAACCAAACGCCCCACTGAAATCTCTGACCCGATAGTTTAGTCACAAAATCTGCATGTTTACGCCCAAAGCTTTACCGTCTCCCCTCCTCCTCTCCCTCTTTAATTGCTTTGCTTTCCAAGAGAGAGAGACAGAATCCTAGGGTCCCTCCACCTCTCTCTCTCTCTCTCTCTTTCTCTCTCTCTGTTTTTCCCTTTTCAGTTTGTCAGTTACTTTAATTCAATCGAAACAATCTGTTACTATCAAATTAATTTACTCCACCGCTTCCAATACAAGTATATATACACTCCCCCTACCTCCCTTTGTTTTTTGTGTTCCTTCAAATCCAAGCACTTCCAAAACCAAAACGTCTCTCTAAACCAGAGGTTCTGCCAAAACAGAGTGCTAATAAAGAGTGAGAGAGAGAGAGATCATGCGTATGTTCTGATCCAACGGCTCCCGTTTTGTAGCCGAACCCATTTCGATTCTGTTCTTGTTTTGTTGGTACGAGTCCAAAAGGCCGAGAAAGATCTGCCAAAAGTATTGTTATAGTTCTGGTGATCTTTGGTTTTATACGTATCATCTCTTGTATAAGTATTATAAATATATGTGATGGCCATTCAAGCGCAGTTATATCCGGAGAATATTGGGTTTTCTTTGGGTGGTTCACAAAATTGGATGGAGAATACTTATGGGTTCAATGAGTTCTGTTTCAATCTTCAACAGAAGCAACAGAAGCAGCAGCAGCTGCTGCTTCAGAATCTTCAACAGAAAACCCCGAATCCGTGTTTTGATAACATTGGGTTGCTTTCTAAAAACAACAATCATCAATCGACGGCCTTTTCTCATAGCATAGCGGCTCAGGTTGAGAAGAAGCAGGGGCAACAGATTGATCGATTCATCAGTTTACAGGTCAGAAACCAAAGCATATATTTACATACGGATTTAGCTTCAAAATCTGAGTAGTATAATCGATTAATTTGGTTTTGCGTTTGGGTTTTTGATTAATGATCTTAACTTTTGGTGTAATTGTTTTTTGGGAAACAGAATGAGAGATTGAGATTGCTTCTGCAAGAGAAAAGAAGGCAACAAGTGGCATTACTCTTGAGGAAATACGAAGGGAAAACGGTGGTCCTACTGAAACAAAAACAGGAAGAAATAGCAAAGGCTAGGAACAGAACAATGGAGCTCGAAGATTTCTTGAGAAAAATTGAGATTGAGAGCCAAACATGGTATCGATTGGCCAAAGAAAACGAAGCGATGGTAGAAAATTTGAACAACACAATCGAACAGCTCAAAGAAAATGGGTGTTTCGCCAATGAGGTTGAAGATACAGAGTCGTGCTACAGAGGAGAGAGAGAGGGAGGAGCAGGGGAAAACAGAGGACAGGGATTTGAGGAGGAGGGAGAAAATCAAGAACAGATCAGAGGAAAAAAGATGATTTGCAAAAGCTGCAATTCTAGGACTTCGTGTGTTGTTTTGCTACCCTGTAGGCACATTTGTTCATGTAAAGATTGTCAAGTTTCTTTGGATTCTTGCCCAGTCTGTGGAATGGTAAAGAAAGCTAGCATTGAGGTTCTGATTTGATCTTACCAAGAAAAACCACATATTTTCCGGGAAAATGTAAAGAAAGTTTTTGGATTCCGTCGGGTGATGGTGAATGAACAATACCCATTTCAGTCATGCCAGTTTCTTTTGTCATTTTTAATTTTTTTTTTCCCATTTGGGTCTTCTGTTTTTAGATTTTGATTTGTACTCCCCACTAATCGATTGTACAGAATTACGTGACAAAAGCATCTTTTTCCTTTCCTGGTTGGTTTCATGGGTATTTGATTGCTTTTGCTTTTGTGGATTCAATTCATATTTTCGTCACTCTGTTGGATTGATTTGATTATTCATTTCAATACTTCCAGTCTGTTTTTTCTTGCATTTGGCAGTGCTAAATTTAACAGTGACACAAGGGATTGAAAGCAATGTCAGGGGCTGATTTTGGAAAGAGTGAGAGGGATACACCAGTTTGTACAAGTTTTTTGAGACTTGGGAATTGATTTCTTCGTGACAGGAGTAGTACACTGTTTCTGAAAAATAAATTACTATTAGGAAAGGACTGCCCTTGATTCCAGAAATGATGGGATCTTCTAAGAGCATCTTAGAGATTAGCTCCGCTACAGTACCTCCTCCTTGCTAGCCATTCCTACTAATCTCTCTCTCACGCACGCTGGGTCTCTCTCTCCGTTACCTGAAAATCGACTGCGAAGAATAAGTCGGCCTTTGTCGTCGGAATCTGCAGACTGAAAATAGCAGTCACCAGAAATCTCAAAGCTGACAGAGAAAAGGGAACTTGATCCTAAAATTGTTTTGATACTAGAGGGTTATAGCTTTTAGCGAGACGATTCCAGTGGTGCAAGACCCGTCGGAATCGTGTGGTGGTCGCACGCGCCAAACAAAGGAGGTGCATGCCGGAGAGTGAGATCCACTCTCGGCGCGTGTTGCGCACGCGCGCCCGTGGGAGGAAGAAGAAGATCAATGTGTGTGTCTGTGTGTGTGTGTTTTTTGAGGCAAATAGCTAGACTGTTGGATTTGGTGGGTAGGCAAAGCAAAATTTAGTATTACTTGGCCAAATGAGGCTAATTTTTATCAAAAATGCTAAATACCTATAAAAATTACCCAGAAACTTACTCAGAATTTGAAATTTATGGCTCAGATTCTCTCCTAAGTGAATCTAAGCCATTGATTTCAAATTCTGAGCAAGTTTCTCGGTAAGTTTTCTATGTATGAGCACTGCTGAGTTTATATTGAGACTGATCGGAGATGCTTTAGTATGCTTGTAACTTTGGGTCACGAAAACCAACAATTTTACTGGGTTGGGTCCATTAAGGAGGCCCAAGAACACCACAATCCACTAACACGGAATGGGTTTGTGTCCACTATTAGTGTAATGAGTTGGGGATTCAACTAGTCTAGCAAAGATAAAAGCAGAAGAAGAAGAGATGCCATGAGGGTAACAAAAAGAGAGGCATACGTGTCGTTCTTATGGTGTCTCCAATCGTAACATGTTACGCCTCATGATACGATTCAATGGTTAATGTTATTGGGAATACAGTATCCTAGGACAAGGGGGGAAACAGTAACATATTCCAAACAAGAAAAAGAGGAGGAAAGGTAACTTCCTCTTATTTTTTCTTAGATCTTGTTTCTTTTTCCTTTCATTTTTTTTTTCTTTCTTCAAGTTCCAAACCCATCCTTACACAACCAATACTTTGAGAATGAGAAATGCAAGTGATGAACTCACGGCTTTCTTCATGAACCTATAAGATGCATGACTGAACACTTGAATATCAAATGGAGTGCAACAATGCTTCATCCCCATGCCAAAAACCCATGGGTTGAAATTTTGAACTACTCGCGATTATAGGGACTCCGAACCTCGTGTAGGCTCGAGAGGGACCAATCACACATAAGTTTCTACAACTGCCCCGAGGGATAGTGAATCACAACTGGACTTGAGAAGGGCAAGATACACAAGGCGCGTTGTTGGTTTTTTTTTTTTTGTGGTCATTCGTCATTCTTAATCTATTACATTGGGGAGGGGGGAATGAGATTCGATCCCAGGATGCAGTGTGGGGCATCCAAAAGCTCTACCGCATGAGCTAGCCACCACTTGCACAAGGCGCGTTGTTTGCACGCTTCAAATTTGTGACTTTTTTGAATGAGTATCTGTTCACAACAACAGGAGGAGAAAATTATAACTCGAAAGTGTATCCTTTAGCCCTTTGTGGTTTTACTTCATATCTTCGTAATCTTGACAAATTAAGTACAGTAATGGAAATCCTCGGCTTTTTTTTATGGGTGACGAATTACTGAAATGACGGCCGATTATTGGTTGTGAAGCATTACTGACCTATCATGATTGAAGGATTTAGGGGAAATTGTTCTAAAATGGAAGTAGGGGCAACTATTTGCAAACTCATGGTATACTTTTCTGGAATTAGAAAAACATGGTAAGGAGAATAACATTTGCAAATACATGGAAAGACAAATAGCATTTTACCCAAATACCCTTCACTTGTAAGATTTCCCCAAAAAAAAAAACACCCATTCCTCTCTCCTCCAACTGAACTCAAACCCAACCTCGTCAATGGTGTCAAACCCACCATTCCAACCATCTCTCTCAGTGCTCCTCTGTTTCGCTGAGTAATTTCTAATCTGACATAACCAGCAAAAATGGCAAACTCATTTCCAGAGGAAGTGCTAGAGCACGTGTTCACCTTCATCCGCCATTGCATATATGATATACCCATCTAGTGCATGAGCGATATGCATTTCTTTCTGTGATCTAATTATCCATCTAAAACCATAAGAATTCATATGCTTTTCTTGGATGTCAGTAGGTTAGTCCAGAAGACTTCTGCCCTAGCCTGGTATCGACTTTGCTTTGTTAGCTCGAACCCAATACCCCAGAGCAACTACAACACTACTGAATCAATTACTCAAGTCGAATTCATGTATATATTCCTTTGTCGTGGATTTGTATTTTTCCTTGCTCCCATAATTGGTTGTTTGTTGATTTATGAGTTGACTTAAACATGTAATTCCAGTTTATAAAAAGACTCGACAACAACCATGAAACTTATCACGCACACAAGGTGTTTGGTTAAATGTCTCAAACAAGATGCAATTTCTTTTCATTCTTAGGGAACAGCTCGGGTGCAATTAATTTTTTGAAGAGTGCAACCATATTCCATGAATAGTGCAACATAGACGTAGGAACGGTGCAAGGAGAAGAATATATTTCCAAAAAGTGTAACCTGACAACACACTGCAACACCGTTTGGACCAACTCGGGTGCAATTAATTTTTAAAAAAATGCAACCACATTCCATAAATGGTGCAACACAGATGTAAGAACGGTGCAAGAAGAAGAATATATTTTCAAAAAGTGTGACCTAACAACACACTGCAACCCCGTTTGGACCAACTCGGGTGCAATTAATTTTTTGAAGAGTGTAACCATATTCCATGAATGGTGCAACATAGACGTAGGAGCGGTGCAACACAGGCGTAGGAGGAGGGAGAGTGAGGGGGTTGGTTTAAGGGTTTTTTTTTAGACAAGGGTATTTCGGTCCACACAAAAATTGGTACCATGTATGTGCAATTAAAATTTTCCTTTTTATGTTGGGAGCAATTTCCGGAAAAGTACACTATGTCTTTGCAAATAGTTGCCCCTACTTCCATTTTAGAGCAATTTCCCCAAGGATTTATTGCGAATTGATAATCATTCATGGGTGGTCTAATTATATAAGTATCTTTCTCCTTTTCTCCCACATGTTCATTTTTTAACTTTAGTGCTGTTATTGACATGGTGACTGATAGATGATTTTTCACAACAAGAGGAAGAAAAAAAAAATGAGAGAAGAATATTATGCAATGACATCTTGTTGAACGTTTTTTTCTCTTTTGATAATATCACCAATGACACACATATTTTACTTGTGTATTTTGTTGTCAATGTTCATTTTTGAGCCTAAGATGATTTTCACTTTTTCACTATTGACTTCACAGGAGGACAGTGAACTTTTTTTTTTCTTTTTGGTGCAACGGAAATCAGAAGATAGTGAACTTTCATTTGGGATTTCATGTTCTTTTTTCTCTTTTTCTTTTGGATAAATTCAGTTTGTCTTAACTATTGGCATTCGAATCCTCTCTCGCCCTGATACCAGTTTGTTGTGACAAAATCCGAAGTATGAGAATATAACAAATCAACAAAGAAAACGAGACACAAGATTTACGTAGTTCCCCCCCCCAAGGATTTATTGCCCCTACTTCCATTTTAAAGCAATTTCCCCAAGGATTTATTGCGAATTGATAATCATTCATGGGTGGTCTAATTCTATAAGTATCTTTCTCCTTTCAAGAGGAAAAAAAAAAATGAGAGAAGAATATTATGCAATGACATCTTGTGGAACGTTTTTTTCTCTTTTGATAATATCACCAATGGCTCACATATTTTACTTGTGTATTTTGTTGTCAATGTTCATTTTTGAACCTAAGATGATTTTCACTTTTTCACTATTGACTTCACAGGAGGACAGTGAACTTTTTTTTTTTTCTTTTCGGTGCAACGGAAATCAGAAGATAGTGAACTTTCATTTGGGATTTCATGTTCTTTTTTCTCTTTTTCTTTTGGATAAATTCAGTTTGTCTTAACTATTGGCATTCGAATTCTCTCTCGCCCTGATACCAGTTTGTTGTGACAAAATCCGAAGTATGAAAATATAACAAATCAACAAAGAAAACGAGACACAAGATTTACGTGGTTCCCCCCCCCACCACAAAGCACGAAGCTCAAGAGATACGTCCAGGAGCGAAGAGCTAGAAAGGATTCACTATGAATGGGGAGAGATTACAAAGAGCCAACTATACCCGTAACTCTGATTTGAAACACCAAACAGATATCTAGGGACAAAGTCTCAAGAACACAAAAGAGACAAGCAATAAACCCTAATATCCAATCCCAAGAGTTAAAGACTTAACCCTAGGAGGCCACAAGGCTCCTATTTATAAGAAAGTACAGAAAATTAGGTTAAAACCCTCAAAAAAACGAGCAGCCACACATAATCCGTGTGTAACTCGGCCAAAACCGCCCGGGTGACTTTTCTAGAAAAGTGTCGAAAAACTCCGAAACTATCAAAACCGCCTGAGCGGCCTTAAAACCCACATGGTGACTTTTCCAGAAACTTTCCCGCAGTCTGAAGCTGCTCGTGATGAATTTTGCACCTTTCTTTGAATTGTCTAAAATTCAAGGCATAATTCCAACAGTTTTCATAGTCTTGAGATGAAGACAGGAGCAGATCTATGCGTGGATTTCAACATCGACAAATGCAGAAGCCATAACGTCAAAAAGGGAAAGGTCTCCAAGGCGACGTTACTCACACCTCTCTGTATCCTTATTGAGTTCTCGTCTCATTTCACAGTTACATGTTTGAAGTAGTATCCGCACGGTTTTTTTTGGATTCCAACTATGAATTTTACGCACTACAGGAATGAAATGGCTATCTCATATGGATATTGTGTGTCGCAAAATGAGCATTGTTTCGTGTTGTTTTCAATGATATGGCGATCCGATGCTGGAAGCAGAATTGTACCATCTTGTATACACCATAAAGTGAGAGAATGCGCTTGATAAGACTCCCAAGAGTATACTTTGCCAACACCCAAATGGCAAGTTTATGCTAGTAGAAAATGATAAACCAAAAAAGACAAGGCGAAGCGAATTCAGCGAACAACAAAATCTCAACAAATCTAGGCTTAGTACAACAATAAAAAGTTCTTCAAGCTCAAAAAGCTGCATGGTGTTAAAAGGTCTGCCGTGTTAACTTACAACCGTCAAAAGGCAAATAACTAATACTCCCTTCGTCCCAACAAGTAAGAATGGTCCACTCCCGCTGCTAAATCTGCTACTCTCTCTCTCTCTCTCTCTCTCTCTCTCTGGCTAAATCCAAAAAACTGAGTAATGATGATTGCTAGGCCAAGGGCAATTGCTACAAGAGAGGAAGCCCATGTGAGCTTCTCCGTTATCCTAGGCACCCATTCTTTCAACGCCTCGCTGCATCAGCCGATAAACACAGTATAACTTCCCATTGCAATCACCGTCCCCACCAAGAACATGCATAGAAACGCAGCCCTTGCCAAGCGAGAAGGCAAAGCGAGTGCAGGCAAGACCATCATCAGTGCGTCGCGTTGAAAATCGTGGACAATACGAGTTGCAAAAGTTGCAAACACAATCTTCTTCTTCTTCCCAATTGATGGGTTTTCAAAAGGTTCGTAGTTACTAACATCATACTCGCCGTTTTCCAAAACAACACATGGGTTAGGTACCTCTGAAGCTTCTCTTATTCCCAAAGCACCGATAACAAGCAGAGTTAAGCCTACCACTCTTGTTCCCCAAGTTCGGATAATTTCGATATGGAGCCGATCTTTCAGTAATAAGAATACTAACCCAAATATCAATTGTCCAGCATCATGACCACAGCCCCAGAGTGCTCCAATTGCAGCGCTCTCCATTCGGGTGCACCCAATGGAGAGTGGGGCCAAAGCAGTTAGGTGGTCAGGCCCCGATAGCGTGTGTAAGCAACCGGCAAAGAAACCAGTCCAAGCACTGATAAGTAACTCTGTGTGGATGAGTTTTCCCCCAGCTGCAGCAGCAATAGGAGGCCCGGAGTTGGCTGCATTTGGAAATGTTGCAAAAGCTGGCGACATAATCACTGGATTGATTAATATTACTATAAGAGCTGAGTGTAGAACAACTGCTCCAGCAGCAGCTCTCTGAAACATTCAAGGGAATCGAGAAAATACTTTGTTAGAAGGCATAAAATATATTTCAGCAGGGGAATGCTAATCACCTCAAATGAAACAGCGTCAATGATGAAAAGAGCAAATGCCAATACTGCAAAGAAAGTTCTCAAAAGCTTCCAAGTAAATAAACTCATCAAATGAAAGAATATACAGTATATACAAAGAGAAAGAGAGCTTAAATCTTCCATATTTCAGCAGTGTAGCACCTATCGGCAAGTTTCCAGAGACAATAGAAGTTCAAGAAATTTACTTTGTTGTTCCAGGCCAAGCCATTTGGCATTACAGACAGGCAAGAGTGTTAACTACAAGACTAACAAAAATCAAGGAAACTGATAGCACTGCACCCAGAGAAAAGATGGCTCACCACCAGACCACCCCGACACACTTTCAGGCCATGAATTTTGCCTTTAGATTCTGCATCCTTAAGTATGATCGAAAGCCCTTCCCCACACAGTAGAAAGAGATACGGAGAAAGTGGGCCACCTTGTCGAAGCCCCCGAGAAGGTTTAATAAAGCCTTTCGGAACCCATTTAAAATAACTGAATAAGTCACCGAAGACAAGCATTCCATAATCCATTTGATCCACTCTTGATTGAATCCCATTTTTGCCATAATCCTCTCAATAAAAATCCATTCAACCCTATCATACGCTTTGCTCATGTCTTGAAATTAAACAAAGCAAAAGTATCACTTATTTTTTTTGGAAGATGAAATTAGAAACAAAGCAAAATTTGATATGTAAAACTTTTTTTTTTTGGAAAGTTGAAATTAGAAACAAAACAAAATTTGATATGTAATCCATCTTTATTCTTGCATTCATTTACTTAATTTTAAAACAGAAATACTACATGCACTAACTAGGATACAAACTATCACATTAAATGCACACGTGAGATTACCACAATAACGCATTATTAAATACATGAATAGACTTAGGGGGTATTTGAGAGCCTACTTTTCTACTTTTCATTTTTAACTTTTTGGTTTTCTAGATTATTGCCAGAATGAGTTTTGAATATGAGAGGGGTGTTTGGGAGAAATGTGCATGATGTATTTTGCAAAAGTAGAGTGTTTGGGAGAAGAATGATGAAAATGAGTTATGAATTGATGTTTTACCATTTTGCCCTTGTTTATTTATTAAGTTATTTAAAATGTGTACAAATTATTTCTAGCAAGTATTTTAAAGACAATTTGGAAAATATTCTTGCCACGGCCAATTGTTTATATATATATATATATATATATATATATATTGGAAGAAACCCATTTGCTTTTGTCTACAGAAACCCATTTGTGGCTTTGGGACCAAACCATTTGGGCAGAAAGGACGTGTAAAATCCCTAGACTCTCAAAATTGGATCGCTCAGAAAAGAAAAACGAAAATCTCTTTGTTCCTCTCCCTAGAAGCTTTCGTCTACGGCTGCTGCAGATCCACCGCCACCGCCATACTGCTTCTCTTCCCGTGATCCGATCTTCACAGGTGCTCTCTCTCTCTTCTCTAACCATGAAACTCTGATCATTTTCTCTCCCACTGAAACCCTCTTCTTCGAAATAACACACAAACTCAATAATCCTTCACACACTTTCAACACCAACGATCTGTACAATTTCTGAGGAAGAATAGAGCAGCTACAAACCAGTGTGGAAGATCGCCTGCATGTCCCTTCTGGCTTCCCCTTTTCTGGTTTGTGTGTTGTGTGATGGATTTTAACGTAAACAAGGGGTAGGATGGTCTGAGAGAAATTAAGGGGAAAGGGAAAACGAGAAGTAGAATTGAAAAGAAGCTTCCAAGCTCTTTTTGGATTTTGGCCTCTAACATAAAAAATGGAGAATGCATTCTCCTAGAATGAGTTTTGAAGAATGTCGGCCAAACAGGAAAAAGGTGAAAAAGAGAATGCAAAAATGTAAAAATCCGGCACCCAAACACCCTCTTATTCACTTAAAAAGTGTCATGTGCACATTCAGTGTAATAATTTGTACACTAGTTAGTGTCTATAAAGCCATCTCTAGTGCATTACCTAAAAAATATTTGCTAAAGTGTACACCTAGGCACATGTGGGACCCTATTTTATGTGTTAAGGAGGAATGCACTTTAATGGGCTACCTATATATATTAATTATCTTTTAGTCTTTCCCCCCTCTCTCTCATATCTCTCTCCTTAAAGTCTTTTTGTCTCTCCTCTTTCTCTCCCCCACCCCCCCACCCCCCCGGCGGCGCGCGCCTCTCTCCTTAAGTCATTTCCCCAAATTTAGGTAGTGACTTGGGGCACTTTAGGGGGTGAGGGATGCCACCTAGAATTTTAGAGAGTCAATTTTTGTGCACCAGAGAGCATTTTTTGAGTTTTTCTTAGTTAACTAGGTATGGTACTTTGGGATACTCTTTTAGGTAGTGCACTAGAGATACCCTAACATTTGTGATTTTAAAAACTTGTTCTTTTCGTTGTTGACAAGGTGAATACCACCATCCCGTCCTCAAACCCAATTTCAATCCCCATTCCAGCGAGGATTTGGGAATCTGAGCATTAAAATGACATTAATAGACTTCATTATTTTTTTTTATCAACAACATTAAATTTTTTTAATAGGAGTACTACAGTATAGAACTAATATGTTTTCTTTTTCTTTTTTAATAAAAAAAAGCAAACATATGAAACTTCATTAATAAATTTTACTACGTAGTTCATTAGGGCATCCACAATGGGCTATTAAAATAGCTCCTAGGTAAGACTCTTAATTTTAGCTATCCATTTGCTCAATTTTGTACTTAAATGGGCTCTTCATAGAAGCTCCTACAGATAACTACTTAGGGCATCCACAATGAGCTCCCTAAAAATAGCTCCTAAGTTTACTCCTAAGGTGTACACATAAGCCTAATTGGGGTCCATTTGACATTCCTAGAATTTGCTAAATATAGAGAGCATACGTGCTCCCAATGAAGTAGCAAGATAATTTTCTATTTTGTGAAGAAAGTAATAAAAAAAGTGAGGGTCCCATAAAAAAAGGATTAAAAGGGCTTGGGTCTCACTTGGAGCTAGCTACAAGGCTAGTTAGATTTAGCTAATGGGTTAGGAGCCATGCGTAGGAGCCACCATTGGGAGCTTGTATTGGAAACCCATTGAAGACCATAATTGATCAAATGGCTTGCTAAATTTTAAAAGCCTCACCTAGGAGCCATTTTAAGAGTCCACTGTGGATGCCCTTAGCATGACTTCTATGACATTAGCTAAATTTTAGGGAAGGAGTTGGGAGTCGAGAAGAGAGAGAGAGAGAAGGAAAAGATGGAGGAGGAATGAAGGACCCACTTATGTTTTTACATGCATAAATAATCTTTAGGACATAGTGTAACAGCCTCTTTTAGAGAGTCCATTGTAGTATTCTCACACGCTTAAATAAGAAAACCCTTGACACACAAAAGTGGACCCCACTTTTGCTTATGCGTCTACTTAAGGAGTCCTTTTGAGAGTCAAGTTTAGGGAGTCCATTATGAACGCCCTTACAAACTAAGCAAACAAATTAGCAATTACCATCCAAATTATTCTTGGGTAATATGTCATTTCTAATAAAATGATGAATTTAGTAAGTAATAGACGTTAGTTCTGAGTTGATTACAACTATTACCCTAACTTGTCAGTCGAGGGTGCGGCTGTGAGAAGTAAAGTATGTAATCTCTCTGTCCATATTTTTTTGTCACCTTTCATTATTTACGATACCTCAAAATTGTTTATTTTTTCAAATATGTAATGTCATATATATTTAACATGGATCTTGTTTGATAATTCTCGATAAATTGTACAAAGTTTTCAAAATTGTAAAAAATATTATAGATTGAAAGATATAAGTAAATAGAAAGATGACACGCATACATGTAAATGGATAAGATATTCAGGACGGAGGGAGTCTATAATGGGGATTCAGGGCGGGATCGAGGTATGGATTGGGGTAGGGACATACTCAACCTCGCCTCTTACCCATTACTTGATTATTATTTTTTTTAAAACTGTCCCCGTATCGTCGAATTCCCCCCCAAAATTATTGAACTACCTACTCATTCTGGGTGGGAAATGGAGCGGGTAGAGTTCGATCGGGCGAAATGACCATCCCTAATTACTATTCTATATCAAATTTTTATTATTACTCCCTCCGTCCCAAAATGGATGTCCATTTTTGAAACTCGTGTCATTTTCATTTGTTTATATCTTTCAATATGAATCTCAAAAAATATTTAATATGGATCTTGTTTGATAGTTCTCGACGAGTTTTATAATACAAAGTGTTTATAATTACGAAAAATATTATAAATTGAAAGATATAACAATGGAAAAATGACACGAGTTTCAAAAATGGACATCCAATTTGGGGTGGAGGGAATATTATAAATTCGTCAAATAAGAGAGAGAGAGAGAGTGAGTGTGTGAGTAAATTAGCAATAAAAACTATACATGCTTTACGATCGTTTTCTAATTAGCAATAAAAACTATACATGCTTTGCGATCGATTTCTAATTAATTCCATTCCCCATAGTAACTCGGAATTACCACCGGGCCCCCTATAAATACCCGCCTCTCCTTCCAAATTACTCTTATTGTTCTCTTTTCGCTCATTTCTCGCTTCATATATCCCCTCTCCCATCACAATCTCTCCTGTTTCTCTCTCTAGGGTTTGTGTTGTTATACCATGTCGACCTCAAAGACCATCGTTCTCAAGAGCTCCGACGGAGAAACCTTTGAGGTGGAAGAATCGGTGGCTGTGGAGTCACAGACCATCAAGCACATGATCGAGGACAACTGTGCCGACACAAGCATCCCTCTTCCAAACGTTACCAGCAAGATCTTGGCCAAGGTCATCGAGTACTGCAAGAGGCACGTTGAATCTGCTGCGAAATCTGAAGACAAGGCCGTTGACGATGCACTCAAGACGTTTGACACCGAGTTCGTTAACGTCGACCAGGCCGTCCTCTTCGATCTCATTCTGGTTTGGTCTTTCGGCCTTTGATTGTTTGATTATTTATCTTTTGATCGTTTGATATTATCCTGTGCGTTCGCTTCTTGTTATTGACGCCTTGGATTAGGGTTTTGTTAGACTGCGATTCTATTGCTCGAATTAGGGTAAATAGAAATTAGGGTTCTTGTTTTTAACGACTTGTATTGGGGTAAAATAGAATTAGGGTTTTAATAGACTTTTATTTTGAGCGTTTCGTTCTTCCTTTTGATTTCCTAATACTGAAACCTTGGATTGGGGATTATAGATTGTGATTCTATTTTCTGTTCTTTGTTTCTGTTTTTCCTGTTTATCCGCGGTTCTATTTACTTGTTTGGAAGTTGATGGAAATCATTAATTTGAGGTTACCCAGTTGCATTGCAACCAAGCAAGTATAGTTTTCATAATGCAAACGTAACCTTCAGCAATGCTAACTAGTTTTGGGGATATATGAAAAGAATTATTGGTTTATATTGCAAATGTAACCTTCAGCAGTGCTAAGTAGTTTTCGGGATATGCGTGAAGCATTATAGGTTTATATTGCAAAGGTTAACTTCGGCGGTGCTAAATAGTTTTGGAGATATGTCAGAAGCATTGTTGGTGTAATTGTTGAGCATATGTCATTGTTGGACATCTAACATCAGTTAGAAACTATAGCTTTCCATACTATTGCCGTGTTTGTTTCCTTAATATTAGGGTATTGTCAAAATTAAGTAACGATGGTTTTGATAATGAGGTTGGGATTAACTTTTGTATCTTTCAAGCTATATATGTTGGATTGTTAGCATTCCCTGTACCTAGTAACGTTTTTTTGCATGTTTTGTCCGCTCTTCCGTTCATGGTTTGTACCAGAAGGGGATATCAATATGACTTTGGCATGGAATTTGATTGTATGTGATTTATGGTCTTTTAGTTAATTTTGTATTGCCGATTTTAGTTTGAGCAATTTTAGTGGGGATGTATTTTGGAATGGTGAAAAAATGATAATGAGCTTTGGAGCTGCATGCTGTTGGATATTAGTACGGAATGGTGAATTATAAGCAACATAACAGTTCGGTTGTATTAGTAGAACTAGAAGTATGACTAATTGAAGAATGTGGAAAATCGTCGGACAATTCACATGTTAGACCATCCATAGTGTCATAGCTTGACATGTTTTGGATGATTGGGAAACATATTCATAGCTTGGAGACATTAATAGTACAGGTTTGGAAAAAGAATAGCTTGGAGTAGAGAGATAGAACAAAAACCATGTTGTAATTTTCTTTCCTCTCTCTGGTGAAGGTTCTTGCAGAATTTTCTCTGTTGGTTTAGAAATTTTCTTTGTGCCGTCTGACTGATGGTTATTATTTGGTGAATTTTTTAGCCTGTTGAATTTTGGCTGATATGGCAATTATCTTCAAAAATTTTGTTTGACAACATGTTGATTCCTCTAGAACCTGTTTTATTTATATCAAACAAATGTTTACTACTAGATGTGGTATCCTCCAGTTTGTTTTGTTTATGGTTACTTCTGGTGATATGCTTGAGTTTGTTTTAATCTTGTTTGCAGGCTGCGAATTATCTGAACATCAAGAGCTTGCTGGATTTGACGTGTCAGACAGTGGCTGACATGATCAAGGGGAAGACACCTGAGGAGATTCGCAAGACATTTAATATCAAGAATGACTTCACTCCAGAGGAAGAAGAGGAGGTTAGGAGGGAGAATGCCTGGGCCTTCGAGTGAAACAAGTGGATGTTCAATTATTATGTTCATTGTATGATAGGATATCTATGTTATGTCTACTGTTGCTTTGCTCATTTCCCTTGGGTTAATGTTTTTGTGGTATCTGATTGCTCTGGGGAAACAAACAAACATTTTCTACCTTGCATGCGATTTAGCAGATTTGAACTTCTCTGTTAGTATGATGCTTGTTTTCGTGATTGCAAGTCTTAAGTTGTGGCATGTTGGTTTTCATATTAACAAGTTGCTTTTTTCTTCAACTGGTTTTGGTGTTCTGGTAGTGGTTATTGTTGTTTTCGCTGTTTGAATCCTTAAGCACGTGAGGAGAATGATTTGTCTCGAAATTTGTGTTTTTGTTGGTTTTAGCCTATTTAGTCTGTTGATCCCATTTAGTCCGTTGACAATGGGATTCCTTTTTCAACCACGTGGGTGGGTTTATGGTTTACTTTGAGTTGGTTATCGTCTTGCCCGGTTATCGTCTTGTCCGGCTATGTTGACTCAAGTAATGAACCCCCCAGGTTTAGCTTCATCAAATGTAGGGTACTTGTGGTTTGCAATGACTTGTTTAAGGTTGAGTTGACCAATATATTACTCTCTTCTTTATTATGGTCTGCGGGGTGGTTTTGGAAGCATTGGTACAACTTGTACTCTTCTTCTTTCCCAACATTACTCTGTTCTTTATTATACATGTTTTTCCTTCGTAAGTTATTTAAATCACTCTACATTCGGTCCTCTTGTGTCTTCTGAATTTTTGTTAAGGTTTTTTGGGTTAATATCCGTTTCCCGAGCTAAATCTAAAAAGCAAGTATATAGTTATGATTAAAAGCAAAAAAAAAGGTGACTAAAAAAAATCAGAAGTTTTTCCCCTTTACAGTTCTTTCCCCTTCATTCAGTTTCCCCCCCCCCCCCCCCCCCCCGTATATAATTCTTTGCCGTTCAACTTTCTCCAACCGTTCGTTGGAGTCCCTCTACCCTGTTTAAAAAAAATTCATATAAAACGAAACAAAAGACAAAAATACAAATTCCACAAGATCACGCACAAGTGAAATTAGGACTCTACATTAACATTTGCAATTCCCATAAAAATAGAGTCAAATAAATGAGCTAATCGATTATAAAAATTGAGTTAAAAAAAAACGGGGATTAGTGTCGTTCCAATTTTATCGGATGTCTCTGAAGGGACAAAACGGAGATTAGTGATTTTGGTTGTTAAGTGGTATTAACGTTTCAAGTTAGCATGTCAATGAATCAAATGAGGGTGATTTTTACTTTTATCCCCTAAACTATTCCAAATGTTATTATGTCGTCTCTAAACTTTTAGACCAATTTTTATCATCCCTAAACTATTGAGAATGTTGTGATTAATCTAAAAAACAAACCTTCTTTGGCTCTCTGGAGGAAAATTGAACTTTTCATCTCATGGCTAAGGCACTAATAATCCAGATCACAAAGAACCTCCAATTAAATGTTTTTTAAAGAAGCTTGTTGTTCCCGCACACTCAAATGCTTTATGTGAATTAGGTTTTAATACTACCTTTGATTTTCGATCAAAATTTTAGGATTTGGATCCATGATTTAGGCTTGTTGATCTAGCAATTTCTGTATTATATATCAAGCTAGGAAATAAGGGGACAACACAATCCTCCATGATTTAGACTTGCTGATCTAGCAATTTCTGTACTTGCTGATCTAGCAATTTCTGTATTATATATCAAGCTAGGAAATAATGGGACAACACAATCCTCATAGGTTAGCATGCGTGCTTTTTTCCTTTTTTGTTTTTTCTTTTTGTCTTCTACTCTCCTTTTCTTCTTTCTCGTCTAATTTTTTTTAATCGGGCTAAGTCTTCACTATGGTATTTTTGGTATTCTTGGACTACAAGTTGTCAAATGAACAAACAAGTCAAAGAAAGGTAAAAATACCATAGTGGAAAGTGAAAAGTCAATTTTGCCCTATATTTTGGCGGTGTGCAAATCCACATGTGACGGAAACCTTGAAAGCGCGCATTATATCTTGGACTTGATTGCAACTATCTCAATAGTTTAAGAACCAAATAGTTAGTTTTAAAAGCTTAGGGAGATAAGTTGGGGTACAAAAGTGAAGATAGTTAATTCTTTGAATGTGAAACATCATTCTGATTCATGCTTCCATCTGATTCCAAAAAGTTTCTACTTAAAGCGGCAAGAATATATGATATTGAAAAATTAGCAACCAAGTGATAGTTCCACTTCTGCAAACCTGCAATAATGGAGTATATAAGATGGTATTTTTGGATTAAGCTGTGGAGTTTTGAGAGGCCTCTCCATAAGTTCGAACAACAATAACCACCATTATCAGGGCAGACTTAAGGGTGCAAGCAGGGTCTGGTCCCTGCCAACGTATTAATTTATCCTATTATTCATATTATATTTTAGGTTTTATTTGTAAAATTTATGAATAAAATTCCTCGCAAAATTATGTTATTAGTATAGCGATGATATTTTGTTGTTGATTAATAAATACATGAATTTGGTCCTTTTTTAGTTATTTTGCGTCCGACATTGACCATTATGACTAATAATTTGACCTTTTCTTATTGGTATAGAGTTTCGTGTAGGGTTCATTTGGTAAGTAGTCACCCTTGCTTCTACGAAGTCCTGACCCGGAAATAGAATAGACATCAAAATAAAATCGCCAAAAACGGGATTAGTTATTGTTATTATTTTTTAGTAATTAATTATTTTGGTTGTTAGGAAAGTGGTATTAACATTTCAAGTTAGCACGTCAACGAATCTAATTAGGATGATTTTTAATTTTATCTCCTAAACTATTCCAAATGTTATTATGTCATCTCTAAACTTCTAGACCGACCTTTATCATCCCTAAACTATAGAGAATGTTGCAATATATTAATCTAAAAATAGACTTTCTCTGGAGGACAAATTAAATTTTCAAATGGTTATGGCACTGCTAATCTAGATCACAAAATTCCTCCAATATGACCCTTTAGAGCATCTCCCAAAATTCAAAATGAAGAATCATCTCACTGTGTACCAAAAAAAGAAGAATCATCTCACTCAATTCAAGCTTCATTTGAGTTCTTCGTTTTGAAGAACCATCCACCCAAGAAATGAAGAACATTCTTCATTTTATTTTAATTCTTTAAAATGTATGTAGCTAAAGATATTATAATTAGACTTTTTAAAAATTAGTACCGTTGGGAAGGTATTCGCAATACCTTAAAAAAAATACCACTTTTCAATATATTTGGGTAATATTTAGAAACTTGAAATTTAAAGTTTAGAGGAAAAGATTGAGTTTTGGAGACAAATTGAAAAACGATTTGAAGAGTAAAGACAGAATTAATGAAGAATTGTGATTGTAGTGTATGTATGTAAACAGTGACATTCTTCAATTGCGCTTTTTGACTAAAATAAATTATTTTGATTCTTCAAAATAAAGATTAGGTTAGAGATGTTTTCACTCCCGCTTTTAATTCTCACTATCACAAAATTTAATAGTTTGAGATTTTTTTTAACTAGTTCAAGATTTTTACGAAACACGCTGTTTGCTCACAGCCTCACGCACATGCACATGCTTTATGTGAACTAGCTTCTAATAATACCTTCGATTTTCAATCAAAATATTAGATTAGGATCCATGATCTAGGTTTGTTAACCTAGCAATTTCCGTATCAAGCTACGAAATAAGGGGATAACACAATCCTCATAGTTTAGTATATATGCATGATTTTTTTTTATTTTTTTGTTTTTCCTTCTTGTCTTCTACTCTCTGTTTCTTCTCTATCGTTTACCTTTTTCTTTGAAAGGATTAGTGGAAAGTGAAAAGTTAATGTTGCCCTATATTTCGCAATACAAAACCGTACGTAGGTTGAACTTGACTGAAATTGAAAAAGTTCACAAAATTATTTTTTAGTGTTTTTATTGTCGTCTTATTTGAACTTCTTTTCAATGGAGTCGATAAATTTATAGGGTTTTTATTCTTCTCATCGTAACAAATACTAAGAGCGTCTCCAACAGACTCAACATAATTCTCACCAAATTGGCTAGAAAATGTGTCATACACTGGTATAACTAGCCAAAAAATACTTCCTCTACCCAACAAACTAGCCACTTGGCTCAACAAAAAAAAATAATAATCTGACTCATCTTCTAACCAGTGCCGCGCGTGCACTTCAACCGCGAGGGTGGATCTCACTCTCTGACACGCGCGGACCTTCACCGGCGTGTGCGAGCTCCGGTTAGCTTCTCCGACGATGAGTTTTAGACTATTGACATCGCCTCAACGAGACCTTCAACCTTCTGTTGTCAAATCGATTTTGCGATCACTCCTCCGGCAATTCGTTTTTTCCGGCCAAGAGAGAGAGAGAGAGAGAGAGTTCCTGGCGAGCTCGCCTTCTCTTGCCAAACCTCACCGCCTGTGGCGAGGTACTGTAGCTGGGGACAAAATGGCGAGGTGAGAAGCGAGGCTGCTGGGAGTCGGATTCGTTGATTTGACTCGCCATTTTGATCTTGCTGGAGGTATAGAGAGCCTGTTGGAGATGGTCTAATAAATTACAAAAATAAATGGATGAAAATTTAACAAAAATCATTTAATAACCATTGTCCAAACTTACCTTAAGTAGGTATCTTCAATGCTTTTGCGCTTTCCAAATGGTACTCCTTAATTTTTATTTTTTTTTTTAAGATGTGGATTTTTGAGAGGTCTCCCCATGAGTTAGAGCTATAATAAGTTACGTAATAACTACCGTTACGACTCATGATTTTACTATCGTTGTGGCTCGTGATTTGATGTATAATAACCGTTATTATATAGAGTCAGGATTTTAATGGAATTGTTATGGTATACAAGTTTGTGCACGGTTCCTGAAATGGAAAAGCCATCAATAGGAAATCACTAATAGGGGGAATAATGATTTTGGTTGTTAGGAAAGTGGTAGTATTAACGTTTTAAGTTAGCCTTTCAATGAATCTAATCAGGGTTATTCTTACTTTCATCCCCTAACTATTCCAAATGTTATTATGTCATCTCCAAACTATTTAGAAGGTCGCAATCAAGTCCACTATACGTTGGGTCTAAAAAATAGACCGTCACTGGTGGCAAAATTAACTTTTCATTTCATGGGTAAGGCAAATCCAGATCGCAAAAATCATTCATACTTTAATTTAGTCCAACCCTCCACTCCTGCTTCTGATTCTACTCACGCTTACAAAATTTAATAGTTTGAGATGTTTTTCGTCTTTTCATTTTTAACTGAGTTCAAGATGTTTTCGAAAGACGCTTTCTGCTCCACGCATACACATATGCTTTATGGGAATTAGCTTGTTCTATCAAAATATTAGAATTTGGATCCATGATCTAGTTCAATTGATCAAGCAATTTCCGTATCATAAATCAAGCTAGGAAACAAGGTAACAAGACAATCTTAATTAATTGTTTAGTATGTGTGTTTTTTCTTCTTTTTTGTCTTATACTTTCTTTCTTCTTTTTTATTTTTTAAATCAATCTTGTTCTCTCTCGTTTAGTATATTTTTATTTCAATTGATCAAGCAATTTCCGTATCATAAATCAAGCTAGGAAACAAGGTAACAAGACATTCTTAATTAATTGTTTAGTATGTGTGTTTTTTCTTCTTTTTTGTCTTATACTCTCTTTCTTCTTTTCTATTTTTTAAATCAATCTTGTTCTCTCTAGTTTAGTACATTTTTATTTCAACGTACGGATTAGTGGAAAGTGAAAAGTCAATTTTGCCCTATATTTTGGCAGTTCATCATAGGTTGGACTTGATTGCAAGTTTGCAACTATCTTAATAGTTTAACAACGTAACAAGGTTAGTTTAGACACAATTAGAATAATTTAAGGCATAGAAGTGAATGAAGATAGTTAATGGCAGTGGCGGCTCCAAGAATTCTCTTGAGGGTGTTCAGAAATTCTACCACGGTCCTCTAGAAATAATTTTTTATATAACTGGGTGGTCCGGCCTATCCTGCGCGCACTCATGTGTAAAGGAGAAGGAATCTAAATTAAACAATTTTGTTGTGAAAAGACGAAGACTTGAGTTGGACCATGACTCGTTTGGCTGTTTCCATCCCACCCTCTTCCACTTGCATTTACTGACAGAGAGAGAATAGACTAGGGATTGATCTTTCTAAATCGTATTTCACACACATTAGGAAAGGTATGAGAAAATGGTGCCATTCGACAAGGAAAGACTACTCTCTAGTCCTGATCCATCCAGTCCCATCCAATTTTGGGCCTTCGTGGATCTTTTGTAGGCTTACAACGGTTAATCCAAACCATTCAATTTATGAGTCCTGCATTGGATATTATTATTGCAAAAATTGTGTGGTCAGACACGATAGCTGTGAGAGCATAACACATTTAACACATTCGTGCAAGAAATTTAAAAAGGATGGCAAAATGATGTTCGTGCGTCCAACTTTTTTTTTTTTTTTTGTTAAATCAAAACATTGTTGCCATAAACTCATACTACACAGCAGTTGGGAAGAACAAAATTTTTCAACTTGTATCAGTGCTAGATTTGAATTTACAATAGGAAGTTTGTTTTACATACATCTATACCTTTCAAGTACTTGTGGATACTAAGCATGACGTGAATGGAGGAGAAGAGAAGTTCTAACTTGAAGACATCGACCATAGACTTGGCTTTTGGGGTCCTATATTGTGGTCCTGACTTTTTTTTCTTTGGAACTTAAGGTTGATTGCTCAAGATGTTACCCCGAAAGGACCGGCGTGTCCTTTGTACTATTTTTTTTTTTTATCCACGAGTCTTTTGCACTAATGGCAGCTCCACGAATTCTCTTGAGGGTGTTCAGAAATTCTACTACGGTCTTTTAGAAATTATTTTTTTATATAACTGGGTGGTCCGGACTATCCTGCGCGCACTCATGTGTAAAGGAGAAGGAATCTAAATTAAACAATTTTGTTGTGAAAAGAAGAAGACTTGAGTTGGACCATGACCTGTTTGGCTTTTTCCATCCCACCCTCTTCCACTTGCGTTTACTGACAGAAAGAGAATAGACTAGGGATTGATCTTTCTAAACCGTATTTCACACACATAAGGAAAGGTATGAGAAAATGGTGCCATTCGACAGGGAAAGACTACTCTCTAGTCTTGATCCATCTAGTCCCATCCAATTTTGGGCCTTCGTGGATCTTTTGTAGGCTTACAACGGTTAATCCAAACCATTCAATTTATGAGTCCTGCATTGGATATTATTATTGCAAAAATTGTGTGGTTAGACACGATAGCTGTGAGAGCATAACACATTTAACACATTCGTGCAAGAAATTTAAAAAGGATTGCAAAATGATGTTCGTGCGTCCAACTTTTTTTTTTTTTTGGTTAAATCAAAACATTGTTGCCACAAACTCATACTATACAACAGTTGGGAAGAACAAAATTTTTCAACTTGTATTAGTGCTAGATTTGAATTTACAATAGGAAGTTTGTTTTACATACATCTATACCTTTCAAGTACTTGTGGATACTAAGCATGACGTGGACGGAGGAGAAGAGAAGTTCTAACTTGAAGACAGAGACCATAGACTTGGCTTTTGGGGTCCTGTATTGTGGTCTTGACCTTTTTTTCTTTGGAACTTAAGGTTGATTGCTCAAGATGTTACCCAGGAAGGACCGGCGTGTCCTTTGTACTATTTTTTTTTTATCCACGAGTCTTTTGCACTAGTGGCAGCTCCACGAATTCTCTTGAGGGTGTTCAGAAATTCTACTACGGTCCTTTAGAAATCATTTTTTTATATAACTGGGTGGTCCGGACTATCCTGCGTGCACTCATGTGTAAAGGGGAAGGAATCTAAATTGAGCAATTTTGTTGTGAAAAGACGAAGACTTGAGTTGGACCATGACTCGTTTGGCTGTTTCCATCCCACCCTCTTCCACTTGCATTTACTGACAGAGAGAGAATAGACTAGGGATTGATCTTTCTAAATCGTATTTCACACACATTAGGAAAGGTATGAGAAAATGGTGCCATTCGACAGGGAAAGACTACTCTCTAGTCCTGATCCATCTAGTCCCATCCAATTTTGGGCCTTCGTGGATCTTTTGTAGGCTTACAACGGTTAATCCAAACCATTCAATTTATGAGTCCTGCATTGGATATTATTATTGCAAAAATTGTGTGGTCAGACACGATAGCTGTGAGAGCATAACACATTTAACACATTCGTGCAAGAAATTTAAAAAGGATGGCAAAATGATGTTCGTGCGTCCAACTTTTTTTTTTTTTTTTTTGTTAAATCAAAACATTGTTGCCACAAACTCATACTACACAGCAGTTGGGAAGAACAAAATTTTTCAACTTGTATTAGTGCTAGATTTGAATTTACAATAGGAAGTTTGTTTTACATACATCTATACCTTTCAAGTACTTGTGGATACTAAGCATGACGTGAATGGAGGAGAAGAGAAGTTCTAACTTGAAGACATCGACCATAGACTTGGCTTTTGGGGTCCTATATTGTGGTCCTGACTTTTTTTTCTTTGGAACTTAAGGTTGATTGCTCAAGATGTTACCCCGAAAGGACCGGCGTGTCCTTTGTACTATTTTTTTTTTTATCCACGAGTCTTTTGCACTAGTGGCAGCTCCACGAATTCTCTTGAGGGTGTTCAGAAATTCTACTACGGTCCTTTAGAAATCATTTTTTTATATAACTGGGTGGTCCGGACTATCCTGCGTGCACTCATGTGTAAAGGGGAAGGAATCTAAATTGAGCAATTTTGTTGTGAAAAGACGAAGACTTGAGTTGGACCATGACTCGTTTGGCTGTTTCCATCCCACCCTCTTCCACTTGCATTTACTGACAGAGAGAGAATAGACTAGGGATTGATCTTTCTAAATCGTATTTCACACACATTAGGAAAGGTATGAGAAAATGGTGCCATTCGACAAGGAAAGACTACTCTCTAGTCCTGATCCATCCAGTCCCATCCAATTTTGGGCCTTCGTGGATCTTTTGTAGGCTTACAACGGTTAATCCAAACCATTCAATTTATGAGTCCTGCATTGGATATTATTATTGCAAAAATTGTGTGGTCAGACACGATAGCTGTGAGAGCATAACACATTTAACACATTCGTGCAAGAAATTTAAAAAGGATGGCAAAATGATGTTCGTGCGTCCAACTTTTTTTTTTTTTTTTTGTTAAATCAAAACATTGTTGCCACAAACTCATACTACACAGCAGTTGGGAAGAACAAAATTTTTCAACTTGTATTAGTGCTAGATTTGAATTTACAATAGGAAGTTTGTTTTACATACATCTATACCTTTCAAGTACTTGTGGATACTAAGCATGACGTGAATGGAGGAGAAGAGAAGTTCTAACTTGAAGACATCGACCATAGACTTGGCTTTTGGGGTCCTATATTGTGGTCCTGACTTTTTTTTCTTTGGAACTTAAGGTTGATTGCTCAAGATGTTACCCCGAAAGGACCGGCGTGTCCTTTGTACTATTTTTTTTTTTATCCACGAGTCTTTTGCACTAGTGGCAGCTCCACGAATTCTCTTGAGGGTGTTCAGAAATTCTACTACGGTCTTTTAGAAATCATTTTTTTATATAACTGGGTGGTCCGAACTATCCTGCGTGCACTCATGTGTAAAGGGGAAGGAATCTAAGTTAAACAATTTTGTTGTGAAAAGACGAAGACTTGAGTTGGACCATGACCCGTTTGGCTGTTTCCATCCCACCCTCTTCCACTTGCATTTACTGACAGAGAGAGAATAGACTAGGGATTGATCTTTCTAAATCGTATTTCACACACATAAGGAAAGGTAGGAGAAAATGGTGCCATTTGACAGGGAAAGACTACTCTCTAGTCCTGACTCATCCAGTCCCATCCAATTTTGGGCCTTCGTGGATCTTTTGTAGGCTTACAACGGTTAATCCAAACCATTCAATTTATGAGTCCTGCATTGGATATTATTATTGCAAAAACTGTGTGGTCAGACACGATAGTTGTGAGAGCATAGCACATTTAACACATTCGTACAAGAAATTTAAAAAGGATGGCAAAATGATGTTCGTGCGTCCAACTTTTTTTTTTGTTAAATCAAAACATTGTTGCCACTAATCTTAGGGTCTATTTGCGTCTCGCCACACACATAAATCGGACAAAGCCAATGTCCTCTAGAAATCATAACTATACGTAAATAAATAAAAATAAAAATTCTACTAATACAACAATGCTACCGAAAAAACAACAATTCCAAGTCAATACGGCTTCGCTTCGACAAGTTTTAGGGGTTGCTATCATCAAAAAATTTTCAATAGGAAATGACTCTTGCACTATTCTAGATTTTCTTATCACAAACTTGTCCATGGTTCCAACTACCAAACAAAAACTAAAAAAGAATCAAACCTATGAATGACCTATGTAGTAATCCAAATCTATTGTGTCTATATATCCTCTGTGCATATATATTAAAGTGTTTCACAAAAAAAAGATAACGTGCATATATTAAATTATTGATCTATATTTTATAATTTAATGAGTAATTATTTGGAATAAGTATAAATAGATTAAAGAGAGATAGTTAAAAATGTTCTTATCTCTTTGAGCTAAATGTGTTGAGACAAAGAAACACCCAAATTCTCAAATATCCAATTTATACTATTCTCTAATGGAGTATCAAATAGTGCATGGTGAATTCCGTCATTAGGATTAGGTGTTCAAAATTTTTGGGTAATGTGTTGTGGACGGTCGGCCTCCACGCGGTTCGGAGATGGTTTTTCGAAACGGTTCGAAAAACAAAAGATTTTAGAGTCGCCACCCGGGTTTTGGGAAAATAGTTTGGGACCCGAGAAACCAATTCGAAAATGATGATTTGAGAGAATGACTTATAAAACCAATTGAAAACCAGAGATTCGTTTTGGATCCGGGAGCCAGGTTACGAACAGGGAAGGGTTTTAATGCACCCCGTTCGCCCGATTAAAAATCGGTCTTTACTAAACATTTGTGGGATTTTATTAGAAAACAATTTTATTGCTGAACATTAACAGATAAACATTTAAATTAAACAAAACAGACGATAATAATGAGAAAAACAGATGACTGATATTGTAATTAACAGAAATCAAACGAAAATCCAAACTTCAAACTGTTCCTGCAGGGGAAGGTTCAAATTTCACATTTTTACCAGAAAAGTATGCCGTGCGGTACACTGGATGTACCGTGCGGCACAAACAGTGAGCCGTGCGGCACTGTTCTTCAAATTAACGGTCAAATTTTTAAATGAGTACCGTACGGCACACTTGGCTGCAAAACAGTTTGAAACTTTGGCTTTTCGAAATGATTCATCAGAGGCACATACAAGGTATGAAATGCATTCAAAATGAACTACTTTAAAGGGAGAAAGCAATGTATTGAGTATGGGATGTCCCTCCTCGTTGAACCGCTCCGTACGAGGCGATGTTTTCACCGTATGACGCGACCGGGAGGTGTGAAATGAAACTGAACTTGCTGTAATTTGGGCATACCAAGCATGGAAATGATACCAGGAATCATTCCACCCTAGGTACCCCTCCCCTCAGGGTACCAAATTCAAGGAATTTGGCGAAACGGGTTTATACCTTCGGTTTCGAACTCTCGGATTGAGCGTCGGATTGAACTTCCGAATGCTGCTTGAACCTTCTCTGGACCTCACTTTTACTCTAGTATAGTGGTAAGAGGGATTGGATGCTCAAATTTTGGTCGATTTGGGATGGCTATCTCACGGCTTTGGAGTAAAAAAAACAGGGGATGAGTTTCTGCTTTGGGTTTTGCTTTTACAGAGAGAATGGTATTGGATTCTCTATAGTGGAGATGGTGGCTAAGAGGTTTTGGCAATGAAAATGGTATCCAAGAATGGAGTTTCGTGGTCTTCCTTACACAGAAATCGTATGGGGTCCGACCGTTTTGGGGGTCCTTTTCTCATTGAGTTCGAACGGTTTTTATAGAGGATTGGGGAGCCGAATGTAGTTCCCAATCCTTTCTTGATTCTTGCCCAGGGGGACAATGGCATAGGGAATAACCTATTCCTTTCGGCCATGATCTTCCCTTTCGGCCATGGCGGGGGAACCAACCTTGTCAACACTTTCGGCTTGCTGGGAACCTGTGAAAACTGGGAAGCCGTAAACAGTACCGTACGGTACACAAACTGTGCCGTGCGGCACAGCTTGTGTACCGTGCGGCACACCTGGCCGTTAATTTTTCAAAACTCTGCTGTACGTGACACTGGCTGCCCCGTGCGTTGAGAGATGAGTACCGTGCGGTACTGTTGACTGAGTTGACTTGGAGAATTTCAATCCGAGAGTTCTTCCGGGTATTTCCGTTCATCATTGGGGAAAAATGTACGTGAACGCTCATTTTGGGGTGTCTACAGTTGCCCCTCTTTGACGTGACTTACCCTCATTGTGTCGTCGGAAGTCGCGTCAAAGATAGAAGACACCCCTCGATGCGGACGTCCTCGTACGAAAACAAACAAGTAATACATGATGCATGTGGTCGCGCTCGTAAGAGCTGCCTACGTACCCCGTTGTAGGGATCAGACCGGCGTAGTTCATCGGGGCTGAATGCATAAGGGTTTCTAGAAAACATACCTTTGATTGGGTAGTGGAGTTTGTCATTCTGCTTTTCAACGAGGGAAAAACGAATGATGTGCTAATGGTGCTGAAAACCGTTTTGTTAATGCCGGAGAGGACTTACGAAACCATTTGTTGCTGACACAAGAAACCATTTGATGCTGAGGATATCTGTTGTTTAATGCCGAAGTGGACTTATGAAACCACCTGATGCTGATAAAACTGTCGTTAATGCCGGAGAGGACTTACGAAACCCTCGGATGCTGACGTTGATAAAATTGTCGTTAATGCCTGGCGAGGACTTACGAAACCGCCGGATGCTGATGTTGATAAAACTGTCGTTAATGCCTGGCAAGGACTTACGAAACCATCGGATGCTGACGTTGATAAAATTGTCGTTAATGCCTGGCGAGGACTTACGAAACCACCGGATGCTGATGTTGATAAAACTGTCGTTAATGCCTGGCGATGTAACGACCCGGATTTTTGGGTACGTTAAATTTATTAAAAAGAAATAATAATTTAATAAAAAGAGTTTCCATCAGAGTACACGTGGGAAAACGTGAAATGCAGCCCATTGCAAAATACTTAGTACGGTTTTTGAGAAATTAATATTACAGATCCAACATTAAAATAAAGGGGTGGGTTCTACAGATTAAGGTTCAACTCTGGATTCCAGGGCTCCGCCTGAGCCTGATCTACCGGATAACCCTCGGTTCCGAAATAACCATCTCCTTCGACACCAAAAGTACCTGCTTGATCAAAGTCTAGCATAATACGTCCGAGTCGCGAAGCAACATCATGGTATTATACCAGGGCAACACCGTGAGCGATAAATCACTCAATAGCTAACTCTTAGGCCCACTAACCCTTTACTTTACAAGCAATACACAATATATGATTGAAAAGCAGTAATTAAAGGAATGCGCAGGAAATAAATCGTAAAGCAGAAATTAAACACATAGCTGATTTCATTACTGGCCATTAACTTACATGTTCATCTAAGCTCTCAACCTAGAGAACTTTCCTCCCGGTTAACCACTAAGGAATATGACCAAACTGTGATTTACTCCCCCCTTGCTTGCCCTTCACTCGGGAGCCCCGACGGAAGGTATAAGTTATGTACTTAATCCAGCCGTCAGCCGCCTCGCAAGGATGAATTTCCCAGGGACTAACTGTACCACTGGGCTACGTATGGCAACTACCAGGTCCTGTAGGTATATAGCCGTAACTCGGTCTATAATACTTCCACCCTTATAACGCCTCAGAATTCAAATGAAGCAAATCACAGAGTGTCACATCCTAGGGTTTCGAAATCAAGGCAGACTGCCAAACAATCCTCCAAAACAAATCACTTGGCGGAACTGCCATTCAACAACAATCTCGGGGTAACTCCCCATCAATCAATTCCAATTCACTTTTCCATTAACCTCAACGTCTATGTGATATCCGCGTACAATCACCCAACCCGGGAACCTAATTGTCCATTCTAACATTCACATTAATAATAACTGAATAGCAAAACAAGCAATGATGATAGATGTAAGAGAAAGCAATATGTCAAATTTAGCATGTAAGATCATTTAGACAATTCTATTATAAACCGAAAAACGCAGATTATGCACACTCTAGTATTTAGCCAACTACACGACTCAAATGTATTCCGATTGTTATAAAATTTTACCACAGAGTTATTTAGGAAGTTAGGTTCAACTTGTCTTAAGAACATATTTCCAAATTCTAATTTTAAGCTCATGCAAATTACTGTTGAACATAAGCTGTCCAGTTTTGACTCAAGTTGAAAATTTAATTATTTAGAAACTCAAAAGGTGAAATTAAAGGCTATAAAAATTTGTACACATTCCAAACGTCATACTTGACTTCCAGTAGGAACAGAATTGAAAAATAAAATGTTTAAGGGTTCCATTAAATTGATAAAACTTTGACAAGATAACTGTATAAGACATATTTTGGTTCTCACAAAACGGTTCTCAAAATCATATCAAAACATCACCAAATTTCATGAAACTTAACAGATTTATAATTTAGGAAGTTATGAACATTATTTGTAGAGAACACTTTTACTAAAAATGAGATTAAGATGGATAAACACGCCCTCTAATATTTTCCGTCCAGATTCGCCATTGCTCACTAAAATCGATTTTTCTGGAGTTCTATAAATCCGATTAAAGTGATTCCAGAAACATTTTAAAGATAATAAGTATATCTACAATTTGACATAAGATTCAACACAATCGGAGGTACATAGTATTTTATAACATTTTCCAAAGTGGACTGATCTGTTGGACATCAAGACAGATTATACACTTGAGTTTATTAACTTATTTTTAAGGATCGTAAACACTTCTCGCACATCAATCGAGCATTAAAAACAGGTCTATGTTACGCATAATATATTTAGGGAAAGTGGAATAAGAGTCTACTACCTCTCCTCCGAAGTTCTAGCACGTAGCGGAGTAAAAAATAGAGATTTGTGAAGTGTCAGTGAGCTGTCTGGAACACGTAGCCGGAAGAATTTTACTGAACTTTGGATGGCTATAACTCACTCAAAACTCAACCGATTTGGGTGATTCTTATATCGAAATCGAAGTACTCGACGCCCTCTACAACTTTTGTTTAGAAACGAAAGCCTAAAAACGACTGTAACTATGAGAAAAAGTGGCTGTAATATGGGTTCGTGATATGGACGAAATGAAAATGGGTAGGTGCCTTCTTCCTTCTTCTTTCTTCTTTCTTCTCTTCTCTTCTATTCTCTGATTGTTTCTCCAGAATAAATGGGGGAGAGGGGAGGAGTTGGAAAGTAAGAGGAGGAGTTGGAAAGTTGGTTGGTGACTCCCATCCATGTGAGGGAGAGGGAGACTCATGTGAAGCCATGTGAGGTGACAAGGTATATGACCTTGCCATGTGAAATCAAAGGTGATTGATTGCTAGAGCATGTGAGGTTCTATGTGTATATATGTACATAATATACATGTGTGTATATGTATAAATGTGTATGATTACGTATGAAATGAATTTATAAAAATGTAATGCTCGCGATTAAAATGTAAACATGCCTTCTTATAGCAAATAAAAATTTAAATAATGAAATTACATTAATTAAAATAAATTTAAATAATCTTAAATTTTATTTAAAATTTCGGATTATTACAACCTATCCCCTTTAACAAAATTTCGTCCTCGAAATTAAGGCATATCTTCCGGCGGAAAGAGATATGGATAATTGGCTCTAATCGCATCTTCGCGTTCCCATGTTGACTCTTCGATCCCTCGATGCCTCCACAGAACTCGGACTAATTTGATAGTCCTGCCTCTTATTCTCTTTTCTCCATGATCTTGGATCTCCACGGCTTGTTCCTCGAATGTTGTATCCTCATCCAATGTGACCTCCTCCCAATTGATTATGTGGGTCGGGTGTGCCATATATTTGCGTAACATAGAGACATGAAACACATTATGAACTTTGGCGATCTGCGGTGGTAGTGCTAGTCGATAGGCTACTTCGCCAATCCTTTCCAGTATCTCAAATGGTCCAATGTAACGTGGTGATAATTTCCCTTTCTTCCCAAACCTGATGATGCCTCGCCGAGGTTTGATCTTTAAGAACACATGATCTCCCACGTTGAAGGTCAATGGTCTTGTCCTCTTGTCGGCGTAGCTCTTCTGTCGGCTCTGAGCAGTCTGAAGTCTTTGACGAATGATCTTGACCTTCTCTGTCGTTTCCCTAACCAAATCTGGACCGAGTAAGTTAGATTCTCCCACGTCAGTCCAACAGACAGGTGAGCGGCACGGTCTCCCGTACAATGCCTCATATGGCGCCATTTCGATGCTTGCTTGATAACTGTTGTTGTAAGCGAATTCCACAAGTGGCAGGTGCCGCTCCCAATTTCCCTTGAAATCTAGAGCGCACGCCCTGAGCATGTCCTCTAAGGTCTGAATGGTCCTTTCTGACTGTCCATCTGTCTGAGGATGAAAAGCCGTACTCAAGTGCACATTCGTTCCTAAAGCTTTCTGCAGGCTCTGCCAAAAGATCGAAGTGAAACGAGGATCTCTGTCAGACACAATCGTTACTGGCACTCCGTGAAGTCTGATGATCTCGTTGATGTAGAGTCGGCTGTAGGATTCCATTGTATCATTCATACGGACCGGTAAGAAGTGAGCTGACTTGGTCAATCGGTCAACAATCACCCAGATGGCGCTGTGTCCTTGCGGTGACCTAGGCAATCCGGTGACGAAGTCCATAGTGATGTGCTCCCATTTCCATCCAGGAATTGGTAAGGGCTGAAGGGAACCCCCTGGCTTCTGGTGCTCTGCTTTCACTTGTTGACAAGTCAAACACGTGGACACGTACTTAGCTACGTCATTTTTCATTCCTCCCCACCAGTATTGTCGGCGGAGGTCTTGGTACATCTTGTTGCCACCTGGATGAACTGCGAAGGTCGAATGGTGGAACTCCTTTAAAACAGACTCTCGAAGGGTGTTTAAATCTGGTACAAAGATTCGGTCCTTGAATCTAAGACTCTTGTCAGCATGAATTGTCCATCCTATAGTCGCCTTTCCAATTGACAAACGGTGCCTGATAAAATCGCACTCTTGATCGAATGTCTGAACCAATAGAATTTCTCTGTGTAGCGCTGGCGTGGCTACCAATGCGAATAAGCACTCTTCCTCTGTGTCAGTAGTCGCCTGAAGTTCGAATTCTCTGATTGTCTCCATCATCTTCCATTCCCGCATGGCTAGACTAGCCACAAATCCGTGGTTCTTCCTGCTTAAGGCGTCAGCCACAACATTGGCCTTGCCCGGATGATATGACAGAGTGAAGTGAAAGTCTTCCATGTACTCCATCCATCTCCTCTGCCTCATATTCAGCTCCTTTTGAGTGAACAGATACTTCAAACTCTTGTGATCGGTGAACACCTCGAACTGCTCCCCAAACAGATAATGGCGCCAAGTTTTTAGAGCATAAACCACGGCAGCCAACTCTAAATCATGAGTGGGGTAGTTTCTCTCGTGCGGTTTCAGCAGTCGTGACCCAAAAGCAATTACCTTTCCGTCCTGCATTAGCACGCAACCCAATCCGTCCTTAGATGCGTCGCAGTAGACTGTGTACCCCACATTCCTCTCTGGGATAACTAATATTGGCGCGGTGGTCAACCTTCTTTTGAGTTCTTGGAATGCTTTTTCACAAGCCTCATTCCACTCAAATTTGACTCCTTTCTGGGTCAACCGTGTCATCGGTTTTCCAAGCGTAGAGAAATCTGGGATGAATCTTCTGTAGTACCCTGCTAGTCCCAAGAAGCTTCTGATCTCAAAGACTGTAGTCGGCCGCTTCCAATCCATCACGGCTTCCACTTTGCTGTTGTCCACTGAGATTCCTTTATCTGACACCACGTGTCCTAAGAATTTCACCTCCTTCAGCCAAAACTCGCATTTGCTGGCTTTAGCGTAAAGTTGGTTGTCCCGGAGTGTCTGCAGTACAATTCTCAAATGTTGCTCATGCTCTTGCTCGCTGGGAGAGTACACCAATATATCGTCGATGAATACCACAACGAATCTATCGAGGTATGGCGTGAAAATCTTGTTCATAAGGCACATGAACACGGCTGGAGCGTTGGTCAGACCAAAAGGCATAACCACAAACTCGTAGTGGCCGTATCGAGTCCGAAATGCAGTTATTGGAATATCGCTATCCCTGACCCGCAACTGATGGTATCCAGACCGGAGATCGATCTTGGAAAAACAGGTCGCTCCCCTCAACTGGTCAAATAAGTCGTCGATCCTCGGCAGCGGGTAACGGTTCTTGATAGTTGCACGGTTGAGCTGGCGGTAGTCTATACATAGCCTGAGGGTGCCTTCTTTCTTTTTGACAAACAAGGCTGGCGCTCCCCACGGTGAAGTGCTCGGTCGAATATATCCCTTGTCGAGCAACTCCTGCAGTTGAATCTTCAGTTCCTTAAGCTCAGCTGGTGCCATCCGGTAGGGTGCCATAGAGATCGGTGCAGTTCCGGGTTGCAATTCGATCGTGAAGTCCAATTCCCTCTGTGGTGGTAGTCCGGGCAGCTCCTCGGGAAATACGTCCTCGTACTCACACACAATGTGTGGTAATCCCAACTCCATTCGGTCCGTCTCTTCTAGCGTCAAGCTCGCTAACCAACCAGACAGCTGATTATGCCATTTGGACCGTCTTGTCGTCAAAGCAGGAGTGTCTTGTCTATCCCCCTTAAATTTGAAGCACGTCCCATCCTTCGAGTAAGCCGTCACCATCTTTCGATGACAGTCTATGATAGCTCTGTGCGTAGACAGCCAATCCATACCCAAAATTACGTCGAACTCGGTCATATCAATGACTCGCAGATCGCAAGTCAACCTCAGTCCAGAGACTTCTAATTCGCACGCCCTACAGACTAGTCCCACAAAGATATTTCCCCCTAACGGCGAAGTGACACGCATTGCTGATCCTAAGGGTTCTGTTTCTAGTCCAAGGGACTTCATGCATGTAGTTGATATAAATGAGTGCGATGCACCGGAATCAAATAGTGCTTGTACACAGGTACTGAATAGTATGAGTGTACCTCTGATCACTGTCGGGTCTTGCTCCTCGTCACCCTGCAGAGCAAAGATCCTGCCTCCCTGGTTCTGATTTGCGCCCTGTTTCCCCTGGTTCTGATACGGACGGTTCTGCTGCTGATTCCAATTTGTCTTCTGCTGATTCTGCCCTCCTTGATTCTGATTCTGATTTTGGTTTGGGTTCTGATTCCCATAGCCTATCTGTCTAGGCTGCTGATAACCCCCATAATTATTGTTCTGCCTTGGCGGCTTGGGGCAATGGCTTTTGAAGTGGCCCAACTCTTGACAGTTGAAACAGCGAACCGTCTCATTGTTGCGACCTCGCGCTTGGTTCTGCCCCTGCCCCTGGCCTGGATGCCATGGTTGGTTTTGTTGCTGGGGGCGCTGGTTGTTTTGGTAGTAGGGTTTCGCTGCGTATCCCCGGTTGTTGCTCTGGTTGTGGTTGGTGCGGACTGGTCCTCCAGTTGTGGAACCCCCGACTTTCCCCTTTCCCTTTCCATCTTGAGATTCTCTCTCAATCAGCAACGCGCACTTCAGCACTTGCGCGTAGGTATGGAAATCATGGGACATCACTATCCCCCTTATCGTCGTGGGGTCTAGTCCCCATTCGAACCTCCTGGCCTTAGCCTCGTCTGTCCTCACGAGGTCTCCTGCATGTCGGGCCAGTTCCTCGAAGCGTGCCGCATACTGCGTCACGGTGCGGTTTCCCTGTTTGAGTTCCAGGAATTCCTGAAGCATGGCTTGCTTAACTGGGGCCGGGAAATACTTCGTGTTGAAAGCGTCCTCGAAATTTCTCCATGTCATTGTCTCTACGTTCTGGGTGGTCTTGAGTAGGTCCCACCAATGATCCGCTTCTCCTTGCAGTTGGAAGGAGGCTAGTGCTATGCGGTCAGGCGCATCGTGCACATTTAAAACCTCTAGCAGCTTAGTGATCTGTTTCAGCCATGCCTCTGCGGCGGCCGGATCTGGCTCTCCATAGAAGACTGGAGGTTGGCGTTTGCAGAAGGTATCGAGCATCTGGCTCCTGTTCATTTGATGGCGTAAGGGAACTCGCTGGTTAGTTTGCGGGGCCAGATTGGCGGCGGCAGCTGCGATTGCCTGAAGCAGCTGGGTAAGGTCTGGCACTCCATTCTGTCCATTAGCTCCAGAGTTTTGGCCATTGTCTTGTCCGTGATTGTTTTGCCCGTTTCTCGTAGTCACCATCTACAGTTAGAAAGTTATGTTAAGAAGGGGTTCTAGTTTTTTTTTTTTTTTTTTTAGCAATAGCCAAGGTACAAACCCAAAAGAAAATACTAAGTACTTGTAAAAAGATAAACAGGAATATATTCTCATAAATATAATAAGTACTGGGTAAAAGGTACATCCACATGTCAGAAAGTACTACGAATATAAGCTAACTAGGCTTAGTATACGCGCATAACATTACTTATAATTAATGGTAAAGAATTAACTACCCTGGTTATACTTTCAGTTTGTGATCTACCCATTCTACCCAAGGTCTGAGGGTTTGAACCTAAGGCTCTGATACCAAGTTGTAACGACCCGGATTTTTGGGTACGTTAAATTTATTAAAAAGAAATAATAATTTAATAAAAAGAGTTTCCATCAGAGTACACGTGGGAAAACGTGAAATGCAGCCCATTGCAAAATACTTAGTACGGTTTTTGAGAAATTAATATTACAGATCCAACATTAAAATAAAGGGGTGGGTTCTACAGATTAAGGTTCAACTCTGGATTCCAGGGCTCCGCCTGAGCCTGATCTACCGGATAACCCTCGGTTCCGAAATAACCATCTCCTTCGACACCAAAAGTACCTGCTTGATCAAAGTCTAGCATAATACGTCTGAGTCGCGAAGCAACATCATGGTATTATACCAGGGCAACACCGTGAGCGATAAATCACTCAATAGCTAACTCTTAGGCCCACTAACCCTTTACTTTACAAGCAATACACAATATATGATTGAAAAGCAGTAATTAAAGGAATGCGTAGGAAATAAATCGTAAAGCAGAAATTAAACACATAGCTGATTTCATTACTAGCCATTAACTTACATGTTCATCTAAGCTCTCAACCTAGAGAACTTTCCTCCCGGTTAACCACTAAGGAATATGACCAAACTGTGATTTACTCCCCCCTTGCTTGCCCTTCACTCGGGAGCCCCGACGGAAGGTATAAGTTATGTACTTAATCCAGCCGTCAGCCGCCTCGCAAGGATGAATTTCCCAGGGACTAACTGTACCACTGGGCTACGTATGGCAACTACCAGGTCCTGTAGGTATATAGCCGTAACTCGGTCTATAATACTTCCACCCTTATAACGCCTCAGAATTCAAATGAAGCAAATCACAGAGTGTCACATCCTAGGGTTTCGAAATCAAGGCAGACTGCCAAACAATCCTCCAAAACAAATCACTTGGCGGAACTGCCATTCAACAACAATCTCGGGGTAACTCCCCATCAATCAATTCCAATTCACTTTTCCATTAACCTCAACGTCTATGTGATATCCGCGTACAATCACCCAACCCGGGAACCTAATTGTCCATTCTAACATTCACATTAATAATAACTGAATAGCAAAACAAGCAATGATGATAGATGTAAGAGAAAGCAATATGTCAAATTTAGCATGTAAGATCATTTAGACAATTCTATTATAAACCGAAAAACGCAGATTATGCACACTCTAGTATTTAGCCAACTACACGACTCAAATGTATTCCGATTGTTATAAAATTTTACCACAGAGTTATTTAGGAAGTTAGGTTCAACTTGTCTTAAGAACATATTTCCAAATTCTAATTTTAAGCTCATGCAAATTACTGTTGAACATAAGCTGTCCAGTTTTGACTCAAGTTGAAAATTTAATTATTTAGAAACTCAAAAGGTGAAATTAAAGGCTATAAAAATTTGTACACATTCCAAACGTCATACTTGACTTTCAGTAGGAACAGAATTGAAAAATAAAATGTTTAAGGGTTCCATTAAATTGATAAAACTTTGACAAGATAACTGTATAAGACATATTTTGGTTCTCACAAAACGGTTCTCAAAATCATATCAAAACATCACCAAATTTCATGAAACTTAACAGATTTATAATTTAGGAAGTTATGAACATTATTTGTAGAGAACACTTTTACTAAAAATGAGATTAAGATGGATAAACACGCCCTCTAATATTTTCCGTCCAGATTCGCCATTGCTCACTAAAATCGATTTTTCTGGAGTTCTATAAATCCGATTAAAGTGATTCCAGAAACATTTTAAAGATAATAAGTATATCTACAATTTGACATAAGATTCAACACAATCGGAGGTACATAGTATTTTATAACATTTTCCAAAGTGGACTGATCTGTTGGACATCAAGACAGATTATACACTTGAGTTTATTAACTTATTTTTAAGGATCGTAAACACTTCTCGCACATCAATCGAGCATTAAAAACAGGTCTATGTTACGCATAATATATTTAGGGAAAGTGGAATAAGAGTCTACTACCTCTCCTCCGAAGTTCTAGCACGTAGCGGAGTAAAAAATAGAGATTTGTGAAGTGTCAGTGAGCTGTCTGGAACACGTAGCCGGAAGAATTTTACTGAACTTTGGATGGCTATAACTCACTCAAAACTCAACCGATTTGGGTGATTCTTATATCGAAATCGAAGTACTCGACGCCCTCTACAACTTTTGTTTAGATAATAAAAATTTAAATAATGAAATCACGGGTGCTCCGGCCGACGTTGATTCGTTGCAAGGGGCTTCCGGTTCGGTTTTGACTGGGGCCGAAACAGCATTACCCACACCGGAAACAGTACCGACGGTGCTGGGGGAGACTCACGCGGGTGAGACCCTAACTCTGGTGGAGGTACGGGAGGCCATGGGCGTTGGTGGTGCTGCAGTGGTGGGCGGCAGCGATGCTGGTGATCGTTTGGGTACCGCACGGCACACTGAGAGTGCCGTGGGTGATGCTATGGGTGCTGTGACCGTGGGTTCGAGTGCCGCGCGGCATGACGAGAGTGCCGCGGGTGATGGTCAGAGTGTCGGGATTAGCCACAGGGGTCCGGAGGCTATGGAGATTGATCCCACAGGTACGGGTGCTTCTCCCTCGGATATTGCTATGAGTTTGAGTGGGATAGATGTTGTTGTTGAGGATGTGGCTGGAGGTAGTAGTACGGAGAGTGAGGAGGTACCGTTGGTGAGGCGTATAGCCCCAGGTCCGGCTATTGCGATTGGTACCGCTAGAGTGCCAGAGGAGAGTGATGAGAGAGAGACAGAGCCTTCAGAGCCTCCGTTGTTTACACCTGCCGTTGGTTCTTTCCGTGGGTCTGGCTTGACTTTGGCAGACACTTTGGAGGGAGCGAGAGACGAGGATATAGCGGCGACCTTACAGGAGTTTCCCAGGTTCGAGAGTGTCCTGGTTCAGGAGGGGATGGCATCCATTGTCAGGGATGCTGAGCAGGAGGAGAGACAGAGAGAGGCCGAGGTGGCTACAGGGGAGGAGCGTTTGACCATAGTCCGAGAGGTCGAGCTGTCTTTGGACCACAGAGCTCCGTTTACACCGGCTACCTATGTGCCACGGGTGCACTTCTTCGTTCCCCAGGGGTGCGATACATATACACCTTTGTTGCCTACGTACCTAGATACGAGTGTGATTCGAGACCGTTCGACCCACATTGCTTATAGGAATCCTTTGGTACGTATCCTCTGCTTATTCTTGTGCTTGTTTGCTTGTTTTGCTTGTCTGCTTGTTTGCTTGTACATTCCTGTTGATAATACTGACTGAAGTTTTGTCATGCCTTTGTTTAACAGACTGAGAGATCTTTGGGTGGCTATGGAGGTTCTGCGCATTCTTTGGAGTATTACCGCGCGTTGCCATCACGAGTGAGGGCTTTGGTTGATGCCTCTGGGTTCACCATTTTTATCCGGCTTCTGACAGTGACTAGGACGGATCGCAAGCTGATACGAGCCCTGGTGGAGAGGTGGTGGGATACCACCAACACCTTCCACTTCAGATTCGGGGAAATGACCATCACTCCCCTTGACTTTGCTGCGATCACTGGTCTGAGAGTTGGAGGTGAGCCTATCCCTTTTGACTCAGAGCTATACTTGGACCCTGCTGCCGTTGAGCACTACCTGGAGAGGAGGCTTGGAGGTATTGATCCGGGGGTGAGGTATACTGTCTTGGTGGGTTTCTGGGACCACGAGCCAGAGTCAGAGGAGGAGGCCAGGCAGATGGCGAGGGCCTATTTGTTATACCTCTTTGGTGCCTCTCTGTTTCCGAACAGGCAGGGCATGGTGCACTTGGGTTGGTTGCCTGCACTGGAGAGTTTGGAGACTGCTGGGAGGTTTGACTGGGTGGCGCCGGCCTGTGTACTGTGTACTGCTTCCTTGGTTGCGTGTGCCGTGGTGTGGGCACGAGCCTTGGTGGCTACTGGAGGGTGCTAGAGGTAAAACTTTGCTTGTATTCCTCTTTCAATGATCATGATAATGCTTTCATCCATGTTTCATGACTTGGCGATTTTCTGAACATGCAGGTGTGGGCTTATGAGGTGCTGGGTGTATTTGCCCCGGCCAATTCGCATAGCAATGAGGATGTGCTCCCGCGTGCCGAGAAGTGGGGGTCAGAGTACACAGGAGGTGGTGACCATAAGGGAGATTTGAGGACTTTTCGGCTCTTTCTGGACACTACTACAGGAGATAGGGTAAGCCTCTTCTATGATTTCAAATATTCATGCTTTATTGTCTTCCTTTATCCTTGAAACTGACAAACCTTTCTTTCTTGTAGGTGAGATGGAATGTTTGGCATAGGATGCGCAGGGATTACTTGGTTAGGAGCAGGGAGCTGACACGGAGTCGAGTGCTGCTGGAGTGCCCTTACGGTTGGCGATGGTACTTGGGTGACAGGGTTTCCCGTCAGTCCCTCGGGATTGACCATTTCAGAGTGCCTTCGCCGTTGCCTCCACTCGTTCAGAGGACTGAGGAGTACACCCGAGCTGAGATAGAGAGATACACGGTGCCGACAGAGGTGGTCTTCGGTCTTTCGATGGATTATGAGGGCTACTTGAGCACACACTTGGCATATGACCTGGACATGGAGAACCGTTTGAGGGTCGGTGTTGCTTTACCTGAGTTGAGGAGAGAGATTGAGGTGGTGACCGCTGACGGAGCACTTGGAGTGGTGACGGTGCCTCATATCACTCCTACAGTTACTCTTGCCACGACAGAGGTGACTTTTGATTATTATGCTTGCTTCTATTACTTGTTTATACCAGTATCTCATGTATTGCTGACGCCCCTTTTGAATTTCAGATTCCTGTTGAGTGGGCGGCGGCGTCGTACCAGCTGGCGCAGGACTTGCAGGCCATGGTCCGTCAGTTTGTGATGGGCATGGCTCCAGAGGTGCGCCCGCGGGCTGAGCCAGGAGTTGTACTTGGTCGTGGCCGGAGAGCTACTAGAGGGAGGGCACTGGCCCGTGGTGTTGGAGAGGCTAGCAGAGGTAGAGAGACCAGTCGAGGTACTCGCAGGAGGAGGGAGAGTACTAGCAGTGAGAGAGGAGCTAGCCGAGGGGCCACCCCTAGTGCCGGAGCTGCTGAGGTATACATTAGACTTGTCTTTCTTTTCTGTTTGAACATGTATGCCTTTCATTGTATTCTGACAAATTTTGCTGCTTGTGTAGGGAGCGTCAGGCTCCGGGAGTGCCAGGCGTTCGACGCCTCGAGTTACTTCGGTGACTCCACCTTCAGGCCGAGTACTCCGTTCTTCTGAGAGACGGAGAGAGAGTGTACAGCAGAGGGGGGAGCCTGCGGAGAGCAGTAGTACTGATGACGACCATGCTACGCCAGAGGAGTATAGACCTCGGGGGTCCGAGCCTCCGAAGCGTCCTCGTACCTGAGACAGTAGTTAGTGGTAGCATTTCTACTAGGTAGGGCCTGCGTGCCTTGTTTTGATTTGGGCACTTGTTTAGCCCTTCATATAGATGGCCTGCGAGCCGTAGTAGTTGATGATGCATTGGGCTTGTTTGCCCCTGGATATGGTTTTATTCATCATGTGGATATTTTGATCTTGGTTTTATAAAAATTTGCATTTTAGTTAATGTTGTCATTCATATTGGCAATGAATTTGGAAAGTCGAAGTTTGCATGTGAGTATTTAACTTAAAGCAACTGGATTCGAGACCAACAAACTTGTATATGGAAAGCTCGGTTTGCATTTATGGTTGTGACTCATAGGACTCAATGAAATGGAACTAAGCTTTTGACCTCATATGCGCAATGTATGGACCAACGACGAGAGGATGACGCTTGTTGCGCACCCACGCCGGCATTGCCGTTGACAAATGAACGGAATGACTCATGGATATGACGTATTACACATGAATTGACCACGCTCGTGGGGTGGCGTTATCATGAAGTATAGCTCGTCGATACTTCTATTCCTTGGTATTCAAGTCTTCGAGACCTTTGATCATTGATTCTCGGTTGAGGTTGCCAACCGACTCTTTCGATAGGTCATAGGTGCGCGCCATGGCTTGCATGCATAAGCTTTGTGCCAAAGAAAAGCACGGAGTGAGTCCCGGAGGCTCAAAACTGAATTTTGCTTGGAATCTGGCCAGTTGTGCCGTGCGGCACTGAAACTGTGCCGTGCGGCACTATTAGTGTGCCGTACGGTACAGGCCTGATAATGCCAAAAAATCTGCCACTTGCAGCGGATTTCTGGTCCTCCCTTTCGGCGTTTCATCACTTCAACGCACGTCCTAGGGACTTGAAGAGCCATTGTGGGGCATGTTTTGAGGGAACTTATCATTTTTAACATGATTCCTTGCGGTCTTCGAGTTGGCGCGTCTTTCGAGGTGACCTTTGGAACTTGAAACTTCGTATTGTTCCTCGTGCATGGTGTCTATAAAAAGCTTGTTCATTTCCCCCCTTATTTGCATTCTAAATTCATAAACTCTTTTCTTGTTAACCCCCCCCCCCCCCCCCCCCCCTTCTTGCACAATGGTGGTGAGCTTCTCGGCCTTGATGCGCCCCTGGCTCGATGATCTCGATGGCTTGGATTGGCTGCACTTTCGGGGTCATAGGCTGACTTCTCTTCGTTATATTCGAGACGTGTCCATACGTCCGGAGTTGTTGCGAGCTGCAACACAATTCTGGGACCCTGAGGTGCATGTTTTCCGCTTTGGTCTCCACGAGTTATGCCCCACTGTGGAAGAATTCTTCGCATACCTTGGAGGTTTTGATTTGGCGGAGCCCATCGTTCCTCTCTACGGAGTTGGTTTTGCCCCAGTGTTGTCTTCCAAGCTAGGGATAAGTAACAATGCTGCTAAGTCCCTAATTCGTGGAGGCTTTCTGAATATCCCACGCTTGATCGAAGGATTTCGTTCCGACAACTTTGCTCTGTGCTTGTGTTTACTGGCTGCATTCTTGTTCGTGCAATCTGATGGTCAAGCAAGCCCTTCCCTGGTTGGTGTGGCTATGCAAATTGAGGAGCGTAAGGATGTAGCTCCGATGGTTCTGGCTGAAACTTTGATGGGTCTGGATGGGGTTCATGCCGGTAGGACCGACGTCTTCGAGGGTAGTCCGCTGCTCCTACAGGTAGGCTTCTCACTCAGCTCTCCTTTTTCCGGCTTTTCACTCGTTCTCATTTTACCTCAGCGCTCAGTTCAAAGCTGTCTAAGGTTTCTTACTTGTTTTTCTCTCTTTCAAACAGCTGTGGTTATGCGACAAGGCTAATCTGCTGGAGCCTGTGCCAAGAAACCGGATTCATGAAACTCAAGGGTTCGTTATCAGGAATTTCAGGGAGGTTCTTGATGATGTGGGAGGTTGGACTCGGGTTCTTTCCCAGCTCACAGAAGAGGTGATCTCTTGGCGTTTGACTTGGATTGACCTTCCTGACATGGCTATTAGCAACATGGGGCGTCAGCGAGTGATTCTGGCAGGTTTGACTCGATGGACCTTCTACGTTCCAAATCGCATCCTCCGTCAACTTGGAGCTCGTCAAGTACCGCCGCCTGCGGGTCCTGAGGATTTCGTCATGCCGAATTTCAATGTCGCCACCTTCAGGGCTTACCAGAGCAATTGGAGGGAGCGTACGACCATTCCAAGAGACCTATATCCCAGCGTTCTTCTTCCGGCACGTTATAAGAGATGGTTGACGAGAGATATTGAAGAAAGAGACTAAGACAGACTTTGGACTCGATCTTAATGTGCCTGAAATAAGTTGTGCACCCAGTGCTATGGATGTTTTTATTTCTTTTGTTTGAAAGTTTCATGCTCAGCCATGTAATCGAAGAAGCTTTGTTTGAATAAAACTTTGAGTTTTGAGAATTTTCCACTCTTGATTCTTACTGGTTCTGCCTGCGAAATGTGTATGAGGACTTTGGAATCAACTCGAAAGATTGTGACCGAACCTCGGGATGAGGCTGCCTACGTATCCCTTGTAGAAAGGAATCAGGTCATGACGTAGTTCAGGACTACAATTGTTTGGTTAGGGTTCGCTCAGGTATTTACACTTTCCTTTTGCGCTCTGAATTTTGCCTAGTACCGCCTTTTGAGGTTTTCGGTCTAGCGAGCTTTTGATTGTTTTTAGCCTTATCTTTTGCCTAAGCCGCCCTTTCGGGTTTTCGACCTAGCAGGCTTTTGCTCTAATTTTTGCCTGGAACTACCCGCCCTTGCGGTTTTCAGTCCAGCGAGCTTCTCTCAGGGGTAATATCTCTTGAGTTGATCCAAGTTGACCAAAGTAGAAAACTTGTTGCCGTCAAGATCGATGAGTTGCGTTGCACCTCCGGACAAGACCTTCTTGATAATGTAGGGCCCGGCCCACTTTGGTCAAAATTTCCCGCGCGGATCGAACACTGGAGCCCTAATCTCCTTCAAAACCATGTCGCCTTCCTGTAAATCTCTGGACTTCACCTTCTTGTTAAAAGCACGGGCTATTCGGCGCTGATATCCCTGAACATGATATAAAGCTTTAAGTCTCCTTTCATCGAACAACATGAGCTCTTCAAACCTTGCGTTTTGCCATTCTGCTTCATCAATTCTTGACTCTGCCATGATCCTTAAAGACGGGATTTCGAGTTCGATGGGAAGAACAGCCTCCATTCCGTAAACCAAAGAGTAGGGTGTTGCCCCTGTCGGAGTTCGAATGGACGTCCGGTATCCCCACAATGCCAAAGGCAGTTGTTCGTGCCAATCTCGCGCAGACTCGATGGTCCTCTCTAGTATAGACTTGATGGTTTTGTTGGCCGCTTCCACAGCTCCATTGGTTTGTGGTCGATAAACAGTTGACTTATGAACCTGAATCCCGAATTCTTCAAGAGTCTCTGCTGCTCTCCCCTTGAAATGAACCCCGTTGTCTGATACGAAAGCCTGAGGGACCCCGTATCTGTAGATGACGTTCTGCTTGATGAAATGAGCAACCTGGACCGCAGTGAGGGTCGTGTAGGAAGCGGCTTCAACCCACTTGGTGAAGTAATCGATTGCAACTAGGATGAACTTGTTCCCATTTGACGCTGCTGGCGTGATCCTGCCGATAACATCTATGCCCCAGACAGAAAAGGGCCAAGGTGAGGTCATGGAATGCAATTCTGATGGTGGAACATGCATAAGATTGGCGTGAATCTGACACTTGTGACATCGCCTCACGTACTCAACACACTGAGTCTCCATGGTTGACCAATAATAACCTTGTCTTAAGACTTTCTTGGCAAGCATCATGCCATTCATATGAGGGCCGCAAACTCCTTTATGGATTTCTTCCATAATCCGGCTGGCTTCTTCTCCGTGTACACACAGTTTGTGCGTCCCACAATAAGATCTCCGATATAGCTGTCCTCCGCAAATGATGTACTGAGATGCCAACCTTCGAAGAGCTATTTGGTCTTTCTTGTCTACTCCTGCTAGATACTCGCCTCTTTCGATGAAGTTCCAAATGTCGTGAAACCATGGCAAGCCATCGTTCGGCTCGTCAATGGCCATGACGTACTCATAAACAGGCTTGTTTCGTTGTTCAATTATAACTGGCCGGAGTCTGACTCCGTTTGGTATTTCAACCATGGAAGCTAGTGTTGCGAGGGCATCGGCGAACCGATTCTTCAATCTTGGCACATGCGTGAAGGTGACCATCTGAAATCGCGGGATCAAATCATCTAGGTCTTGATGGTAAGGTTTCAACTTATCTTCCTTGACCTTCCATTCACCGTTTGCTTGCGACACCACCAAGTTCGAGTCTCCGACGACTTCTAGTCTTTTGACTCCAATTTCTAAGGCAGCTTCCATCCCTACAATGCAAGCTTCATATTCTGACTGGTTGTTGGTGACCTCAAAGTTTAATTTGAAAGCCAGAGGGATATGTGATCCTTCTGGGGAAATTAACAGTACTCCGATTCCAAATCCTTTCTGATTGGCTGCTCCATCAAAATACAACGTCCAGACATCGTTGGTGGTCGTCATCACATTCTCATCTGGGAATTCAAATTCCACATCTTCTGGACCTTCTACCGGGTAATTGGCAAGAAATTCGGCGACAGCCCTTCCTTTTACTGACTTTCTGGTAACATACTTGATGTCGAATTCTGCTAGTAAAAGCAACCATCGTGCTAACTTGCCTGTAAGCGCAGGTTTCTCAAACAGATATTTGAGAGGGTCCATTCGAGAAATCAGCACAACAGAGTAAGCCAACTGTCACGCCCCGCCCCGCAAACGGCACCCGTGGTGGGCCCGAAACGGTACGACCACGTGGCATTCCAACACAAGACTCAACATCAGCTTAATAAACTCTTAAAGTAACAACACAGCGGAAGACTTCTTCACATAAACAAAAGTGCCAACGTTAAATCACTAACTCAACACCCACAACTGTCTACTCAGAAACAATTTAAGCTTTACATAAACTCAAAATGCTTTATATTACAAACCATAAAAGCACTAGATGACAACATGTCCAAAAATTCACTCGACACCAACTTCATAACCCAACGCTGACCGGTAGTGGACCCCCTCTACAGCTCCTGCTATCTAGAAAACCATAAAGGAAATCCAGAGTGTGTGAGACATAGATATGCTCAATAAAACACAACCAAATCAACATGCCAAAACACAACAACGTTATACATCAACTAAACCATCTTTCAAAACACAACATCATTATACAACTTTCAACATGTATAAAACCAATCACATGCAAGTGGCACGTCTGCCACACCCTATGTATCCTAGGTCACTGTGGGAGCACACCCCGCTCGTTGTCACCGGTAGCTAGCCGACACAACGTACTCGCGGTGCAACCCAATCCACAGCCCCTTCGCAGATACCATCTTTCACACACAATATACAATGTATCCTAGGTCACTGTGTAACTCAATCCACAGCCCCTTCGCAGATACCATCTTTCACACACATCATACATGCATATCCACAGCTAAAACATCTATTAGCATGATAGCAACCATCTTCACAACAACACGTCATTATCACATGACATACATCCGTCTTCATAACAATACATCATTAGCAGCTAAAACATCTATTAGCATGATAACATCCATCTTCACAACAACACGACATCATCACATAATATACATCCGTCTTTACAACAACACATCATCAACTCAGTTATATGTTATTGAACATAAATATATCAAACACACTCACCTTGATCTCCAAAGATAAAGGTAGATTTGATTACTGTATTCGGCATCCCGGATGTGCCCGTTTCTGCCTCTGTACACGTATCCTCAATTAACTCAAATCATTCACAATCAACGGTAGACACTAATTAAGACCTTAAATAATCCCATGAATTTACGCTCAAACACAAGCAAAGTGCTTAAACACACTTAGGACAACTCGACCCCTTTGCGGTCCACGAATTTATAGAATTAATCCATCCATCCAAATATTCCAATATTTTAACCGTAGACCATAGACACAAGCAGAAACAACATACTAAAAACTCAGAACTTTCTGAGCTCTGCAACTATTTTTAATCAACCGTCATACTAGCCCAGAACCTGCTGAAAATTTCCCAAAATAGGTTTTCCTCCAACTTCAAATTAAAAACTGCTATCACTGGGAAATAATCAAGCTACAAGGTCTATCAATTCTGAAAGCCTTACAAGTCTACTTTCTAACGCAACAAGCGGATTGAAATTCCAAGCTTCCTAGCCCAAGTTATAGCCGTTCCCGTAAGACACGGCAGTGATGTCAGCACTACGAATTCCAGTACCACAGTCCGCTCAAACATTTTTCATATTTTCTGTGCTTCTCATAAAATCACTAAAATTTAACACAAGGTTTATAAATCATATGGGTACCTTCAGTTAAATTCTCATACATTTAAAAGCTCTGGAACTATATCTAGAAATACAGCCAAAACAGAGATCTGCAGGAAAACGAATGAAACCGGACAACCTGACTTTGAAAAATCACTATAAATCGAGCTCTTAATATTTTTGAGAGATTCTTGTGTCAAAAGCTTCGTATCGAAACGAAGTTCAAAGTTCCAGAAGAGACCAAAGTCTAATTCATGCTCCAAAGGCGAGAAAACAACCAAATACAGAGGCTACATGAATCTGCCTAAGATCAGATTTCCAGATTTACAGACCCAACTCCAAAAATTCATAATAAATCGAATTCTCAATGGATTTCAGTGATTCCAGCGGCAAAAGAAAGCCCTCTGAATTATCTTTAAATCATATGAAGGAACCAAAACTTAATTAACAGTTTATGAACGAGATATTGGCCAAAAACCGTGACCCTGTCAGCTGTGATACGCCCACTGTTTATACCAGTACATATACCCGAATTTTGTACAATAAAATTAACAAGAAATACGGAGAGAAGAGGTATACTTGTTAAGATGAAACTTGGGGGAAGGTGGTGATGATCGGCCATGGTGGCGGGGGTGGCCGAACTTGGCGGCAGCCGGCCTCCCTCTCTCTTTCTCCTCCTCTCTTCTCCTCTTCTTTCTCTTCCTTTCTCTCTTTTCTTCTTTCCCTTTCCCTTCTTCCCTTTCTCTCTACGAAAACAATCAGATGAAAGGGGAAAATATCCCCCCCACCTCAATTATTGAGGTGGAAAATGATTGGGTGTGGGTGAGAACAAGCCCTGTTTCGACCGTGCAGTCCAGAATCCACCTCAGAAAATTCTAAAATTTTTACCATAGCCCAAATAAATTATTTTGAGACTACCCCCGGTCTCGGTTTATCCAATAACATTCTCGAAAAGTAAAATTAACAACCGTATGAATTTTCCAGACCAAGACATCATCCCACCAATAATGCACCCCACACATGGAAAATTATTGGGTGTAATCACACCACCACTCTAAATTGCGATTTAAATTCTAAATACCGGGAACGGGTATTACACCAACATATAGTGTCTCAACTTCTTGGAAGCCCAGACCAAGGCCCAACAAGTCTTCTCCAGGGGAGTATATCGTTCTTCACATCCAACCATCTTCTTGCTAATGTAATATACGGCTTTCTCAGATCCGCCTTCACCTTCTTGTGCTAACATGCATCCCATAGCTGATGGAGTGACCGACAGATATAGAATTAAAGGTTGCCCCGGTACTGGCGGCATTAGTACTGGAGGATTCTGCAAGTATTTCTTGACTGCTTCAAAGGCTTTCTGACACCTGTCGTCCCACTTGAATGTCATGCCTTTCTTGAGAAGGTGAAACATCGGCTCGCAAGTTGTGGTTAACTTGGCGATGAATCTGCTGATGAACTGAATCTTGCCGAGGAAACTTCGTACTTCTTTCTCCGTCTGTGGTGGTTCCATTTCAAGGATGGCCTTGATTTTGGATGGATCCACTTCAATTCCTCGGGTTGTGATCATGAAACCCAACATCTTTCCTGCTGTAACTCCGAACGTGCATTTTTCGGGATTGAGACGCAATCTGTACTTGCGAATTCTTTCAAAGAACTTCCTCAGGGCGTGCAGGTGTCCTTCTCTTTCCTTGGATTTGACGATCATGTCGTCCACATATACCTCGACTTCTTTGTGAATCATATCATGCAATAGAGTTGTAGCAGCCCTCTGGTAAGTAGATCCGGCATTCTTTAACCCAAATGGCATAACCTTGTAACAGTAGGTGCCCCACTCCGTGGTGAAAGTTGTCTTCTCTCGATCCTCAGGGGCCATGAGAATCTGATTGTAGCCTGAAAAACCATCCATGAATGACAACAATGCGTGCCCCGCAGTGTTGTCCACGAGTACATCTATATGTGGCAGCGGGAAGTCATCCTTGGGGCTGGCTTTGTTTAAATCTCTGAAGTCCACACAGACTCTGATCTTCCCGTTCTTTTTGGGAACAGGTACAATGTTGGCGACCCACTAAGGGTACTCCGTGACCATCAAGAACCCTGCGTCTAACTGCTTCTGAACTTCCTTCTTGATTTCCAATACCCAGTCTGGTCTCATCTTCCTTAACTTCTGCTTGACAGGTTTTGCATCTGGATACAGCGGGATTCGATGCTCCACAATTTCTGGATCAATTCCGGGCATGTCCGCGTGAGACCATGCAAAAACATCTTGAAATTCTTTCAGAAGATTCGAGTGAGCTTTAAATTCCTCCGGAGATAGCCCAGAACCAATTTGAACCATTCGTGGATCACTCTCTCCTCTCAGATTTATTGAAATTACTTCTTCTTTTAGAGGCTGAGCATGCCTTTCATTTTCTCGTTCGATTAGGGATCGGAGTTCTTTTGGAATTTCTTCCTCAAACTCAATCCCATCATCGTCCGGGTCAACACAATTTATTTCAGACATAGCAAGATAAGCAAAGTCAACTTCATTTATTGCAAAAGAGGTGGCCCCAGGGGCGTGATACATGAGAGTAGACTCAAATTCAAAAGAAAAATGATGACGCGGAGGACTGACAGACGCATGCATTGACTCAGAAGTGGTCCTGAACTCAGTGCTAAACTCAGACTCAATGCTAGATTCTGACTTAGACTCAAATTCAGTGCCAATATAAACAATTTTAGGTAGAAAAGTGCAGTTTTTATAAATTCCGTTGGCATCCACAATGAGTGAGGTCACATCTCCAGGGGCTTCTTGGCTTAGCATCATCAACTCCATGTCTCCAACAGGTTCCAAACTAATTGTCATGGCAGCAGACCCGTCCTCGACCGTACCTGTCAGATTTTCGTCCTCAAACAACGATATCAGATTCCCTGAGTCAAAAACTTCAATCCAGTCAGATTTGCATTGCTCGACCAACTCTTCTGGCTTTGCCGATTCATCATCACTGTCGCATGAGTCGTTGGCGAAGATTTCGAACCCTGGCAGCTTGGTCTTCTTCTTCGCATCCCAAAAAAGTTCCGGCTTTCCTTGGTAGATAGCCTCTTTTCCTTTGATAAAACGAATGGGACCTTTCTTCGGTTGAACGCGAGTTCGGGCTTTCCATCCGCTTCCTTTCTCATCTCCACTGGGTTGATACCCAAGGCCGAAGTGGTTACTGTTTACAGGGAACTCTGGGAATTCAGCTATTCCTTGATTGTTGCGGCCTAATCCCAGACCGGGCATGTAAGCCATTTTCCTCATCATTTCAATGGCCGTTGAGCTGATCGAGAAGTCTTCATCCATTTTGATAGTGAGAACTGTCCCAGCGGTGTCAAAAGAGAAACCTCCAAGGGTGACGTCTTCTTCTCCATGCATAATCTCGAGCAGAGGGGCGTTGTCAGAAACATGAGGATGGATCCCAGATTCCCCATAAATAGTTAGAGTTCCTGTGGCTAAACCCAGCTGAACTTTCTGATGCAGCGAAGAAGGTACTGCCATGATGTCTGGGTGGTGAAGCCATGGTCTACCCAGCAGCAGGTTGAAAGACGAAGGAATGTCGAGTACGTGGAACTCGACTTTAGATTCGAAATCTTCGACTGACATTTCCAGTTGGACAACTCCAACTACATCTCTGCGCGTATTATCATAAGCACGCACTCCGAGGCTCGATGGTTGGAAATCCTTAGTCGTGAATCCCAGACAGTAGGCTGTGCGCAGTGGACAGACATTTAAAGCAGATCCATTATCTAGGAGGATAACAGGGACCCACTTCCCTACACACTTCATGGTGATGTGTAATGGCTTGTTGTGGCCGGCTCCTTCCGGCGGCAGATCTTTCTCGGTGAATGTTACTACATGTTTTGCCTTGTTTGGTGCAAGCAAGGCCACTAGAGCTTCGGGGGGAATGTCGGGCGGCACCTCCATGTTTGACAGAGTTTTGATCAGCTTCTGACGGTGTTCCCTGGATGAGGAAAGTAGCCCCCAGATGGATATAGACGCTGGAGTTCTTTCAAGTTGCTTCCGGATGGGGTTTTCCACTGGCATGGGATTCCTCTGTGGTGGTTGAATGATAACTTCTGGTGTTTGAGTGACACCTTCTGGGTTACTTGGAATTGAGTCGTGTTGGACGGGATCGTCCCAAACAAATGCCCCAGCTTGAGCGCGGTTAGAGGTGTGGCTTCTTTGCAGGTCGGCAGGTTGATAGATTCGTCCGCTTCGCGTTATTCGGTTGACCGACGGTGGCTTTTTATCCCAAAAGTCTGAAAATTCATTGACCTTTTGCTTCCCAGCCTTGATGGATTCCAGCTCCTGCTGAGTATCAAAATACTCGGTCCAAAAACCTGCAACATTGCTCTCGGCTTTCTGTTTCTCGATTTTAATATCTCCCATCTTCTTTTCCAGATTTTCCACCGCTCGATCATGCCAAAATGAATGATCCAGCATGGTTTTGTTGACAGTCCACATCTCACCGTTATCAAACAGGACATCGATCACGTCTTCTTTATTCCACAATGAATCCGTGGGATCCTCCGTCAGAGCGGAAACATTTGACTGAGGATGAAACGTCACGGATGGCCGAGACAAAGATTCGTTGATAATGTAAGCTTAAGGAATCCATTCATGATCCCCAAAGATGGTTTCTATGGCAGAATGCCCTTCAATTCCAAGAAGTGGAGGTGGCAGCGAATTATCTGGAAGATTGCTACTAGGGACCCAATGATAAACTTCTCCGAGTGTCCGGTTCCATATGTCTCCGGGTTCTTCAAACAGAGTAGGGAGTGAAACTGCATCAAGTGGATCAGCACAAATTGCCTCCCATCTTTCTCGCCAATCTTCTTGTTCATTAGGCTCTACATATGCGAGAGTATGTACCATGCCGGCGATGCATACAACTTTGTCAATCCTAAAGATGCTGGAGTCTGTCGGTATGGAGACAACTGGTTTGTTATGAGAGTCGGGGATGATGAACCGGCTTGGATCCCACTCTTGGCGGAACTCTTCCCAGTCTCGATCATTCATAGCCCATTCTTCACTTTCTGTGACGTCCGCCCATCTAGGTTTTGACCTTGATTCGATGCTTGTGAGGGAGCAAACTTCCGAATCCTTCGATATGGGAACAACTGGTTTAGGTTCGGTGGCCGGTATGATGTAAAGGTTCGGGTTTAATTTAGTGGAGCTTGGGTTATCTAGAGTGGAGCTGAAGGAGATTTGGTTGATTCGGGTATTGGGTTGGTGTTCCGGCATGGGGTTAGATACGGTGTTTGGCTTTTTATGGGGGGGGTGGAATTATTCCATCTTCAATGAGATCCTGAATCTTGTGTTTAAGACGGATACAATTGTTGGTGTGATGGCCGGACATTTGGTGGTAGGAACAGAAGGCGTTCGGGTTATGGTTTGGAGGAAGCACTTTGGGTGGCTCGCGAGGCTCTAGTGGTTTGATGACGTCCTTTTCAAGGAGCTTTTGGTAAACTGTTGTCAAGGGAAAAGGGAATTGGTAGAAATTTCTTGCTTGCCGGGCTGGCTGGGCTGCTATTTGGTTAATAGGCTCGGTTTTGGTTGGTTTGGGGTTTGAGGAGCTGGCCTGAGCATGATTGTACTGGTTGGTTCCAAACAGGGTATTGCTGTTGCCAGAGTAAACTCGCCTGGGTTTGACAGATTCTCCTTTTTCAAATATACCAGTTCTGAGTGCATCTTCTACTGCGAGGCCGGCCTCGTAGAAAGTTTTGAAGTCAGCGGTGGTTTGAAAAACCACCAAGTGCTTTGCAAAATCGGGTGCCAAGTTCTTCGTGATAATTCTCATCTGCTCCTTCTCCGAGGGTCGATCCATCATCTGAGATGCTTTCCCTCTCCACCTTCTGATAAAGTCCGCAAAGGACTCATTGGCTCCCATCCTGGTTGCATCCAATTCTCGGATAGTCATCTCAAGCTGAACGTTGTAATTGTACTGGGCCATGAAAGCTGTCCCAATATCCTCCCAACTTCCTTTCTTTGAAATGTCAAGATTTAAGAACCATCGCAGTGCTGGCCCTGTTAATGTTTGCTGAAACATTTGACCCATAGCATTATTTTCAATGTTGTACATGGACAGAGTGCCCACGTATGCTTGTAGATGAGCTCTCGGGTCTCCGTTCCCATCAAATTTCTCCCAGGTTATGGGCTTGAATCCCTCGGGGAGTTTGGCGCCGGGGAATAGACACAACTTGTCCATGTCAATACCTGTGGCGGCTATCTTCTCCTGTTTCTGGACAGATTCCTCAAGTTTGGCGACTTTTGCCAATACTGTTTCCAAATTCGGATGCTCTTGCGGAGGTGGTTGCTCCCCTGGTGGCTTGTTCTGAAAAGTTAAACCTTGTATTAGGAGTAACATCTCAGCCATTTGATTATCACTGCGTTCCCGCTGTTCTTCGAAGGCTAGTCTGAGAGCCTCGATTTCACTTTTGCCTGCCATATTCGTAGGATCTGCTGAATCTGACTGGACCGCTTTTGACTCAGTTCGAATTAATCGTTGCTCGGGAGTTCTAGTCCAACTAGGTACAGTATTCTTCTTGCCCTTACCAATGATTGAAACTGACAGCGGAAAAATGAACTTAGTGACTGGTGCCCAAGAAATGCTATGTGCAGGAATTTATGTACAAATGAGAGGATGATGCATGATGTGCAATGCAACCACAGCTTTGGAAAGGATTGCCCCAATTTTCAGTGCTTCGTTCAATATATCTGAATTTTTTTGATTTTTGCAAAATGAAGGCCGAACCCTTAAGGGTTGCCTACGTATCCCCATTTTGGAGGAATCAGGCCATGACGTAGTTCGGGACTACGATTGGCTCTTTTCTTTAACATAGGAAAAGTACTAACTCCATAAAGCAAAGTACAAACTGACTCAATAAAGCAAAGTACAAACTTGATAAGCAAAATACAGATGCGATAAACGAAATACAGACTCGATAAGCAAAATACAGACTTGACATCCTCAAAAAGGGCCCTGTTGGCTTGACTACTGGCTGGCTGCTGATTCTTAGTCCGACTCAGTTGTTGGACTTGCTCGAGGAGCATTCCGGACTTGGTTTTTCCTTGAGTTGCTTGGGAGACAGATTATCATCCAGAAGGAGACCATTTTCAATGCAGCCTTCGCAATTACACTCATCCTAGTATTTGTGTCCCGTCACTGGGTCTTGGAAGTAGTAGACTGGTATGCCGTCTGGTTGGAAGTTTTTGACTGGCGGCATGATGTTCACTTCTTTATTATCACTTCCCTGCTCCACCCTGACAGTGATTTTGTCGGGGATGTCCTTGGCTCCGTTGTCTGCAGGGAGGTGGAATTTCCAACCTTGATCATTCGCATGTTCAGAGTTGTTCCATTGAAGAGTTAAACCTGGCTGACCAGATGTGACTAGTTGGTGAAGCAACCCTTCAAGCTTGTCTTTATCTGGCACCTCATTCCCTATTTCTTCATTATCTATCTCTTCAAGTATCCACACCGGTGCCCCATGATGGGTGGTAAAGGTGGACTTGAGCTTTTTACTTCCGGATTGATTGCTCATTTTCGGTTACAGACTCTGATAAAAGAAATACAACATTCTAATTACCGCGAGGAAGAGAGCCAATCGCAGAATTTTCTTTAAAAAGAGTTTATTTTATTGGACAGAGCTTTTGATTATCGGGATAATCCTTCTCATTGCTGTGGAAGTGAGGATGTGACAACCTAGGGTAAAAGCTATCATGTATGCGCATGCAAGACATGTAAATGACAAGCAGTTAAACAGTTAACAAGGCATATCACATAATCTTAACCTGTGGGTTCCTGTCCTAGGTTGGAAAGTTCTAGGTTAATTATATGTAAAGGCCGGTTTTGGTTTAGGGGGTTCCCCAGACTAGAGCCAATATTTGCCTCCCAGTGCCAAGTGTACTGCATGGCAAAGGTCAAGCGGCAGGTTGACTCATCACGGTCCAAGGTTGCTGAGCATCCGGGGATGTCCTAACACCAGCGAGCTGGGTAGGGTAACCAAGACGCAGCAGCGGGGTTTATCCAACATCGATGCAAGTGATGCAAAAGTTCAGCAATAAAATTGTTTTCGAAAATCCCACAAATGTTTTTCAAGCTTGGCTCGCTCTTTAAATTAATCAAAATTTTGAAATTCTACTTATGCGAACAACCGAGAAAGCTCCAGTCCAGACTGATCGGGCTTTCACCCTGACATCAATCCTTTCTAGTACAGCGTAAAGCACGTACTTGGTGTCAAGCCTTCGAATGGTCATTTTACAAGTGTAAAATTTCAAAATAAAGATTAACTTAAAATAGTCCCCAGCAGAGTCGCCATTTTGTGGACGGTCGGCCTCCACGCGGTTCGGAGATGGTTTTTCGAAACGGTTCGAAAAACAAAAGATTTTAGAGTCGCCACCCGGGTTTTGGGAAAATAGTTTGGGACCCGAGAAACCAATTCGAAAATGATGATTTGAGAGAATGACTTATAAAACCAATTGAAAACTAGAGATTCGTTTTGGATCCGGGAGCCAGGTTACGAACAGGGAAGGGTTTTAATGCACCCCGTTCGCCCGATTAAAAATCGGTCTTTACTAAACATTTGTGGGATTTTATTAGAAAACAATTTTATTGCTGAACATTAACAGATAAACATTTAAATTAAACAAAACAGACGATAATAATGAGAAAAACAGATGACTGATATTGTAATTAACAGAAATCAAACGAAAATCCAAACTTCAAACTGTTCCTGCAGGGGAAGGTTCAAATTTCACATTTTTACCAGAAAAGTATGTCGTGCGGTACACTGGATGTACCGTGCGGCACAAACAGTGAGCCGTGCGGCACTGTTCTTCAAATTAACGGTCAAATTTTTAAATGAGTGCCGTACGGCACTCAAGATGTACCGTGCGGCACAGTATGAGTACCGTGCGGCACACTTGGCTGCAAAACAGTTTGAAACTTTGGCTTTTCGAAATGATTCATCAGAGGCACATACAAGGTATGAAATGCATTCAAAATGAACTACTTTAAAGGGAGAAAGCAATGTATTGAGTATGGGATGTCCCTCCTCGTTGAACCGCTCCGTACGAGGCGATGTTTTCACCGTACGACGCGACCGGGAGGTGTGAAATGAAACTGAACTTGCTGTAATTTGGGCATACCAAGCATGGAAATGATACCAGGAATCATTCCACCCTAGGTACCCCTCCCCTCAGGGTACCAAATTCAAGGAATTTGGCGAAACGGGTTTATACCTTCGGTTTCGAACTCTCGGATTGAGCGTCGGATTGAACTTCCGAATGCTGCTTGAACCTTCTCTGGACCTCACTTTTACTCTAGTATAGTGGTAAGAGGGATTGGATGCTCAAATTTTGGTCGATTTGGGATGGCTATCTCACGGCTTTGGAGTAAAAAAATAGGGGATGAGTTTCTGCTTTGGGTTTTGCTTTTACAGAGAGAATGGTATTGGATTCTCTATAGTGGAGATGGTGGCTAAGAGGTTTTGGCAATGAAAATGGTATCCAAGAATGGAGTTTCGTGGTCTTCCTTACACAGAAATCGTATGGGGTCCGGCCGTTTTGGGGGTCCTTTTCTCATTGAGTTCGAACGGTTTTTATAGAGGATTGGGGAGCCGAATGTAGTTCCCAATCCTTTCTTGATTCTTGCCCAGGGGGACAATGGCATAGGGAATAACCTATTCCTTTCGGCCATGATCTTCCCTTTCGGCCATGGCGGGGGAACCAACCTTGTCAACACTTTCGGCTTGCTGGGAACCTGTGAAAACTGGGAAGCCGTAAACAGTACCGTACGGTACACAAACTGTGCCGTGCGGCACAGCTTGTGTACCGTGCGGCACACCTGGCCGTTAAATTTTCAAAACTCTGCTGTACGTGACACTGGCTGCCCCGTGCGTTGAGAGATGAGTACCGTGCGGTACTGTTGACTGAGTTGACTTGGAGAATTTCAATCCGAGAGTTCTTCCGGGTATTTCCGTTCATCATTGGGGAAAAATGTACGTGAACGCTCATTTTGGGGTGTCTACATGTGTTCAAATATTTTGGGTAGAGTATTCAAATATTTTGATTAGGGTGTTCAAGTGACCACCCTCGGCTCTTCTTAGAAACAATCATATTAGAAATCGGTTAATGCACGTGATGCCATACTTAGATCAAACTGATGTCATGCTCACCACAAAGTGATGTCATGCTTAGATCAAAGTGATGTCATGCTTACCAAAAGTGTATTGCAGAAGTAAGCATGACATCATTTTGTGGTGGGACCCACTCCAAGTCAACTAATAAGAGAGGATTTTGTTCACCCTCTTTTAAGGAGGGTGAACAAAATTGCACTCTAATATCAAAGGCTTTTAAACTTCCTTCCGTCCTAAATCAGCTACGTAAATGAAATCTCTCTCATTCTCTCTCTGTCGTCACCTTTTTCAGCTCCGTACTCCTCCTCCTCCTCCTCTTCCGGGACAAATGGATCCAACACCAAATAAACCACCATTGCCTCTCTCTCAACAAAATACCGCCCTCTTCATGCACCACCCAAATCATAGCATCGTTGTCGAGCTTACCGAGACTTCCACAATTCGGCCGCTGATGGCTGAACCCAACTACGAGTCTTTAAGGAACTACGAAGCCATGGAAGAAGAACAACAGCAGGACGTCCTTCCCGGTGGTGGAAGGAACAGAACGAGTCGCATAGCGTCTCTTGATGTGTTTCGCGGCCTCAGCACATTCGTAAATTTCTTCTCTCTTTTTGAATTTTCGGCTTACTTTCATTTCGACATTCATGGTACGTAGATTTGTTTGCTCCGATTCTTTCGATTGCCTCTTGATGCTATGTCCAATTGAGTTCTTTCTTTTATTCTACGATCAAAAGGGTGTCTTGTCTTTACCTTCCACGGTACCTAGGCAGTTGGCAATCACAGTGGCGATCGTGAGAGCAGATTACGACTCACTTGAAAATGGGCAACCGAGTGCGCGCCATAACAAGGCTGAAACCATTTTCCTGATATTTAGTGTTCATCATCGATACCTTCCGTTTTTTTTGACAGGACCCAATGGCCTTTTGGTTACAGTATTGATCACGAGACCGAGAAAGGTCATGACAATGCTCTTTATATGATAAGCACGCTAGGAATAAGTTGGTTGAAGAGTAAAGATTGTACGATATCTGTCACATGCTGCTTGCTGAGTATTCCCCTCATTTCTTTTGCTTTCCTCTTCCTCTTTTAGTCTATCCAGCCTCTGTAAACTCATTCTCGGGTACTATTGCAGTGGAAGTTGCTTCAATATAATCGGTATTTGTTACGCGCTGAGGATAGACTAACCGATAAACACAGAAAAAACCACACACAGCACAAACGATTTTCGTGGTTCCCCAAATTCTGTTACCCGGGGGCAACGGATTTGTATTGTCTGTGGAGGTTACAAACACTCAACCCCCTGACCAATACAACTTCACAAAACACTCGGTGTATTCTTTCTTCTCTGATGTTCAAACCCAGACCAAGGGACTAAAATCTATAGGCATCAATAGAGCTCTGTTCAATTCCCACGTCAAACAAAGTAGGAGCCCAATACTTTACTTTCGTCTTATTTGAACTTCTTTTCAATGGAGTCGATAAATTTACAGGATTTTTATTCTTCTCATCGAAACAAATACCAATAAATTACAAAAATAAATGGATGAAAATTTAACAAAAATCAGTTAATATCCATTGTCTACCTTAAATAGGTATCCTCAATGCTTTTGCGCTTTCCAAATGGTAATTAATTTTTTATTAAGATGTGGATTTTTGAGAGGTCTCCACTCCACATGAGTTAGAACTATAATATGTTACGTAATAACTACCGTAACGACTCATGATTTTATCACATTCTGGCTCGTGATTTGATGTATAATAACCGTCATTATGACTTAGGATTTTAATAGAATTATTATGGTATACAAGTTTGTGCATGGTTCCCGAAATAGAAAAGCCATCAACTGGAAATCACTAAAAGCGGGAATAATGATTTTGGTTGTTAGGAAATTTGTGGTAGTATATATTAACGTTTCAAGTTAGCCTTTCAGTTAAAAAAAAAAAGTTAGCCTTTCAATGAATCTAATCATGGTTATTCTTACTTTCATCCCCTAACTATTCCAAATGTTATTATGTCATCTCCAAACTATTTAGAAGGTCTCAATCAAGTCCACTCTACGTTTGGTCTAAAAAAATAGACTATCTCTGGAGGCAAAATTAACTTTTCATTTCATGGGTAAGGCACTTATAATCTAGATTGCAAAAATCCTTCATACTTTAATTTAGACCAACCCTCCACTCCTGCTTCTGATTCTACTCGCACTTACAAAATTTAATAGTTTGAGATGTTTTTCGTCTTTTCATTTTAACTGAGTTCAAGATATTTTCGAAAGACGTTTTCTGCTCCACGCATACACACATGCTTTATGTGAATTATAGCTTGTTCTATCAAAATATTAGGATTTGGATCCATGATCTAGTTCAATTGATCAAGCAATTTCCGTATCATAAATCAAGCTAGGAAACAAGGTAACAAGACAATCTTGATTAATTGTTTAGTATGTGTGTTTTTTTCTTCTTTTTTGTCTTATACTCTCTTTCTTCTTTTTTATTTTTTAAATCAATCTTGTTCTCTCTCATTTAGTACATTTTTATTTCAACGTACGGATTAGTGGAAAGTGAAAAGTCAATTTTGCCCTTATATTTTGGCAGTGCATCATAGGTTGGACTTCATTGCAAGTTTGCAACTATTTTATTAATAGTTTAAGAACGTAATTAGGTAAAGTTTAGACACAATTAGAATAATTTAAGGCATGGAAGTGAATGAACAAAGTTAATGGGCACCACATGTGTCACGACTCATGACCGACTTCTAGGTTGTCCACTTCCAGCTAAAACGTATAGAAACAGGAAACCACCTTTAATTCATCTAAACGCCAATTCCCATCCACCCCTAATATCAAAGCCTTTTAAACTTCCTTCCTTCCTAAATCAGCTACGTAAATGAAATCTCTCTCATTCTCTCTCTCTCTCGTCACCTTTTCCAGCTCCGTACTCCTCCTCCTCTTCCGGGACTATTAATGGATCCAACACCACATAAACCACCATTGCCTCTCTCTCATCAAAATACTGCCCTCTTCATGCGCCATCCAAATCATAGCATCGTCGTCGAGCTAACCGAGGCTACCATTATTCGGCCGCTGATGGCTGAACCCAACTACGAGTCTTTAAGGAACTGCGAAACCGTGGAAGAACAGCAGGACGTCGTTCCTGGTGGTGGAAGAAGCAGAACCAGTCGCATAGCGTCTCTGGATGTGTTTCGCGGCCTCAGCATATTCGTAAATTTCTTCTCTCCTCTTGAATTTTCGGCTTACTTTCATTTCGACATTCATGGTACGTAGATTTGTTTGCTCCGATTCTTTCATTGCCTCTTGATGTTATGTCCAATTGAGTTCTTTCTTTTATTCTACGATCAAAAGGGTGTCTTGTCTTTTCCTTCCACGGTACCTAGGCAGTTGGCAATCACATGAGTGGCGATCGAGAGAGCAGATTACGACTCACTTGAACATGGGTAACCAAGTGCCATAACAAGGCTGAAACCATTTTCCTGATATTTAGTGTTCATCATCGATACCTTCCTTTTTTTTGACAGAACCCAATGGTCTTTTTGTTACAGTATTGATCACGAGACCGAGAAAGGTCATGACAATGCTCTTTATGACATAAGCACGCTAGGAATCATTTGGTCGAATGAATAGTAAAGATTGTACGATTTCAGTCACATGCTGCACCTATATATGTATTCCCCTCATTTCTTTTGCTTTCCTCTTTTTGTCTATCCCCTACTACTGAAAACCTCTGTAAACTCAATCTCGGTTACGATTATTTTAGTGGAAGTTGCTTCAATATACTCGGCATTTGTTACGCGCTGAGGCTAGATAAACACAGAAACAATCACACACAACACAAGCGATTTAGGTGGTTTTCCAAATCCGGTTACCCCGGGGGCAACGGATTTGTATTGTTTGTGGAGGTTACAAACACTCAACCCCCTGACCAATACAACATCACAAAACACTCAGTGTATGCTTTCTTCTCTGATGTTCAAACCCAGAGCAAGGGACTGAAATCTGTAGGCATCAATAGAGCTCTGTTCAATTCCCACGTTAAACAAAGTAGGAGCCCAATACTTTAATCTTGGTGCCTGAAAGACTCTGAAACAGTGTAATTAACCCAGCTGGTGTGCTTGTGAATTGGTGGAGGTGAGAGGTGGGGAGCCAAGAGCCCCCATAAAGTCAACAACATTCACGTTGACTATTGTTATTAAGGGTTAGCCTAATTACATGGCCCAAAAAATTAGTTGGTATGGGGCTGAGAAAGGTCGTGGCAATGCTCTAGCTTTAAGAGATAAGCACGCTAGGAATCAGTTGGTATGGGGCTAAAGAGCAAAGATTAATGTATGATATGATCTGTCACATATGCTGCTGAGTATTCCCTCATTTCTTTTGATTTCCTCTTTCATTCCAGAGCAGTCTGGTGATTAATTTGTCTATCCCGTACTACTCAAAGCCTGGTGCTAATTTGTCTGGAACAGTGTAATTAACCCAGCTGGTGTGCTTGTGAATTGGTGGAGGTGAGAGGTGGGAAGCCAAGAGCACTATAAAGTCAACGACATTCACGTTGACTATTGTTACTGTTTAGATTCTTCTCGTCGAGACAAGCTAAATCGACCGAAAGCTAAAAAATGCAATTTTTTTTTTGAATAAGGACAAAATGAAAAAAATAAAAAAAAACCTAGTTTTTTGGATTTAGCCAAAGGAGGCCTAAGTACTGTATTGGTCTAACTATGCGGCTCAAAAATTATATATAATACATGATAATAGTAGCTCCTAGTTAGTGTTATGCTCCCCATGTCCCCTCTAGTATTTCATTTTGGATCGTCTCTTTATAATTATCCAATTTAAAAAATTAATAAGTAAAAGTTTGTACGATTGTTATTTTATCTTTTTAAAGAATTAATGCTAATTTTAAAAAAGTGAAAATAAAAATTGACGCAGCAAGTGTAATATGATATGAGGCATTTTAAGACCTACCTTATTGAAGATATATAGCTTTGCATATTCCCACATTCCCCTGATAGGTTAGCTTGGCGATAAGAATTGTCACATCAAAAACAAATATCTAATTCAAGCCTCTTTACACATCATCACACATAGTACAATCAAACAAATATTCTACTGTATAAAAATGATAGTACATACAACTCGTACCTAGTGGCCAAACTTAAAATTTTGTATTTGTCCTTATTTAATTTTTTTTTATTTGTTAATTTTCGGTCAAATTTTTGTGGTTTATTGGCTTGTCTCGACGAAAGAAACTAAAAAGTATAAAATTATCAGTCAAACTAAAAATTTTATGAATAATGACGAAAAATAATTTACCAAAACAACCAATTTTTTGGATATACCCAAAGAGGCCTAGAAAAGTGCTTAAAATTTTGAAATTTTCTGTTTTGAGCATATCTTAGGTCCTCTGTCCCAAGTTGCATCATTCATTTTTGTAAGGACTCGACAATTTGATATTGAAAGAAAAGTAGTACCACATTTTTGGACGCTTCTGAAATTTATTGATTTAATAGAACTAAAGTTCATGTAAACAATTACCGAAAGATTTTCATTTGGCAATTATTAATCCGCACCTTTCACTTGACCTAATCCCATTTCTCGCAAGTAGTGGTTAGCGTATTGGTAAAGCTCTCAGATGTCCCACACTGCATTCCGAGATCGAATTCTCTTAAAAAAAAAAAAAACCCATTTCCCAACTACCGGTCACCGTAATATCAAAATATTTTAGACTTTCTGTAACCTTCAGCCAATCAAATCCCACCACCTAGCCAATTGTTCACACAAAGGGCGACGAGCGCAGCCCAGAAGGACCCACATTGGAATATACCTTTGCCCGGATGAATTTTTAAAAAATGATAAAAAAGAAAAGAAAAAATATGTTTCAATCCGGACCATCCGTTGTATTTTTGAACGGGTGTAAGCGAGCGAGCAGACGTCACCCGTGACAACCCGCCACCGAAAAATTCCCCCTCTCTCTACGAAAAAGAGCGCCCTCGTCGAAATCGAAACGTCCGAGAAATCTGAGAACTGGCTTCCAAAATCTCTGATGGCCGAATCTAACTCTGTGCCCTTACTGAACCACGAACAAGACGAAGAACCTCCGCAGGAGCAGGACGGCGTAGTCGCCGACGGAAGAAATGGAAGAAAGACTACTCGCATCGCGTCTCTCGACGTTTTTCGCGGCCTCTGCGTCTTCGTAAACCTCTTCTCTTATCTTAATACCTTCGCTAAACTTCCACTTCCATCGTGCATTACACTCCTCTTTTCGTTTTGTTCTGTTCTTTCGATCGCCTGCGACCTTTCATTGTGCGATCGAAAGGTGCCTTTTTTGTTTACTTAATTATTATGAAGTTGACGATCAATATGGAAGTTGTTGACTTGTTGACAGTTTGTATCGACAAGTCGCTCTCTCATCGTTTTTCCTTGATTGGAAGTAGTTTGGTAGTCAACCGTATCGCGTTGTTTCGTTTTGATTTTCGTAGACAGTTTTCGTTTCCAGTTTGGTTGCCAGGTATCTGTAGAGGAAGACAGAAATTTGTTTTTTTCGATTCGAATATAGACAAAGTTCTTTTTCTCTCTTTTTTGTAAGGCGTCAGTCTCATGTATCCCTTTCTGTTTTTTTCTTGGCAACCAAACAGGGTAATGTTTTATTCTCGAAAAATGTGTACTCATCAATTTGCAAGTGAACTTATTTGAGTGAAAATAACTCAACCTCCATCTTTGCTACTGCTACATTCCAGCTAATTTTTATCCGAATAAAAGTTTTAAGCACCCAGAAACTTGGAATTTCTGTTCATGCCTCCAAATGGGTGCATGCATATGGTTTGTGCACTAAAGTTATTGTGCAGCAGAAGTAGTAAGTCAAACTATTATGTTCGAGGCTAGAAACACTGTGATATCACTGTAAAAGGTTTATTGAATTAAATGCTTCAATAAACTTGTTATGTGAGCAAACCGTAGAATTGATGAATCCTGTATAAATAGTTATTGATTAGCTCTTAGTCTGCATGTAAGAGAAACGGTATTCAAACAGGAAACCAACTTTTAAGTGTTCTTGAATAAATTGAGATTGGAAGCGATGTAAGATTAGTTCCTCTGGTTGATGTAAAGCTTTCATATTAAAAATTGCGAAGACAAAAGTTTTTGGTTTTGAATGTGAAGCTACTATCTGTATGTAGGTGGAATTATGTATCTTGCATCTAGAGTGTCAGTGCAACTCGGATAAATTGGAAATAAGCATTAAAACAAGAGCCTGGATCTTTACATACAGGGTATCAACTTCACATCGTTGCTATGACAGTACTAATGAGTATAGAATATTGTTTGCTTTCAGCTTATGATGCTCGTGGATTATGGTGGCTCCTTTTTTCCAATCATTGCTCATTCCCCATGGAATGGCATACACTTGGCAGACTTTGTGATGCCTTTCTTTCTTTTCGTTGCTGGATTTTCTCTTGCACTTGTTTATAAGGTACTGGTGGTACCATCTTTTTTCCCCTGCAAAGGGATCCATATAGGATCCTTATATTTAATCCTGACATGTGATAACTAACCTTGGTGCTATATCAGTGATCACATACTGGTCTGAATGTGTGCACATCACTCACTAATTCTTTAATCACTAGTGATGCTATTTTCCATTGGTCAAACTGTTAATTGATTACTACATCCAACCGTAAAGGCTCCCTTTCTATTTCCAATTTCAGAAAGTTTCAGACAGAGTAGACGCGACACAAAAGGCATTGATAAGGGCATTGAAACTTTTCTTCCTTGGTGTTCTTCTTCAAGGTAATATTGTAGACAGCATTTATCTTCTGCCCTTGTGTAATAGGTGAACTTATTAACAGTGTACTCCAAGACAATTTGTGATGAGATGGAGTTTGTCGTTAATGTCATGCACAAATTGAAATGTATCTTATCTTTAATACTACTTTTTTTGAAAGTTGCGAGAGGGAGAGGGGCTAAAACAGGTAGAATGGGTCTCTTTCGTAGGCACTCAGTCTTCATGTACGGGACTGTCGCAACTTAGATGGTGAGGGGTGGCACAGCATTATTGCGAGGGAGTAGGTCAAAATTGGGGTAGGAGAGTGTCAAACAAACAAATTGCTTTTGTGGCTGACTGCTGACATGAATTGGTGTGAGCAATTCTGATTCTCCATGTTTGTCGAACATATTTTCTTCCTTGATGATCAGAATGTTCTCTTACTATCTAAAATGTATGCTGCTTTTACCTTTGCCCTGATGTGCTGCTTTTAATAAGTTAAGTGGAATCTTATTCAGGCAGTCATTCTCTGATTGACTACAAGATTTCGAGGTATTGGGAGACATTATGAACGCGTGTTGTTTCATTTCAGGCGGTTATCTGCATGGAATAACTTCTTTGACCTATGGTGTTGACATCCAAAGAATACGTTGGATGGGCGTCTTGCAGGTCTGTTTCATGTCACTCTCTTGATTGTTTGTGTTGATTGATTCATTCAACAGAAGTTATCTTTAAGTGCCAAGGACATCTCATGTTAGAAAATAAAACTTCCATCTCTGCCACTAGTTTGTTCATGTGCATTTTACGAATGACTACCCTATTGTAGATAGATTCATTGGACCACTTCACAATCTGAATATCATGTTTTCTGGGAAGTGACAATCCAAATATATTCCATGTTTCGCAAGAAATGACATTCTGTAATTCATCAAATTCTTCTTTCTCACATTTTTTATCAGTTAAGTGAAAATAAAAAGGAAAAGACAGACTGGAGTGTTTATATTGCTGATTTCACAGTTCTCATGGATGTTATCTCGGGGAAGGCAGAACTCTACTCTGCACAAGAATACCCACAAAACTTAGCTTGCATGCTTATTTTTCTGGATTTCTTAAGTCTCTTCTTCTCAGTTTCTTTGGTTACTTTCATTTCATTTCTTATCTTTTCTTTTTTTTCCTGGAAATGGTTATGATCTCAATCAATAATGTTACATGGTCTCGAAACTGGTTGATTTTTGCTTCCTGAAGCATTAGCTGAAGCCCTGAATTAGGTAGCATCACACTTGAAGATCGGTTTTCAGATAATTTCTCCATACGTTCATAATTCGTGTTTAGTAGGGTAGAAATAACTTCAGTTCAAATATCTAGAGACTCGACCTGTCACAAACACTTGATCGGCCCCACATGCAATTTTTATTTATTTATTTATTTTTGCATTTGTAGTTTGTTCTCCCAATCTCTTGTGTATTGAATAACTCTCTCTCTCTCTTGGTTTGTAAATTGTAGCAAGTGGCAGTAAACTTGTGGAATTATAATGATCTAAAGCTATACAAAGTTTTGGTGAGCCAGAAGGTTAATAAGAAGAACCATACTAAAATACAATTGGAAATTTATACCCTCCTGAGCTTCTCGTTCTTGATATTGATCCTCAATCAAGTTTTGTCTAACTATTCATACTTTCATAGGCCTTTAGAATGTGCTTATGGGTTGGAATAAGGTTGTCAAATCGCGAATCGAATTGACCCTTTTCTGAATTGTGAATCGTAACGATTTGGTCTAAATTTCACAATGACATTGGAAAATGTATCTATGCATCTACATAATAAAGTTACATTGTAAAATTGAAAAATTTAAGCTTAAATACATATTTGAGTTTGTTTTTTACTATAAATTGATGATCACGTGGTCTCATAGCAAAATAAGTACTATAGTAACATGGGTATATACATATAGATGTTAAAGATTCATTATAAAAAGCTTACACAATAAGAGTGATATCATAGTAGTGGATAGTAGGGCTAGGGGAAGAGGAAGACCTAAATTAAATTTAGATGCCTTCATACGAAAGGACTTGGGCTTACTAAATCTAAGTGAAGAGATCGCCCTACATAGAGTTCAATGGAAAAACAGGATTCATGTAGCCGCCGACCCCAATTGATTGGGACATAAGGCTTGGTTCTTATATCCTTACTTTTCTAAAAGAAAAGACAAGGCAAAATAGCAAAAGTGGTTTCATATTGTTGAATCGCTAATCGAATCATGAATCATGCGATTCTTGGATAATTGAGCAAATTAGAACCTACAAATATAATTTGCTTAGTTATTATTAACTCCTTAATGGTCAGTGTGTACTTTCTTAGTCCCATGGTAGTTCAAGGTATTTAGTGGCCAAATCAAGGTAATTCTAGCTATTTTTTTAGCATTGATTCGAAAGCACTGTATGGTGGTCATTTTGTGATTATAATAGGACACTCTCTGTTTTATGGAGCACGCAAAATTACCGTTCGAATTCGAACTGTGTTGCTCATTAAAATATCAACAATATTCTGCCATATTGGAGACGGTCAAAGCAACTCATATCAGAGCTACTGGCAGTTCATTTATCTGACCTTAAACAAGAGCTTTTATTGGAGCTGCAATATTTTTTTTGATTAATTCACTTAGAATTATTGTCTTGTAAAAGACATGTGCTTCACAAGCATGTTAACCTACTTGGCCAAATAAAGATACACCCGTGAACTTTGGTGATGTTGCCAATCTGTGAAAAACACTCTAGACTTTGCCTCATTCAATGTATTTAGCACTGCTAATGGTTGAGGAGGTGTTTTCATTGCATCCATGCTTTCTTTTATTTGACATATTGAATTCTGATGTTTGTTGTGTCACTCAATCCAGAGGATATCTATTGGATATATTGTTGCCGCTTTGTGCGAGATATGGCTTCCGTGCCAAAGGTGGAGGGGAGTAGGAATTTTCAGAAACTATTCTCGTCACTGGTAAGTCACCATATTTTGCAATAAAGCCAGAACTGGTTAAACACCCTGAATCATGAAGACGAATACTTGCATGTTTACCCTCATTCATTCAAGTTACAAGAAACTGTTAGAGCACTTATTCTCAAGGACAAGGTTAATTGGTTAAAGCAGTGTGATGAAAAGTGTTGTTGTTTTTCACAGTAAGTAGTAGTCTGCATTATTATAACGAGCAAAAAAAGCAGTAAAGAGCTGATTTCTAATTGCTTGCCCCAAAATCAACTAGACGCATGCTTAAATTGGCCTTTTCGATTTAGTTACTTTTTCCTGTATAATGACATGGCCATTATTTGGTAGAGGTTCATGATTGTGAAACTAATTAACACCAGAGAAAGAAAATTGCAGATGTGGTTTACCAAAGTTAAAGTACAACTCGAAAGAAAAATAAAATAAAATAAAATAAAGAGAAGTGCCAGTTACATAAAGTGACGAAATCCTTTTTTTATTTTCTCCCTCGTTCAGTACATGCCTTTCAACAGTTGGTGACGATTAGAGTGCTATCTTCAGGTACATTGCAGGTGCATTGTTGGTAGTATACTTGGGATTGACATACTGTTTGTATGTTCCAGATTGGCAATTTGAGATATTGAACCCAATTTCTTCTTTTTCGCTTACTACAAACAGCAGCTTTGTTTTTAAGGTATGACCATGCTCTATTCTCAACTTTTGCAACGTCTGATATCTGAACTTGACTCAGTCTAAAAGAGTTCAGGGATATTGCTGGTCTTTGTACATTTTATTTTTCTTTTGTGGGTGGGTGGGATTTTGTTGTTTGGTTTGACGTCTTTGGAACACACTTCAAATATGTTGTTCATGGCTAGACTCTTTATTTCCTTTTAACATATGAAGAAACAAAAAGTTCGGTCATTTTTACAGCAGAGAAAGTGCATTGGGTGGAATTATCAATTATGTTAACTGCATATCATCAAGCTACATAAGCAGAAAGTTGATTGTGACATTACGATCTTCGTATTTCTGAAGCATGTAATTTGATATGTAAGTAGTATATGGATAAGATTATCATTCATAATTCAAAATCTTGTTAGATAACCTATAATCTCCATCTTTGTGGGTTTCTTGAGATTAGGTGACATGTTCGAAAAGAGGGGACCTTGGACCTGCCTGCAATGCTGCTGGAATGATAGATCGTTATGTTCTTGGTATTGATCATCTGTATAGAAAACCTGGCTACAGAAACCTGGAGGTAAGTTTTACTTGAAGTTGAAATGTGGATGAATTCTTGCCAACGTTTTACAATCAATTTCATGCGGACTTCATCTCCACAGGAGTGCCACATTTCCAGCAATGGCCAAGTTGCAGAGGATTTGCCTTCATGGTGTCTTGCTCCATTTGATCCTGAAGGTATATTAAGGTAACTGATCTGATCTTTTATTTTTGCTTTTCTTTTTTCCATGATACGTCAGAACCTCTTCTTCTCTCTTCTCCTTTTTTACCACCTCCACTCTTCTTTAGACATTGTTTAGTTCAATTTTTGCAAATGGGTTCCTGTTTAGCAAATAGTTTAGGGTCTTCTATTTCAATTGCCATTCTGCTTTCTCCTTGTACTTCAAGCTATGCCAGTTTTAGGTTTAATTTGTTAAGTAGGAGTTTATTACTATTCTTTTATACCGCGTCACTATTGTTGCTGATAGTTTCATCTAATAGTTCCTGTACCTTGTCTACCTTTTAGTTTTGGTATGTGGGCCTCTTTTACCAATTTGCTTTTTCTTGGACATTTTCTTTTAAGGTAGCCGTAATTTGCTTCTGGATAAATTCAAGCTGGTCTTCCTCTTGATCCTTAGTTTCTTCACCCCACCATGAACGTAATCCTAGTTTTCTTAGATTCCTTTGAATGATTGAATCTGAAACCAAGTGTTCCAGCCCTCGAAAAATGGATTTTTAGTTTTAGAGGGTAATCCACTTCTTGGAAAACCGGTTATATATGTAGGTGCTTTCATCATGGTTCATTATATTGGACGCATTTAGTTTCTTATCATTTCCTTCCTTACATTGTCATGGCATCTCTGATTTAGTAACACGTTTGGCTACCCAAATTTGTTTACTATGCATGGTTGGTCTTTTAGCGTTACAAGTTTGTAGCTCAGATAGTCTTGATGAGATGTGCATGGTTGGTGCCAGGGTCGAACAGAATGCCCTCCCACCCCATAGTTTTTGGAGAATTTTGTAACTTCTTTCCTTCCATCCCTCTGGTTTGCTATGGCCTTTAAGTGGTGGCTGCGGCCAACTTTTGATATAAAAAATCTGAATTTGTATGACCCCAATCCTTGGCATTTGAGTGCCATGCAAAGATTATGCCTGATCTTCTTTGTAAAACTGCTTCACTCTGTAGGTTCAATTATTCAAACACTAAAGATGATATTAATACGATACAGATACCAACTTATTTCCGAGTAGATTGTTGTCGAGCTTGGAACAAAAATCCACTCCTATTCGCTTTTATTTCATGACATAACTTGCATATCGGATTATACTCGGGTAGACAATCATTCGATTATATGAGAGGAGGATGAATCCTCAAAACCCTCAATTTGTTATTGTTATGTACACCTAGGCTTCACACCTGGTTGGTGTTCTGGCTTTTCAATCTACATCTAGAAACTAGAAAGGCATGGTCATCGAAGTTTTTAATGCACTCAAAAGTGCAGAATGTTCTAATACAACTCTAATTAAGTTTCCTGAGGTGGGTGCGAGCGTCCTCTCCACTCACTTCCTGTGAATGACCAAGCGATTCATTTCGTTCTCATTTCAGTACATTGTGGTCTCTTTCTCTTTCACCCTTAATCCTTTATGACATTTCATAAAATAATATATCTCACCTTGGTGCTTTACATTTTGCTGTCATTGTTTCTGGGGTTGTTTATTGTTCTGTTGTTATTGCTATATCATAGTTTAACATTATTGTCACATGAAGCTGCGAGATACGGTAACCATTTGGATCAGTTGTTATATGATGTCTTTTGTAGGCTGTAGCTGAAAATTAAGTTGGAACATCTCATGAAAGTCTATTTTAGACTTATAGCTTAATAGCTTACAAATGGTTCAGGCATTTACGTTGAGTACTTTGAATTAGACATGAATAGATACGTGGAACGAATGCACTTTCTTTATTAGATCTTCAAGGAGTTAATTTGTACCATTATTCAATTGTGTTTGAAGCTCCTTGACGGCTGCTGTGATATGCATAATTGGTCTTCAATATGGCCACATTCTAGCAAAATTACAGGTCAGCCATCTTTGCACGAATAGACCGGTTGCTAGTTCTGTTCTTTTCGTTTCATTTTTTTGCTGATACTAGTTTTTATTGTGGAGGGAAAAGCAAAGGAACAGAAGCTGTATGATATATCTTGTTTTGCCTTTATTTTAATTATAAGATAAACAATCCGGAAAGGCAAATGTGGTACAATTAATGGATCAATGGCCCTATATTTCTAGATCAATTACCCTATATAATGCTTTTTTGTTATACTTCAGTGCACTCCATTGATGAAGTCGAACTTCACCATTTAAGCAGTGTCCAAGAAAATAAGGGAAGTGATTTTCGCACTTCCTCAATCCCTATACGGACTTGATTTTGGCACTCCAAAATTTGGAGAGTGCCTAAATCAATTTTTTCGAAAATAATTGTTTGACACGTTATGTTACATTACTAGAATCTTGATATTTGCTTCGGGTGTAAGAACATCGACGTGGTCTACCTATTGACCCCAACTTATTGTCAATGTAGGCTTTTGAAAAACGCAACACAAACAAAAGAAGGAAGCAGAAAATATACAATAGAGTCGTAGACCCTGATCGCAAAATCCGAATGGACTCTAGTTTTCATTCATTTGAACAACCGGTTATAAAACCGAGATTTCAGTTTTATAAAACCGAGGTTTCATTTTTATGTCGGATTCAAATCGAGCTAAACCTCGTGTCTCAAACAATTAGTGAGGGATGTGTCTGTGTGTGTTCGTAGGCCCTATATGTATAGTTAAATAATCAAATTCATACTGTTTTTTACCATGGCGTCCGATGTGAATATTAGTCTTTCCCTCCCCAGCATATCCATTTACTGCAAATTTTGTATTTCTTCCATTTACATATGGAGGGATCTGATGTTTCTTTGTGTTGCAGGATCATAAAGAGCGGTTACACAATTGGTTAATATTCTCGTTTCCATTGTTGGGCCTTGGTTTGTTCCTTGCCTTAGTAGGTATGTTTGTTGATGACTGGTCTTTTTATGATATAACTTGTTACGACTATCTAAAAGGCCACCAACATGGATTTTCTGTATTGGAAGTTAAGCACGAATCATGATTCTCCAACTTTAGAAATCTTTTCCGAATTTAGTTGAGACTGATGATGCTAGCAAATTGAGTGATGGATACAAGCCCAGAATTTGCGTTGTTCAAGGTGCTGAATCTGAGATACTGATACTTATTTCCTTCCCTTTTCCTTTCAGGCATTCCTGTGAACAAACCTCTCTTCACAATCAGTTACATGCTGGTTACATCTGCTACTGCAGGAATCACATTTTCTGCTCTATACGTACTGGTGAGTTCGAACATAACATTGGATGGCTCAATACGTGAGGACACAATTTTCTGAATTCATAGTTAATTTTTGAGCAATAGAAACTTCTTGAACACTTTTTCGATAGACTAGTGGGTGTCATATAGCGGCTGTATATTTGAAAGGACAGGCATTTGTCCTCGAGACCAGTACTTTGTCTGACTCGTAATCCTAGGTATTATCTTTCAAGTGAGATGAAGTCATAGATTTGAGCATTTTCATGTATTGAACTTAAACAAATTAGTGAAGATGAACTCCATTACGCGCTTGAAAGATTACGAATGTTCACAATGGAATTTGTGAAACCTCAACTTCAAGTATATATGTAAATCGTGAAGAAGTGTTTGGCATTTCAACTGTACTGCTGTGTACTTCTTATGCCTCATGTTTTATGGTTAATTATTTGTGGACATACTTTCTTTTTTGAAGACATAATATTTAAACCAGCTTGCTCCCTATTTGTTTCTCTTGCAGGTAGATATTTATGGTTACAGATATTTGACATCTCCTCTGGAATGGATGGGAAAACATGCTCTAAGTATTTTTATTCTCATAAGCTCTAACTTAGCTGTTATACTAATCCAAGGATTCTACTGGAAAGTCCCTGAGAACAACATTGTAAGTGTTCAGATCAATAAAAACTACCAGCCAAATCATCTTATGATGAAATATGAACACCGAATGACTATGCCTTGTTCTCTTGTTCAACAGGTTCATTGGATTGTAACATGCCTTCGACACTCTTGACGCAGTCATAAGGTAGTCCATGTCCTAGGAACAGATTGTTTATCTCCCAGTATTTTTTATGTTTCTGGTGAGGCCACATGGTTTAGTATTTAAGAAACTGTTGGCAGTTTTGTCTGCTTGGATCTTGGATTCGTTCAGAGGAAAATGAAATTAACGTTATTTTCATGGTCGTGAATAGTAAATTGCTTGTCGCATATGTTGTTCTGTTTTCGAACCATTGCTCCTCTTTGTAAATTCCTAATAGCACCAACCGGAGAGGCCAAAAGGACCAAAACGACAATATATTCATGCCCATGTTTTCAATATCTATGAAGAGGTGAAGAATTTTCGGGAAAAAACTTGACGACAAGTAACAAGTTCTGGGTTATGCATTGCTGTACCTTGTGTTAATGTTCAATGATTAAGGGGTCCACTTATCTTCTGACATAATTAAGCAGATGGTTAATTGTGACGTGTTTGGCAGGGAACATTCCAGATAGATCATTCTCGCTTTTGCTAGAAAACCAACATTATATTCTCTTCCACTATTATACGGATAAAACCTCTTTGTCACTGAAAACTTTTGGACAAGTTCCTGGCCAAGGAAAAATTATTTGTCCTTCTGGGGTACCCACCACATAGATGCTGGCCGTCCAAGACTGTATATTATGTCACATTAATGTGATGAAATATAAGAATAAGACATCGCGGGATGGTATCTCATATCCAGGCGCACTTAATACCAATATCCCGTATCTCATATTCAGACGCACTTAATACCAAACCAAGGCCTTTCAAGATGCAAAATCACATGCAAAGGCCTTGATCTGAGCCACCTCTAGGACGAGGTTTAACAAATATTGTAGCCTCTCTTTTTTCTTTTTGGTAAATAGAAGATGCATTAAAAATTAAGAGTTTTCAATTCTAGGGAACGCTTATCGAATTTGCAAATAGAAGATTACCAGTACAACTTGGAAAATAAGGGTAGATATAAAAATCTCCCACCAAAATTGGGGCGTTATTAGTGATCAAAAAAAAAAAAAATTGGGGCGTTATTGCCAATGCATCCGCAGAATGATTTGCTTCCCGGTAGATGTGCTTGATAGACACCTCCTCAAACTCCTCCATGAGTGATCTGCAGTCCAGTAGGATATTGCCAAGAGGGTGATTTGATGCATTATGATCAAAAATAATTTGCAAAACACCCAAAGCATCAATTTCTATTTCAAGTTTCTTCACATTTGAATCCTTTGCGAGATGAGTCCATCTCGCAAATATTATAGCTTTGCAACCCAGTCGAAACCATAAAACCTTGGGGTTTTTGAGCCTTGAGGTCATGACTCATGATTGCAGTTCCTTTTCACCTAAAAGAAAAAAAATAAATAAATGGTGGAGTTTCGAGTCACATGGGAGGATTTTTCTGTTATTTGAGGTCACATGACCTGTCTTCTCAGAAGATGTCAATTTGATGAAGCAAAAGCATGTACTTCATCGAATGCTTTTGGTGCAGTGCCCCTATCTCCACGAATTCATGCGATGCTTGTAGCTAAGTGTATGAATCTCATATGAATGTGTGGTGGTGAAGGATCTCAAAACACTACGGGAGCCCTTTTCTTACCGAAGTATGGGTCTTGCCATCTTAGTGTCAAGACGAATGTGGGCTCTGGTTTCTTATGTACATATGCTTAGATTCATTTTACCATGTTATCTAAAATCAAGCATGAACATCAAACTTGACCATCTCAACACACAATGGGCTGTTGTGCTCTTTAAACGAGCTTCATATTGAATCTAGAAATGTGGTTAGGTATTTCATTCGTAAAATTCAACATGAAGAATAATCTTATAATTATAAAAAATTCTTTTTTTTTATTAGTTTAACTCTGGATGGGGGCTCATTCAGACTTTAGAGAACACAAGAACTCTGTGCACAAAATTCAACAAAAATTTCATATCACATGGAAAATGGGATAGAGATGGGGTTATTATCTTATTTTGGTACATGAGGTTATTATCGTGAACTTCATTACTTCAACAAAGACACGTTTAATTGGGACGTCTTTACCATTTTCTTCATTTTTTATTTTTTTTTTCATTTTATTTTGTAGAACTGAATATGTTTGAATTCGGACCTACTAATAAAACAATAATTTGAAGGGAAATGCTAACGAGTGCTATAGTGCACTCGTTAAAAGTATAAAAAAGTGCACTTGTACTTGAAAGCATATCTTTAAGTACTTTAACGTACAAGTGTACTTTATTGTGCAAGTAAAACCCACAAAAATATACTTTTTATACCCTTAACGGGTGCACTATGACACGACCCTAATTTGAAAAGCCAAGCATGCTCTAAGAAAGCCTCCTATCATCATATCATTACGACCCACCCGATTCTCTACCGAAAATGGGCATCGCTTTCAATGAGGTGGATGTGGGTCCGAACCCTGCCATTTGAACGTGAACCAAGGGATACCCATACCCCTCACTCTCGAGAAATATTTCAATGTGGAGCGGGTATTCATCGCGCATCTCAGTAGTCTAAAATACTTTTTTTACGGTTCAAATTTTAAATCAACTATTGCCGCTAATAATTGATACTTTGTTTGACAAGCGTTTTTTTTTAAATTTAGAACATTGATAGCACTTTTGGAATAGGGCGTTGCGGGTACCAACTGTCATGTAATACCCGCCTGACACTATAAAATTTCTCCTCATTCCACCCACCCAAAGCCCGAACCCGTAAGTGTAAATATGACCGTTGGGTATTGGCCAACGGAAAAGATTCAACCAGAAAAGTAGAGAGTCCAGTCCCTTTCTCTCTTGACTCGATATTCCAGAAAAGTAGAGTGGTGGTAGTAATTTCTCTCTCGGTATTTTTGAGAAGAAAACTCGAGAACCATCCAGTCGTTTTCCGTTCATGACACGTGATATAAGTTGGCTGGTTTGAGCTTGACACAGAATTTGGAAAACAAACTAAAAAAAGTGTGTATTTTTTCCCACATCTCCAAGTACTTTTACTGTTCAATACAATACTAAGGTTAGATAAAAATCTAGAGAAGTGAATAATTTGAAGGTCATCTAATGACTGGCGGTACAGACAAAATTTAGTACTGGAGAATCCAATTTTAACTTTGATGCAGGAATAAGAATAGATTATCTGCCTTTCCCAAAAGTATAAAGAAAAGAAGAAGTATAGATTATAGTAGTAAAAATAAAAAGTACAGCACATAAAGAAACTCCATTTTGTATCTCGCCCTAATTCGATGCAATCATTACAAAGCTCCAACTCACTGCAATGAAGATAAGTTTTCTAAAGTACATACAAAAGAATGTGCTTGAATTTTTAATTTAATTGAGCGATTTCTTTATGCATTTGTAGTGCAGAGTAAATTGTTCGGCGTGCCAAAAAAAATTCACGCACGCCGATAATAATAATAATCTTAAGAAATGAATCACATTATTCATTAACGAATGCCATTTGGTAATGCTTAAGATTCTTATTTTACCACACATAATATGTGACGTATAAACATTGGTCTTTGACCCTCAGTTGCCCAGGGTAGATGTGTTGCCCAGAAGGTTATAGAACTTAACGGATAAGAATTGATTCAATAAAGGGGCTACTTCCACGAAAGTTCTTCTAAGGCTTAGTTTTCCGTTTGATTTTAGCAACTGAGTTGCTAAAATCAACCATGATTTTAGCAAACGAGTTTAACAGTTGCTAAAATCATGATTTTGAAATCAAAAAATGAAGTGGTTCCGTGTATCGTTTTTCGATTTTTTTCGCATCAAATTAAAGTACTCTTCGTGTACTTTAATTTGGTGTTAAAAAAAATCAAAAAACGATAAACGGAACCACTTAATTTTGTGATTTGAAATAACTATGATTTTAGCACCTGAACTCATTTGCTAAAATCATGGTTGATTTTAGTCATTGAGTTGCTAAAATCAAACGGAAAACTAAGCCTTAAATAAAGTTAAGGGGTGCTTTGGGTAAAAAACCATAAACTGGTTTTTTAAAAAACCACTTTTGTTCTTATTCAATTTTTTTTTGCATTCGTTAGTTTTGCATCAAGATTTTGTGGTTTCTGGATTCCTCTCGACGAGACGAATCTAACAAGTATAAAATTATGGTCAAAACTCAAATTTTTTTGAATAAAGCCAAAATAGGTGGATTATTGGCCAATAATCCAAGTATTTCGGCTTTATTCAAAAAAATATTTGGTTTGACCATAAATTTATACTCGTTAGATTTGTCTCGCCGAGAGGAATCCAGAAACCACAAAATCTTAACGCGAAACTAACAAATGCAAAAAAAATTTGAATAAGGACAAAAGTGGGTTTTTGGTTTTTGGTTTTTTACCCAAAGCACCCCAAGTTTATTCTTGCCTAAAAAAAGGAAAGTTTCACTTTTTTCAGTTTGGGTCTCAGACCCACCCTGTACGATCCCCAATAAAAAAATTCTTTTTACCTCTCTATACTCATTACCCCAAAATACCTCTCTCAAAACGCAAACCGAACAAAACCTTTATTCTCTAGTCTCCACAAGCTCATAATGATCCATAATTTAGATTACCATGCTCTCTAAGAAGGAGTATTATGATCTTTCCGGTAAGATGGTTTAAATTTGGGATAAGTTTGAAACTCTGCTGTTAATAGAACTCAATTCATCATTGAGCTAAACTGAGTTCAAATTTAGGATAAGTGTAGGCTATATTTTTTATTTTAAGTCTAATGTCAAAATACCACTCGCTTTTGTTAAAAATTTCGCTCCAAACACACCACAAGGAAACCGAATTTAAGTGGCCATAATCAACAAAACAAAAAAAAATGCATTCTTTGAAAACTCCCCAGTTTTTCAAAAGATTTTTATCAAATGAGGAGGGACGCTGATAAAATCTCAGTTTAATGCAAAAAAAAAAATTGAAATTTTATCAACCATCCTCCTTATTTGATAAAATCACCCTTGATTTTATCAAACAAGAAACTCAGCCACGTGACCCACGCGACGCTTACAACTACTCGACAAGTAGCGCAACAGAAAATAGGGGTATAATTGGAAATTCAAATCACACTTTTGCATAGAAGAAAAACGTTAAATGAGAAATTTTTCAGTGTCAAGCACTTGGCCACGTGGTGCCGAATATGCATTTTGACTGTGCAAAAATATTTTGAACGATACAAATCTCTCTCTCTCTCTCTCTCCTCTTTATCTGTTTAAAATCGGGGACGTTTAAAATATTTGTGAATAGCCGAGATGAGTGTTTGGACACCACATAGACGGTGCCCGCTTTGCACCGGAAATTTTCTCCAGATAAAGACAATATATGTAACCGTTGCAGGGAAATATTGTTGGATGCCAGGATGACGATGCAGAGCTGCAAAAGTGACCCAAACCACCACCTCCACATGGTCCTGGCTGTATGTATGTCCCACCCGGCCACCCCCACTTCCACTTCTTTTTTCAAAACGATAAAGAGGTACTCCCTCCGTCCCTTAAAATTAGACACTTTTACTATTTCAGTCCTATAAAAAAATTAATTATTTTTTTTAATCTGTAATGTTTTATATAAGCAATATGAATCTCATTTGATAGATTTCAATTAGTTCTTTTAAACAAAGTTTTGAAAACATATAAAACGTTATGAATTGAAGATATAAGCAATTTGAAAATGACACTACTCTCGAAAGTGTCTAACTTTAAGGGACGGAGGGAGTAGTATGTTAGCTTATGCGAAACTCGACTATCATCATTTTCAATCCGGTCAAATGCAAGTTATTCACGCCGAGACAAAGGTATTCACAGATTTGTCGTTTGAGACCTTGCCTCTAAAAGTTAAAAGTTTCAAACTCAGGACCTGTGGTCTTGCAAAAAAAAAAGGGGGGGGATAATTCTGGAACAGGCTCTCGGTCTGAATTTTGAACATACTCCTTCCGTCCCGAATTTTCTTATACATTTACTGGCATGCGTGTCAATTTTCAATTATTTATATCTTTCAGTCTATAATGCATTTTTGCAATTTTAAAATTTTTATTTAATAGAACTTATCGAGAATTATCAAATAAGATCCATATATATATAACATTATACATTATATATTTAAAAATATAAACAATTTTTTAAAGTATAAGTGGACAAAAAATTTGAAACAAATAAAGTAATATTCATGTCACCATTTGAGCTGCCCTCTTCCTCCAACTCTACACACAAAAAGATTTTCTCTATCTAGATAACCGTTTTATAAGTATTTGTAGTCTAGGGAATACCAAAATTGCCCTCAGCTTTATCCATAAAAGGCTCTCCATTAGAAATCCAACCCCTTCACTCCACTCAGCACACTGCATTCCCAAGCTTCATAGCTAGCTCACTCACACACAGATAGAGATTAGACTGTAGAGAGAGAGAGAGACAGAGAGAGAGAGAAAGGAAAGGAAGAAGAAGATCATGTCGAAGGAAGTGAGTGAGGAAGGACACCCCCACCACCACCATGGAAAGGACTACGTGGACCCACCACCAGCACCACTCATCGACATGGCTGAGCTCAAGCTCTGGTCCTTCTACAGATCCCTCATAGCCGAGTTCATCGCCACCCTCCTCTTCCTCTACATCACCGTCGCCACCGTCATCGGCTACAAGAAGCAAACCGCGACCGACCCCTGCGGCGGAGTCGGCCTTCTCGGCATCGCCTGGGCCTTCGGCGGCATGATCTTCGTCCTAGTGTACTGCACCGCCGGCATCTCCGGTACACCCCCCTCCTTTACTCATCTCATTATTAATAGATCTCGTTAACTACTAATTCATCTTTCTTTCTTTCTTTCTTTTTTACGTTGCTCTTGGCAGGTGGTCACATAAATCCGGCGGTGACGTTTGGGCTGTTTTTAGCCAGAAAGGTATCGCTGATAAGAGCGGTGGCGTACATGGTAGCGCAGTGTTTGGGTGCGATTTGTGGAGTTGGGTTGGTGAAGGCCTTCATGAAGCACGACTACAACATGTTTGGAGGTGGTGCCAACTCCATTGCGACTGGGTACAGCAAGGGCACTGCTCTTGGTGCTGAAATCATCGGCACTTTCGTGCTCGTCTACACCGTTTTCTCCGCTACGGACCCCAAGCGCAGCGCCCGTGACTCTCACGTCCCTGTAAGCTGTAGTAGCAGCACAGCACCTCTGATTTTGTCCTAAATAAATTTGTGGAGAGTTGTTTAGATTTGGTTTTGAACATATATATGCATGTATTTTTGTACAGGTTTTGGCTCCTCTGCCTATTGGGTTTGCGGTGTTCATGGTTCACTTGGCCACTATCCCCATAACTGGGACTGGTATTAACCCTGCTAGGAGCTTTGGTGCTGCCGTTATCTACAACCACGAAAAAATCTGGGATGACCAAGTGAGTAGTTGTTAATTTACCACTGTATTTCTCAAAAATATTTCTGCAATATTTACTTTTTCTGTGTATGTAAATGTAAATGAGTGAGTGTCATTTTCTGTTCTATATGGGTTTTTGCTGATGATGTATTATGGTTTTTGGTGATGTGTTGATGGACACAGTGGATCTTCTGGGTTGGACCATTTGTGGGAGCATTAGCAGCAGCGGCGTACCACCAGTACGTCTTGAGAGCAGCGGCTATTAAAGCTTTGGGATCATTCCGCAGCAACCCAACCAACTAAAACAAAAACAAAACCCCTTCCCTTTGGATCTTGGTTGATCTCTCCTTTCATTTCTCTGTTCTCTATTTGTTTGTGTATTGGTTGGTTGTGTGTGTGCGTATGAGAGGGAGGGTGATGAACGATTATGTTAATGAGCTGCTGCTGTTTTAATTTTTCATTTCTGTTTGTGCCTTTTAATCAAGTACTACTACTCCATTATTCAGTATTTTGTCGTTAGCTGTGGTGTATTTACCTGTGCGTGCCCAAGTAGTGACTAGTGATGGTGGACTGATGGTTGTGTTTGTTTCTGTCTCTCTACGGTCTGCACTGCCCACTCTCTCTGTCTTCTCCAGTGTACTACTATATTTTTATATGCTTGAATGACGTAAAAGGCCCCCGCTAGATCCTAATTCCTAGGGCCTAATTTGGCCTAAAAGTGGTTTTTGGATTATTGGTTTTTTCATTTCGTTTTTGTTCAATTTTTTTTGCATTTGTTCGTTTCGCGTCAAGATTTTGTGGTTTCTGGATTCCTCTCGACGAGATGAATCTAACGAGTATAATATTGTTGGGTAAATTCAAAATTTTTTGAATAAAGCCAAAATAGGTGGATTACTCCAGTAATCCACCTATTTTGGCTTTATTCAAAAAATTTTGAATTTACCCAACAATATTATACTCGTTAGATTCATCTCGTCGAGAGGAATCCAGAAACCACAAAATCTTGACGCGAAACGAACAAATGCAAAAAAAATTGAACAAAAACGAAATGAAAAAACCAATAATCCAAAAACCACTTTTAGGCCAAATTAGGCCTAGATGGCCAGCCTTGACGGTTAAATCGAGTTAGTTGATGGCTTTGTTTTTCGTACAATTGATTGATTGCAAAGAGTAATTTCTTGTGGATGACCATGCTTTTTGAAGGGTTGAGAGTACATTAGTTGAGATGTCCATGCTTCTTGTCTTCTTGAGGACATTTTTGGTAAATAGATATCGACTTGGGGCAGGTAGAAAAGGCCCATGAGCCATGGGTGCCATGGGTTGAACAAGGAGAGAGGGCCCAACTCCCAGCCCCTTCTCGCGAAGCATTGGCACGTGTATCTTGAATAAGGCCAAAAAATGCCCTTGAAAGGAGGAATCTGCGTTTACAGACCGAAAAAGTTGTAAGAGGAGTCAGTGACCCTTTTGGGCTAGCAAACAAGCAATGGGACTCCAAACCAAAGGGCAAAAACCAGGACCAATTAATCAATGGTTCATGACCTATCATCTCATGGACAGTATTCGGAGTTTCGGACCGAATTTCCACTAAAAAGAGTGAAATACTTCCTCTCTTCCTTTTTTTTTTTTTGTGATATTTTATGTATTCTCTCACACGCATTCTAACTAATGAAAACCCCCCCTCTACGTGACTAATTATTCTAAGGTCTTAGAACACTGCAAAGATAAAGCGGAGTCTCATGTCATTGGCTCAAAAAAAAATGCACAAGTAGTCGCTCGGGAAATAAGCAAAAGGCTGAGTTCCCGTTTCACTCATTTCTCTGTTTCCATTTATGCGAAATTATTAAATTGTCTTTCACATGCAAAAAAAAATGGTTTGTAAAAAAAAATGGTTCAAATTCAAAATTTATGGCTAGTTTAATTTCATGTGAATGATAACATAAAAAAAGAAAGAGTGCATGAGAATAAAAAGAGAGTAACACAATCATTTCAAAGGAAAGAAGGTGAAGGGTGTGTGTGTGTGAAGACAAGAGAGCCAATGCCATGAGATCACGTGGGTGGTTGGTGACTGTGTAATAATGGGTAGGGCCGCTTATCCAACAACAACGTTGCGCACAAAAGCAAAAGCAAAAGCTCATGAGTCATGACACAGTGGAGTCGAGTCTTTTAAACCCCACAAGTTCTCATGACTTTTCTTCTCGGACTAATTAATAACCCAAATTTTAATAACCCAAATTTTGAAGGGCTCTATGAGGAATCCAATGTTTGGACGATGAGAACAAGAGGTATGGTGCTGCTAGCATACAATTGTGGTCCCCTCCCTCCCCTCTCAACCTACCAATCTCATCTTCTAACTTGAAATCAACATACCACCTTCCATCCAGTTCAAAAAATAAATAAATAAATACATATCACCTTACATTTTCCACATCAATATCAGAGTCTATCTCAAAACTTCGAATTTCTGTCCTATCCAAAAAAAAAAAAAAAATTGTACTAGAATCCTTGTAGAAATCACAACAACAAGGGGGTTTCACTCAATTAATGTTTTACCAATGACCGCCAAGTACGCGAAGTATCAAGAAAATGCACGCGACATGTTCTTGATCTTTTTTTATCTTTAAGACAAATATTCCTGGTTCTTTACCTAGCGTACAAAATATTAGCAGGAGAATACTTGCTTCAATTGTATTTGTACAAAAGGCGCTGTAACTATTAAAAAGGTGGATTTCCCACTCTTACTCTACGCATCTACGACTTCAATCTTGAGTAACTTTAATCGAAATAAATGCTGGAAATTGTGAGATATGAGGGTAGATTCGCTATTTTTAAAGGGTGCAAGTTCAAACTTAAAGTAACTTTGATCGAAACAAATGCAGGAAATTTAAATCTCACACCATGAATAGGATGACCATATGGATTAGGTTTACATACCAGATCTAGAACTAGGCAGAAGTCACAGACTCACAACAAAGTCTATCTTCTACTATATATAAAGAGGGAGTGAAGTTTTCTGTTTCGTCCATTCCTCACTTTCGTCCTCTATGAAAAGTCAATTTTGCCCACATCATTTCCTGTTATTCCAGTTCTATACAAACGAGTAATGGTTGAAATTTTGAAATGACAAGTCTTGAATTTTTTTGCCACGTGTGAGGGTAGTACCAGAACTTCCAACAGCTGCACGGTTGCGCATGCACAAAAGACACGATGAATTCGTTACTCCGGCCTAATTGCAAAAAAGAAAAGGGTTAATTTCGCTAACCTCCCCTGAGGTTTGCATTAATGTCACTGACCTCCCCTCAGTTTTCTGATATTCCCACTGCTCTCCCTTGCTTTACAAAATAAATGTCAGATTCCCCCCTTGCCGTTTAAAACGCCTAACGGCATTAACTTTGATGGCGCATTGACGTTAATGCCCTTAAACTTAAACTTTACTTTATTCTTTCTTTTTTGAGTGCATATTACATAAAATTTTTGAAAGGAGTGAAAAAATAACTTAATTATTTACTTTTTTCTTGGAATTTTTTTTTCTTTAACTCAAAACTAGTATTCTATCAAGGTTGAGTGTCGCCATTTGCACGCCTATCTTCTACACTGCTGCTAATCGGTACTTAATACCTTCTACTCTTACCACTCCATGCAAATGCAGACCCTAACAAACTGGACTGGGAAAGAGAAAAGACAATTGTTTCGACTACTCTTTACGCTTTAAAGCCATCTTTAGATTGATCTCAAACAATTCCATGAAGCCAACCTGCACGTTCTCTTCAGCAAGAGTGTCGTCATGCTGATCTGCATGCAAATCAGCAACGGCAACTGGATGGGGGCTGTACCTTTCCTCTGCTAGGTTTGTACCTGTTTGCCACCACTAGCTTGAATAGCTTATGATGAAGCATCAATAGAAAAGTTACTCCGAGTCAATGAAAACTCCGACAAAGATATATGGAGGAACATATACGGCAAATTCAAACAAAAACCAGGGGAAATATTAGAAACTTGCAAGTCAGCACCAGTAGCCATATGTTTACAATTATGTGTAGTACTGATAATAATCATGAGTGAACATTAAGAAAACAAAGGGCGGACACTGAAACCCCAATATTCAGCAAGTTGTTTGTTCATATATATAGATAGAGTTAACACCTCAGGACCATTTGTATGTACTAAGTAGTATTTGTATCGACGAGGGAATCAAAGCAATTGACTTAGGCTAGGTGAGTTATCTGAGAGTAGAACAGCATGCAGGTGAGCAAAGTGATGGTCTTATTGTAGTGCAGTGGAAGACATCCAAAATACAAAAGGAATCACAAGGAAACAAAGCATGTTTCGAAAACACGCTTCATCCTCGAAATAGTGTATATAGGGATAAAGTGATACATGTAACTCTCATTTTTCTTTTTTACCAAACGTACTCGACTTCTTCTTCATCATCAACTATCCCTCAGCGGACCCCCTTTCACCTCAGCGAGCACAGAAACTCCATCAGTAGCCACGAACGGCTTTCAACTTTCGATGAACTCTGGCAAGCTCTGTTGAGCACTTCTCAGAACCTCAAGTCTGGAGAATCCGATGGATTTACTCCTAAAAGACCTCCGGCTAAGCCTCCACAGCTTTTTCGAACCATGCAAAGAACAACTTTTCCGACGGATTTACTCTTGAAATGTTCGATGGACAAGAAGCGGGGTTAGTAAATACTAAGTAGCAACGGACTTGTGCCAATTCTCCCTTTTTTTTCACCGGGCAGAACTCGTGTTTTGGAAACATGTTTTTAGGATTAACTTAGTTTTTTGGTTAATCCATCTCAACCAACGCAAAAGCGTGATTCCTAAACACGTTTTCATGTAGTTTCCGAATAAGGGAAAAAGTTGAAAAGGGCACGTTTTAATTAATAAAGTTAAAAGCAAGTGGTGGTTAGCTCATGCGGTAGAGTTCTTAGATGCTCCACACTGTATTCTGGGATCGAGTCTCATTCTCCCTCTCCAATATAATAGATTAGGAATGATGAATGACAAAAAAAAAATATTAATAATAACGAAGTTAAAAACAAAAAACGCAAAACGGTTAATTGGCCAACGGCCGGCCCGTCACGGTCAATTAAGGTAAAAAATCGTTAGTTTTGGCGGTTAAGATCTGTCGATCTCTGATCGGAAGGATAATAAAACCCGGAGTACAGCATAGTCCACACGACCAAGAGCACGCAAGTTTATTTCCTCAAATCGCTGACCCTAGTTTCTCTCTACACTGGCCGTGTGATCAAAGGGGTTTAGAGTCGACCGGAGAAGATGATCGTATGCGTCGCCGTCGTCGGCCACCAGGTCTGCTTATATCTCTCTTTCTCTCTCTTCTCTATCTCTCTCGCTCTCTGCATATATATACACTTATGTATCTGATTCATATCGAGATCTGACAAAATTAATTTGATTTTTCTTGACTAACAGAACAATCCACTTTACATTCAAAGCTTCACTGAGGCTGATGATGCGCTAAAGCTTCATCACATCGTTCATTGCTCCCTAGATGTCGTCGACGAAAGAGGTCTCTCTCTCTCTCTCTCTCAACCTACCATCATTTCAACCATTCTATACCTTTCATTTTTACAAATGCATAATTTTCCAAATTAAACTTGTTATATTTGGTGTTTTTTTCCTTTGACTCGTATTTGAGTTAGCGTTGTAGAGCTTGAAACCATGTCAATTTTCTCGCTGGATGAGAGAGGCGTAAGATCGGTCACTTGAATGTTGCAATTTAGGACGAGTGTTATTGTCTAGGTACTGGAACGACAAATGAAATGCTCGATTGGGCCGTCTTTTTAGATTGCTGCCGTCTTTATTGTGTTATTTCATTTTAATCTGATTGAAACTACTTGTTGCCTAGCCATTTAGTATGATGTTACTTGTTGCCTAGCCATTTAGCTTGTATGATGTAGTTTCAAGCTATAGGGATTTGGGAACCTTAACTATCTTTCCAATTATTCAGTGTGAGTGATAAATGATCTCGTTCAAGGTGTTCTAAGTGACAAATGAGCAGCTCGAGTGGATGTAGAAGGAAGATGCTTCTTTTGTTGCATGCGCATATATCGTGGATATTTTGTACTTGGATCGATACAAAAGTCAGTCTCACGTTTGTTAGAAGGATGTTGCGTCTGGAAGGACAGTATAATGGAGCCACTTCCTTTTGTTTTTTTGGCTGATCCCATGTTCCTTTTAGAATAGAACAACCAAGCTATCTCCGAGATGACCTTCCCTCTTCTCAATCCCAATTTGTAGGACTATCTTTTTAGCTGCCCCAAGAACTGCTAGCCATTCAGGATGAGCCATACTAACTATTCTTTGATTAGCTCCTGTGGGGCTTATTCTCCTCGTGAGAGAGATTAGTTGAACCCCTGAAACTTTAGGAGGAGCCATGTTCTCTATTCTCCACTTGTGTGACTATCTTTTTAGCTGCCCCAAGAACTGCTAGCCATTCAGGATGAGCCATACTAACTATGCTTTGATTAGCTCCTGTGGGGCTTATTCTCCTCATGAGAGAGATTAGTTGAACCCCTGAAACTCTAGGAGGAGCCCTGTTCTCTATTCTCCACTTGTGTGTTTCTGGCTCAATTTTGAACTGTATGTTCCAAGACTTTGGCCTATTTTATTTTTCCTGTTCTTACTTTTCCTTCATCTTTGCTTTTGTGATGGGAGGAGAGGAGTAAACTGCGATCCACAAGTTTTAATAGAGATTACTGGTTTGAGCTTTGGAGAATTTATTAGGGATGAAGATGGCTTTAATCTTATCTTTTGTGTGCTCCCATTGCTATTATTGTTCAAGAGAATTTTGTGTGACGTATTCTTTTTAACTTGAGGAGGGAACAATTTTTTCCTACCTCCTGCCATAGGCTATTGATAGCTAACAGTTTACATGTAGTTACATGCATGTTTCAAGTTAAATATCGGTAAGGTGTGTAGTGCTGTATGGTGACCCCCTATTGTGCAGGTTGACCCCTTTTTCGTGCTTCATGTCTTGTTATCTTTAAGGTTTACCTGATACCTATTCTTGACGACAACGTGCAGGGGACTTGCACTGGATGATACATTCTTTGGTTCTTTAGCTTTGTTTATCAGTTTGTTGAATGTCATCTTAGATTGCATTTTTTGGCTCACCAGGAGACTGATTTTGTTTGTTACAGTAAATAATCCGAAGAGGTCAGGACCAACACTGAATGAGACATTCCTTGGTTTGCTTTATCCGACTGAAAACTACAAAGTGTAAGCATATTCTGCTTTATCTGACAGATGAGAAAACGTTTATGATTGTTCGCAATTTACTACTGGGGTCCATATGATACACTATGAATCTATTGTTGCCATCTACAGGTATGGGTATTTGACTAATACAAAGGTGAAATTTATCTTGGTGACCACAGACCTTGATGTCCGAGATGCAGATGTGAGAAATGTAAGTATTTCCCTTTAAAGTGGAAGGATCCGAGTTTTGTTTCTTTTTTAACCCATGTAATGTGTGCTTGCATGTGCACTATGCCTGGCATAAGATGCCAAAAAACTATGGTGACATAATGCTGATGATCCACAAACTTCATGCTGGACATAAGTTGCCAAAAAACTATGGCGACATAATGCCGATGATCTACAAACTTCATGCTGGACAAATGTGTATCCCTGAGCTGTAGCACTTGGTTGCGTATGTAATTGTTCTTATAATTATGCTTAAGATGGGGCGAGAGCCTTCACATTTTTTCTATTGACTGCAAACAAAGAAGAAGAACATAGAGAACGAGTCAAAGTCAGACTTACCCTTGACGAAATTAATGCAACCATTCTCTTGCTTCAAGAAGAAGTTGTGTTTTCGAAATTGCTGCTTCCGATTTTATAATCCAGTTCATGTTACTGTCCAGCCTGTCCAACTCTCTTGTCATTGTGTTGGATTCTTTAAAAAATTGGATTCAATTGACTCTACTCACTAGAAATCGTCAAAGCACTCCTAAAAAATGCAAAATGATTGGAGTTTCTTGCAATCTAACTAATTTCTGAGCTTCTTAACATCTACTTTCTGCTATTAACCTTGTTTTACACTCGGAAGACTATCAGAGAGCGGCGTGCTTTTCTTCTTTTACTTGCTGGTGGTATTTTATCTTCCAGATATCTGACTTGTGTTGTGTTTTGGTGAAATCTATTGAGTAGTTTTTCAGGAGGTTCCATTCAGCATATGTGGATGCAGTTTCAAACCCATTTCACGTCCCGGGTAAAAAGATAACCTCCAGGACTTTTGCTGAAAGGGTCAGTGGCATTGTCAAGTCGTTTGGGTTGAGTTCAGCTGGGTGAATAATGCTGCTGGAGTAAGGGATAACATTTTCGTACCTTTTGGGAAGTGTTGAAAGCTGCAAGTGTTGGTCCGAGTTTTGCTCAACAGATTAAATCCGAAAGTACATTTGAACAAATTTGTACTGCACGTTGCCTTCTTGAGATCTCAGAATTTTCGTATTGTATCAGAGTATGAACTACAGTCATATTTGTTTCTCTTCTTCTGTATTCATATTATCAAATTTTAACTTCCCTTTCATAAGAGCATCTCCATCGGATCCCTCAAATGGCAAATTTCAGAAAATTTGGGGGATTAGGCATGAAATAAGTGCTCCAGCAATCCCTTAAACACCAAATTTGAGGCAACTCTTCAAAATTTCTCTCTTCAAAGTGTGGTTTTTAGAGGTTAACTTGTTCGCAAAAATCAACAATTCATGGTGTCAAATATCCAGGGACGCACAATAGTGTAAAGTCATTTCTGTCAGGTTGGATTGCTGTGGTGATGATTAGCAATTAGTTGGATGATATCATTTGGCTGACAACAACTCCATTCTCCTATCAATTCTGTTGAACTGATACAATTTCTTTTGAATTTTGATTAAAGCTCTCCATTTTTTTTTGAAAGCTGGCCTTTTGTACTTCATTATTCTGTGCCTAAAGGCCCTACCAAACCAACGCCTGGATCAGAGAAATTTTAGTAATTCGACCAAGTATGTTATTCTCGATGAACATATTCATTCTTCTTCTCCTCAACAAGAATTCAGCTCTTTCACAATCTGCGTTGTGTTAGGGATATGGCTAAGCACGATTAGATTGGGTCATCTTCCAAGTGCTAATGAGCATGCAACATACTCTTCCAAGCACATGTTCCCCTTAATCAAAGGGCAGAAGCAACATAGTTTTCCCTAGATGAAGACATGGTTCCTGCGCACAAAACATTCTCAATTGAAACCATCCAACTTGACCTACTAAGATAGATTTCAAATGACATCCCAGTAACAATTTGGCGAAACAAATCAATAAATCACTCCTAATGCTAATAATCTACACTATTAAAGCAAAGTCGCAATTAAAATTATTGAACTTGCTAGTAAGCTGCAGAAATAGGAGCATTTAAACCACCCACATCAAGCATTGTTTTTGCTGCTGCAGTATCCTTCACCTTCCTTTATATATTGCATATAAACCACCCACTTTTCTTCCACTGAATCAAACATGTCTTGTTGGGCCGTATTAGCAGACATGTCAACGGTATCCACCTTGGTCACCATTTGTGCAGTGTAAGCAATCTGATTTTGCCCACCGGATTTCGATCTCTTTTCCTTTCGACCCTCATATGAAGAACCTGATGCTAACAGCAATTAATGGCAGAGTTTGTCCATCGAATTATGCTGAAAGGAAAGTCAAATAACAATAGCAAAAATAAAAGGTAGAAAACAGAAGTATAGAAGTAACATAAAGATAAAAGAGGAAAGACAGAAATCAGCATGAAAGCAGTCTGCATAGTTTAACAACAAAAGCAGAAGTAACACAGCAGTAGCTTCAAAACTCGTCATCATCTTCCTCAGCTATATGCTTTGCAAGCTCTTGCTCTTGTTGTTGCCTCTCCCTCCTCTTCTCAGCACTTTCTTTCTCCTTATCGGAGTTTGGAGGAAATCGAAGAGCACGCACAGCTTCATTATGCATATTGAGGCAGAAAGCAATCCTGGAGTTGAAAGCAATTTGAGGCTCATTCGTAGAGTAGACATCCCCAGTCTCTTTTGAAACCATCCACCCACTTGCATGATCCAGTGTGGCATCAATGGCGCCATCTCGGATCGCTTTGGCAACAATACTCTCAGCATCAGCAACAGGATTTTCAGAGTCCAGTCTCAGCTTTTTGGCAACATCAGTAAGGGAGATACGCGAATACGAAATGCTGATGTTGCGTAAGCCAGTCCTTATAACATTGTGCCGCAGCCTAACAATTAAGTTCTGGGTCCCATCAGTGCTAAAAGTAGTGGAGAACTTCTCAGCAACAGCTTTGAACAGCTCCAGATCTCCAACTCGAACAGCCTGAAAAATGGACACATCAGGTTAATCAGCGGCAAAAGCTTCGGAGTTAAACACGAGACTTTTAAACCTTGGAGACCATAATTCAAATCTATCGATATCAACCAGTAAATTTTACTTTCGAAAGTAAGCGTTTGGAACGTCGAACCCACACAACCACAACTGTAGTGGGCCGAATATCATATGAATCTGACCATGGGCCAACTAATTTGGGCTGAGTAGCTACGACCAAGTTGAGAGCCATCGTATCCGATGCACCGACCAATCTTGGGCTGAGTGAACACTCATCTTGCTCGGAATGGCCCAGACAATCATGGGCCGAGTGAACATTCATCTCAGCTTGGAATGGCCCATTGGGTAGGGAAGTCTTAGATGGGCCGAGCGTATCTTGGGCCGAAGACCAAGGATCGACCCAGCAATGAAGATCAGGTATCAAGACCCGTTTGGGCCGAACAGTCATAGGCCGAAGGAACTGGCCCAGACCGCTCCGTATGGATCCAATACGAGTCAAAGGACTCTCCAGGTCTGGTGGTTTCGGTTCGGACCTAACCAACCCAGGGAGACAGACAGAAGTTTACTGGAGCACATGGAAGGTGCTACGTGACACATGAGCGGAAGCTTCCAGAACCTTCTAGAAGGATAACGTGGCAGAGCGTCATTGGACGTGTCACGTGACCGAGGCGGTTGCTAATGATGTCATGCACTCGTGCCAAGCACGGGAGACTTGGAGAAGTACATCATTGCCTATAAATACTAGGCTAGTATTTATAGGCAATGATGTACTTACTAGGGGAAAACCCTAGAGAGGTACATAGTTCTTAGATTTGAAACTCTCTCTCTCTCTCTCTCTCTCTCTCTCTCTCTCTCTCTCTCTAACTTGATCGTCAAAGTGCCCTCCGGTAAGAAGCCAGGGTGGCACTAATGCCCTCCGGTAAGAGGCCGGCGTGGCACTAGCTGGTTGTTCAGAGGTCGTAAGTTCAAGGAAGAGGAAGGAGCTTCTGACTCGCGTTGAGGAAGAACCACCGCGGAATCACCCCCCACAACAACCAAAACCGCAAATCCCTTCTTTTGGTCAGTATTTTTCCACAGAAAACTTTTCTAGTTCGCTCAGCTATGAGAAAATGGAAAAGTAAAAAAAGATGGACTAAAGATCAAAGGCTTGGAAAATCTGTTTCTAGGTCATTTCATTTTTAGAGATTCTTTCCCCCAGTTATTCAAAACGAACCTGAATAGTAACAAAAACTTCATCTAAACTCGAAATAGTTCACCAAAGATTAAAAAACTCCCCAAGAATGTGCTTTCAGAGTTCCCAACAGGCAACAGGGAAAAGCCTATGCCTTTTCTTACCCTTACCCTTTTCTTTAATGAAGTCTTTTACAACTTTCCAAGCCTTGATCCCAGGAGAACGAAATGTTAAGGCAAATACAAAAACATTCGAGGAACCAAGACTCACATTTGTAAGCTCAAAGTAAGGCCTCAAAGCCTTCTCCATGCCCTTCTGCATAAACACAGTCCTCTCGGGAATTTCTCCAAGCAGAAGGCGGACTATCACTGCCCACTTATTGCATTGTACCCGGAACCCAAGAGCTGCAACAGGGGCCTTCCGAGCAGCCTGCAGTAGCGACTCTTTTGCATCTGTATACTCTAATTGTATGGTCCTTATCTTTCCAAGATAAAAGAGATAGCGACAAAACTGCAAGAGGAAATAGTCAGTGTGAGAACAAGGATATCAAAGAGCATGGACATTTCAACAATGCAGAAACTGGGAGGACATGGGAATAACTACTGTTTAAAATATAGAGAACCACACAGAAAGAGGGGTACCAAACAAGGACCACAGTCGGACTGAGGCAACTGTTCCTTATAAAGCATAGAAGGCTGTCCAAACCATATTCTTAACTAAGATGTTTAATAAAATTGCACTAAGGTGATAAAAAAGCTAAGCCAAATAAAAGATTAGTCTTTAGTACTATCTCAGTGGATAAGGAATTCTTTTGGCAACTAAAAAAGATGCCAGAGCCAGAAGTCTTGTTTCACATTCATGCACGCTTAAGGGGCTTTGGCAAGTTCAAGACTTAATTTTACTTGGTGCCTTGAGACATTTTTTAAGCATTATTGCAATATTTTATTATCATACTTGCTTCCCTTGCCTAAAATTCATGAATCTTGTACATGAAGACATTACCTGAAATTCATAATCTTTATGTCAACAAACCTCATTTATGTCTGTTTTCCAAAGCTTTCGATTATCTCAAATTCTAAACACTTTCATCAGTTATCCTCGAAGACATAGAGTCATTCTAACAAACCCCAATGTAACGTAGTGTGTTCTGTTCAACATCTGCAAACCTATTGAGAATTTGTATCCCCTTTACAATGCTAAATCTCTTTCCATAGAGATTGGTTTGCCCACAAATGTATGAATCATAATAGGAGTTACCTGCTGATTTGAATGTGCTTCAAAACGAGGTGCCTTTGATCTCAGCTTCTCTGCCTGATCAAACAAGTTGTAATGGAGGTAATTTCGAAGTAGCAGGTTAAGGAGTGTTTCCTGCAAAATGCCACTGTATAAGGACGGGACAACACAATTACAGCATCAGTAAATTGCTGATTTCATTTTGAAACAAACCTGACCCAGCTCATCATGGCGCAATGTAGCAATCCGGTGCAAAGCAAGGAGATTGCTGTTAATGCAAGAGAGTCAGAATAGGAAAAGGAGTGATTAGCAGACGCCGGGACATAGATAATAAGACTATCAGATGTTTTCAAGAAACTCACCCCCGAATTTCAGCAAGATCGCCAGTGAGCTCATAGCTGAGAGAGTAATAGAAGTAGAGTCTAGCGGCAAGAACATCAACAGTACGCCTATTTACATTCTTGAGACGGGCAATACTTGCTGACGAGCATGCTTTAGCCTGTAGGACAACATTAATAAGCAAGAAGTAATGATAAAAAAAATTATCCACTAAGTGCAGAACACGCAATATCACTTGACTGCAACGTACTATTTTGTACCTCATTGTATAGCTTTTGATCAATTAAAAATATTAGAACAAGCAAATAGCAGTAAATCTCAAACTCAGGCAAGGAGTGCTTCACGGGAGCTGGGGTTGCAGATGTTGCAGTATCAACTTCCATATCAAGCTCATCCTCCTGCAAACAACATGAAACTAGCAAAATTAATAGTACAAATATAAAAAAATATTGGCAGATATGCAAAGTACGAGGAAAAGGGTTAACAACCAATGGCTAGCCGTTTCTACGGCCCTATATAATCGATTTAGTCAATGAATTTAGATTTTTCAATGTTTCTACGTTTCTATGTAATCAATTAGTCAATGTCTTTAGATTCCTTCTTCGAATTCTGCCCTTGTGAACTAGACTTGACCTCACCTACCTTCGTGCCCTGACTAAGATCTTGGAAGAAACAAGTAAACAGCCATCAGTGTGGTACTTGTATCCTACGATACCCAGCATTAACAGACAATCCTACTTTTTCTAGAGCTAAATGGAAGAAAGGAATAGTCTCCAAAACATAAACATGAGATTTTTTCGCTGTGTTGAGTTAGCATTGGTGTTTCTAACTGTTTGGACGATTTCTAAAATACTAGAAGTCTAGAAGTTACAAAAACACTACAACAAAATCCACAAGATTAAGCGAATAATGCGATCCCTGTTATCTTCATGCAAACAATTTAATCCAACGTGTCAAAAGTTCAAGAACTGGAGCACTACCTTGGGAAGATAAGACGATAGCCGACTGTGAGCCTCGGATCCAGGCACAAGAGCAAAATTCAAGAAAGAATGTAGCACAGAAGCCTTCAGCTTCCGCCTCAATGCAATGGTTAGGCGAATAGCACGAACAACCCGACGAACCTCTCGGGCATATGCGCCAGTCTCGATTAAAGATGCAATCTCCTTCAATTCTGAAAACTCAAATGCTTAAATGTCTATACTGTAGGTTTGTTCCTCACCAAGCATATACAGAAGATGTAAAATTACTAGTTTTGTTCCTCACGGACATATATAAAAGATGTAAAATCACTCTCTTTAATACTTACGCTGAAAAATAGAAGGGCCAGTTGAAGTAACAGAATTGGAGGGAGCTGCTTGTTGCTCTTTCATTTCCACATCTTGAGTCATCTTGCAAAAACGCTACAAAACCAACAACAAAAATATCACCCAACAGACGAATAGAAGTTGCGAAATTGTTAAAGAAAGTATATTCCAGATCAAATGACCTCAAATTGCCAGATGAAAAGGTAGTCGAACTCGTCTTGATCCGAAACGATCGGACAAGGAGAAGATAGGGAGCTTGCTTTCTTTCACTGCAAGTCAAAAATTGAAATCTTTAAGACGAACAATCGTGCAATATAATTGTGAGTAGTATAATAATACAGCTGCTTGTAAAAGAAGAAAATCGGGTTCAGAATCGAACCTTTGATTCCTTGATTGTGATTAGGGAAACCCTTGATTTATGGGGTTCTACTCTCTCAATTTTCCCAACACTGGCATAATTCGAAATAAAGACGACGGCTAATCCAGTTCCGAAAAGACGACGGCTAATCCAGTTCCGAAAGTTAAATACACACTACCCCCTCAATCTTTCTTCTAATTTTTGCTCGATTTCAAACAATTTTTTTTACACAGTAGTAGGGTTTATGAAAAAACCCTTTATTTTTCTTTTCTAGATATTTTTGGGGAACGTTTTTTGTATCCATACATTTTTCGTTTTTTACATCATACATTGTCTACTTGGAGTGTCACTTGTCTTCTTGAGACGAATACGAAAATAAGACTGTCTTTTTTGGTTTTCTCAATATTTTTTTCAATTTTAATTCATATGTTTATAACTTTTCTATTCTTCTCGTCAAGCCGAACAACATAATGTATAATTTGCCATTCTTATATAAATAAATAAACACTAACAAGACCGTGTCAAAACTCGCCAGGAAGTTGGGCCACGGCCCAAGGGTATACCTAGACTATGAATCGCCACAACTTACCACTTCAGTTCAACCTACTTGGAAGCGTGGGATTTTTGACTTATGTTTTACGGCCTCGTTTGATTCAGGGATTAAAAGGCTGGGATTGGATACCATGCGTCTAATCCCACACAATCCCGTGTTTAGTTCCCGAAAAGCACCTGGGATTACTAATACCGGGACTAATTTAGTCCATATACGTGGGGTACTAATTTATCCCATGGGGGGGTGGGATTGTTTTGTCCGGGATAAAACACACGGAAGGAAAAGTCCATTAAATTGCAAAAATGCCACTCAGCTCTCATCATCTTCTTCTCTTTATGTCACGCCTCCTCTCTCTCTCTCTCTCTCTCTCTCTCTCTCCACCAGAGCTCCTCCGAGATCGAAGACTCAATGAATCACTGGAGACGATGGAGAATCACTGGGTCTTAACCATAAATTGGGTTTACTCGTTGCTCTGAGATCGATTTACTCGGAGAATCACTGGGTTTTAACCATAAATTGGGTTTTGTTGAGAATCGAACCCTTTATTGCGAATACTCGTTGCTCGTTGCTCTGAAAATTTGTAAATGTGCTATTTTTGGACATTTTTTATGGTGCATTTAATTGATTTGATGTGTTACCTCTAATGTTGTAGATTAGATGTGGAAGCACTATTTCAAGAAAAAGTTCACTTGGTTGGCAGGGTAGTGTTGTAGTCAATATTAAGTATGATTAGTTCAAGCCCAAGTTGTTAACTACAATAGTTAAAAGGGAAATGATAGTGCCAAAACCATTATTGTTTGTGTCAAAACTATAGTGCACAAAAGACTTGTTCCTTGCACATAGTACAAGTATTTTAAGCACTACATTTTTGGCACAAACAAAACCTGTTTTGGCACAAACAAAAACAGTTTTGGCATTAACAACACCCTAGTTAAATACTTCCTCAATCCTCTTTTTATAATGGACTATTCTATTTTGGGGAACAGTGTACTTTACCAGCACTTTCTTCTCGAAAACCAACAAACAAAACGAACATCTTTTTAAACTTCCAAAGCATTAGCCTAGCAGTAGAATAAACAAAGCTGTACTCGTATGAATTATTTAAAATCGGTTCATTGTGCAACAAACACGAGCTTGAACAATGCGCAAACTCATTTACCGATGCCTATTCGAACTCAGCTTCATAAAGTTTGCAGATAGCCCAATTAAAGTTAATTCGAATTGAAAGACAAATAAGTAAATTATACCAACTCAGAATTTGGCTTATTTAGGACCCGTTGGCCATCCTCCATGCAACTAAACCAAAGGCCTGCAAATTTTTAAGACCGCATTTTCGATGTTTAAATGCAATAAGTAACTAAAGAACATGGACCCAACTACCCAAATCACGAATTTGATCACCAGTTTTCCCCTCATCAAATTACCCAAACAATAAAAATAATGCTTAAGGGCCCAAATCCTCATCCCAACCGATCACACCAATAAGTTGGAAGTACCACAAAATAGAGGCTATCAAACAATTAATGCCACAGTTTTGTAATTGGAGAACCAAGGGAAAACATCAACCAAAAACAACTTCACGCAGCTACATATATGATTGGTGATTGCTCAATTTTTTGAACACTTGTAACGACTGCGTGTCTGATTAAGCAGCCATATTTTTTTGCCGCGAGTGACAGTCACACCTTCGCATGAGGCAAAAAAACTGGAACACAACGAAGATGTCGGACCACTTTTCCACCATCTCCCTGGGCCCAACAGAAGAAAACATGATTTGCAAACCACCATGCTATCTGCTGTCAGGAAATTTGGCCTCATAGTTCTGGGGCAGCTGCATAAACATTAATACAATTAGTTTTCACAAGAATATTTGAGGAATAGAGTAATGAAAACCATACTTGACTTGAAGCATAAGAAATAGAATAAACAACATATAAAAGTACCATGAATGTTGCAGTGATCATCTTGCCAGCAAACCATCTCCCATGGAGAGAACGCTGTGCACCTATTGCAGATTGTGTATTTTCAAAACGCAAGTATACAAACCCAGCAGTATTCCTGTTTGCCAAAGAAAATGGTGCTCAATGCTACGAAATAAACCCTTCATCTGTAAGCGTATGCTATAAAAGATTTTCAACCCACAAGGAATAAACTATGATAAAAAGGGACATTTTGGTAGGTTACAGTGTGAGTTCCCCAAAATGGCATATGTATCTTTAAGATGGCAAAACGATTTGAAAAAGGATGTATCAGCAATTCTCTAATCTACAACCAGAGCCTATTCTGGTTAGTAAGTAGATTGCATATTGTCCAAGAACTAAATCATTATAAATATTCCATACTCCTATTTGTTGTTCATTGAAAAAAAAAAAAAAGGAGCAAGCCAAGAAGGCTAGAACAACTCCCTTAGAAGGTGTCTTGTGAAACAGGTAATCAATGTATTACCAGAGATTGGCAAGGTTCCTTATCAGAACAATGTAAATCCAGGTGAGTTATGAGTTACAAAAGGAACTAATTACATATAAACAAAAGGTCTGATCACATGTAAGGAAAACAAAAGTGGATATGACTTATGAGAAAATACACCACAGGAGTACTAACTTGTCGACATAGATATGTTTAAGTGCTCCAAACTTTGAGCATTCATCTTGAACATCTTCTTCAATATCCAGATCGAAGTCTGGTACAGTCTACCAAAACAAAATGAATTAGGCATAGCGAATAATAGCATCAATAAAAAATAAACCTGCAGAAGAGTTTGTATATGAACCTCTAATTTTGGATCAAACATGTTCTTCAACAATAAACACTCGCTAGGGACACCAAGAATATCAACGGAAGGAACAGTAATAGGAGGAATTGAAAGACCACCACCAGGCAATCCACCAAGTGCAGGATCAGAAGCCTGTACAAGAGGATTAACAATGGGAGGAACTGAGGGTGCCGCACCAAGAATTGGCCCCGTAGGCAAGGCAAGACCAGGGTTGTTAACAACAGGGTTGCCTAGTGAACCAGCAACGCTGCAATGATGGGAGATGCAAGATGTAAGATCCGCTAGATCGATTTGAGGAAAATTAAATTTTTGGTAAAACCAAACCTTGAAGTAGAACCACTACGATCCAACTTCTGCATAAGGAGTGCCCTTGAGCATGCATTTAGAGCCTGCAAGACATTTAAATCAAGGAGCCCACCAGAGCCATGAGTCAAGATGAGTATAATAGATCATAAGACACGATTATGACAAGTGAATGCACTCTGATACAAACGCTATAGAAGCAAATAAAGCTGCATATGCGACACAGGATAGGAAAAGAAAAAACAAGGTGGTGAACCCCAAACAATCCTGCCAACAACTGCTCAATGGGTTGTGGAAAATAAACATATAATATCAAAAATAATAATAATAATAATTTCAATCACAGATTTCAACACGTTTTCCGATATCAACGCATTTTATGCACATTAACCAATACCTTAAGAGCGGTCATTACGCATTACCATTCCAGCAAACATTGATACGACTGGGACAATTCACTGTAGTGTTTCGATGGAAGTCAACAAAGCCAACAAATCAATGACTACAAGATATGCTCAAAGAAGTACAAGTTCAATTAAGTACCACCACTCCTGTTGTGATTGTTATCCATGCACATCCCATCCGACACGAGTTGTTAGAATAATGCCGATTCCTTCTCGGTAAATTTTTTAAACACAAATGAGCCCACTGGCACTAAGAACAGTATAATTTCACAAAGTTTTCCTTGACAAAATAACTGCAATTGTGGCAGTACCAAACAAAATCCGTGGAATGATGGCATGTAATAAGACTTGTGTGACAATCTATGCAAGTTGCCAAGAGAAATCCCCAAACAAGGGTACATCCTCCAAAAAACAATAACTTAGGGCATTATTAATTCCACGGACAAAAAAGATATGCAATGCAACCTATTCTGAGTGAGTATACGAATTATGAAAGACCAGTTAACTTTCTTCCTCAGAAAGGGAAAGGAAAAAAACTAGTCGCATTCCTAGCGTCATTACTAACCAAACCACCGCCTTCATCATCATCAAAATCACCAGCATTAGTTCCAAAATCTTGCATTCCAGGTTGATCTGTAACTGCTGAAACCTGCAAAGACAAATAAAGAAGATAAAAGTGGGAATCAAAGAGGAGAATTCAAGGTAAGGAGTTTTACCGAGTACCCCATACACCAAAGGACAAACATGAAAGAAAAATGAAACCTAGAATGAAATCAGAAATAAGACAAAGGTTTAAGGACAATCACCAGAAAATTCACCAAAAACTCGGGCCTTTTGGTGTCAATTTTTTGACACTATTATCCTCTCTTGAAACAGAAATGATGAAATCAAGAAAACAGCTCATACTCGAGCAAGCAATTAAGCCACTTCTTAAGTTCTAAACTTCTTATCGATCGGCATTAAGTTCTAAATTTTCAATTCTATATGCTAGTACAGCTGAACTACTGAGTGTAAACAAGTAAACTTCCACAAACAAATAATATCTCTCCTGAGATTATTCAAAACCTCTAGCTAGTACGAGAGCGGAACTTTGAATACAACCTTGTTCCCATTATACATATGAAAGTTCAATAAATGTAAAAGCTTGGACTCTTCTGGCTTAGCACATGATATCCAAAGAAGCTTCAGATTGCAACTCTTAATGTAGGTAAATGAGTGAAAAGACATCAGAACTGGAATCACCTTTATTACTCGACCAGCAATTTCCAGCTGTCCGTTTAGACTCTGTGCAGCTCTAGCATCTTCAAGACGTGCAAACTACAACACAATCATTTAACTTTTCAGTTGTAACCTAATTGAAATCCAGTATGACCTCTTAGAAGGTCACCATTTAGTAACTTCAAAAACATCATGTATCAAATATCATGTTTTGCAATAATTTTTCAATACAGCCTTACCCACCTGCACAAAACCAAAACCTTTGCAATTCCCAGCCTCATCAGCAGGCAACTGCACCAGCTCCACAGCACCGAAAGGTTCGAAAACCTTAAAAGAAGAGGGGGAGGGGTTACCACAGAACTAGATGGCCTATACGGGTATACCATCTTAGGAAGAGAGTATGTATCGACGGCCTTTCTAGAAACAATGAGAACTCTATGACAAGATTAGGTAGTTTGTCCTTAAGAAAGCGACAATAATTTGTACCTGACGAAGTTGATCCTCTTTCATGTTAATATGCAGATTGCCAACATAAAGCCTTCTGGCGCCCCCTGAATATGGGCCTATACCACCACCTGTTGCCCCAGCTGTGGCCGTGGTAGACTGAACCAGATTTTTTTCAGCTTCTGATGGTTTAACCATTACTGGCTGACCAAGAAGGGGCTGGCCAGAGAGTGCTATTGCCATTGGGACTGACATTACATCAAAAAATTCAATATATCTGCAAAGAAGCCGCATTAGCATCAAGATGGTACCAAAAAGGGGAAATGAACAACAGTTGGAGAAGGAAATAGGTGTGGAAGAGCAATTAAACTTACCCAACTCCCTTGGAACGCCTTGAACTGCGGTCCATAATAAGGCGTACATCTCTCACCTAGAACGCAGATCAAAGATATTAGGGATAAACATTATTCATGAAACAACACGTTACAACTCCAGTGCACCACAAGAGGCAGCCTGCAGATAGGTCTCCAAGAGATGCCTCTGATCATTGACCAAATGCAACAACTTGCATAGTACTCATGATTTCAATACACAAATTGATGAGAAAATGTATACATTTACCCAGCTTCAAAACTGAGACAATGGCTGAGTTTCAAACTTCAAACGTGGAAAGATCTAGGAAAAACTTCAATCAGCCATTTGATTCTCTATAGACCGATTATGGAAACTTCCAGTTTCTTATCACTAAAGCTCCATATAGTTTTTAATTCCATTTTTAAAATTCCATCGGGTTTGACCACGAAACCATCAAAGTGGAGCTTTATAAGGAAGGTTGGGGATTGGGGTGGGGGACTATTCAATAGCTTGGCACACATTGCTGGGCCCTATTCTAACAGCCTAAGATTTTTGGACACTTGGTAACTTAAGCCTCTTTAGAGTCTTTCCATTTCCATTAAGCATTTGAGAAATGGGCTCAACAATATATATCAGCTATTCAATACCCTCCCTCACCCACAGTCTTGCACGTGTAGATGCAAATATTCATAGATAAATCAAACCAAAATACAGTTGGGAGAAGAAGAATGCAAACGAGAAACAAATGCAAGCAGACAGACTTGAATCCAAGACCTCTATCAAGCTGAGCTCTGATACCATATTTAGTTACCAATTATCCCAAATGCTTAAGTTGTAAGGCATGAGCCCAGCACTGAAATCAAGCTATTCAAAAACTATTTAACAACAGGGGACCAACCCACTAAGGCCCTCATATCTCACAATTTCCAATATATTGTGGAGTGAAATAGGAATTGAACTTAGTAAGATTCAATAAAAACAAAAAAAAAAAGTCTGATTGCAGACATCATCTAAAATCTAAAGCCTTAGAAAGACTAAAAGGACTAAGAGTACACCTTCCCAGCTCTTGAGAAGAAATCATACACATCCCTTTCATCTGCCTTGAGAGATATCTGCCAAACATTGTAAAAATTCTTATGTTGTCCAAGTGCAAGTAGCAAAGAAGTCAAAGCAATGCAAATGGGAGTCCATAGCATTACGATACCTGATAAGCAAAAACAGTCCGCTGATCTCGTTCAGGATCAGCCTCAAGCTCAGCCACTTCTTCCTTTTTCTCTTTATGCCGCCTGCAGAAAATAACAATCTCAAATACTATCTACCTTTCTTTAATCCGACTCTCCTTTGGTTAGAGAAGGTGTATCGAAGTGGAATGATCAAAATGGACTACAACTTTATAAAATCCATTTGCTCCTTGAAAATGACACTACTTGACAGTGAAATTCCTCAAGTTATTAAGGAAGAGAAAGAAGAACGGAAGAATAAAAAAAGCTATCCCAAAATGATAGAAAATATTCTCCAGTAGGCGTATAATGACCTGCCGAAACCATCTAACATAACCCTGCAGGCAATTGCACCAATAGTTAATATAATGGAACCAATCTATGCAGCTGGAATTATAACATCATTCGCTACATTCAATGAGAAGAAATTGGAAGATTGGTTGAAATTGGAAGATTGGGACTAATGAAATATGTGATCCAACTACGGGCAATGACTTAATAACGGATTTGCCTCTTCTACAAACAACCTAATCTTCAAAGGGAACAACATCACGGAGTCAAAAAAAAGGCACCATAGGAGGAGAATACGAATAGTTGAAAGCACATCTGTGTGGAGCCTGCTAAAATTTTATATTAAATAGCAAAGAGACACATGCTTAGAAAACCTAGAAAACCAAAATGGACAAAAACCAACAGAAACCTGAAACAAAATCTTCTTATGTCGTAAGGACCAAACATAACTTGATGTATTTGACTTCGCATCACCATTATACAGACGGAAGTCACAATACGCAGCTCACTTGAAAGAGGAATACGCATTAAGCAGCAAAAACAAATAATAACTTAGACATACGATAAAAAATAAAAATAAATAAAAATACCAAGACAATATACTGACTACAGGACTCGCAAAATGCATGGACTACTTTGTCGAAAGCAAACCTCTATGACTTGAGGAAAAAATCTGACGTCTGAAATATACAGCAGAACGCAACTACTAAAAATTTAAACTCATATAATAACCAGTTAAGGCTTATTTAACTTAAGTTGCTAGGAAAAACAAGACAACTCTACCCCAAAAAAATCACAAGTATGCTAGTTTTAACGTTAGACCTCTAGGATGAGAAAACAATTAAGTAGGAGTCTAGGAGACAATGGATAAAAGGTCTCAATTCAACATAATATTTTTAGATTTCGGATTTCCAACCCCTTTGCTAATATACCTATTGAAAGAAGGTTATAGCAGAAAAACAAGGAATTTTATAGGATATAAAAATATTGGCTGTGAAAAGATGCCCACAAAAGCTCCTTCATATAGATTTTGCTCAAAAGAGCCAAAACATTGATGCAGTGTAAAAAGGACAACAGAAATGGTTAAACTTGAACTGTACAAAAACCTCCCACAGAGACAACTATTGGTCCAAAGAATCCCATAACTTTCTAACATGTAGGCAGACCATCTTCCTATTGTTTACATGGCCTGCATAAAGAATATTATATATATTGTGGCCAGTGATGCAGCCAAGTGAATAATGATTTTCCACAAGCATCGGATTATGAAGTGCTTCTGTTAAGCAAAGCCCATCGATCCCTCACCAGCATTTCTGCAACAGAATGAATATAATTAACAACTAAGATCAGAGGTGGAGGACAACAAAAATCATAAAACTGATACCACCACCCCAGTTAAGACCTCCAAAGAGTCTAGAGAGGAACATTTAAACCCGTGACCTGAGTTCCTGAGCCTGGCTCAGTTGCCAGAATCACCATCCGAAGATTTCTCTAGCATATCTGCGAGTCCCCAAAATCGTTCAATATTCAGAATTTTTAGCACTAAATAACAAAACTAACTAGATCTGACTCAAAAACTATTAGGGACAAAAGTCCTTTGGATCGCTGCTCAAAACCTGTTAAGCGAACCAAACCTTAAGTCTCTAGTCAGAAAACAGGAGGAGAAAAACATATCAGGCATAAACAGCAAGAATTATCTCCTAACTTGGACGTGCTTCAACTTAGAGATGGGAAATTTCCAGCCAATTGCACTATACAAAGGGATTTAGGTTTATTGGACAATATATCTAGTCAGATAACTTTCCAAATCCTACTAAACGGTTTAACAAAGGGCAAAAGCCAGCACACTAACCAGTGGAGCGTCCCCACAAAGTCATTATTTGTGTCCAAAGACAACAACCCCAGAGATTTCCTCCAAATTGATCACTATATGCGTTGACACGAGACATAGACTCGACGGAACATTTCTCTTTCCAATCCATCAACTCAAAAGATGTACACTAATTTTAGAGGTCTTTGTAAATGGTTACTATCGAACACAACCAAAAAGGTTACTAACCATTAGAAAAGTCAAATGGAAACTATTGCATCAGAACTTCAAAATAGGGAAGTAAAAAAGTACATAAGGCTAGGTCCACAGAGATTTAAATTTCAAGAAACTAATTTTTTTTTAGCATCAAATGGTGTGTTACATAGGCTCTTCCCAATGTACTAAGTATCCAGGTATAACAGTTGATACTTCAGTAGAAAACATGGAGTGTGTCTGGACTCCACCATGTGTAATTGGATATCCACCAAGCAGACATTTAGCAATTCAAACTTCCCATATAACTATTGTACACTTCCGTCCTATTGTATGAATACCTATAACACTTTGTCAACATCATTTTGGCCAAGAAAAGAGCCAGTAGTGTATTAACAATGTGATGACTTTGCCTTATCCCCCATGTCAATCCGACACCTAGACGCAAAAATGCACCCAACACTGTACTTAAGTCCAAGTAAAGTAACACATAATATGAATTCCATGGAATGTGCCAAAAGCAGCATGACTATGGTCCGAAAGAAAAGTTAAATGGAGTCCACTTTCCCATTTTGCTTATTTGAGGGTTAATCTAAGGCCTTCATGTAAGTGCAACAGATAATAAAGTTGTCTTCCCCTTTGTAATCCAAACTTTTGGTGCTCCAACATATGGTGAGGGTTAATCTAAGGCCTTCATGTAAGTGAAACAGACAATAAAGTTGTCTTCCTCTTTGTAATCCAAACTTTTGGTGCTCCAACATATGGTGAGAAGGATGTGCACTGAAAAGATAAGTAGGAGGAATGTGTGCACAATTTTTATTCTTCACTTGATGTGGCTTACATGGCGAAAGAGAACCGACATCATTTTGCTTGTGACTATCTTGTGTAGGGATAAGGGAGAATGTATCCTCCTTTGACAAATTTCTAGATTTGATAGATCGTTTTTATACACACGGAAGTTCATAGGAGCCTTTTTTGTTAATTGATTTCCTTTTGTACTCGGGTGGCATTCCTTTTATTCGATAGTTTATATTATCATTTACTTATCATTAAAAAAATGAACCTCAAGAGGACTAGTGAAGAAAATAAACTCATGCCACAATTTCTGACATAACAAACACAAAATTGTCGATTGGGAATTACATGGGTACTGTTATTGTTATCGTAAATACAAAATCGTCATGCGAGATCAATTCAATCATGACCTGTTAAACTTAATTCCCTAGAGGTTCTACACAGAAAAAATGGAACTTTCTGCATGTTAAACAATACTTGACTTGGATATCAACAATTTTGAAATAAAGACCTAAATATGCAATACCTGTTTTCTTTATGCTCCCTCTCCCATTCCATTTCCTTGTTCTCCACCTTATCCCAACTTCTCTCTCCATGTTGCTCGTCGCGATGCCTTTCTGAATGGCTTCTACTTCGTCGTGATTGCTCGCGCTCTCTATCTGTCTCCTTCTCATTATCACGATTACCCACTCTTCTATCCTTGTCACGGCCACCATCTCTATCTCGGTCCCTATCTTTATTCGTGTCCGGGCCCCACTGTCGATCCTTCCCATTCCTGTCCTCTCTATCTCTATCTCTATCTCTATCTCTATCCCTGTCTCTACCTCTATCCCTATCCCTGTCTCTACCTCTATCCCTATCCCTATCCCTATCCCTATCCCTGTCCCCGTCTCTATGTTCTCGGCTACTTCTGGGTCGGTTTCTATCACTCCTTTCTGCATCTCTAGGGGACGAACGGTGTCGCGATGAGCCCCTCTCCCTGTCACGGTCGCGAGATTCCTCTCCAGATTTTGATCTCTTTGACCGTTGATCTGAATCATCATCATTCCTATCACTTTTGTGCTTTGAACTCCGGCTACGTCCTCTCTCTCCAGATTCAAGAGTTACTGCCCCATCATCCACTGCTTCCTTCAGTTTTTGAGGTTCCCCATTTCCCACGGTCTTCTCCAAATAATCATATTCATCAAACTCCATTGACCAATCTTGATTTCAAACAACTCAGAGACAGACTATGGGCTACGCAGACAGACTCCTGTTGTCACCAGATATGAAAATTAGACATAATTATTCCCAAGGGAAATTGACTTTGAGAAGTGAAATATAAACATAAGTATAGGTGTATACTTGAACAACTGGTTAACTTCCGGGCCCTGGAGGCTGGCCACTACAGGTTCGCCTAAGCAGTAACTCAGGGCCCCGGATTACAAGCCGAGGTATACGTAAGCTGGCCCACCCAAATATAATGTTAGAGAAAACATAGACACACGCATAGACACTGTCACACATACTTAGACTCGTGATGCAACCATTATTAACCTGAAATAGAGACGAAGAGGAGCTTTCCAGCAGATTAAAATCTGTATTCAAATGATTTTGCCTCCAGCTTCAGCAGTACTAATAGCCAAAATAAGACTGCTAAACCAAGGAAAAAACAAAGTGTGTCCTTCAGACTAACAGAAAAGTTACCATGGAAACTTTTCGAGGGAATACACTGAAGGAAATTTACTGGAAAAAATGTGATTAAACAAGAAGAGCTCAACTCCGTAGCGAGTGTACGCAGTACCAACTTTAACTACACTCGTCAGAACATATTAAGGACGGCAATTGACAAACGATGAAACAGCATAATCAAAAATAAAATTGGTATTTGCACATGAGATGATGAAAAAGGCAAACGGGGCAAAGGATTTCTGTTTGAATCTCTTAGATTTACCTCTCAATAGCACAAGGCTCTAAAACGTTGAGGAAAGAAGAAATAGAGCGTGTCCGAATCAAATCGTTGATGAATCTTTACTTATGGATCATCAACTTAGGGCAAAACACTACAAAAGATTTTAAGGAAATTCACACTGCTTCCTTAGTTTTCAAGGTTCCCTATTTCACACCGTCTTCTCCAAATAATCATATTCATCAAACTCAATTGACCAATCTTGAAATCAGACAATCCAGAGACAAATCATGGGCTATGTAAACAAATTAACTCCTGTTGTCACCGGATTTTGAAAATTAGATATACGAGCTCCCAAGGACGATGGACATTGAAATTGAAATATGAACATAAGCATAGGTGCATACATAGTCAACCAGTTAACTTTGGGGGACTAGAAGCTGGCCACTGGAGGTTCGCCTAAGCAATAACCAATGTTCTAAAACTCGCTAGGCGCTAGTCGGGCGGAGAAGGGGTGCCTAGGGTCTAGGTGCAGACTAGTTGGCCGCCTAGCGACATAGGCGGGGACTAGGAGCCGACTAATCGGCTCATAATCTTGGTGTTGGAACACCTCCTAGCGCCTAGGTGGGGACTAGTCAGCCTCCTACAGGCAATATATAATCAGAGCCCCGGATTACTAGCTGAGGTATACTTAAGCCGTCCCAAATATCGTGGCATGAAAAAAGCATAGACACCCACAAACACACAGTGTCATACTTGGACTCATGATGCAACCATTATTAGCTCGAAATAAAAGACAGAGGAGCTTTTCAGCAGAATAAAATATGTATTCAAGTGATTTTTGTATCCAATTTTAGCCATACTAACAGCCAAAATAGGACCGCTAAACCCAGAAAAATAAAATGTCTCCTTCAGACAAACATCAAAGTTATCATCAAAAAACCTTTTCGCGGGGAAAAAAAAAAGAGAGAGAGAATGAAGTTTACTGTAAATAATGTGATTAAAACAAAAAGAGCTCAACTCCGTAGCGAGCATACACAGTATCAGCTTCAACTACAAATCAGTTTAACTACACTTGCCGAAACGTAATTGACAAACGAGTAAATATCACAAGGCTAAATTGACGCAGGGGGCTTTCTGTTCGAGTCTCTGAGATTTACCTTCAATAGCACGAGGCTGTGAAACGTTGAAGAAAGAAGAAACAGAGCGTGTCCGAAGCAAATTGTGGAATCACTAGGGCAACACACTGCGATGGATATCGGGAAATCCACATTGTGGATCGGTCGTCGCCTCGTCGGGTATGAGAACCGGGTTATGAATCGCTTGGTCCGCCCGCACACTATTCGGACTAGGCCAGCCCCCACAACGGTCGGGTTTTAAAATGGGCTAAAAGCCCACGGGACAAACGGGCTTCAAGCGGGTACCTGACCAGCGGGCTAAATGATGAGCCTTTGGTTTGGAGAGTTTAAATTCTTACCATTTCATACATGTTTAGCTCCCGTGACCAAATACGAAAAGAAAAATTTTAGCTCAAAAGTTAATAGTGGTAGATTGTGTCTTCACCAACGTGAAGGATTTTGCTAACATAATGAGGCGTTTTTTAGATATGGTTTGGGTAAATTGAAAAAACTAGGTTTTTGGTTTTTTTTTTATTTTGTCTTTATTAAAAAAAAAATTTGCATTTGTTAATTTTCGGTCGATTTTTTGTGGTTTCTTGGCTTGTCTCGATGAGAGGAATCTAAAAAGAATAAAATTATTAGCCAAACTTAAAGTTTTGTAAATAAAGACAAATGTGACATCCAAAAAATCAATTTTGGATTATTTTTCTTCTTTATTCACAAAACTTTAAATTTGGCTAATAATTTTATACTTTTTAGAATCCTCTCGTCGAGACAAGTCAAGAAATCACAAAAAATCGACCGAAAACTAACAAATACAAAAAAAAATTGAATAAGGACAAAACCACAAAAAATCAAAAAACTAATTTTTTCAATTTACCCAAACCAGACCTTAGTAGGATGTGCATTGTACACACTATGCTTTAGTACGGCTATTTCTGCAATAAAATTAATAAGTTCAAATTCTTGTCCACCAAGGTATTTTATCCTATTTCGATCTTTTTCTCTCGTCATCATATTGCCAACAGTAAGTTTCTCGTAATATATGCTAGTTTTGTGGAAAAGTCAATTTATAGAACATACTCTGAATATGATTTTCTTTCAAACGAGGACATTTGTAATGATACTAAGGTTTGGCCTAAGTAGTAAAACAGCTTTCTACTATTTTTTTTGTTTGTCCTTATTCATTTTTATTTTTTTTTTAGTTTTGCGTCAAACTTTTGCGACCTATTGATCCGTCTCGACGAGAGGAATCGGAAAAGTAAAAAATTTTGACCGAAACTCTTAAATTTTTTCAAAAATACAGAATAAGTCAAAACAAGCTGAAACTAAAAAAAAAATAAAAATGAATAAGGACAAACAAAAGGAATAGTAAAAAGTTGCTTTACTACGTAGGCCAAACCAAGCCTAATCGAGTTTGCCTTCAAAGAATATATTTTGTAACGCTGTACTTATCGAGTTTGCCCCGTTGCCCTGTATTCAACAGTTTTCAAGGCCTCCCACGGGGGTTGTATTGTGTTGTATGATAAAAATATATTTGAAAGAACTTATAATTAAGTACTACTCAAGAAAATAATGGCTAAGCCCAAATATTGATCTACGGAGATAGATTGTCTAAATTACGCTAGTTTCGATTGGTTAGGGTTGCATGCAAGACGCCATTAATGCGATCCCCAAGTAGCCAAAGCTAGCTCAAGGCCAAAAGAAATACAGCCCGAAAGAAATACACAGAAGCCCTGGCCATTAGATAGATAAACTCAAAAGTTGGAATGAAAATAGAAGGGGACATTTACCATCAGGTCACCTTTGGATCCCATAATTACCATCAGGTCAAGCCCAACTCTGAAAAATTCTCATCAACTCCCCAACCAGTATAAAAATGCCTAAATCATAGGGTACCCTGTGAAAGTGCCTAAAATCCTAGGGTACCTTTTGAAAGTGCCTAAACTACTAAACCTTATAATAGGAAAGTGCACCCTAAACCTAAACTCTAGGGTACCCTACGACTAGGGTACCTTATGAAAGTGCCTAAAATCCTAGAGTACCCTATGAAAGTGCCTAAACCACTAAACCCTATAATAGAAAAGTGCACCCTAAATCTAAACTCTAAGGTACCCTACGACTAGGGTACTCTTATGACTAGGGTACCCTACGACTATGGTACCCTATGAAAGTGCCTAAAATCCTAGGGTATCCTACGACTAGGGTACCCCATGAAAGTGCCTAAAATCCTAGGATACTCTATGAAAGTGCCTAAACCATTAAAACCCTATAATAGGAAAGTGCACTCTAAACCTAAACTCTAGGGTACCCCTATGACTAGGGTATCCTAGTTACCCTATGAAAGTGCCTAAAATCCTAGGGTACTCTATGAAAGTGCCTAAACCACTAAAACCCTATAATAGGAAAGTGTACCCTAAACCTAAACTCCAAAAAAGAGTGACTTACCTTAGTGGTAATTAAAATAAATGACGTACCTTATTGGTAATTAGACATCTCTTTTCCAGACCTAGAGGTAATAATCCCAAATAGAAATGAGTTTTATACACTTTTATTTCAGACAATTACCTTTTCCGCCTAACCTAAAACTCCTTTTGGAGATGGATATAAAAACTATTTTAACTTTTAAGAGCCATTGTACTAACCTTTGGCAAAAAAATAATCCGTTTTTTTCGTTTTTTCGGTTTGTCTTTATTCGAATTTTTTTTGCATTTGTTAGTTTTACATCAAGATTTTGTGGTTTTTGAATTTATCTCGACGAGACGAATCTAACAAGTACAGTATAAATTTATGGTCAAACCAAATATTTTTTTGAATAAAGCCGAAAATACTTGGATTATTGGATTAATTTTGGCTTTATTAAAAAAAATTAAGTTTTGACCATAATTTTATACTTGTTGGATTCGCCTCGTCGAGATAAATTCACAAACCACAAAATTTTGACGTAAAACTAACAAATGCGAAAATAATTTGAATAAAGACAAAATGAATAATCCAATAGTCTGGATTATGGATCATTTGCCCAAGGAGCCCCAAGTTTTGACTGGTTAGTTTTGTGGGCTTTTTAGTTAATGTCTACAATGAAAAATTAAGTGTATCAAAAAACGTAAAAAGTCAAAAAATCAAAAATTTACTTTAGTGGATCAATTTATCTACTGTTGATGTGCAAAAAAGGAAATTTTTCATAAGCATTTTTGTGAATCCAAGACTGGAAGATGGGTTCTAATTTATTTTACGATGGAATGAGACAAGTAAAAGTCGGTGGAGTATGAAGAGAAGCTTAACCAAGTGGATTATTCAAGGTGAGTTCTCCAATGGATTTTATCAAAATTGTCAAGTCCTTGATTTTATCCATTGGTAAAGAGAGTTGATAAAATCTGTAGATTTTTGCATTCAAAAATCTAAAAAATCTATAGATTTTATCAACTTTCCTCACCAATGGATAAAATCAAGGGCTTGATTTTATCAAATTTTTGATAAAATCCATTGGCGAACACACCCTCAGTGCTCTTGGAACACTGTCACATGGTTTGCTTCAAATTCTTTTTTCACTAGGCCTAGTTCTAATAATGGGCTTTTTAATTATTTTATTTTTTTACATTTTATAAGAGAATAACTCACCTCGAAAAATGTAAAAAAACAAAAAATCAAAAAGCCCTTAGTGGATAGGCATACACATTTCTCTTAGGCCCCTGAATACGTGATTGAAAAAGGGCTCGAGACATGGCAAAGTCAGATAATTTTGGCTGATTCTATTCACAACTGACTTTTGGCTATCTGCAATCCACTAAAAACTCAAAACAGAAATTACTACCTTTTAACCCATTTTTTACTAAATGCAAACAATAATTTTCCAAAACGTTCCCAATCTACCCCTCTCTTTCCTAAGAATTAATTTCTACCTAAACTACCATTCCTATCAATTTAAACCCTAAAAATCAAAACCCAATACATCTCCCAGTACATCGGCTTCCCCCCATCGTTTTCTTCCCTTCATCTTTTTCCTCTCTGTCTCCTCGTCGCCATTGCCACCGCCCTCATCCTCCTCCTACGAAGACATCCCTCTCCCCCTTCTTCTCTCCTCTTCGTCTCCCTCTCAATCTCTCTCTCTCTATCCCTTTTGATCTCCCTCTCCATATCGAAATCCCTACCCTCTCGATCGCCCCCTCCTACTATATATCTTCCTCTCGTTATCTCTCCACTATGAGTCGCCAAAACCCTAAGCCTCCATCTACTAGTTGAAGGGTGAAGTTCGAAGGGCCCAAGTTCGAATTTAGGGTTTGGGAGGTACAAGGGATTGTTTGAGAATAAGAAAAAGAAGAAGAAAAGACGCAAACAACGGTTTTGGTAAGCAAATGCATTCCCTTTTTATCTTAGTTTTTAATTTTTGTCTGAAAAGTTTTCACTTACAAGTACCCTGTTCTTGAACCAGATTGAAACAAAATAGTAAAAGTATGTTTGCATATACTATTATGGATAGATTAGCAGGCGTCAGTCAGATTCGTAAGTACGGGGTTATACTTACGAATCTGGTGGTAGCCTTCGGGTACCTTTGGTCACATTTGCACATCAACTGTTTGACAAAATGTTTGTGACAACCACACATCGATTTGCTTGAAGACATTTGGTGCAACCCTTATGCACCGAAACTATGGGAGAGGGAAATAGAGCGACACACTATCATAGGTAGCACGTCAAAACCATAGAACAAAATTGATGCGACTCGGATATAGTCGATGGCATATGGAGATAATTTATGCATGACCTTTGATCAGTCCCGTTATTCACTTTAGAGTAGGTTCTAAAACTATGAGTTCAATCCCAAATAGTTCATACCGACCATGAAAAATGAACAACTAGAAAAATAGGCTGCTGCTACTTGTTAAACATTAGGCAGTTTGGCACTCACTCTACTAATATCTACAATATATATTGACTGGATGCAACTATGACCTGCCATAATTAAACTTGTTTGCTTTCCTTTGTTATGTTTTTTGTACAAAGTCTGGTAACCATTTGGGTGTTACCTTATTGTGTTTAATCCCCGTGAATCCTGGTTCCAATATGTCAGTTTTTCTTCCCATCATCTTCCTTGTCGACCTCCTTGCAGCTTGTAATCGCAAAATTTACCCGTTTCTTTCATTTCAAAATAGGAGCATAGTGGGTCAAAGGTAGGTGAAAAACCTTCCATGGAAAGCTCCATTGGATTATCCATTAAGGGAGAGGTGAGGAATGAGGAGGGGAGTGAAAGTTCTTTAGGGTTTGAGGTGGGAGATGGAGATGTGGGAGAAGAGAGAAGATGAAGGTTTTTAGGGCATGTAACGAGAAAAAAGAACCCGACGTTGTTTTTTTTTTTTTTTTTTCAACAGATGAAAATTGAGAGAGGGCTACCATTGGTTAAATGATAGTGGGTTGCAGTTAGCCAAAAGTCGATTGTGAATAGAATTTCCCAATGGTTTTTCATAGACCAAGCTCAATCAGGGCGTTTGGCTGGTAGAATTGATTTTGGGTGGATTTGTAATGAGGGCGGATTTGTAATGAGGACAGGCCCACCTCCTAAGAATGATAGATTTGCGATGAGGTGTTTGGATGATTTTTTGAGAAGGGAGATTTAGAGGGTGGATATGATAGGATAAATGGACAAATGACCGAATTGCCCCTAGTTTATTAATTTCATTATAATTTGAATAAATACATAATAATTAGAATAAATACACAATAACTACATAATATATATTTATACTATATTAGATGTTAAAAGATAATATTTCTGAAATTTTTTTTGATAAAACATTAGTAATAAATTTACAAAATTTTAATCAAAAAAATTAAACACAGAACTAAAAAAAAGTTCAAAAAAGATAAAAATAAGAAAAAACAGTAAGCTAGTAATATTTTTCAACTTATTTCAAAAGTTATATAATGTTTGTTTATTTTTTTCAAGAATACACCCCTATAAGGCTGACAAACTCACAAAATACTTGTACTGGTTTTCGGTATTCGATTGAGTTTATTTTTATTCGATTGTGTTTATTTTTTATTTTTAACGTTCACATAAAAAATCAGCTCAGTTGGGTATCAATAGGAGTGTTTTTTAACGCTCTGACACTTACAAGTGTGGGTACTACTAACAAACTCACAAAATACTTGTACCGGTTTTCGGTATCCGATTGGTTTATTTTTATTCGACTGTGTTTATTTATTATTTTGAACATTCGCGTAAAAGTCAGCTTAATTGGATATCAATAGGAGTGTTTTTTAACGTCCTAACACTTACAAGTGTGGGGTACTACTAATAAAATCACAAAATACTTCTACTGGTTTTCGGTATCCGATTGAGTTGATTTTTATTCAAGTATGTTTATTTATTATTTTGAACGTTCATGTAAAAAATTAGGTCAATCGGGTGTCAATAGGGTGTTTTTTTAACTGCCTAACACATACAAATGAGGGGTATTATTGCCAAAAACAAGTCCGGCTGCCCTCAAATTTGGCAACGACAGGGGTAAACCCCCGCTTAGCAAATCCACCCTTTGCAACACAAACAGTGCCACCGCTTGGCATATCTACCTTGGCCATTTTCATTGCCAAAGACCGGACTTGTGATGGGACTGGGATTCTTTCTCCGACCACTTGGCATGTCAAGGCTCTAATGCCCCAGCCAAACAGGTTGTATTGGGGCGTTTGGCTGGTGGATCTAATTTTGGGTGGATTTGTAATGAGGGCTGATTTGAGGGTAGATTTGCAATGAGGGTGGACCCACCTTCTAAGAAGGGTGGATTTGTAATGAGGTGTTCGGATGGTTTTTTAAGAAAGGGGATTTTAGAGGGTGGATATGATAGAATAAGAAGGCAAACGACTGAATTGCCCCTAGTTTATTGTTTTCATTATAATTAATATAAATACAGAATAATTAGAATAAATATATTTATACTATTATAGATGTTAAAAAATAATATTTCAGGAATTTTTTTGATAAAACATTAGTAATATATTTACGAACTTTTAATAAAAAAAATAAACACAAAACTAAAACAAGTTCAAATAAGAAAAAACAGTAAGATAGTAATATCAGAGCCATATGGCTCATTAAATCTGCTGTTCACATAGGGGTGGTAGTAGAGTATTGGTTTATCTGTTAGAATCTGTTAATTACTTTCTGCAATTATAATTTCCATAAGCATGTATTTTAGTATACAGAAGTATGGGACGTCACCCAAGTCGCGTAGAGGTTGTCTGGTCCGCTTGTCCCGGGTAGGGTTTAGGACTTTGTCTCGTAAATCGTTGACAGACGTGTATTTCTGTATGATAAAATCCATATTTATGTATATTATACTTTCAAAAACTAATTTACATATTCTTTCTGGTAACACATACTTTACTAAACTCATATGTGAACAACATAAATGAAAATGTTATTTAATAAATTTTTCAAATCAGAAGATAAGGTTAAGAATGCCGAATTAATAGAATTTGCTAATGTGCAAGAGCAAAGAGAAAAGCTCAATACGTGGACAATTCCACCAGTAAATCCAGAAACCATATATAGATATGGTACTTTTCAATTCAAAAGCAGTCTTGCAATTAAAACTATGGAAAAGACTGAGAGTATTGAAGATAATGATAAGGTTATAAACCTTATGGATCCCAGAGAAGTCTTAAATCATCATAAAGACTTCAAATATGTCCATATAGGACTTGTCCAGGTTGCTTTCAAACCACTCACCCTGTTAGGTACAGATACTTGCTTACAAGCTACCTTAAGGGATGGTAGATGCAATAATTGGAAAGCCTCAATGATGGCAGCAATAGAAACTAGTCTATGTCATGGACCAGTTTATTTTAATGCTTACCCAAATCTTACCCTATCTTTAACAGATAGAAATATAGGTGAATCTCTAAATTTGAGAATGCAAACCAAAGGTTATGACTTCCTACCAGGTTCTGAAGTCATCGCCATAGTCTATAGAATTTATTATAGACTTATGAATACTATAAATCCCAGAGTCCGACAATTAGGACCTCCAGATCGCACTATATTAGTAGATACAAACTTGTATACTTCAAACATAGCCACCAATAGGCTAATTAATTGGGAAGAAATTACCTTTCCGGAGAACTGGATCATACAGAACGCAGTTCCTCCAAAACCAATTGTTAACCAATATATTGATCAGGTTATCCAAGAGGATAATGGATCTGTTAGTATTACTTTTGATTCCCCAATTAGGAATTATTCTAGAAGTCTGAGTTCTAGAAATAGTTACTCATCTTCCCATAACCCATATAGGGTCAGTCTACCAACAACCAGTAGACACTCTGTCTCAGAAATTCCTGAGAAACCAAAATCTCCATCAATTGATAATTTAAATTTTGAAGGGATTAAAATCAGTGAAAATCAAATCCCTCATCCTATTTGTAAAAAGGATTCGCCAACGGCGAGTGACATGAATTTTTCTATACATGATTGAACCAGAAATTAGAAAAATCATAAATAAAGAATTTCAAGATCCGAAATATGATCAATTTAGAAAATGGTATTTCAAAAGGTTTAATCAAAACCAGTTACTTAAATATAAAGAAGAGTTTTATAATTGGTTAGAAAACTCTAGGAAAATTGTTCCTTTTGTCCAATGGTTTTACGGAAGACATTGGATTGAAATTGATTGTCAAATTGACATCATAGAAAGCCATTACAAGAATTGGCATACCAATAATGGGTTGGTTAGGGCTTTACATCCGCCAACAACCCCATTAAAAGTTTTTTCAACAACTTATTCATCTTCATCTTTGGAAGATAAAAATGTTCCTCAATTTGTTGAAGCATCAGCTTTCATTAAGCAAACCGATAATGAAGAGCTAAATAGAATTCATAAGCAAAACAATTTCACCAACTTGCATCTTGGCACAATTGCCAACCAACTCACTAGAATTGAGGAGCAAGTTAATCAAATTAATGAAAAGTCGGTTGATCAATCAATTGAAGAGAAACAAGAGGTTCAAAAAACCAATATGAAACCTCCAATTGAAATAGAAGGGTTTAAATTAAGTAATCCTGAAGAACATAGTAATCTTCTTGCTGAATTGGACAAGAGAATTAAAAACATGTCCATAAATGTTATATCTGAAGAGATAGAGTCAGAAGGAGTTATCTCTGACATGGAAACACCAATTTTCCAAAAAATGTCCTTAAATCCTGTTAATTATCCAAAGGATAAAAAGTTTTCTTATTCAGGCGCTGATCGCTATTATTATCCTAGGCCAACACCTCAGGATATCCTTTATGAGGAAGATTTCTTTCACACTCAGAAATCTTATTGTGGAAGAACCATTTATCAATGGAATATAGATGGTATGACTGAGTATCAAATCTTTGAAGTCATACACCAAATGTTAATGTATTCAACTATTTGTAAACAGAATGGTAACAGTGATAAAAATATCGCTGGATGAATAATTGTAGGGTTTACTGGAACCCTTAGAGGTTGGTGGGATAATAGTTTGAATGATTCCCAAAAAATGGAAATATTAGATGCTGTCAAAATGATGCAAGTAGAAGTCAAAATGGAAGTTGTTGATCCAGGACAAGCTGCAACAACTATAACCCAATTTAAACCACAGCAGGATGCTGTTTATACTTTAACCCAATCAATAATTTTACATTTTATTGGTCACTGGGATGACCAGAGAGAAAGAGGCAGAGAATTGCTTCAGAATCTTAAGTGTCCAACGTTAACCCATTTTCGTTGGTACAAAGATGTTTTCCTTGCAAAAGTCATGCAAAGAATCGATGCTAATAGTGAGCATTGGAAATCTAAATTTATTGATGGTTTACCTTATTATTTTGCCGAAAAGGTGAATTTCAAGACATTCCACCATGGCCACTCCGGGGATTAGCCCCCGGAGTGGCAAATCCGGGGGCTAATCCCCCAGCCAAACATGGCCCATGTATGCTCCTAAATTTAGCAACAACTTTGTTAAAATATTCATTAGAGATAAATAAGGCCTTATTCTTAAATAGATTTTATGAGAAAATCTAATTTTAATAAAATGTACTAGTTTTGTTTAGAGGTGTGATAAAATGACATTATTTTTCCAATGAATTAAATGTAGAGTTGATAAAAGTGTTTTGTAAATAATTTTGTGTCATAAAATCTAGTGTTGGTAAAATTTAATTTTGTTAAAATTCGTTGAAAATATTAAATTTTATCAAAATTAGATTTTGATGACATAAAATTCATTTTGAACAAGGCCTAATCTGTCTCCCCTCAAGTGAAGTGCCCAGGGGCTGTACTATTATTCAGCGGTATTACCTAATTACCAAACACAAGGCACCAAATACCATCATCTCCTCCTCGAGCCCCTCTCACCTTCACCTCCATTTGATTCCTCTGCCCCTCTCTGTCTCTCTCTCTCCATCCCCCACTCTCTCTCTCTCTCTCTCTCTCTCTCTCTCTAGTCTCAGTTCACCCGGCTAGTTTTTTTTTTTTTAGGGGAGGAGTGGTTCACTTCCACTAATCATAAATAAAATACTACCCCAATCCCATTGAGGTGAAACGGAAAATATATATTTTTATTTGAATAATTGTACTGGGAAAATTATTGATTTCCTCAAGAAATTATGGTCATATTATAATGTCATTGTAGTTTCACCATCAACACCTGTACTCAATTATCAGAAATTCAGTCTCCATAATTCAATCCCATCTCCAAATATGGCCAAAAAAGTATTCTTTTGGTGGTAAATAGCCTCAAAATTACCAACCAAGCTTCTGTTTTTTTTTGAAGTCTAGTTTGGACAAGAAAAACGAAAAACGAGGAAAGAAACAGAGAACTCAGAACAGACTTCTCCTCTGACTCTCTCTCTCTCTCTCTCTCTGTGTGTGTGTGAGAGCATCTCCATTTGACCACCTCCATTTTAGCATTAACCCAACTTTACTCTCTCTCTCCCTCTCAGTGACCAACTCCATTTTTGGGCTGAACATATCTTAGTTTCCCAAGAGATGAAATGGCCAACTGGGTTTCTCTAAATCTCTGCCCCAAAACTGCCATTTTACTAGAAACCCACTTGGCTGTGAGTCAAAACAAGGAATGGGTTGGTCTTAAGACTTCTCTGAAATCTGCCTATTTCACTACCTTTCTCTAACAAAATCTCAGTCAAAACCCAACAAAGCACCCATTTTTACACAAACCCCATCACTCCACGCGTTCCTCCAAAAAGAAAAAAAGAAAAAAGAAATCATTTTTTAGACTTTCCTCTTGCCCTTCTTCCAAAGCAGAGCTTTCACTCCTACTTTACTTTGCAACCAAAAAAAGAAGGAAAAACAGAGGAGATGGGGTGTGTTGCTTCCAAACTACAGGAAGAAGAGGAAGTAGTGAGTATTTGTAGAGAGAGAAAACATCAGCTTAAGCTAGCAGTAGAGAGAAGATATGCACTTGCTGATGCACATTCGAGGTATTGTCAAGCTCTTTATGGAGTCTCAGCTGGTATAAAGCTATTTGTTGCTCGCCATTCTTCCCCTTCTTCCCCCTTTCTCATCACTTTCCCACCAAAATCTCCACCCAAAGAGAATGTGGTCTCAAACCCTTTATTCCTTCAACAAACAACTTCTGAACCAACCCAATCAGCCATTAACGGTTGTGAATCATGTGGGTCTTCAACATCTTCAGAAGAAGAAGAAGAAGAAGAAGAAGAAGAAGAGAGAGAAGAGAAAATGGAGAGAGAACAAGAAGAGGGTTGTGGGTATTTCTACATGCAAATGCCCCCATCGATGCCTTCGCCACAGAGGGATTTTGGGTGGGATTTCTTTAACCCTTTTGATGGTGTTAGGCCAGAGGTAATAAGCGGGTACAATCGTAATTCCGACGACGATTTGAGGGTAGTGAGGGAACAAGAAGGGATTCCAGAGTTGGAAGAGGAAGAAGGGGGTAGAGTGGAGGAAGAAGTGAAAAATGTGGTGGTGGCTGACGAAAGTGAGAATAATGCAAGAAGAGGGCATGAAGAGAGTGGTCAAGTTGAAGTTGTTAGATCAGTGCATAGTGTGAAAAATGTGGAGGAGCAGAAGGGCTTAACGGTAATTGACACACCAGTGAAAGGGAGGGAGTTATTGGAAGCACTGAAGGATATTGAGGACCATTTCATTAGGGCTTTTGATTCTGGAAAGGATGTGTCCAGAATGTTGGAGGCTAATAGGGTGCATTTGCATTCTGGCCTGGAGGAAATAAAAGGTTAGCATTTTAATTTTTTTTTGTGGTGCAACGCCAATACTCGCCAATACTCTGGATGCTGAATGAAAGAAGCATGGTAATGTGCACATAAATCAAAATGATTCTTGGGTCTGCCCTCTCTGATGCCTTTTGGCTTTGATTTGAGGGCATGATTCCGCAGCAAACGCGACGGTATAGGGGATCACTGTTTCAGTGTTATTCTGTGAGCAGCCACTTTGTGCATTTATTGCCAAAGGTTAGGTCTGTCTCCAATCCATCTGTTTCAGTGGTATTCTGGGAGCAGCCACTTTGTGCATTTATTGCCAAAGGTTAGGTCTGTCTCCTATCCTTCCCCCGCCCATACCCCCAATTATTGGGGACTAAATGGGTTATGTTATTGTTGTTATTGTTGTATTTTTGTCTCTTTTCTTCTTGTATTACACATAAACTATCCTGCCTATCCAGATTTTAATATTTAGATTCGGTCTTTGTACTTGTCTGCATGCTATTTTTCTAGATATAAAACATCTGCTCTCATGGAAATGATCTTCACTTGCCATTGGATTCCTGTATTTTCTATGACTCCACATGATTGCACTTCCAATTAAAATACAGTAAAGCTGAATATGAGTTTCTTTAATTTGGGCTCTAGATATTGGTTCACTTTGAATAGCTATTTCTGTGACTTTCTGGTTTCCAGCTTTAGGTTATGTTTGGTTCAGGGATTGGTGGAGAGATTTTTGAGGGAAGACGAAAACATATTACTTAATTTGAGAAGAGTAATACCTTAGATTTTCTTTTCCCTCCACAAAGGTTGATCCAAATACAGCCTTACGAATTGTGATAGTTGTGGGCCTTGTTCTGATGCTTTTACTTAAAGCTCAAAAGAAAATTTCTTCTAATTTGGGCGTGAATTTCCTTCCTCTAGTGTGCTGCTTTTGTGGCTTTTAAGCAACTATGTGGACCATGCTCTCAAAAGTTCTCTCCCATTAGAATCCTTTGTTTTCCCTTGAGGTTTTCTACTCACTTTTGTTGTTGCTCCATCGTGACATCTTTTCTGGAAAAGGATCTGATATTGTGGGACTTACCCAGTTGTCTTTTTGAAAAAGTTGGTAACTTTCTGTTACGCTTGGCATAATCTTCTCCTGATTCCTTAACTTCATATTGGATTGTAAATAACGATGTCGAAAAGCTTCCAAATTCCAAATTTCTCCTTTTCAGAATCTCAATTTTGATGATAGGTGCTTTTGTTCACCCAACTGCATAACCCGTAGTACCTCTGGCTTGTGGGTGGTTTCCGGTATCTGGGTTTACCTCATAGGCGTCTACCTTATACCTTATTCGTTTCACATTGATGATTAGATTTTACAGAGAGATCAAGCTTTAATCCTTTGGTCTTGCACTCTCTCTCTAGAGGTGTTCTTATTTGTAGCCTTCTCTCTACTTGCTTTATAAAATCCTACTATTAGGTGCCTTTATGCTCAGCGCTTTTCACCATCTTATCTGGCTGCAGAGAATTCAACAAAACTCATCCAAGCTATCGCATGGCGGTCCACTTCATCTCGATCTTCATCCTGTAAAAGTCTTGTGGCATCCAGTTCCAAAAGCTCTTCAACGTGGACGGAGTTTAACAACGATCTCTTTGATGATTATGGAGGAATGGAATCAGGAAGCCATTCTCTGACACTTGGAAGGCTATATGCTTGGGAAAAGAAGCTTTATGAAGAAGTCAAGGTATGTGCATCAGTATATATCTATGAGGAAAAGGCTATGGGTTGTTAAGTATGTTAAAGTTAGTCAACTAGTTAGTTCAAACTTTGTGATCTGATTTATGGTCCCTTTGTTAGCCAATGCTGCTCGAGAACAAATTTCAAATGAGGTCGGTGTGGCTAATACATATCTATCTCGAGCAAAGTAAAAGAAGCTATGTCTTGCATCCCAACTGTGTTGAAATAGAATAAATTTTGTCACTTCAAACAGTAAAACTTAAAACACTTCTCCACAATCTCATATCAAATGCACCAAAGAGGTGGCCTTCTGCAGGTTGCTATCATGTAGCACAGTAAAGGCCGAACTGCCGGTGTAGAAGCTCAGCTTGATTCTTTCATATTGTCATTTAGCAATTCATTTACCCATGAATACTTGAATGTCTGGTATGCCAATGCGCAGGAACTACTTTCTCTTACCAGAACTAAGAAATGTGAAATTAAAGTATGAAAGCCAATAGTATCTTTATGTTTTTAAACTGCTTTGACGGTTGGAAAGAACTGAGCCCGGTGACTTTTTGTTTCTTCTAACAAGGCATTGTAGATTTTGATGGTATCACCTTCCCGTGAGCCGTAGAATGGTCTCCAGTCAAGCCAGTTGACCACTATCTTGCATTACGTAGTTTCAAAACATGTTCGATCTGTATTCTGTACACATGTAATATCCTATATGCATATAGCATGTATAGTTCATGACAATTGCACAAAATGCTGAAATTATCTTTCTTGTTCTTGCTCATGTTTTCCTATTTTTATGCTTGCAAGTTTCAGCGTATTTGCTTTCAGATGTTGATCATTGTTTACAATGTCCACTGTGCAAACAAAAAGCTGGAGGTCTTTTTTTTTTATCAAATAAAAAAATTGTCATACTATTTCTTCAAGTAGATCTGATTGTAGATTTGCTCATTAGGCTGGAGATAGCACCTGGAAACTTTATGAAAAGAGATGCAATCAACTAAGAAATCAGGATGCTAGAGGAGATGATGGACAAGCTGTGGACAAAACGAGGGCTGCAGTAAAAGATTTATATAGCAGGATCTTGGTTGCAATTCGAAGTGCGGAATCGATTTCAAAACAAATTGAGAAACTGAGAGATGAAGAATTGCAGCCCCAAATTCTTGAACTGTTACAAGGGTAGGGAAATTTCAGAAGAAAGCCTTGTTTGTTGTTTTCAGAATCAGTTTTTGAGAATATTTTTAAGAAGACTTATTTGGCTGATAGGTTTCCAAAAATTTACAGATGTTTAAACGTTTCCAAACAATTGGAAATTTTCTTGGGGGAAACATCAATAAAACACTGAAGGATGTTTCCAAATATGTGAGGAGAATTACATATGAAAACGATCAACTGCTTTTGTATTCAAAAACAATTTCTGGAAAGTGTTATTGAAACTGATTTTGAAAACATCTACCAAACAGGGCGCTTATGTTACTTTATTTTTTTTTTTTTCAAAAAAAGAAAAAAGAAAAAAACTGGTTTCCATCCATTATTTTACGTCCTTCACTTTATGCAGCCTGATGGGAACCTGGAAGGTAATGTTGGAGTCTCATGAGATCCAAAACAAGATCATGTTTGAAGTGAAATGTTATACATGCCCTTCTTATGCAAAATTCTGCAACAACTCCCACCGATTAGCCACACTACAACTCGACGCAGAGCTTCAGAATTGGAGAGCACGGTTCATAGACTACATTGCAGCCCAAAAGGCATACATCGAGGCTCTCCATGGATGGCTATCAAAGTTCATCATACCTGAAGTTGAATTCTACTCTAAGGGGAGGAGTTCAAATTCGGCCCCACCTTGTCGAGTCAAAGGGCCCATGTTGCTCGTGATCTGCCGCAATTGGTTGAATTCGATGGAGAAGTTGCCAGATAAAGCAGTTGCATTTTCCATGAAAAGCTTTGGAAAGGACATAAGGGCATTATGGGTACAGCAAGGCCATGAACAACACCGAATGAGGAAAGTTAAGAGCTTGGAGAAAGAACTTGACAGAAAGATTCTTGCATTCCAGAAGGCGGATAATAGGGCTTTTGAACCAAAGCTTTTGGAACATAACTTGGAGCTAGTCACAGAGCATCGCGCCGATTTCATGGAGGAGAAGAAGGATATTCTGGATGGTTTCAGAAGGAGGGTCGATTTAGAGAAGGAAAAACACCATAACTGCGTACAAGAAACACAAAGGGTCACGCTAAATGGATTTCAGACTGGTTTTGGTGGAGTCTTTGATTCAATGACTGAGTTTTCCAAGGCTTCTCTGAAAATGTACAATGATCTTTTGAGCCACAAAGAGAATGTTGAGGAAAAGGTTGGGACTCCCGGATATATAGCGAGCTCCAAACACAAAGAAGATTGCAGCACATAACGTTTAAAAGCTGGTTATGGCCTGTTTAGGGTTTTTGTGTTCTGTACTTCTTGTTGTACATTAGATTGTGTCGAAGCAGTTACTATTTGTATATTTAGTTCCGATTTGTACTCAGATTTCTTTGAAGTGGTGGACTCATTGCTAAATTGTTAGTTATCAAGATTGTAACGGTTGCCCACAATTTTGTTGTGAGAGCTGTAGATTTCCTGATTTCTAACACCTTACCTGGCAATGATCCCCAAAAAGTTTGTAAAGGTGGGGATTGCAGTGGGCAATCTTGTATTTTAACAGCTTCGTCCCAGACTATATTTGGTAGACTTACCAGAAAAGTCACATCTCGTGACCAAGTTTTGCAACTTCAGTTTTATGGTTTTCTCTTCATTTTTTCCATCTGTTTTGTTTTTTCTTTGGAAATGACTGAAATATATTATGTAATTAACCATGGTTTTAAAGGAATGATATTGAACTTGTGCGACACTAGTTCAAGGTTAAATCGCACAGCGGCAACATCTCCTTGTAAAGAACCAAACAAACGTGGATACCGATGCAGGAACAAAAAACGAGGGAAAAAAAATCCTTGAAGTTGGTCTGATCGACTATATTGAATAAACAGATGATTCCTAAAAGGATTTCTGAATACAAGATGCCAATAGATAGATTGGCCAAATGGTGCGAAGCCAAGAACATCATCAAACAGGGGAATTTGCGAGTTCCAACACTGGTTGACAGAAAGAACCAGAATGAAACCTATACGTGCAAATTAAAACATCAAAGCAACTTTCCTGAATTGTTTTACTTCTACCACATTCCCTTTGCACAATATATGGAAATAAACCATTCTAAAGATGTACAGGTACAATCGTGCAAAAGAGTGATTACATGACTAGCATTGCACATCCTATCTCAAGTACAAGGAAACAAAACATTGAGAGAAGAGTATAAATTCACTAACTAAAACAGCAGGGGACCGTATGCCGAGGAATGGGACAATGTCCACCTGCAACCAGTTCTCAACAGCTGATCCCACCACAGCACCGGCTACAAGGCCTCCTATGGTAATTAAAATTGCCTTCCCTGAAAAGCACACAAAAAGAAATTACTAACCTCGACCATTTCAACTTATCGCATAGTTCAGTTTACAAGCCTTGTAAAGGCCACCGTGACATCTTTTTACATATTCCATTCTAAAACCCAAGAAATTTAGTAATAACGAAGCTACTTAGGTTTACACGATGCTGCAATTATTTCAAGAGTTTCAAGCGGGTGATCTCTTCCTTCAATATTTTCAAAAGGCTACTCACCTAACTTTACATTCTTTTTGGTCATGAAGTACAAGGATGCTCCAAAACTAGTGGCCAAGATCAGCCCAGGAACATCAGCTGCAGCATATGCTGCCGAGGAAAATGTAGAGGCTCCGCTGACATAGTTTAAGACTATCAAAGCTCCATAAACGCCTGCTTGTATTCCCAAGTCACCTCTAGATGGTGTATCAATTGAAATGGATGAATTCCTAACCGTTGACTGCAGCCACCGAGGCATTGATCCCATCCCAGGGGCATTTACCGGTTTCACATCAGCATAACGAATGTTACTATCTACAACTTTACCAGCTCGGCGCTGTGAAAAGCTTTGCATAAGCAACATGTCATATGCAGCCTCTACCTGAAAACATTAACCACAACTTTCAGATAACGTGTGACAACAATATATAAGTAACAAGGTATGGCTTGACAGAACTCCACAACCGATCATTTTATTAGATCAAGAACTATAAAGAAGCACGTGTCTTTCTATTGGAAAACAGAATACTACAGTACCATCAAATATTAGGTCGCAATCCCTGCAGATATGTCTAATGAAGCTTTCAGTAGTAGTTAATCCTAAAGTAAAGATAAAAACATCTTTATAACCCTTGTGGCATAACTTTTGATGGAATCAATTCAATGAAACTAAAGAGGTAGAATACCATCAGGTACTGAAGCTATCTTCAAGAAAAGTAATGGACACAGGACCCATCGTTTGTCGCCTCACCTATCAAGAAACACAAGCTACAGAAAAAGTCTGTCTTCCCCACCAGAAGTAAAAACATGGAAATGAAAATTAAAAAAGAAAAGATGCGTAGAAGTCATTATTAGCTTGTCATGTTCGCTGATCGTTACATGACAGCAAAGGTCTACACAATGCATCACAATCTACCAAGCTTAACGCACCAAGGCTCATGCCTAAACCTTATATGCCGCGGTCCTTGTTAAGCATTCCTAATTGCAGTTGCAGTTGATCCCTTGGGTTAAAGAATGGAAGAAAGATGCCACACCCCATCTTGATTTAATTCCTCGACTTCTTCTCCGTAATTGCAATGAACAACACAGGCAAGATCTAAACTTCATTAACCCAGATAGGAATCACTGAATCAGCTTGTTCAATCAAGCTCAAGTTCAAAAATTAAGGTTTTACTTGACAATGAAGTTAAAACTGGTAGGCTAAGTAAACACGTTAAGAGGTTTCTGATTGAGTATGTGAATAATCAAGTCATGATTCCGCTTAAGATTTCTGAAAATGAGGCACTGAAATGGAAACATGCTATTGTGGGATACTTTGTGGATAAAAGTCTATCCTACTTTCAAGTTAGATCCTGGACTCAAAGGGTATGGAAAATAGATGTTGAGGATGTGGTCACCTTAGAAAATGGATTTGTAGTGTTCAAATTTAGGGATGAGGACACGTTGGATTCCATTCTTAAGAACGGTCCATACTTTTGCGCGGGCAAACATATTGTGATTAAAAAATGGCATCCTGGGATGCAACTTACTAAAAGTGTCTTCTCTAGTGTTTCAGTGTGGGTTAAATTCTACAATGTTCCCCTTGAATTATGGACAGAGGATGGACTGAGTAGTATTGCTAGCGTCATCGACAACCCTCTTTACCTTGATGATTTCACGCAAAATCATAGCAGGTTGACGTTTGCTAGAGTTCGTGTTGAAGTGGATGCGGCGAAGGAGATTCCCAAGTCCTTTGTGGTGAATTTGGGTTACGGAGAGCCATATGAAATTAGAGTAAAGGTTCCTTGGAAACCTCAAGCTTGCAATGTTTGCAAAATTTTTGGCCATTCTGCTAACACCTGCACTGTTAAACCCAAAGTTTCACCTCCTCCAGTGTGGAAACCCAAGGAGAAAGTAGGACAAGATGTCCCGGTTGTTCAAGAGCAAAATGTCAAGGAGAATGTAGGACAAGATGTCCCGGTTGCTCAGGAGTGAAATGCAAAAGATGGAGTATTTAGTGAAAGCAAGGATGATTGGGTAGAGGTGGTGAAGAGGAAAATTCAAAATCCGGGTATGCCTTTGGCCATCTCATTGTCTAGCAGTGTTCCTTCTACAACTAACGCGTTTGGCATTCTTGAGAAATGTGAGGATTCGGGTGCCTCCTCCGTTGTGGAGGTGACAAAAATAAATGTTGCGGGGGCTGTATCTTGTGATGTTACCCCGATTCTACATGGTCAAGGTAGTACTCAACAAGAGCCTCCCCCCGCGGCTCTCCGTCGGTCTACACGGTTTCGAGAGCCTCCACGAATTCCCTTGGAAGGCGATTTTATTGGAGCTCGACATTGTTTGAACCAAGTGGTGGGTGACTCCTCAACTCCTTCATCCACTAGAGATCAAAACAAAAAGAACCTTCAGGAGAAAATCAAGATGTTAAAGGCCTCAAGAGTTTAGTTCTTGTGGCTAGCACGACCTTCTTATGTTTTGGTGTTACTTCTTAGAAGTGTGCTCTGTGCTTTGTTGGATATTTATTTTGTTGTGGTTAGGTTTCAGTCTTTTTTTCTTTTCCTCCTAGGGTATGCCCCTTATAGACTGTATATTCGGTTATCCTTTTTTCTATTTCAAGCTAATTTACCCCCCCAAAAAAAAAAGTTCAAAAACTATTGCTCCGCGTTAATTACAAAGCCCAATAATCAAGTCTAAAAATTTTATAAAAAAAAATCTGCTCTCCTCCTTTGGTGTCTTTTCTTACTTTCTTCAATTACTTGTCAAAGAAAATGAAAGACACGGAAAAAAATCTCTAATTTCCAATTGCTAAATTTCCCCTGACAAGAACCCAATTGAATAGCCAGTCGGCAGTATCCCCCAAATCCAAGCAATCAACTTTCATAGCAAGATTCAGATGTTTTTTTTGAAGGTAAGTTAATGCATTGAACAACAAAATCCAATTACAGGTGCTATAGGGAGGCATACGCTGGAGAGACAAAACAACACAGACCTAACCAAGCACAAACACCAGAACAACAGATACGGCACTGTGAAGGCTAGAAACAAAGCATACATGAGTTATGACCAATAATACCTCAAACACCAAGATTCAGATTTTGTTAAACAAACAAGTTCACAAGATTCAAGTTTCAACAGAAATTAAGTAAGTTGGAGAGAAAGATAACGTTTAAACCACCTGTGCAATTGCATCTAAATCGTCCTTACACGTGGCGAGAATCGCATTCTTAGCTCTTAGTACTTCATCGAAAGAGGCTCCTCCTGATAAACCCAGCAGCTTCATTGCGTTCTCAACCGACATCTCTAACGGGGCCGAGTCGTCTGCCCGAGACCCGGCCAGGAGAACCGTTGTTGAAAATGAGCGGCGGGAGGGGGCGGAAACAGCCCTCCACCACCGCTGGTGGCCGTTCTTGGTCATCGTCGTCGTTGTCGTAATCCCAATCTGAGCCGTCTCCGGCCGACGTGTGCGGACTGTGCTGGTGGTGTCGCCGCCAAGGATTGCCCGCGCCGGGAAAGTAGTGGCCATTTGTTTGGTTTGGTCGGGAAGGGTCGGGATTGAGAGGATGGTTTTGGTTACTTGATTACTTCTGGAAAAATCTACGCATACACCATATGTGTGCACACCATTTGCACACCACTTCATCCAAATCGCCCAAACACTTTTGGACGGTTTGGATTTGAAATTGGTCATAAAGCATTTATGACTGGAGATGGTGTGCGAGGAGGTGGTATGCGCGTAGCGTTATTCCTTCTTGTGTCTGCTTAAAGGAGAAGAGAAAGTAGTTAATTTTGCTGACGTCTGGTAGTGAGGGAGAGGGTTGGAGTACCGTACAAGGGACATCTGTTGTTTATAATTTCAAGCAAGTTATATGCTGGCATCACCTCGAAGTATAAGGCCTTGTTCGGTTAGACATTTTAGTTTAGTTTAGTTTAGTTTTGATGATGTAAGCAGGTGTAATAAGTGGAGAGAGATAGAGAGAAAAGTGAAAAAAGTGATGATGTAATCAAAACTGGAATAGTGCAAAACTGGGGGAAAACCCCCAAACGAACACAGCCAAGAGCATCTCCACTCTTGACTCAATTTTTTACTCAAATTTGAGTAAAAACTTAATTTGTTATGGAACACTCCAATTGGTAAAAGTAAATGTACATCAATGGCACAATTGTAAATTTGAGAGGGTTAAAATAACCTTAAAAAATTGAGTAAAGATTTGGTTCAAACAAGGATGGAGCCAGGGGGACAAGTGGTGGCGGTCGCCACCACAAAATTTTCAAAAAATGCAATTATTACATAGAAAAATACTCCCTCCATCATGCAAAGTTAGTCATTTTTGGGAGTTCTAACTTTTAAGGAGGAAATATTATTCTATTGTGAAAATCCCAAGTGCCCAATCTTACCCTCCAGTGTGCAATTTTTATCTCTGAATTATATAGACTTGCTACCATTAGGTTTTTGTGTTACTATAGTTTTTCATAGAGTGGATGAATATTCATAATGTAGTTTGTTTTTTTATTTTTTAAGTATATATTTTCGCCACCACAAAGGCAAAATTTTGACTCTGTTCATGGGTTCAAACAAAATTTGGTGAAAATTTTGAGTAAACTCAAATTTGGTAATGGTTTTGAGTAAGGAGTAGAGTGATGTTTTTGTTGATTTTTACGTAAATTTGAGTTTGAATGTAAAATTGAGTCAAGAGTGGAGATGCTCTAATCTGCTGATCAAATCTTGTGAGACTAGGATTGAACTTGATGAGGTTAAAAAAATATTCCCATTCTTTTAAAACTGATTGGTCATTCCCCCAATATAAAAATACACACAGTGAATCACTAAGGGGGGTGTTTGAGAGTCTCATTTTCAGCTTTTCATTTTTGACTTTTGGGCTTTTTGGTTTTTTGGATTATGGTCAGAATGTATTTTGAATCTGATAGGAGTGTTTGGGAGAAATGTGCAGAATGTATTTTGCAACAAGAGTAGTGTTTGGGAGAATGATGATGAAAATGAATTGTGGATGAGTTGTTTACCATTTTGCCCCTATTTTGTTATTATGATATTAAAAATGTGTATAAATATTATTTTTAGCATTTTTTTAAAAATTATATTGGGAAATTTTTTTAGCAAAAATGTGTATAAATATTATTTTTAGCATTTTTTTAAAAATTATATTGGGAAATTTTTTTAGCAATTTAAAAGGTCAGAGTATTATGTTTTTTTTTTTTTTGTTGAAAAATATTTAAGATGGACAGCCTATTCATTTGAGATTTAGCAATTTTTCGGAGAAGGAAAAAAAAACATACAAATCCTATGTCTCTCTCCTCACCATGATTTAACAAATTTTCAGGGAAAAAAGAAAGAAAGAAGAGAAGAACAATAAGAAGAGAAGTGGCACAAATCTGCTCTCTCTCTCTCTCTTCCTCTCCTCACCATTCATAACCCAAAAGGGTCAAAACCCATCTTCTTCCTTATTTTTTGCCACAATCCACAAAACCCAAACCTTTCCAATCAAACTCCAAAACCTTTGAATCTCCAATCTAAACCCAAATCAAAATTAAAAAACTTCATTTTAAGCCCTAATCTACCCACTCCACCTCCAAATCCGAAAATCCTAACCCAAACCCCAATGGCAGGAGGCTTGCCTTTCCTCCTCTCTCCCTCTCTCTTCTCCCCCCACCCCCCCCCCCCCCTCTCTCTCTCTCTCTTTATGTCGTTTCATGCGTGTGGTGGAAAAGGGGGAGGAAGAGAGGGGTAGGAATGGGAGAAGAAATTGAAGAGAAAGTGAAAAGGAGAAGTAGAAATGGAAAAGGAGGTGATAACCAAATTCTGATTTTTGGCTTAGAAAGTGAAAACCTGAGAATCTGTTTTCAGTTTGGGCGACCAAACATGGAGAAGTTGATAATGAGAATGCGAAAAGGAGAAAACACAGCGCCCAAACAGGCTCTAAATAGGAAATTTGACCACATGGTGTATTAGTAGTAAATTATTTATCACCTTGCATATAGTATTTTCGGAGGAAGCAGCTCCTCCCCAGTCCTCCCTCTCTCCCGTCCAGTTTTCATTTTTCGTAGGGTCATTTCGGGTCCACAATAAGAATTAAAATGTTTATATTGTAGCTTTTCTTCGAGAATTTCAATCATACCAAAAATCACATTGAATGAATACCAATTCATATTTCATCAGCACATACAAATATTGAAAAAAAAAACATAAATATGTTATTTTCTAACGCTCGATGTTAACCCATTAATGTTTTTTTCGCCCTCAATACAAATGTGTGTCGATGAGGTATCGACATGTATCTGATCAACATAATTTTTTGGTGTTATTCAGTTCTCAATGAGAGTTAATTGTTAATGGTTTCAATCCTTGTTGTGGGTCTAGGATGAACCCACAAAAATAAAAACTGAACAAGACTAGAGAGACTTCCCATTTTAAGAACATGGCAAGAAAGTTTTGAAAAAGCTAGAGGGAGATGGTACTTCCCCACCACAAAAATAATGAAATAAGAAAAAAATCCGAATTCATTTTAAAAACCAGAGAACAAAAAATAATAGAGTTTTTTGGTTTTATCTCTTACACTATTCTCATTTTCTCTACTTCATTTCTAAAATATTAAAACCATCAATTTAGTCTATTAACTATCTGATTGCAAGAAATTAAGTCCTAACGTTAAGAGGACTTCGCTTTTTGGACGAAAAATCATCTACGCTAAAAAATCTATATTGAGTCCAAACAAAAAACAATCAATGCACTTTAACATCAATGAACACTCAGTCAACACTCGGTCATACTTGCTTTACACTTGCTCGTATCAGCTTGCTAGTTGCGTAGTGGTACCCTGAAATCCAAAAAATTTCATCAGAAAAAATTGTCAAAAAACAAGAACCGAATTAAAATAATACGTATATGTATATTGCTCATACATCTCATTCTCTGCGATCGGAGGAGCGTCTGGAATCAGGGACGGAGCCAGAAATTTCACTACGCAGGGGCGAATTTTTTTTCTAAAATACTTTGCAGGGGCGGGACTATATAATTCATAGGAAAAATTATTTTTTTCTATATAATACTAGACGGTTTTTTCTCCCCTGCAGGGGCGACTGCCCCTACTGGCCCCCTTCTGACTCCATCCCTGTCTGGAATCAACCAGGGTATGAAGAGTCTGGTATTGGAAGCATGCTACATAAAACATAACAGTAATTAAAATAAGATTACCGTTTTCTTAATTAAAATCAAGAATTCAGTTCAAAAAAAAAAATTTAAATCAAGAATTTGAAAAGGGAAGGAATTAGCCACCACGTATACAAGGTCTGATAGAAACGCCACAAAGATGACGATAGCAGTAGCACTTCCAATCCAGTCGCCAAAAGCAAGATAACGAGAGAGGATACCCAAGCTTGTTCCTCCAACAACCGCACTCAGCCTTCTTCCAACTTCCCTGTCACCAAACAAAGCCCAAAAGCAGAGCGTTAGGGCCGACACAGAATTTATTGCTATTTTGATTGCTATATTATGCTAGTGCAGGTACTGGGCAATTAAAGAGGCCAATATGCCAGCATAAAATGCGTAGTGAGTGACCCATTTAGGAATGCTGATAAAAAAAAAACGTGGCAGTTCAATCATTTCTTTAGGGCAAAATGGAGGGCTATGGAACTGATTATTTCACCTGCCGGCAGCGTGGACAGGGTTGCGGCCATGGCGACAGGTGAGGATGCTGGCATAGTGGGTGGCCATGTGGAGAAATCAACAGTCGAATGCGTGACGATTGCTACAAGGCTGAACAGGGCTGCCGTCCAATGTTTTCAAATCGGGATACGCATCGTGTATCGTTTTTTTTTTCATTGTATAAATCGTATCGGGATACATATTGCATGTCTTAAGATACGTTTGATGGAAGAGAAGGAGTTTATAACGTTTAGTTAGACAAGATTTTGGGGGTGGGAGAAATAATTAAGGCAAGGGTGGAGAAGGAGGGTATTTATATTACACTTAAAACTTTTTTTTTTTTGACTTGGTACAAAATGACTAGAATCCATCCATATTTATACTACTCAATGGAAGGGTCTAGTACAAAGATATTTTCATATAAGATAATCTTTGAGGCAAATCCTAGAATTACAGATGTAACTAATTCACACAAAAAAATCTAGATATTTCACAAGGATATTGTAGAATTTCTAGAAGATAGATATAGAGCTTCTAGAAACCAGATATTTATATCTACTTCAATAATATCTTTCATCTTTGAACTTTGTCAATTAGGCTTATTTGGACTTTATTTTTCTGGTGCCAAAAGACTAAATCTAGTTTATTCTTCAACAACAATAATAATTAATATACGATTAAAAGTAGTTATACCTAATGACATGAACAGACTATACTTACATTTACAAAAATAAAATGTTTTTAAGATGCAAGATTTCAAGTCTCTCAATTGAGATCTATCACATTAAGGCTTTTTGCTACCTTAGCTATGGAAAGAAAAGAAGAGTTCCTTTAAACTTTTGGCACATGCTATTGTACGATGCACTCTCTTAAATATACTATTGGTGATGCTTTTTGAAAAAAAAAATCTTTTTCTTTTGGTTGGTTGATGGCTAACACAAATATCCTCGTTCACCAAAACAATTTTTTTTTTTCCTACTAGTATTTTTCTTTTTGTCACCTGACAAAACTATTTATTTTTTGACATTGTAGCAAACTAAAATTTTTTTGGCAATACTATTTCAATAACAATGGATGAACTTGCTCTAATCTCCTGATGAGGCATAACATTGCCCTTGTATGATTCAGGCAAAACACAATCGAATTATGGTTATTTCCTCTATTCAAGCTAGCCCTACATTGAGGTTGAATTTATATCAAGTGTTTGAATATCGCCATAATTAAATCAAATGTCTTAGATTAATACGTTTGGGGCTCCGCTTCTTAAAATAAGGTCAGACTTTTTTCCTATAAGTAATCGTAGGATACGTACCAAATTAGGATGCGAGTATAAATCGTAGGATACGTGATCGTATCGTAGGATTTCTATACAAAATGAATACAGGGTGCAATACGTATCGTTTAATGAAAGAGACGATACGAATCGTAGGATACGTATCATGTATCGTAGGTTTTCAACAACTATGCTGCCATCGTGATAAAAATCGCACTCCAATAGAAAATCCTGGCCACTATTTTCGTCATGTTCTTAAGTTCTTGGAGGGAGCAGAGGGAGTTGATTTTTTTTTTTTAGGAAATCCCGACGGTTATGTAGAGTGCATGTGTATATTGATCCTACGCGCATAGGCTGTTATTATATGTACGTATATCTATATCTATATCTATAAACTATAGAGTTTTTTTTCGAAACATCCCTTGAACTATCACCCATTTCTTTACTTCATCCTTGAACTTTCAAAATTCTTTATGTAGTCCCTGAACTACTTACTTGACGTGCATGTGGTCCTTTTTTTAACAGCAGTTGGTTTCATGGACGGAAAACGAGTTGTGTTCGCGTCACGTGTGATCATGGCCCCAAAACCAAGGGTAAAAACGTCACACTCCTTGTGTGCCCTCCTCTTTCGACGCCATCTACAGGAACACGCAGAGAGAGAGAGAGAGAGAGAGAGAGAGAGAGAGAGAGAGAGAGAGAAGTTTTGGACAATGTTCAACAAGATTTATACCCACTTACATGGGGTTTACACCAATCTATTGAAAAGAACCTAAACAAAACTTAGGCTGGTTAATGTCGTTATTAGACCAATCGGGAATAAAAAAAAAAAAAAAGGCACACTAATTTGCAGCACATCTGAGGGAGATTTTCTAGTCTATCAGCAAGAGGAATTGATAAAATTCGGTTGAAGAGTAATGCAGTAGCCGCCTTTCTGAATCTAATCTTTAGCGCAATTCAGATGCGACAGGAACGGCTCAAGCAGTCCAGAGGAAAGTTTCTCGCTCGAACTGCCCGCAAAGATAACCAGATCGCATCTTTTTCATGAGCAATAGTAAGAACTCGAAGAAAAAAAAAAAGATTCAAATAACAGAGACTAACAATCTGAAGCCTTGTAACTTTATCTTCTTTGTATCTTGAAGCATTTACGTGGTTTTGGTTGGTGTTAGTTGAAACAGGGCTCGTTTGAGACGGGTTCTTGAATCCATTCTGAGACTCTTCAAAGGTTCAATTTTTGTTCCAGTTCTTCAAATGGGATTTGATGAAACAGAGGAATATGCTTGTTATAGGTGGCAGTGGGGAGAATTTGAGGATTCGAATGTGGGTCCTCATCTCTGTCTCTCTCTCTCTCTTGGTGATGGCGTCGAATGGGGAGGGCAGACGAGGAGTTTGAGGCGATAGAAAAATTGGTTAAACCAAATCGAAAATAAAAATTGGACTAGACGGGTGATTTGCAGAAACGTAAACGGTTTAATCTGGTTTGATATTTTCATGAAACACGGAGTGTAAGCTGAACATTCTTGACAGCGTACTCACGTACAGATTGCCTAATTAAGGCACTTGTGTTTCGTGCAACAATAGTACCATGGTCATCAATTATATTTTTCCATTGTATTTATTTTAATTCCTTATTTTGACAACTACTTCGGGTGAAACTCAGTCTTGAGACGGACTACGTTTCAGGAATTGCGAAGCAATAATGTAATGACCAAGACACATAATCAAATGTTTGAGATCAAGCCATAAAATTCTATGGCTACAGTTACTCTGGTTCCAAAAAGAAGCTCAGGGAAACACACTTTGGAAAATTATGATTGATAGCTAACGTGCTGAACCATACAAGCATGGCAAAAGAGTCGGAACTCTCATTACATCTGAAACTACCACTCTCGGGGTACTTACAATAACAGAAAAATTTGAGAACACAAATGAATTGCTTTGTTTTACCTCATCAACACAAAGACAGTGCAGGTTCTTTTGTCATCTCTAAATGTAAGCTCCATAGGTCATACTCTGCTTTGGTTGGCACTTTTATGCCAAAAATACATATTCATATGTATCTCAATTTATGACATTGTAATTTCATTTCTTTATCTTTTTAGAGTGTTTGTATAAGAAGTGAAAAGAATTTGGTGTGTCATATAACAAGAGATCGAGTGTTAAGTGTTAGAAAAGGTTTGTGGCGTTTAAAGAGGCGTTCACAGCCTCCAATTGACATTTTTAGCATTTGGCTTGAGCCAAAGCTTCTGATTCAAACTGCCCAAGAGACGGCTCAAGCCAAGTCTGCATTTTTTATCTGTGCGCACAGCTGTGGGGCCCCACTTCGGGGTCGCACATGAACAATTCATATATTTCAATTTTCAATTAAGTGTTTAGAGTTATTAAAAATTGGAAGATCGGATCAAGCACTTGGAGTTACTCGATTGAGGTGATTTTTGAAAGGGCCACTCAAAAGAATATTTTAACAGTAAAAAAAAAAAAACAGCTCGAATTATTTGTGTGGGACACCAAAGTAGTGCCCATGGAGCGATCATGCGGACAGATATGTGCACTTATACGGTTAGATAGTCGAGGAACTAAATCGATGGTTTCAATAGTTTAGGAACGAAGTAGAAAAATGGGAGACGGGGCTCTACTGTCCCCAACCATCTGTCTCGACAATCAGTGGTCCGGATTTAAAATAAAACTCTTTCGGGAAAGAGTCTCCTCTTTCCAAACTCTTTCCCGAATGAGTCCTCTCTTCCCTGAAAAAGTTATATTTTAAATGTGAATCATCCAAAATACTTTTGAGTGGTTTGAATTGGGATATCCATAAAATATAAATGGTACAAGGGATAAAAGCAGGAAAAACTCAAAATAATGCCGACTTTTCTGTGTGGCCAGAATGTTGGCACACTCTTTACATCTCTCCGTGTTGGAAGCCTGGAACGGCATGAAAAGCAGTTGGGGAGTTAGTTAACAGTCCTATAGAATCACAGAGAGAGGTAGAGAGGGAAAAAATGCTAGCTTGTTTGAGGGTCACTCCTACCTTCTCAAGTGGATACAGAAGTAGGTTTTATTGTAGAGCAGCGGAGGACCAACAAACCCAAGATTCTACTGCACTAATTGTGCAAAATAAGAAGAAGAAAAAGGTATTGGTCGTTGGCTCCGGCTGGGCTGGGCTTGGAGCTGCTCACCACCTCTGCAAACAGGTTCACCGCATCTCTCTCTCTCTCTCTCTCTAATATATATAAACTTTGGATGGTTGTGGTAGATTTGATTCTGTGTAATCTGATAATCAGGGATTTGATGTGACCGTTCTTGAAGGTGGTTATGATTCTGGACTAACTAGATTTGCCAGTAGTCCAGATGATTTTGGAATCAGAGGTAATTAATCAAACACCTTATATGCTCCAGTACTTATGCTAAGTGGAGGCTTTTGTATAGAGACTAAATGCAAACTAATTTCAGGATTCATGGGCCAAGAAAGGTTTTAGTATATGCTTAGATCCACAGAAAAAATGCAGTTTTTCACTGTTCTAAGTTCTAACAGATGCTCCTTGCATTATCAGAATAGCTATTACAAGAAAATGATAACAATGGAGTCTTTTTTCATAGAGAAAGTTCAAATTTGGCAGACCGAGGCAACTGCAGTAGAATTATATGCAGTGATGTCATTGTTGCAATTATGGTTTCCTTTGAAGTACAACGGGATACAGCCAGATCATGGCTTACAAGGTTTTAGGTACGATACTGGTGTTCACGGACCAATATTATTATGGTTTTTGGTGTTCAAGGTTGGTAGAGGATGTATAATTTGAAAGTTATATGGTTGTAGGTGGCTATGTTCAAGTCGGGAATAGTTCACTGATGTAATTGACGACTTGACACTCCTCTGCCATTAGCCACTATAGGTTTAGGAGCTAAGCAATGGCTCCTATGCCAATAGCCACTATAGGTTTAGCAGTGTGACTAGCCGTATACTTTTCTCCACCTGGTGATACGCTGCCTAAGTCAGTTGCACAATCAGATTAAATTTTCCGTCACCATAATTTGAGTCCCATCTCTAATCTATGCTTCCTGTTTAGGTTTCTGGTATCCCTATCGAAATATTTTTAACCTTGTTGACGAGCTTGGTATTGAACCATTCACGAACTGGATAAAATCTGCACAATATTCAAAAGAAGGATTGGAGGTAACTTTGTGTCTTTCTGCTTTTCAATACACAAATTGCTAAGGGTTATAATCACTGCCCTTGTTCTAGTGTGAAATTTAGTACTCCTTGTTAATGGTGTCTAACATTACTTTTAGTTGTGCTGCTTTGCTACATGTTGATAAAGGCTTGATTCTACAGGTTAAATTTCCAATATTCCAAGATTTACCTCAATGGCCAACTCCATTTGGAACACTCCTCTACACAGAGGTATGCCTTCAAAGATATACGGTAATTCCTATGCGGAAAAAGTTAGTAGACATCTGATAAGTGCTTCTTGGTTCAATTCTTTGTAGTTCACTCGACTCCCTTTGGTAGATCGGTTGACATCACTTCCACTAATGGCTGCAGGTGTGCTCTCCTACTATTCTGTTTTAATTTAGATACGGTATTAAGGAACTACGATATCGTCTCTTTCGTTAAAAACAACGCTTCAATTACTTGTATGTGTGCATTTGTTTGCAGTGGTGGACTTTGACAACACCGACACATCTTGGAGGAAATATGATGCAAGTAAGAGCAGTTAGAGTTTCTCTGATATTCCTTGTGGGCTTCCTTCTTTAGATGAGATATTGTTATCTCAGCTCAATGATTTCAAAGATGCAAGTATTGAAGTGTGAATTTCACTTGGTAGTTACTGCAAGGGAGCTTTTCAGGATATTTCGATGCTCAGAGAGGCTTTTTGAGAATGTTCTTAATCCGCTGCTTCAAGTGGGATTGTTTGCACCAGCAGAGCAATGTAGTGCAGCTGCCACTCTGGGAATGCTATACTACTTTGTTCTGGCTCACCAGGTTTGAGTGGACTTGTTCTTTCTAGGTCACTAACTTATCGCAAAATTACTAACAAATTGTATGCATTCCAAGGAAGATCACACTTTTATGTCTTTTTTCTTTTTTTTTTTTTTTTTTTTTTCCGGGTAAAAGAGAAGAAGTTTAGGAGTTGTGAAAAGATAATTGCTTACTTATGAGAAGAAGATAATTGTGAGAAATCAATTGTATATTTAGCAACTCAATGCAACTCTAGGAAACGACTGGTCTCAAATATTTATCCTCTACGAATCACATAAGAACATTCAATATAGATACACTCATCAAGTCAGTTAAAAGAGCATGCATGGACAAGAACAAGAACATTTCCCTTGATTGCACAACCCATCATTTGCACCATTTGGATTGGCATGTTCTTAGAATCGATTAACTCATCGGTATCATTTGTACTGAAACTAGTGAAAGTTTGAGGTATCATTTGTATTGAAACTAGTGAAAGTTTGAGGTATCATTTGTATTGAAATGTATTGAAACTAGTGAAAGTTTGAGGTATCATTTGTATTGAAACTAGTGAAAGTTTTGAGGTATTTGACTAACATATAGCCATTTTCTTGATCAATTTTCTTGTTAGCGGGTCTGTTAAACAGGAATTTATAGATTTCACTTTTATGAATGGCAACAGAAAGATTTTGATTTGGTCTGGTGTCGTGGGACAGTGAGAGAAAAGATTTTTGAGCCATGGATGGACTCCATGAGAAACCAAGGTTGTAAATTTCTTGAGGGTAGAAAGGTGACAGATTTCTACTTTAATGAGGAAACTGGGTGCATTTCTGAAGTGATTTGTGGAAAAGAGAGTCTAAAAGCTGATGCAGTAATTTTGGCTGTTGGAATCTCCACTCTGCAGGAAATAATACAGAACAGGTCGGTTTTTTTCGACTTTCTTCATTCTTGTCTTTTCTATATGAGATCTCTTTACTTCTTTTTGTGGAACAACATCCAACAAACTTCTAAAAATAACTTCTGCCATCAGTAGATATGCGATTTAGTTCTACTTCATTTCTGCTCTCTTCTTTAACTTGTATTTAGTTCTTTAGTGCAGCATTATGTACAAGGGAGGAGTTTCTGAAGGTTTTGAACTTGTCTAGCATTGATCTGCTCACTGTTAAGCTAAAGCTTGATAAGAAGGTCTGTGTAGTGAGTTCATTCATTTTCTCCCTTTCAAGAAGAGAGTTCTAGTAATTGGTTTTGCACGTAACAGAATGGGTTTGCGGATCAAAAAACAAAAAAGAACCATTGGTTTTATTGTCCCCTAAACAGATTTGCTGGTTTAACGGCCAAGGGGCCCATTGTATATCCACCAGTTCAGCTGCCTCCCATTTGTGATACTGATAAATAATCAGACATAACAGAAATAGATTTGATTAACAAATGACACAGGTGTTTGTTTTCCTGTTTTGTTTCTTGACATTGTGTTCAGTAGTGGTATGCATCAAATCTTGGAAAATATAGGTGATTTATCTTCTGCACTGTCTGCACATGAATCCAGGCTAACATTCCATTTGCAAGCAACGCCTGCTCTGGATTTGATGATTCAAATGGTTGGACTTTCTTCGACTTGAACACAATATACGATGAGCACAAAGATGAAGCAAAAACAGTCATCCAAGCTGAGTTTGTAAGTAGGCTTCTGCTTTTTCCTCGCATGCTGGATAATTTGTGAACAAACTTAGTTGTGAGTTGAAATTTCTGTTTCTCTCATGTACAGTTTCACGCAAATGAGTTGTTGCCCCTGAAGGACGAGGATGTAGTTGCAAAAGTTATGTCGCACCTTTCAAATTGCATTAAGGACTTAGAGAATGCGACTGTGATTGATAAAGAGATTAGAAGATTTCCAAAATCCTTGACTCATTTTTTTCCAGGTGACGCTCGGTTACCATTTGTTTTGCTAATTGAGTTCTCCCAATTTCTTTGACACAAAATGCTTGTTCACAGTGATATGGGCCTTGTTTGGTTGGGTTTTGAAAACCTAGTTTTGAGAACCAGGTCTTGTTTGGTTTTTCCATCCAAACATAAAGTGGGTCCAAAAGTGTTCCACCAGATTTTTTGAGCCTCTTTGTAGAAGACCAACTTTGAAGCCTAGTCTTTAAAAGGTTCTTAAAACCGGGTTTGCAAAACTCAACCAAACAAGGTGATGGATCACCCTGACATAATGGTTTCCTGCAACGAAAATGATCTCCATGGTTCCTCCAAGGAAAATGATATTAATGGTTTCTCGATCATATATTCGAGATACAGACCATACTACAAGATTATCTGACCAATTAGTTGAAATCGCCACATGATTTATCAGGACCAGGAAATTCAAATTTAGTGCTTTCTCAGGATTCTTTTCCTTTATGTCTTCCAAAGGTTCATACAAGTATATGATGCGTGGTTCTACATCTTTTCCAAACTTGTTCATGGCTGGAGACTGGATAATAACCCGACATGGCTCATGGTCCCAGGTTAATTAAAATCATTTGAGCTCTCTTTTCAAAACTCTCCTTTTGTTAATTCCTTGTGGTATTGTTGGTTGCTTTATATGAGCATTTACGACTCTGTTTTCCAATGTCAGGAGAAGTCTTTTGTCACGGGGCTTGAAGCTGCAAATAGGGCGGTGGACTATCTGGAAGAAGGAACTTTTGCTAGAATTATACCGGTAGAGGAGGATGAGCCTCACATTGAAGCTCTACGTAGCCTTAATAGAAACCTGAATGAGATAATAGCCCAACTTCCATGGTCCAACTATTTCATTCAGTGAAATTTTCCGATAGTAAAAAAATACATGGAGTTACTGTCAAGATTTATCGAATTATTGGTACAATGTTGATAAGTAAATATTGCGTTGAATGTCACTTTCTCTTTTTCACACGGTGCTGGTTATAAAGGGGAAAACAATAATAATGCAAGCTCTCAGCAATGTTTATAGAAGAATCTCTACATATGCACTCATACTTATTTCAGCACGAAATCAACCAGGCTGATGATATTTTGGCCAAACATATAGCGACAGAGCAATTTGATTTTGTTGTTTCTAAGCCTTGCTTAGCTTCTTAGACAGTGTTTTGTCATACAAAAGAAGTTCTTATCTTTGGCTTGGTTGCTCCGGGTTTTGTGAAAATGTATTACTGTAGGCTCCGTTTGTTTCAATCTAAACATTTTTTGTTCGAAAATATTATTCATGTAAAATGATTTTGGGTAAAATGTTTTTTTTTTTTTTTTTAAAATTTGGTTTTCCGTTGTCACTTGTTTGCTTGCACTTGAAAAAATTTACAAGAACAAAATTGTTTTCAAATGTGGACGTTATTTTTCCCCTACTGGTTCTTGGCATTCTGTTTTCTTCCTTGCTCTTATTGGCTATATTGGTTATCCCGAAAGTGCATCAATCACATAGATATATGTTCTGATATTCTGAATGTGCATATAACTAGGACAAGGGGTCCTGCTGTGCACTAGGTGAATGGCACCGTGCTATGCTCTCCATCCGGACGTCTGTTGCAAAAATGCACAGTTCGGATCAAATTCAAGCAATGGCTCTCACATGAGGTTAAATTTGATCCGAGCCGTGCATTTTCGCAACTGATGGCCAGATGGGTGCATGGCACAGTGCCATGCACCTAGTGCACGACAGGATCCCCCAATCCATATAACTAGGTTCAAATCCTTCTTGATGCAATCTACTTGGAGCGTATGTGAACAATTTTGAATGTAGAGAATGATCTTAGTCGCAATTGTGGTATGTAGAGAGACGTACATAGCTTTTGCTTTTAGGTAGAACTTTGTAGTGAGAGAGAGAGAGAAAGAGAGAGAGAGAGAGAGATTTTGTTCCCTGTTGGTGAACTTTCATGTCCAGACAAAAAGCCTTTGTAAAACAACTTACGGCCATTTCCAATGTAAGTCATTTTATGCCTTTGGGAGGAAATTATTTCACAGTGTAAAATGTTTTACTTGTCATTTATTTAACCAAACACCGGAAAGTGAAGAAAATGTCTTGGGGAAAAATATTTTCCATTGAAACAAACAAAGCCTAAAATAGTGAACATCAACCCGTGAGAACTTTAACTTGTTTTATTAGCTTTTGACATCCTCGCAGATACGATACAAGATCTAAATCTCATACTGGGGGAAAGAAAAAAAAAAGTTCTCATTGATTAGGGTTTTGCATGTATACCCTTTGATTTTTATTTTTATTTTGTTGCAAACCCTTTGATCAAATTAAGTATTTGATTTTGTTTTTTTTTTTTCCCTCTGTATTTTTTTAGCTTTCAATCATAAATATTAGGGCTAGTATTTTTTATTTCTTGAAATGAAGATTTTAAGAAATCTTCATTTCAAGAAATCATAAAAAGTAAATATTTATGATTGAAAGCTAAAAAAATTTACTAAGGACAAAATTAATTTAAAAAATATACATTTTAAGTGTCACTATCTTAATGATTTTAGATAATTTTCAACTTCGATCCATATTTTAATTTTTTTTCCAATTTCTCATGTTCATTGGGAAAAAAAGAAGTCATATATTGCGACCAACCTTGAAAACAAACTTCAGTAACGACAAAAAACAAGTTTATATCTTAACAAAATTACTTCGTGTACACACATGCACGGATGGTATATCTTAACCGTCTAAAAGCATTTTCGACGGTCCGAATGTTAGAACACTCTTTGACCGGTAAGAAATAAAAGTAACATGCAAGAGATTTATACTATGTATCAGAGCGGACAATAATATGGACAATCAAAAGTAAAATTCTTGAACATTATAGGGCCCTTTTCTATCGAAAGATTTAAAAGTAACATGCAAGAGATTTGTACACTCATAGGTTAGAAGGTTTGCTTCCAATGACACAGCCTCTAGTGTTCTAACTTCTATGCCACATGTGACACCATTAACGGGTACCTCTTGCAGGGGACAAAAATTAGGGCTAGTATTTTTTATTTTATTTTATAAACCGAGAAAATATAACCCATACATTAATTAGTTAAGCTATTACAAAGGCGACTTTGAACTAGATTATGAGCTTTTCTCACGTCTTGCCGATTGGCCTTGGTTATGCTTACAAAATCAAACACGAAAACCAAGTCTAAAATGTCCATAATAATGCTTCTAATAGTTATCCCAGAAACATTACACAAAGTATTCACTAGTTGTAAAGTATCTGACAAAACCCGCAACTTTCTGATACCCATAGCTTTTTTTTATTTTTGAACTGTGATACCCATAGCTTTGGCCCACCTTACTGCTTGCAAAACCGTCAAAGCTTCCACACTTGTAGAGAATAGAGCACGGACAAAGCAAAAGCCTTGGCCCATCTGTTTCTGACACCATGCTGCTACTCCCTTTCCATGCCCTGTCAGGACCGGCCCTGGGCATAAGCCCACCAAGTCGCCGCTTTTTTTTTTTGAACAGGGCCCCCATTTTTTGCCCAATAATAGGGCCTCCAAATCGGAGAAAATATTATATATTTAGCATTTCAATAGTTATGCAAAAATGGTTATAGGGTTCGTCATTACAAACCCTTGCCATTGCAAATACAATCCCAAAAAGTACCTGTACGAACGTAGTCGTTAAAAAAAAAAAAAAAGAAGAAGAAGAAGAAGAAGAAGAACTTGCACGTTGCCCTTTGACCACCAGCAACTTCAAAAAATCAATGGAATTTGAACTCATCCTGATTTTGATGTTCTTGCTACAGGTGGAAGTACAACTAAATCAAGGTTCCCAGGATAAGGAGTCCACAAACCAAATCCTCCCCTACTCTCTCTCAAACCACTATTATTTCCCTTAAACTCGTCCAAGGATTTCACCCATTCAACTTTGGAAGAATGCTCGCGAGTGTGTGGATGCAACACAAAGAGCGAGTTGTACTCACAGTTTGGAAACATTAAGAACTTAAACAGACCACCTAACCTGTAAACAACATAACCAAAGCTGAGCTGGTCTCTTGGTGTAAAGAGGTTGACCTCGTTGAACCACAAGCAGCTAAATAAGTTATTCAATGTCGTATGTTCGCGTATGACAATGGCTCCCTCTGGAACATCTGCATTTCACAAAAATCAGTCAATATAGCGGGGAACATGCAATATTTTGGAGTAATATGGGGGTTGTCTTTTTGCTTTTATATTACCATACACAACGGGAAAAAAATAGTCAAGAAGCAGGACTCCATGATTCAACGCATATAGGTCTATTGGTGTTCATGAGATTGCAAGGATTATCCTTTCTCGTTTTTCCTCCAACAAGATAACTACTGCGAAACCCATCTCTCAAAAAGAGATATACATGGCTGCTTATTTTGAGGTGCCACACATCACAACCTTCAAGTTCACGGCCTTGCTTGAGAACCCAAAACAGAAGAAAAGAACAAATGAAATCCGAAAATCAAAATAAGCAAGGGATTCCTTCATATCTTACCACTAATGGTTTTTTTCTTTGGACTCCATGGCTCCATTCCTTCATAGAGGTAAATTTTCATTTGATGATCAATAAGAGGTCGAGCGTATCGCTTCCTCCGTTTATTCGCGTCAGCCTCCTCATAGATACTGTGATGGTGCTTGTGCTGAGCAATGGCGAATGTGTGCTTCTCACGCCACAAGTATCTGGAGAATATAACAGGTCTTAACCAATTAGTCAAAATCAACTAGATTAAATCCATCTCAAAAGCCACTGCATTACTGCAGCTTCTTTTTAGTAATATCCAAATGTTTAATTTTTCCAGGGCACATTCCAGTCCTCAACCAAATAGGAGTATAAAATTTTGTTTTCTATCTTTGCTTTATGTTAATGGAGAGGAAATACGCATGTGCACAGGAGAAACGAGCATTGGTCCCATGCATCGCACGGATGAGCCATCATTGAGTAATTTATAATGAATGCATGAAGTTATGTATTGAAGGTGTTTATGCATGGGCTTAATTCAGAATATTTAACTTTATCTTGTGACTCAAGTTCAAACTTGATAATTTAAAGTATTTATAAGCCCTCAATTTAGAATGTTTTGTAAAGACTCGATTTGTAAAGAAAAAAGATACTATTTGAAGTTCTTTTCCAACCTAGGGAATAAACAAAATTGTTGTGATATTTTTGTTTTTCTTATGCTTTTGTCCCTTCTTAACTTCATTCATCTGAGGAAAGATTTTGCATCTATTCTGAATTTTATGGAAGATTGAGATTTTGAACTCTAATTTCGGATGTTTTTTCTTTTCCTTCCTCCTGATTTATATAAGAGCGCAAAAGAGGGAGGTGAATGATAGGAGAACAGTGCCACATGGATTTTTTTGATCTTTTGCTTTTGTAAAATGTAAAGAGGATGACACGTGGATTACACATGCTTACATGTTACTCCTATCAATTATATAATTGATAGATTATAGATTATATAGATTCTAGATTCTTTGTTATAGGTAGTTAGATAAACAAGAATAAATCAGTAGACCAGACCTTTCTAGAACAAGCAATGGATCGACTATTAGCTCCATTTTACCATCAATCCAGATGCTGTACTGTGCTTGAGGAAATAACCTATGAGTTAATATCTTGGGAACCTTTCCATTCCTCCTGGGTTCATCATAAGGTGGCTGTTTCAGCAGAATAAGACGCCAAATACCAACCCATTGTCCACCATCATTGTCCTTTCTAACAGTAGCACTTTTCTTCATGAAATCGATTGATACTTCGTCGACCACCATAAGAAAACAGAAGAGCTTCTGAGACCGTTGGCTGATATTTGAAGGCTGATGAGGCAAATCATATCCATCAAAAATGCCAGATGCAACCACAAACCTACACTTCTCCACATATTTGATGTCCTTGGAAGCCATTTCTGCACCACCATGTCGATTGAAACCACAGTGCACCTGAAATGGTATAAAACGAGAAAGGCAAGAATGACGCCATATCCTTACAAAACCAAAGTGCACCAGAAGATAGAGATAGAAAACACACAGACTGATAAAAATCTGATGTAAATTCACAAGAGAAGGCACAAGTGACATTGGATGTCTATTAGGTTTCACTCATCAAAACGCACGGCTGCATCTCAAAATTGAAAAAAAAAAAAAAGTAATAGAAGGAATTAGACATTAAACTTGCTCAATTGGTCTACGCAAATTCAACTGCCAAAAACACCCATCAATTATTTTAAGCCTCCCATTTCCTGGTTTATTCGCTTAAAAAAGAACACACACACCCTCCCAAAAACATGGATAGGACCAACTGGGGTATTGCCTCAGGGCGTTCATTAGTACCATGGCCTCTTTTTGTGCTCCAAGTTTTTTCAAGAATCTCCAAACATGTGTAAAATGCTAACCCAGCTGGTTTCAACGTAGATTCTTCAGCTATGTTACATGCACTCATCTAAATGTACTTAAGCACCTGTCTTGGACATTCAACACTTGACTAAGGGTGTGGGAGCTATGCCACCTCTCGTATTCAATTTAGACGCTTGGATCCGTTTAAACGTAACAATAGTTCCGTTACACAAGGAAATCTGATGATGCAAATAAATCGTGGAAATACCAAAGATCTACAAGTAGCGTCAATCTTGAAAAATACGTTGTCTAGTGGGATGCTAGCATCCTCCACCGAAAGCAAGGGGGTCACTAGCCCAATGCTTCATGCCGGTTATGATGAACTACAGTATTAATTTTCAAAACTACACGGGCTGCAATACCATTATTAGTGGAAACTCAATCAATACAATCATCAGGACAAAAAATCCATTGGAACTCGATCATGCCATTAGCATAGCATATAGTAATTTTTCACCTTCATGGTCGACTTTAAGTTAAAACTCTCCTGTCTTTGCAACCAGCTTTGATGCCCTCCAAACAGTGGCCGTGACTGAGATCCATTATTTGCTCCCTCATCATCCGTAATGTATGACAAGCTTTGGACAACGTTGTCAGGAGTTCTTCTCTTTGGAATAACTATTTTGTCTGGATCATCCGCAAGGGGAATAGGACAACCTGATTGCAATATTGCATACCAGCACAAATGATATCATTCACCACCTTTAAATTAAGATAAGATTAAGCAAGAGACATCGCTGCGAGCTTACGGTGTAGTGGTTTCGGTACAAGTCCCATTGTGTCTGACACTGCAAAAACCTTGCTATCTCTCTTACAAATAGCTGCACATGAAGCAGAAAACTGAGAGCCATCATTTCAAATGAATAACAAAGAAAAATCGGTGAATATTCATCTATATGCGTGGACAAATTCAAAAAAATGTTATCCGTACATATGGACAGCTCAAAAGAGTACGTTTCAGTAGATAACTGGAGTAAATGGTTTTATAACATGCTGACAATTCTTAATTCGCACAACAACATTCAAGATCATAGTCTAGAATAGAAAAATGTTTCTTCCCCAAGGCACCACTTTCCCCAAAGGGACCAGATTTGAACAATAGGTATTCATATACCTGGTCGTTCTTTTCATAGCGACCTCAAGCTTTCCAAAACTATAGTTACCTTATATGTCATTGCATCTTGAGTCACAAGGTTTTGACACAAAGGTGGGATGTCAGATACAGAAAGTGTTTCAGTCCACTAAAAGTTATGACGCAAGCTGAAATTTAGAGAGGGAGAAGGTGAACAACAAAGGCAGTACACGGAGTGGGCAAGCTGAAATTCCATGGTTGAAATTTAGAGAGGTAGTCGACAATCTACAACATAACTTGGTAGAATGCTTCAGTTATTCTCCAGTCAAAATCAAGGTTGATTTCGGTTCGTGCAACGTTGTTATTCCTATTTCTACAGCTTCGATTGAAAGGAAGGATCATGTATCTGTTGGTAAATCTCACACTTATGCACGGGTAGGGAAGCCTACGAGATTGTCAATGGGTCATTCGAAAGAGTTGGTGGCGCGTAAACTACAGTCGGGAAAGGCGCGTGAACATGTCTCTGTCGATTTTCGAGAAGAGCGGGCAAAGAACGTTTTGAATATCACATCCGTTTTGAATGGCTTCGGTTGTTGCAAAGGGGTACCCGACTTCAATAAAGGCTTACGGCTGGGGTCTTTTTCTCAAGAACATAAAGAGAATAGTAATTATGTTTTGAATCAAGCCCATAGGAGGGCATGCAATACAGTTTCAAGCTATTCAAAGTTCCAAAACATAAATTTAGGCGGTGCATTTGTTGGGGGAGTGGATTCTAATAGATTTTTTTACCTGTGCATGAGAGGAATAAATTGGTCTACAGTTGTAGGTCATAAAAATTATGTTTGGGTTCAAAAGCACAAGTTAACTGATGGACATGATTTTAAGGGTCAAAATGAGGATTTGAAACAGGGGACTTTGAAGGAATGTAATTCCAAGTTATCAACGCAAGAAAAAGATGTAGAGACTGACAAGGAAGAAGCCGAGTGCAGTCCAATCCGAGGGGTGGAGCGAGACAAGGATTCAGAGAAGGTTTCACATGAAATGCAATTAAAAAGGTTGAGGACGAAAGGACATTAAAGGGTCGGTTTTGGTTTTCGAATCGTTTGGATTTCTTTAGAGCACAAAGGAGATGTGGGACTGTGGGAGTATTCAAATGAAAAATTTGATATTTGGGGCGTAGAGGTAGATTCATATAGATTGAAGCCGGTGTAAGGGTTGAAGTCAAAGGGATAGTGGCGCGTGTATCTGATTAAAGCCTAGCGCTTGGGCTTTGCTCAGGGTTTTGAATTGGAAATTGTAAGCGCAAGGTGGAGTCAATAAATTCAGGCGTGGGGTGTAATCAATTGGAAGGGGCCTTGGCGCTTCTTTAGGTTGTTTTGTTTTGGTGTTTGATTGTTTGGTTGTCTTCTTGTCAGCCTTTCAATCTTTTTGGGTCTTGAGAGGCAGGTGATTGTCGTCGGGTGGAGTGCCAACCTCGTTGAGATGCCGCTCCTGGTTTTGATGCTTTTCTCTTGCCCCGTTTAATCTTGTATCTTCAATATTTGATTAACAAAATCTTTTTTTGCCGTTCAAAAAAGTTACGACGCATCTTGAGTCACAAGGTTTTGACACAAAGGTGGGATGTCAGATAAAGAAAGTGTTTCAGTCAACTGCAAGTTACGACTAAAATTGCTGTTAGAGGAGACTGGAAAGTAAATGCCTGACTGAAAGTTACGACTAAAATTGCCATTAGAGGAGACTGGAAAGCAAATGCTTTATGGATTCAGAAATCTTAATTGACAGACTGCTGATTGGATTGACTTCACTGTTTCATTAAGGTTGGCGTCAATGTCTATTTCTTTTTATGTCGCTATCAGAGCAGATTTTTTTCTATATTTAATCAGCAACAATAGGAATTTTTCCAAACAGGGATGTAAAGACCAGTTCACAATAGGTCTATGCCACTCGTGTCAGGGACTCAGAGCTTTTAATAAGCACAAGAACTAAAAAATCTATCCCCAAAAATAAACAGTGACGATAAAGAACATCATGTGCAGTATTTCTGAAACTTAAATGGGGAAATTCAGAGTACTTGAAAAATCATCTTTCAAGATAAATCTTCCATGTCTTTGAAGTCTTAAGAACATTCTTGCAGTTTATTCAAATCTCCGATGTTTGCCCGAAACAACTACCTCTTAGCCAAATTATTCATAACCTGCTTCGGGAAAAAAGAAAAACAGTAGTAGCAGTGTCTTGAAGACCTCATTTCAGTTATTTTTCTTTGTAATATCAGCGAATTCCATACACTTCCTCTTGTAACAATGACGCTATTAGAGGTTCTAAAAAAGGATCCTGTCAGAGCCATGTCTAGGACTTCTACTTATACTTTGATACTCCAAAGAAATTCTTCTTCTGAAGGGGTTCTGAAAAAGGATCCAGTCAGTGTCATTTCGCTATCAAACAAACAATGGCAGCTGCTTCCTTTTCAAATATCCCTACTAATGCTCAAACAAATGCTGACCAAGAGTGTTAAAGCATCCAACTCAAAACCAATTGACAATGAGTGGAGAGGCCGCCCAGGCTCATATACTAGCTTTGGAGGTTATAATTAACCAATGTGGGACAAGCTTTACCACTCCCCGCACGTGCGACCCCTGACCTGCACGTGGAGAGGTAAACAACGGATCCACAACATTGGGATTATAACGAAACATGGTGCACTTATGGCACAAACAACGGGGCAATAATCAAGAGAGTCTTGTTCAAAATCCTCCGAAAGCTTATCTCTGATACCATGTTAAAGGATCCAACTCAAAACCAATTGGCAATGAGTGGAGAGGCCACCCAGGCTCATATACTAGCTTTGGGGGTTATAATAACCAATGAGGGACAAAATCAGGGTACCCTCTTTCATAAGTCCGCTTAATTATTTGCCTACGTAATGGAAGTATGGAGACATAGATGAAAAGATTAACCTCAAGTGTCAAATTCAGTTCGCACATGTTCATAATATTCCCTCCTTAATCCTACAATAATTTTATTAGCATGTTTTACATACTGACATAGTGTAATATGCAGCACGTACTCATAACTTGGCGAGATCGGGTGCGGAAGAGCTAGTAGTTTCAATTGACATCCCGCCATCAACAAGACTGTTTATTAGTGAGGACAGCCAAGGGATTGCACAACTGGATGTTTAAGCATTTTTAGGAGCTAGTGTTTCGTCTATGACTCTGCAGTCTGCTTGTAGCCTTAGCTTCTGGACTTCTAGTGGTTGCTCCATTTGAGTAAAGGATTTCTGATGTACCGAAAAAATAAACTTATAACTATGTTCAATTAATATTGACCCAAAAAGTAAAGGATTACATGAAGAAGAGAAATACAGCTACCTCCAAAGTACCTGAAAAGAAACCTAGCGAAGATTGGCAAGACCAAACGTGAAACAGGAGCACAATAAGAATGAGCAACATCCACAATATGCCTCCAACAAGAAACAAACGAATAAAACCCATCTTCCATATAATCTTTGTTGCATAATCTTGAGAAAACCTCCCAGGAGAAAAGAACCCACCTTCTGCATCTGCATCCACCGCCCACGTGATTTTACCTCACATTTTGTGCCCCAGTAAATATATAACCCTCATACACAAATTATAATGTGGGTACGATGTATGTGGGTGTGTAAATCACCTTTGGTTTGCAGCTGGGTATTATTACGTTCTGCTCTCCGGCTTGCACGTAAAGAAACGGAGCGTTGTAAGTCGCTTTCCATAGTTCAATGCCTTTGGTTACTCATAAGCCCAAACACCATAGAATCCCAAGAAAAGGAAGAAGGTAAATAATCACAATTCCGTCGCTGAAATGAGGGGAGTTATCTTTGATATCATAATTGCAGAAGAATTAGTGCCTCGATCTGGAAAAACTTCCTAGGATAACAATCAAAGATATTGAAAACCCACCTGCCAAGTAGAATTGTCGTGATGTGGAGACAGTGCTGAACTTTCTCGCAAATTCAAGCACAAATGCATTGGTTCAAGTTCTTGAGGCAACCAGTTTCAGTGGAACGGGCGGTGTGCCCGTGTCGGACGGGTACTTAATAATCTGTATAGCGACAGATTACTCAATTTAGATCACATATAATACTCCTACGTTGTGAAGTCACAATAAAAAAGAATTTCCTTTAATGGAATTTTTATATTTGATGTTATTGTTATTATTATTATTATTCACATTTCCGACTTTAGGGTGAGCTTGAGTGGTTTTGGCCCCTTCTGATATAATAAAGCTCCAGATTTTGCAAGCAGCCGGTCATGGAGCTTGGATTTTCCGGAAAAGCAATTAGATTGTAAACTTATCTACACTCGATGACTTAGTGGTACGACTCATGGGGCAACTCAATACATGGGTGGAATCAGTGCAATATCTCAGTGTTTTTTTGGGTTTCTTTTAGCTGATTTTATTTCTTGTTTTTAGTTTTTAGTTGTTGATTACATCTGCGTGTTATGGTCTCATGGTTTGAGCTGGTTGTTTGGGATTCTCTATCGCTATCACTTGATAGGATTCATCATCCCGTCCCATAAGTGTCGGGTCTGCCTTGACAGGTGTGTCTGCGAGCCAGTGGCCCTTTTAGTCTTTTGTCGTGCTCATTTCAACTGTTAGTAGTTTTGGTTTCATTCCTGCCTTTCGATGTAATCGGTGCCGGATGGATTTATGAAATGATATGATGGCATTTTAAAAAAAAAAAAATTATTCACATTTCCGGATGACTTTTTAATTATACCTTTTGCTAACCTTTATTTTTTTAAGAAATTGAAATGGGATTGGAGAGCAAGAGGATTTGAGGAAATGTCCTTAGTAAAATTTAAGATCTTATGAAATAAGAGAAAAACATATTAGGGTCACCTTTGATGGCAGCTTTCAAGGTTGAGATAAGACTGTAAAAGTGGTGTTCGAAGAATTCATGTTCAGTTTGTCTCAGATGTATAGGATTGTTAATTTGCTGAGAATTGTAATGTCTCGTTTCGCATAATTCGCCAATTCATGGGAGGTGTTGCTATAAAACCTGTCCCATTGGATTGGACATGAGAAGATCCAAATACCCTCCCTCTTTTACCATTTTTATAGAATTACCCCGGTGTCAACTATTATTGCAATATCTATTTATTTTAAATATTTAAACTCTTTCTCAATGGAAAATTGCACTGTTAGCAGAGTAAATTTGAAAATAAATTTATTGGGCATTTTAAAATAAATAAATAGTGTGGAAAATTTAACTGCATTTAAAAAAAAATAAAGAGTATAATAGAATTTTTAAACATTTACGACTAAAATAGTTTTTTTTTTTTAATTTGGAGAACGATACTGGAAGAGCTTATTGACTGTAATAAGTGGTGTTTTGGCTTAAAAAGTAGGGCTGTAAAAAAAAACCCGCGAACCACGAATCCGAACCGGACCGAACGGAACCGTAGGTTTTGGATTGGGTCCATGGATTAATGGTCCCAACATGGTTTGAAAATTAGAAAACCGTGCTTCGCGGTTCAGTCCATGGATTTTCATAAAAAAACCGTGGATAAACCGAACCGGACCGTGAGAATTTAATCAATAAATAAATATATATATATATAATATTGGGATAATAATTATAATTAAACATATTATTCTTAATTTTGTACCCTAAATAGGTGGATGTGCTATAACTGAAAAGTAAATGTGCAAACTATAATTAACAATTGTAATTTTATTTTTGCTACCACGTATATTAGCTACTTATTGTATCGGGACTGGACTGGTTGTTGTGAAGACTTTTGTTTACTTGCTTTATATTATGCTATTTTTGCATCTTTTTGCTACTTCTAGTGGTATTCTCTTGAATGTGAATCTCTTTGAATCATTTTGAAGAACTGTTGTGACTTGGTGTTATTTATTAAAACATAAAAGCTACTCCCTCTGTCCCTTTTTAAGTGATCCACTTGTGAAATGTGTATTTTTGCGGACGTTTAAAAATGTAGTTTCGTATATCGTTTAAATTAATTTTTTTTTGCACCAAATTAAAGTACTCAATGAGCACTTTAATTTGGTATAAAACAAATTAAAAAGTTATATAGAGAAATATGTTTTTTAGGGGTTTGAAATTGAACGTATTCCCGTACGGATCACTTAAAAAGGGACCGGGGGGGGGGGAGTACTAATGATGAATGGGTTCCCAAAGTTACAATGAGAATGTGAATGTGAAATATGTTTTTTTATTTTGTGGAATGTAATAATCCGTGGATAAACCGTGAACCGAACCGTGATTTTTTTGATTGATTCGGAACCGGACCGTAGACTTTTGGTTCGGTCCTCGGATTCATACCAATCCGCACCAAACCGGACCGTTGACACTCCTATTAAAAAGCCAATTTAACTTTTTCTTTTGTCTTTATTTGGTTTTTTTTTTTTTTTTTGCGTTTGTTAGTTTTGCATCGATTTTTTTTAGTATTATCGGTTCGTCTCGGCTAAGAGGAATCCAAAAAGGTAAAAGATTATGAGTAGAACTCTCAATTTTTTGAATAAGATCGAAAAAGTGTAAAAAATTGATTTTTTGACTTATTTTTGTCTTTATTCAAAAAAAATTATGCTTCGATCATAATTTTTTACTTTTTTATTTCTTTCGCCGAGACAAATCAATAATACACAAAAAATTGATGCAAAATTAAAAAAGTACAAAAAAAATCAAATAAAGACGAAAAAATAAACCAGCTAACTTTTTAGACCAAAACACACATAAATATTTGTTCTATATGAGTCATCACTTCATCAGCAGGCTTCAGGTCAGGGCTCCTAGAATTTGGCCAAAATCCGGTCTTCAGTTCTCATCCAACGGCTCTAATAAGACATGGCAATTAAAAAACTCGCGGATCTTGGGTTCTGGGTAAAACAAGTCACGGGTCGTGACATGACCCGGGTTATAACACACAGGTCATAACCCTCCCCCTGTTGCCAGACGATAGAAACGAAGAAGAAGAAGATCGCGCGACGCAGACTCCGATCGAATCGAACCACGACCGACAGGTCTCTCTCTCTCTCTGAATCGAACATACCCTAGTTTTTCGTTTTTGTTCGAAGTAAATCGATTTCTCTGTGGTTCGTGTTCGATTTCTCTCACCCAACGTCTGTGTGTGGTAGTATGTTCTTGGGTTTAGTCTCTTAAATTTCATGGATTAGTGTTTTTGAAAAACTAGGGTTTTTTGAAAAAAAAAAAAAAATTAGGGCTTTCGGGGAAAAAAAAATTAGGGCTTTGAAAAAAAAATTATTCCGTGAGACATTGTTCTATACGTGTAATCTTGGATTGGGTAAAGTAGATTTTGTTTCTGTTGGAATCATTCATGGAGTTCTGTGTGCTCTGGTTTCATTGATTTCTTGGTTACCTTTGGAGATCACTGCTTTGATCAGTTTAAGTACTGTTCCTAAAGGTGCCTATTTTAAATCTTGGCATCATTTAGTTGTAGTTTAAATAGGGTTCGTTTGAATAATCTCATTGATCATTTACTCTGTAGCTTCATTCACAAATGTGAATGATGATCAGACTTGGTTCTTGGTTGATGAATATTCGTGGTAAGCTCCATGCTGCTTGTTTGATGAAATGCCTCAATCAAAGGCTTATTTCCGTTTCCAGGAGCCTTGACCTGAAGCCTGCTGTATCAATCGTTTAATAAATCATAAGACCTGCAGGAATAGAACAATGTTTGCTTGGTGACCCGAATATTCTCCTCACGGGTCGGAAAATGTGCGGAGGAAATAGGGGCCTAAATTACACTGACATTCCTTTTAATGTTCGACTGATGCAAATCACCCCCTAATATATCAGCAACCACAATTCACATCTTCGTCAATCGAGCGAAGGTCAGCAGCTCCGGCAGCGATAAGGTAAAGTATCCCTGTGTCTGTGTGTGTGTGTGTCTGTGTGTGTGTGTTCTTCTTTTTGCCTCAAATACTTGCTTCTTGATTCAACATTTCTTACCTTATCACTTCATTCTTGCTTCTTGATTCAACATTTATGACCTAGATTGTTGATACTTCATGCATTTCAGTAGTAGCCCTGTAATGTAGAGCATTCAAGTATCTCGTACGCTTTTGACTTCATATACTTGAAGCACTCTCCCCACTTTCGTTCTTGCTACTGATTCAACAGTTTTGTGCCCTAGATTGTAGATAATGCTGGCATGTTAGTCATATAGCCCTAGTTGAGAGAATTCTCTACTAAAGTAGTAAAGTGATGCGTCATATGTCTAAATTATACGTTTCTGGATTGTTCTTGCAGATGGAGCAAGAAGTAATCGAAGCAGAGATAGTGTTGCCGACTCATCTTAGTTTTAAAAAAGTTCAGATGTATGAGAAGTACCCAAAAGGCCAATCGAGGGGCAGGCACTGGAAACATCTCAAGCAAATTATCCAAGCTGAAAACTACCAGAACTATCCACCTGATGAACCCAATTGTGAGTTCAAAAAACTCGTTTTTATGCGTTTCAATTTATTCTCATGTTTATTTATCTTTTTTAGTTAGCACGTGAAAGGTCGTCAATTATTTACCCAAAAAAGGGTATTGAATAAGTTTACCTTTAGAGATGTTTTCAGCATCGTTGTGCTTTTATTCATACTGTATTTTGTCATAACCTTCCTTCGTAATAGTAGATGTGAAAAAATTGCTATTAAGATCCTAGTTAAAGCATCTAGGATAATTTTTTTTTTTTTTGTTTTTTTGACAAAATGTATTTTTTTTAAAGTCCTCGTTTTGCGGACCAGACTCTCTTTTTTCAAATGGAGGAAGTAATTGGCAATGAATGGAGAGATCACTCAAACTCATGTACTAGTTTAAGATGTAATATTAATCGCCGCGGGACAAGGTCTAATATTCGTACATTAGGCAGGCTTAGTCTTAGACTCTCAGGATGTCTTTATTTGTTGGTAAGCTAGCTTTGGCCATTGATGGTGAATACGCTGATGCGGGGGACTCTCCTGGGAATCTTGTATCACTGAGATGGTGTTGAGCCAGTCCTTTAGCCCGAAATATTTACTTCTGTCTTTTCCTCCCTGTCGCGCTTCTCTGTGAAAGTTCCGTGGATTGCTTTTTTTATCATCCCTATTTGATATTCAGCATTATGAGTTGAAGTATTCTTTTTCCCTTAGGCCTTATGTGATTTGATAGTTTGTTTGCAGTTCAGTTTGTCACAGCACTGTAGCTGTCCATTATCTTAATGTTGTGTTGGAAAGTCATTATCAGGTTGTACTTGCTCGCATTTTGGCTGCTGTTCTTCATCTCATTTGCAGATGTTACTATTGAATCACAATGTTGTGTTGGAAAGTCATTATCAGGTTGTACTTGCTCGCATTTTCACTGCTGTTCTTCATCTCATTTGCAGATGTTAATATTGAATCACCACCTTCCATGCATCCTTGTAAAAGAATTTGTGATATAACGGGATTTGAGGTACATATTTTTGTAGATAAGATGGCTTCTTTGTTAGTTCTTTCTGCTCCATGGGCTTCATTATTTCATTGTTATGGTCTGGTCAATGTTCAACTACGATTCTTCTGATCCCTAGTTGATTTTCTTCTGCTTTTCAAGTTAGGGTGTAAACAAATTGAATGTTCTGGATTTGGTGTTGAATGCAACTTGAAATGTGTTATGCACAGTTCAAAATATTCTCTCTTATTCAAGCTTCCTTTTCAGGATTAGTTGCACTTGCGCTTTTTCATGAACCTAATCTAGCCAATGCATTAACTTTTGCTTAACTGATCTGAAATTTTATTCAACAGCATTGTAATTGGTTTAAAAGTCTAATGGGAAACGAACATAGTAAAAACAGCGTGGCAATTATAAAGTCATAGTATCTTGATTTGTACATTGCCTTGAAGTTTAGGAATTGTCTGTGTCCAAATAAGGAACTAAAATTTTTACTTAGCGTTGGCCATTGCTCGTTTGTCGTAAATCTCCTTAGTCCTGATAAGGTGAGAGAATATTTTTTGAAGGGTTCCCTTGGGTGGCATAAGACTAACTGAGAACACCCATTGTGTACATTTATCATTGTTGCCTATTGGTCTATCATTTAGTTCCATCTATTACACTGATGGCGAGCTTTACTAGTTTAGGGTGGGTGACAAATGAACTAAAATGACTCAGGTGAGGGCATGAGTTCTTCGGTTATAGCAGACTACTTTATATTTCTGTTAAATTGTATGATAAAGGTAGCAATTTATACTATACAAAAAAATCAAGTGATGTCCATAGTTTTGAAGTTCCCCAATGTTTCCTTTCTAAGATTACTGTCAAGTGTCTACTATTGCTTCTGAATTAAAGGGGGAAATTTTATTTGACGTGCAGGCACCTTATGTTGATCCAAGAACCAACCTCCGATATGCAAATACAGATATGTTCAAGTTCATAAGATCCCTTCCTAACGAGTATGTGCAGAGGTATCTGGCTCTTAGAAATGCGGCAGTTGTTCTGAAGTAGCTTGCAAATAACTCGTGAGACAACACGAGGCTGCATCTTTCTGGAAAGAACAGTGGAAGTTGAAGTAGGTTTGCATTTCTTTTGCCATGTCTCTTCCTGGGATGGTTGCTGTACTACGTAAATTGCCTACTACGGAGTATAAGGAATGGAGAGCATTATCTCCACTGTTGGGCTGATACTGGATCTATTCGCCATGATTTATCCTCTTAGAGGATATTACCCAATTTGTACTTGTTAATTAACCTGGTTGGGACATAGATCCAATGACTTTTTTTTTTTTTTTTTGAACTGCAGAAATTTTATAACAAAACTCAAGCCTCAAAAGAGGCATCCGAATTACAAACGGAGGAAAGAACAGGTGGGGGATTACTAACCCAATTGGCCGGGATTGTCTTCCTCAAACAAGAGGAAGCTACCCAATGCGCCACCCTATTACATTTTCTAGGAATCCAACTAAAAACATTGCGAATAGACAAAGATAAATTAAGAATATCTTCAACAATGGCTGCACAATCCCATGGCGGAACATTTTCTGTAGAGCAAAGTTTAATCATGGCTTGGTTGTCATTCTCGATAGAAGCACCCAGAATGTTTTTGGTCTTCAAAATCTGCCCAGCTAGTCTGATAGCCATTGCTTCACCCTGCAGAACGTTAGAAACATTCACTAGATGGCATCTTCCTTCAGTAATCCTGCCTCTAAAGTCTCTGACCACAGCTGCAATGGCAGCTGGGTGGCTGTCCTTTCCCATTGCTTCATCACAATTCACTTTGAAAGAACCCTTCTTAGGAGGAATCAAGTGCTGGGGAATGGTGCTGATGATACCAGACGGACTACCACTGCCCTGTGTTTGCAAAGTCGAAAAGATTTCCTCCCAATTGTAAAAAATTTTCCGGACTGTGTCTACAGGATTAACGGGAACAGAATTGAAGACCCAATCATTACAGCTTTTCCAAATTTGCCACGCTACACAAACGCACTTGCTCAAAATTTTAGAACTATCAAAAGCTGAATCCAAGTTTTCCATTATAGCAATAGTCTACTTCATGACAGACGAGATAGCTAAAGGGTCCACTTTGTACGTTAAATTGCAGCCAAACCAGACAGCCTCCGTCCATTGGCAACCAAATAAAATGAGCTCGACAGATTCTACATGAATTTTACAAATAGGGCACGAAGGAGAAGGGTTGCATTTCCGCCTATATAGATTTTCTTTTGAAACCAAAAAATTACCACAAGCTTTCCACCAAAAATGTTTAAGCTAGGGAGGAATTTTAAGGTTCCAAATCAACTTCCAAACTTTTTCAGGAGCCTAGAAATAAGTGGATGTTTTGACAGAATTCTCAACTTCTCGGCATTTAACAGATAAATGGTACCCAGATTTTACAGTATAAATTCCTTTAGAGTTAGGGTGCCAAACCTGAAAATCTGCCTTTCCGATGGTAGAAATGGGAATGCTGAGTATAGAATCCGCCTCCTCCTTAGATACCAGAGCTCTAATCTCTGTCTCCTTCCATCTCATACTCCCCTGGTCGATCAGCTCGCATGCATAATTGATAGTGCAATTGGGCGGTCTAGCGGTGTGAACTTTAAAGTCCTTCAAATCAGGTATCCACTTGTCATCCCAAAACCGAATCTTGTTTCCATTAGATAATTGCCATCTCACCCCCTTCAAGAGGAGCTCCCTTCCTTGAATCAAACTCGAACATGCCCACGAAGGCCGTCTTCCTTTGGAGGCCCGTAGGACATTGGAGTTAGGGAAGTAAATCCCTTTCAGCATACGGCCCCAAAAAGAATTGGGGTTAACAGTTAGCCTCCACCCTTGTTTGCCAACATAGCAATATTGAATTCCCGAAAACCTAAACCCCCTGTAGATTTGGATTGAGTTAACGTACTCCATTTAGCCCAATGAAGACCCTTATCCTCAGGGTTTCCTCCCCACCAGAAATTAGAAATGAGGGAATTGAGTTCATAACAAAATTTCTTTGGAAGAAGAAAACATGCCATAGCATAAGAAGGGATTGTTTGAACCACTGACGTAATCAAGGTTTCCTTACCCGCTGAGTTGAGATTCTTGTTCTTCCACCCTTGCATCTTCATCAAAGATTTTTCCAAAAGATAACTATAGGCTTCTCCTTTGGATCGTCCCCAGAAAGTAGGGAGACCCAAATACTTCGCTTCTCTACTCATCGAAGACATATGCAACATGCTACAAAGCTCTGCTTTTAGAGGGGAGTTGACGTTTGACGAGAAACTGACACCAGATTTGCTAAAATTTATCAATTGACCAGATGCTTCGTTGCAGATATTGAGAACCTTCAACATATTGGCACACTCCTCCTTATCCGCACTTATGAATAAGATTGCATCGTCAGCAAAAAAATTGGTGGGATAGGATGGCACATGAGGGGCTGAAACGAATGTCTTTGATAACTTGATCCTCGATCGCCTTGGAAATGAGTTTGGACAGCACATCCACAACAATAAAAAATAGGTAAGGTGATAACGGGTCTCCTTGACGGAGTCCACGGGATGGCAAAACACAACCCCTATTCTCTCCATTTGCAAAGATGTTGAATCTAACCGATGTGACGCATTGCATTACCCACTGAATCCATTTACCATCGAAGCCCATTTTCTTCACGACTTCCTCTAAAAAATCCCACTCCACTCTATCATAAGCCTTGCTAAAATCGAACTTGATCGCCATGTCCTTTTTTTTCCTTCTGTGGTTGATCTTCATCTGATGAAACGCCTCATGTGCGATGATTATGCTGTCTTGAATGAAACGATCAGGCACAGAGGCTGACTGGTGGGGTGAAATAATCAGTCCCAGAATGCGTTTGAGTCTGTTTGCAAGAAGCTTTGTAATAATTTTGAGGCAAAAATTGTAGAGAGATATCGGTCTGAATTAGGTAAGACTCTCTAGAGCTGGGACCTTAGGAACGAGGACCAGATTTGTAGAGTTTATCTCTTTGAGCAAGAAACCTGATGAAAAGAAACTCTTAACAGCCCGGATAACATCCACTTTCACTATCTCCCAATAAGTTTGATAGAAAAAACCTGGGTAACCATCTGGTCCAGGGGCTTTCAAAGCACCCAATTGGAATGCTGCCAACTGTATTTCATCCACCGAGAATTCGCGAGTAAGATCCAAATTAATGGTTGGGGTGATCGAATTACTAACCACTGACAAGGCATCCTCCATATTCCTTGATCCATCACTGATCCAAATTCGATTTTTTCTCTGATGTTGGCTTCCCCCATTTGATTGTTTGACCAGGTAAAAGCATTCCCTTTGAATTCCAGATCCATAAGAGAACAATCTGAAATCACATTTTGGAATTTCTCAATTCTATTACTACTAACTTCAGCACGCCCTTGTTTTTCCCATAACGAGCTAATCTCATTAAAATTGCCAATACACAGCCATGGCAACTGACTATCTTTTCCCATTTTCACAAAGGAATCCCAGAATTTAGATCTTTCGTGTCGTTTGGGAGGAGCATAAACAAAAGTAGAGACCCATTTGATTTCAAAAGTAGAGACCCATTTGAATCCAGAGGTTTGGACACAACAGCCCTTATTATATTTTTTGATTTCAGACGAATATCTACCTGAATATCATCCGTCCACCATAAAGCTAGACCACCAGATGTGCCCTCTGGGTCTACGTAGCACTTATTCGAGAAATGGAGGCTCTTGCGGATTCTCTCAAGCACTGGTTGCTTATTCTTCGTCTCTATCAGGAAAACCACCATGCGACAATGGGTCGAGCACAACCCTGGAGGATCTGGAATGTCAGGGGACGCTTCAACCCCTGCACATTCCAGCTGATCATCAACATCGAGTTGGTGGCTGTTTAGGGCCAGCCACTAACGCCCTGCCTGTCACGGAGGAAGAAATCGGAGACGACATTCTCCGGTAGGGAACCAGGTCTGAACCTTCATTAACCAAATGGGTCTCTAAGTCGTCCATAAAGAAATTAATTCCCAGCTCATACGGGATAGAGGTGATATGAGCATCAGAACTTGTGGATTTTGGATTGAAGGGACGCTTCTTGAGAATGTGTTTGGGTTTTTTGGAAAAAGGGTTGTGAGGAAGGTGAACTGGAGGGATAGTTGTAGGGGCACAGATTCTGAATATAAGGCTAGAATAAATGGAACTGGGTAGAGGTCTGGTTTGAATATAAGGCTAGATTCTTGGGCTGGGTTTGGGTTAGAAAGTGTTGAGGGTTTAGTAACTGATAGTGTGTTGGGCTTGGTTAGAGCATCTCCAACAACGCCTCTCCTCTCTAAAATGAAGAGTGGAAGTGACACATTGAGGGGAAATTTTGTAATTTATGTCCTCTTTTCCTTAAAGAGTTGTACTGTTTGGAGGGACCCATCCACCTTTTTGTCACATCCACTCCCCAAATTAATTTTCGGCTCACTCGGCTATTGAGCCGAAAATTAATTTGGGGAGTGGATGTGACAAAAAGGTGGATGGGTCCCTCCAAACAGTACAACTCTTTAAGGAAAAGAGGACATAAATTACAAAATTTCCCCTCAATGTGTCACTTCCACTCTTCATTTTAGAGAGGGGTGGTCCTGTTGGAGTTGCTCTTAGGGTGGGGTTATTGGGCTCAGGGGGAGTAATGGTAATAATATTAGGCCCAGAGGACGACCCAATCTCAGAGAAATTGACAATTATAAGATCTGGAATTTTAAGAGTAGGTGCACAACTACTCCGTATTACCTTGATTCCTGGGATGGATGCAATTTGGCGACTCAAGGACAAACACAGAATCAGGTGAGCGATGTTCCTCCATGCCCATTACCTTGGTACGAATATTCGGCAGAGGAGAGATAGTGTCACTCTCCTTTGGCCCGTTGGTAATGCACACGAATGATTGGCACACTCTTTCTTGTTGGAGTTTTAGCTCAAAATAAACAAACTAAACCTTTATCAAGAAAACTCATCTTGCATAATGAGGAGTGCTTTCATATGTTTAGGAGGAATAAAAGTGAAATTAAAACCGGATAAAACGAAACAACTGGACCGAAAAATCGATTGGGTTTGGTTTTTTTCAGGTATTGGTCCATTCAGTTTTAAATTTTCTAAAAAAATTTGATTGGTTCGGTTTCAATTTCATTGAAGTAAAAACCTTTAGAAGCCGAACTGAACCGTTCTCTTTATATATAAAGAATAAAAGGTACTCCATTATGTATATATAGTTATAGATAGGGTACAAAACAAAAATAACTCCTCACCTTTACTACCATATTTGGGCTATAATTATAGTTGGGCTTGGCTGCTGTTGTGCTATAATTGTTGTTTGGGCTGTTGAACATTTTTATGATGTATTAGTCTAAGTTTGTGAATATTTTCTAAGTTCATGAATCTTTTTGGCTCAAAAACAGGAAAAAAATCTAATAATATAGGCCTAATTAAAATTCTCTTTGCCCACGATTGATTCAAAATTGTATACTCCGGGCCTCCGAGGTCCTTTTCAAAATGGGCCAAACTTCTCTCCAATGGGTGCTATGACCAGTGGCCTCAACATGGAGATCAATCCAGATCATTGAATTCTCTCTCTCTCTCTCAGAGAGTCAGAGTTCAGGACTTGAACATTATGTAGATTATTCGAAAAAAATCAACTTTTTCTAAATTTGTCCATGTTATTTCGTGACATATATCTTTGGTTGCAATTCCGAAATTGTTTTTCAGAGAAGTTGTTTGGTTATGCTTTCTAATCGAAACACGTATTTACTATTCTATGAATGCTGTATGCATGCAATTCATGGGGAGACGAAAACAATTACGTTATATTTAACGATAACTATTTAACATTAATTATAAAAGTTTTAATGAGAGAGCTCGATCGTTTGGATGTTCGGAAGTTTGAAAGTCCTTTTTTGGATAAGTAAAAAAATTAATGTGGAGGGGACATAAAGAGTGACGGTTGAAGTGGATTTTTTTTTTTGCAATCTATCAAATTTTACATTTCAAAAAAATTAAAGTGTATCGTGGATTATACACGTGCTTTGTATTTAATATAAATAAATAGATAGATGAAAGTCTCCCAATAGGAATATGATTTGCTCATATTGTAAGCTTTTGATATATGCGATGGGTATTCTCAAACTTCCAACAAATCTAGGAGAGTGTGTAATTTATGCTAGCTATGTTTGGAACTTGGAGAAATGGAGAGAAAGAAAAGAAAATACATGGAAAATAAATTTTACTGTGAACAAAAATTTGAAATTTATTATTTTCTCTCCTCTTTCCTTCTAAACCAAACAATGGGGGTGGAAATTATTTAATTTTATTTAATGTCTCTTCTTTTCCACAAGTTTCAAACAAACAACATTTCACAATCTATGAAAAATTGGAAGGAAAATTTTAATTGAAGATTTAAAAAGTGCATTGAAGTGTGTGAAAGTGTATTAAAAAGTAAAAAAAAAATACAATAAAATATATGTTTTTTATAATCTTTTTAGGGACATTTAGCATCAGGTCACCCTTGTATCCCATAATTACCATCAGGTCAACCCCAATTCTAAAAAATTTCCATCAACTCCCCAACCCGTATAAAAAATGCCTAAATCAGAGGGTAGCCTATGAAAGAGCCTAAAATCCTAGGGTACCCTATGAAAGTGCCTAAACCACTAAACCCTATAATAGGAAAGTGAACCCTAAACCTAAACTCTAGGGTACCCTACGACTAGGGTACCCTATGAAAGTGCCTAAAATCCTATGGTATTCTACGACTAGGGTACCCCATGAAAATGCCTAAAATCCCAGGGTACTTTATGAAAGTGCCTAAACCACTAAAATCCTATAATAGAAAAGTGCACCCTAAACGTAAACTCTAGGGCATTCCTATGACTAGGGTACCCTATGAAAGTGCTTAGAATCCTAGGGTACTCTATGAAAGTGCCTAAACCACTAAAACCCTATAATAGGAAAGTGCACCCTAAACCTAAACTCCAAAAAAGAGTGATTTACCTTAGTGGTAATTAAAAAAAATGACTTACCTTATTGATAATTAGACATCTCTTTTCTAGACCTAGAGGTAATAATCCCATCTTTTTATTACTTTACTGTCAGCTAGTGAACTAACAGTAGAATAACCCAAATTGAAAACAGCATAAGGAAATTCGGCATCGACAGAAACCCGCGATGTTGTCCTCATCTGGTAATCGTTGTTAGTACATGGGTACTCTTGCATTTTTAAAAATTCTCAGGGAAGTCGGTGTAATTTCAGCAAACATTCCACACACAGTCTATGAAAACAGCACTCCCCGTCATCGTCTCTTCTTCTCTCTCCCTCCCCAAAACCTCTCTCTCTACTCTTTGTCCGAATTATCAACCCCACTAGAATCTCGATCACGCTCTCTCTCTCTTCGAAGCCTTTGTTATTCTTATCGAAGGAAATGGCGGCGACGGCGGCGGCGTGGCAGCCCCAAGAGCAAGGGTTCAAAGAGATCTGTGGCTTACTCGAGCAACAGATGTCACCTACTTCTGATAAGTCTCAGATATGGCAGCAACTCCAGCAGTACTCTCAGTTCCCCGATTTCAATAATTACCTTGTTTTTATCCTTGCCCGTGCTGAGGTACGCCGATTGTTTGTTTCTTGTGAAAATAGGTGTGGTTCTTTCTAGAACCTGATTGGTTTTATTTAATCTCGATGTGATGGTGTTATTCGTTGTTTGATTCGGTCAGACTATGGTCTGTTGGATAATGGAGGCTATGGTTATTTAAGCTGCTTTTTGATTTACAGATGCGGGCTTGAGTGGTTCTTCATTTGGCAACACGTTTCTATTTTGTTTTGTCTCTTCTTTTCTAGTAGCACATAGTTCAGGGCTTTTTAACTGCAGTCTTCGGTGGCATGGTCTGAACTTTTCTCCAGCTGGGTCATTGGAAAAGTAATTATGATTGTCAGATTTCTGCTTAGCCTATCAAAATCAACTTACGTTGCAATAGCAGAATTTTCCGACCACATTGACGAAGTATCCTCAATTCTCGAGATGTCTGTGTGGAAAAAACTTCTGTTAATCCTATTACTCAACTCAAGTCTCGACGAAGTTCTAACTATGTACTCTGTTTTGTGAATTTAATGACATATAGCACTGCCATTGGCTGCCCTTGATTTTTAGTGAAGTAAAAGTAGTACGTGACTGATGTTACGGTGCTGCTTATTGGATCGGAGCTTTTCAACTGTTAATAATGGTTTTTCTCCAATTTTCTTTATGTTTGATTCCCATGTAAAATAAATTCTTCCTTTATTTCATTTTTCTTCCCGGGCATTCTATCACGTGCAATAGCTTGTGAACATAGGCTGTAACTCGGAAATAATTAGGTAGCAAATCAAGTTTCAGTAACAGAAGTAGCTTGGTAATTTGGGAAAGATATCTATATTTCTCAATGTGTATGTTATGCGAATGAGTTTTCTCTTATGGATGGCCCCTCCAGTTGTAGTGTTGATTGTTCTGTTCTCTGGTACTTAAACAGGGTAAACCATTGGAGATTCGACAGGCTGCTGGATTGCTTCTGAAGAATAACCTTAGAACTGCCTTCAAGTCAATGTCTCCTCCATACCAGCAGTATATCAAATCCGAGTTGTTGCCTTGTTTAGGAGCTGCTGATAGGCATATAAGGTCTACTGCTGGGACCATTATAAGTGTAGTTGTTCAGCAGATAGGGGGGGTTTTTGGATGGCCTGAGCTGCTTCATACCCTTGTTAAGTGCTTGGAAAGTAATGAATTGAATCACATGGAAGGTGGTATGGATGCTTTGTCCAAGGTATGACCCTCCCCTGATTTGTTGTGCTATTGTCCATTGAGCCATTATTCTTTCTATTATAATCTTTGGCAGCTTCTGCACTTTAAGTTTTATGTGGCTGAGGTCTTTTGTTCTTGCTGTGATGCTGTCGTGATTGTTAGTATCTCATTCAGTTTAGACTGCTACCATGATAACATATGGTACTGGCCCGTGGATGTACCAAAAAGTACAGTTTAAGGGCATTTATAGATGATGTGTCCTTATTTTGGTAAGGGTGATGAGATATGGGGTCGGAAAGGATGGCAATGGAGTTAAAATGAGGCAAATTTGCTTGAACCGCTGTCGTAGCTCTCCTTCATCTTCTTTCAATTATTGTGAGGCAAATTTGTTTGTACCGGCTATAGTAGCTGTCCTTCCAATTAATGCCTCACGTTAACTCAAGGATGATGTGTAACACAGATTTGTGAGGATATTCCTCAAGTGCTTGATGCAGATATGCCTGGATTAACTGAGCGGCCCATAAATGTTTTCCTTCCTAGATTATTGCAGGTGATACAGCTATTTCTTTTTTCAGATGCTTTTGGTTATAACTTCTTTTTTTTTTTTTTAACTTTGACATGGTTTCTGTTTGAACAGCTTTTTCAGTCACCGCATGCCTCACTAAGAAAGCTTTCCTTGGGTTCTGTAAATCAATACATTATGTTGATGCCTGAAGTGAGTACATCTTGTTGTTTATTAATTTATATTATGTGCATTTCCCCCTTAATCCCTGTTCCGAGGGACCTAAGTCAATGGTTGGTACTTATTATGAAGTTTTATCTGCTTGTAGGCTTTGTATATGTCCATGGACAAATATTTGCAAGGTTTGTTCATTCTTGCTAATGACCCTGCTGCGGAGGTGCGGAAATTGGTAAGTTGTTCTTGGAATTACACTTCTGTTACAACTATTTCATTGTTGAAATCCATGCTTTTGTGGACACTGTATACTACTTAACAATTATACCTTTTTTTGGTAATCCAAAATTTTATTAAAGGCACAAACAAACAAAATTTAAGAAGGCATACCTTCCACTTTACAAGAAGCTAAAAGCTACAAAGAACTAGAATCATAAGAAAAGATACTAGGACTAAGCTGCAAAGAATGGCATAGAGCAGTAGCTACAGGAGAAGGCCTAACATTGAGAAATTGGGAGCCTTTGATCCTAATGTCAGACATGATTTTCTGAAGCACAGAGGCACTGGGCCTTTGGATACCTTGAAACATCCTATAGTTCCTTTCTTGCCCAATATAATAGACCATGGCTGCCCAAGCTAGTTTCCTTATAATGCTAGGGAAATATTTGCTTCCAAACTTCCCTATAAGCCAACTTACTTCAGCATTCCAAGACTTTGGGATCTTTGAGATACCACTGAGAAGACATACTTGCTGCCATATGAACTTTGAAAAAGTACAGCTTAAGACGAGGTGATTAAGATCCTCATTATGGAGATTACAAAGAGGGCAAAGAGGGCTAATCTGGATACCCCATTCGATGATTTATCCTTGGTTCTTAGGCAACCCCTGACAGCCAACCAAAAAATAAAGCAGTGTCGAGGAATGGACATGGGAACCACACCAGAAGATGCCAATGGACTTTAGGGGCCTGAGATCTTACTGCATTCCAGTTGGCAGCAACCTTGACAATTATACCTTGCTTTCTGTAACAATTCATTCTGATCCATTTATCAGAGCGGTGTCCTGGTAAATTTCGATTGCTTGGCTTCCTACCTGTATGATGCGTTCTAGTACTACATTTAGTTCGAGAACGACATGTATGATGACGTACAATATTTGTGCTGTTTTGTTAAGAAATGCATTGGAGTGCTAGAATGTAAAAATACATTTTCAAATGTCATGGAGTCCGGGGACGACGTTTTTTTTTATCTTTAAGTTTTCTGTTCTTCCCTTTCCGCTACTCACTTTGCTGGGTTGTGGTGGACTCCGGAAGATGGGTGGGAGCTAGCATTGGCATTGAAACTACCACATGGTCCACATGTTGGATTTTTGGGAGGTGGTTTATCTTTCAACTGAAAAATTGAAGTGGTTTAGATAGTGCTGTTGATTGCTTCCAATGTCATGTTGGCATTAGTGAAGAATTGCAACCTTTGAGCTTCTTTGTTATTCTGCAATTGGAAATGGTTATTGAAATCTATTATATTTTACAAGGCTTTGTTTTGCTTTCATCTGTTTGTTGGTTTCTGTATTCAAATTAGGTCTGTGCGGCATTCGTTCAATTGATTGAAGTTCGTCCAGATTTCTTGGAGGTGGGCTTTTATCCTGTTGTATTCCCATGTGTCACTACTTTCATTTTTCACATCCCCCTTGTTTCTAAATTGTCATTCCTGAAGATGTAATTCTATTTTATGCAGCCACTTTTGAGGAATGTAATTGAGTATATGTTGCAAGTCAACAAGGACCCTGATGATGAGGTCGCCCTTGAAGCCTGTGAATTTTGGTAATCCTTATGGGAATGCATAGTTTTCATCATAGGGTTGTACAAGAATAGTGTAACAAGTTTGGATGCTTTGTGTTTCTTCCATACATTCAATATTAGAATGACGCTCCACTTGTCGATTAGGAGCTGTACTTTGTTTTTTTCTTTTGACTTTGCGTGAACTGAAATTGTAGGAAGACCTGATTCATTTGACAGTAACTTTGATCTGCATTCATCCGTTTTGTTTGGTTCGCTCAAGTTTCACTTTCCAAGTTGTTTCCAATGCTGCTTTTGTAATACTGGTTATGGTTCACAGGTCTGCATATTGTGAAACCCAATTGCCACCTGAGAACCTAAGAGAGTTCTTGCCACGGTTAATTCCAGTATAGCTCAAGCTGCCATTCTTCTTCTCTTTGTGTTGCTAATTTCATATTTAAGGGGAACATAATCAGTATTGGTCACATCTGCCACAACTTTGTAGGTTTTGTTGTCAAACATGGTTTACGCTGACGATGACGAGTCCCTTGTGGATGCGGAGGTCAGGTTTTCTGGATCATATTTCATTTTGAGTTAATTTTCTGTTGGCTTTTCAATTAAATCTTTCTCATATGACCATATAACTGCAGGAGGATGGATCTCTACCTGATCGAGACCAGGTATGGGTTATATTGTTTTTGTTCTTGCTATGCTTAATTGCTTATCCCCATAACATCCTGATTGGCTTGCTTTTTGTAATAATGATTTCGCATTAAAACCTTGCTGTACAGGATCTGAGGCCCCGCTTTCACTCATCACGTTTGCATGGATCTGAGAATGCAGAGGATGATGTACGTTTCCGATATCATCATTGATTAGTGAAACTGAACAGTATTTGCATCATCAGAATATGACTCTGAGTGCTTTTGTAGAACATCGCAATGCCAACAAGGCTTGGATGGAAGAAAGTCTTATTTTAACGGTTTGAGTTTTTGTCACTACAGGATGATGACATAGTCAACATTTGGAGTTTACGTAAATGTAGTGCAGCTGCTCTAGATATCCTCTCCAATGTGTTCGGAGATGAGATTTTGCCATCGTTGATGCCTATAGTTCAGGTAATCATCCACTTGCTTTCAACCTAAAAAAAAGTTGTTTATTGGGTTCTTACCATTGTTTCTTTCATTAACTTCTTCCCCCTGAGTTGTCTCGCTTTCCCTTCTCCCATAGGCCATAGTATTTGGTATTGATTTTTTGAGGCATCATGCCCCAGTTTTGTTTTCTTTTCTGCATTTCAAGCTGAAGCAAGTGCTGCATCTTGTTAGTGTTCACATGCAGGGTGCCCCAATGGATTGTATGTGTGTGATAGATTATTCAGATTAGTAAGTATGCTAAGGTGATAAAATGTAGACAGAGAAAGAGAGATCAAAGGGATTTTTCACATTACTCAAAGAATGGGTCACTACACAGAGATATACAAGACTAACATCTACATGACTAAACTACCCCTATGAACAGAATACATAACAAATTGAACCTTAACTCAACATAACTTAACACTCCCCCTCAAGTTGGTGCAAAGATATCTATCAAGCCCAACTTGAATACAATGGGGTGAAAACTTTTACTACTAAGACCCTTAGTAAATACATCGGCCAATTGGTCTTCGGATCTCACAAAAGGCATGCATATCAAACCGTTGCTCAGCTTCTCCTTGATGAAATGCCTATCAATCTCAATATGCTTTGTTCGATCATGTTGAACAGGATTATGAGCAATGTTTATGGCAGCCTTATTATCACAGTAGAGCTTCATAGGTCCACCATCAGGGAATCCCAAATCACGCAATAAGGTTTGGAGCCATAAAAGCTCGCAAACACCATGAGCCATAGCTCTGTACTTGGCCTCTGCACTGGATCTAGCTACCACAGACTGTTTCTTACTCCTCCAGGTAATCAGATTCCCTCCAAGGAAGGTGCAATAGCCAGAAGTAGATCGCCGATCATCAATAGAACCAGCCCAGTCTGCATCAATGAAAGCTTCCAATCTCAAGTGACCATGATTAGAGAACAAAACTCCTTTACCTGGGGCAGATTTAAGATACCTCAAGATACGATAAACTGCATCAAGATGACTAGTACGAGGTTCATGCATGAACTGGCTCACAACCCCCACAACATAGGAAATATCTGGTCTAGTGTGAGATAAGTATATCAGGCGACCCACAAGTCTCTGATATCTCTCCTTTTCTGTAAGCTCTCCCACATTGCTACCAAGATGATGGTTGGCCTCAATGGGAGAATCAGCTGGCTTACATCCCAACATACCAGTTTCTTCCAAGAGATCAAGGATGTATTTCCTTTGAGAGATAAAGATTCCTTTGTCAGATCTAGCCACCGCCATTCCAAGAAAGTACTTCATAGACCCCAAATCCTTAATCTCAAACTCTTGAGCAAGAAGAGCTTTAAGGCTAACAATCTCATTCACATCATCACCTGTCATGATTATGTCATCCACATAAACAATAAGAATGGCAATCTTACCATTACTTCTCTTGGTGGTCAGCATGACTCTGCTTGTAGCCAAATCTCAACATGGCTTTGAGAAACCTATCAAACCATGCTCTAGGAGATTGCTTCAAGCTATAAAGTGCCTTCTTCAATCGACACACCTTTCCCTCGGTCTGAGATGAAGAAAAACCCGGTGGAATAGCCATGTACACCTCCTCCTCTAATTCGCCATGGAGGAATGCATTCTTCACATCAAATTGGTGAAGAGGCCAATTTAAATTGGCAGCACAAGAGAGTAAAACTCGCACAGAGTTCATCTTCGCTACAGGGGCAAACGTCTCCTCGTAGTCAATACCATAGGTTTGTGTGAAGCCCTTGGCAACAAGTCTTGCCTTGTATCTCTCAACTGTCCCATCAGCTTTGTGTTTTACAATGAACACCCATTTGCACCCCACAGGTTTCTTCCCTCTTGGAAGAGATACTAGCTCCTAAGTGCCATTCTTTTTTAAAGCCGTCATCTCCTCTACCATAGCTCCTTTCCACTTAGGTATCATAAATGCATCCTGCCAATTCTGTGGAATAGATATAGAAGAAAGAGACGAAACAAAAGCACGATGCAAAGGAGATAAACGGTCATAAGAAACAAACTGGGAAATGGGATGTTGAGTGCATGATCTAACTCCCTTTCTAAGAGCAATAGGAGCATTAGGATCATCAACAACAGTAGGGAGAGAATCATTACCAGATGAATCAGCTGAAGAGTCCGAAACTGGAGTAGGTGATGGAGGTTGGCAAAGTGGCACTGCACATGTAGACTTGTCTTTATTCCTTCGAGAAAAGGTTTGCAAATTTGGCCTATCCAGTCTTTCCTGACCATCATGCTCTGCTCTTTCTGCAGGTAAAGGTTCTTTCTCCTCCTCACCATGACAAGGTAAAGGATAAGACCACGACTCAGGAGTATGAAATGTCAACATCTCTTCCTGTCTATCATTCTCCCCCTGAAGAGATGAAGTGGATAGAGGATAAAGAGATTCTGTTTCCCAAAAGGTGACATCCATGGAGACATACATTTTGCGAGAGTGCGGGTCATAGCATTTATAACCCTTCTGAGTGGGAGAATAGCCAAGGAAAATACACTTGCGGGCTTTGGGATCCAGCTTACCACCTGGGTGCTTAGGAGCATGAACAAAACACACACAACCAAAGACTTTGGGCGGGAGAGATGAGACCCGAGAACAACCTAAGAGAACCTTAATTGGAGTTTGGAACTGAAGAACACTAGACGGCATGCGATTGATAAGAAAAGCTGCAGTAAGGACAGCTTCGCCCCAAAAGTGTTTAGGAACATTCATGGTGAACAATAGAGAGCGGGCTACCTCAGCAAGATGGCGATTCTTGCGCTCGGCAATTCCATTTTGTTGTGGAGTGCCAACACAAGAAGTCTGAAAAAGAATACCAAACTCATTAAGATATGCCCGAAAAGTCCCATCTATATACTCAGTCCCATTATCACTACGAAGTACTTTAACATTAGCATCAATTTGAGTATGCACCATTTGGTGAAAAGATTTAAAGCACGAAAAAACCTCATTTTTTGCCTTTAGTAAATACACCCAGGTGACACGAGAATAACAGTCAATAAAGGTGACAAACCAACGATAACCAGACAAAGATGTGACAGGAGAAGGACCCCAAACATCCGAATGAATAACCATAAATGGAGAATCACTTCTGTGACTGACAGGAGCATAAAATGAGCGCGTATGTTTCGCAAGCTCACAAGCTTCACACATGAACTGACTTCGAGAACATTGCTTAGCCAAACTAGGGAACAGTTTTTCTAGAATTCCAAAAGATGGATGACCCAATCTACGATGCCATTGATGTAACAAGGGAAGAGCGGAACCCGTATCTGCAGCAAGAGCTTGACCACATGACAAAGGTGGACAAACTGGATTAGTTGCAGACTCCAAAAAATAAAGGCCCCCATGAGCTTTACCACTGCCAATCGTCCTCCCCGTATCCAGTTCCTGAAAGACACAATGTGTAGGAAAAAATGTTACGGAGCAATTTAAGGATTGGGTGAGACTACTAACAGATAGAAGGTTAGTAGAAAATTTTGGAACATGAAGAACTGAAGAAAGAGGAATGGTTGGAGAACAACGAATAAAACCTTTCCCCGAAATAGCAGATAAAGAGCCATCAGCTACTCTAACCTTATCCTTACCAGAACAAGTAGAGTAAAAAGGACGAACAACTTGTCATATGATCTGTGGCACCAGAATCTATGATCCACGGAAGAGATGTAGTGGAAGTGGAAGTGGAAGTGGAAGTAGAAGTATAAGCATATATCTCTTTGTGAGCAAAGAAATCAGAGGCAGTGGAAGTGGAAGTAGAGGCAGTGGTAGATGGAGCGTCAAGCCGAGCCAATAGGCGCTTGAGAGTTTGTAACTCCCCCTCAGAAAGAAGACCACCAACTTGAGTAGTTTTGAAAGCCTCCATTGAACCTAACTAATTTCGACGTTCCGGATTCATTCGCGGGGTTGGTGTAAGGTGATTTGAAACGGAAATTGTGTCTTCGACCTCCCAACAGTACTCTGGACAGTAAAAAATAGGTCCCTGACCCTTATGAACCCTCCAGATGAGCTCTGACCCTTTATGAACCCTTCAGCAGAAGTAATGGATCACAAGAGGAGGTAAACAGACCTGACCCAAGAGGCTCTGGATCACAAGAGGAGGTAAACAGACCTGACCCAAACAGATCTGACCCAAACCAATCACGGACAACCAAAATAGCACCTGTACGACGTCAATGAGCCTTGCCAGAGGCTGAACAGTGGTCGCCGGTGACTGCACAGTGGTCACCTGAGGTGGAACAGTGATTCCGAGTGGAACCCACCAAGTTTTGGCTTCAAACAAGGGCTGCCAGAGCTCGCCGACGTCAGGCGAAGGGTCGCCAGAGGTCGTCGGTGGCAGGCAAGGATCGCCGGAGGCTGGGTAGTGATCAACAGTGCTGCTCGACTGGGTAGTGATCACCAGTAGTAGCGTGAAACACTGTAGCGAGCAAAACAAATTCACAAACGACTGTGTAGCGTGAAACACTCGATCGATTGTGTAAGAAAAAAAAATCCACAAAGGTAAAGCTCTCTATGAATCCCAGCACATGATCAGTGCTCTGATACCATGATAAAATGTAGAGAGAGAAAGAGAGATGAAAGGGATTTTTCACATTACTCAAAGAATGGGTCACTACACAGAGATATACAAGACTAACATCTACATGACTAAACTACCCCTATGAACAGAATACATAACAAATTGAACTTTAACTCAACATAACTTAACATAAGGTGTTTAGGGAGGTGATAATTCAGTTGAGTTGATAGTGTTTTGTAATGACAATCTTGAATTTAATATGAAGATGAAAAATATCAATGGATGATATGGATATTTTAAAAAGTATGGAGTAAGATACCTAACATGTTGTGACTCGGTGGGAGTGGAATTCTTGTAATTTAGGGAATGCATGATTAAAGGCTTAGCGTTGACTTAAAGTAGTTGTCCTATCATTCGTGTATTATTTGAAAGGAAGCTGGGAAGCAAGCTTTCTATTGTGGAAAGTTTTCTTTTTAACAATGGCAATTTACTATGAAATATACAGATAACTTCTTATCTTTAGGAGTATCAATCTAATAAACGCACAAATTTATATATGTATCTTTTAGATATTGCTAAATAACCAAGTATTTTTGTTTTTTTAGAGTGATACTATGACCAAGTAAAAGGTCGACACGCGACTTCTTTCTTTTTGGAATATTGGATTTTGATTTTGACTCCTTTGTGGAGTGGTAACGATATCAGTGAATAACTGACTTAAATTCAATTATTGCATGAAATGCCTTCCGGTTATTAAGTGGGAGACATGTGCTGATTGGGAATTAAAAGTTGTTAGAGTTTGTCCCACATTGGTTAATTATAACCTCCAAAGCTAGTATATGAGCCTGGGCGGCCTCTCTACTAATTGCCAATTGGTATTGAGTTGGATCCTTTAGCATGGTATCAGAGCTAGGCTTTCGGAGGTTTTTGGACAAGACTCTATGTCGTTGATAGTTGGTTCCCCCTTTGTCGTTGATGGTTGATAGTTATCCTATGTGTTGAATTATTTTGTTTTTTTTTTTTTTTGGTTTGTCGTTGAATCATTTTGTTTACCTCACCATGTGCGAGTTAAGGGCCGCACGTGCCAAGGAGTGTTAGAGCTTGTCCAATATTGGTTAATTATAACCTCCAAAGGTAGTATACGAGCCTGGGTGGCCTCTCTACTTATTGTCAATTGGTTTCGAGTTGAATTCTTTAACAAGAGTTTTATACATTTTTTCCCTACAAGCCATTTACTTGCGGATAAACATTATTTCTTATTCTTAGATGTCGAATCTCTGTAGGCAAAGTTATCCACTACTGATGAAGCAACCTGGAAAGATAGGGAAGCTGCAGTTTTAGCTCTTGGTGCCATAGCAGAGGGTTGCATAAGTGGTCTTTATCCCCATTTATCAGAGGTAATCTTTATCTTGTAGTTCTGATTCATTGAAAGTGGCAATTAATGAGTGACACGATCGGGACAATTTTTTTGTCTTCTGGTTTTAGTCAGCGGTATCTCTTATTCTGGTGCTGTTCTTGGAGTAATGCTTCCATTTTGTGGTTAATCTTGTTTACCTACATTTTGTTTGTATTGCTTGTTTTGTGCTTCTTCTTTATCTCAACATATTGTAACTGAAATATTTGTTGCATGGAAAAGGTTCCTTTGCTTAAGAAGTGGCACAGTATACTGCTTCGTTCTCTTGTGTACTCCAGTATATTGTACTAGTGCCATTCATATCCGATGCTAAGTAGGATTTAAAATTATGTGCAGATGGTTGCGTTTCTTATCCCACTTCTGGATGATAAGTTTCCTTTGATACGGAGCATCTCATGTTGGACAGTTTCTCGATTTAGTAAATACATTGTTCAGGTTTGAGTTTATTATATTTGCTATCGCATTTGCTTGCTTGGCCATGACGTTGTGAAAATTATTTCTGAAACCGAGTTCTTTGATAATCTTTCAAGGGTATTGGCCATCAAGAAGGCCGTGAGCAATTTGATAAAGTTCTGATGGGGCTTCTGAGAAGAATACTGGATGATAACAAGCGGGTGCAAGAGGCTGCTTGTTCTGCTTTTGCAACCCTTGAAGAGGTTGTTACTGAAATGGAAGCTTAGAGATTGTCTTTATGCTTTTCATTCTAATACTTTTTTCATATTATTGGCAGGAAGCTGCTGAAGAGTTGGCACCACGCTTGCAAATCATTCTGCAACACTTAATGTGTGCCTTTGGAAAATATCAGGTTGCTTTTGGTACCTTATGTTCACCGAGTCAGCTCAAAGTGATTCATCATTAAGTGGAGTTATTGTTTGCATATTAAAGATGGCATGCTGCTTTATCTATGTATTTTGTACATAGGGCATCTCCTCTCTTGTTGCCTTATATTTTTTATGTGATTATATCCAGAGGCGGAACCTCAGAATTGTATATGATGCCATTGGAACTTTAGCAGATGCTGTTGGAAGGGAACTAAATCAGGTAAACCGTCTATGATGCATAGCAGTTTTCTATGCATCACATAGGACTCACTTGCTTGTTCAATTTTTTTGGTACCATATGCCTGTGTATCAATTTGATACCTTCCCTGCCAGTGGCGTCTATTGGTCTGGATTTGTATCAAAAGCTTAGTTCATGCTATGTGTGTTATCTTGATAGTAGGTTGCTGATTTTTCTTAATGATGACTTGCAGCCCACATATCTCGATATTTTGATGCCACCATTAATTGCAAAGTGGCAACAACTTCCAAATTCAGACAAAGACCTTTTTCCCCTACTAGAGTGCTTTACATCTATAGCACAGGTACGGGTAGCATTGTGTTTTGGCTCTTTTTGTTTTACTTTTAGGTATTTTGTTCTGGTGTAAGCAGCCATTTTCTCTTCAGAGGTTATTTGGTGCATCTGGGGGTATGTGCACTAAAAGCTTTGGACAGTTTTTAAATTCCCTTGGCTATAGTGATACTGATTGTGAACAGTTAGTGCTTCAATTGGTAGATTCTAGACAGCACCGAGTAGTCAACAGTAATATCCTGTAGATGTGTTTTTGTGATTACTTTAGACATTGGGTTCACTGAGATATTGAAAGTAGCAACTATAATGAGCACAGCTCTTCTAATTAGTGAGGAAGGACAGGAACCGTGGGGTTTGTGTTCAACTTCATACAAATCAAATAGTTAACGACGTCCAATCAACCTGAATTGTTACGTGAAATACATACACGACGAGACAAACAAAATGAATGGTTTCTTCATGAATTGATGCTAAGTATCAGTATAGCATAGCCGGGAAAAAAAATCAGTATAGCATGTATCGCCGGTTTGATAAGATCTGAGCCAATACATGCGCTAAAATGAAAATCCCATAAAATCAACTGGTGGGATTTCCCATTTTATCCCATGTGCTAAATGGGAAATCATAAAATCATTGTGCTAAAATAGAAAATCCCATAAGATCAACTGGTTGATTTTATGGGATTTCCCATTTTAGCACATGGGAAACAAGGCTTAACAAGACACTGCGCGACAAAATTTTTCTAAGGTTTGCACTCTGATAGGTTCATGACCTCTTTCAGTTTACTTGGAGACCATATTCATTTTCCTTTGGAGTCTTGGACTCACATATTTTACCAATCCGGAGAACTTTTCTAATTTCAATGCAAAAGATTTTAGTACAATAGTTTGTATTCGTTGGGTTGTCCCACATTGGTGAATTCTCACTTTGAAAACTACTAAAAACTATATTGACTTGGCCACTCCACTTATTGTCAATTGTTTTTTTATTAAGATGTTTTAACATGGTGGAGTATAAGATTTAGACTCTCTAGAGTGATTTCATATATGTTAGTGACAAAAGCGGACAAATATAACAAAATAAAAAATGTTGGTGCCACAAGTGGACTCCTTTAAAAAAGAATTGAAGTGCCATTAGTGGACATTGGTTGTTGTGATCCTTATATTTGGATCTTTTGTTTAGGTCTTCACGTGTGACATGCATCTTTCGTTTACCTCTCCACATGTGAGTTAGGGGTTGCACATGTGGTGAGTATGGGAGTTTGTTCCATATTAATTAATTATCACCTCTAAATCTAGTATATGAGTTCCGGCCTCTGCGCTTATTGCCAATTAGTTTTGTCTTGGATGCTTTAATCGTCGTTTCCTTAGTGCATCAGAGTATCTGCAAAGTACCTTGTATTGTAACTGGACTTAGTATTCATTACCTTACCATCACAGGTGCGGTGCTTTTCAGTCCAGCTTTATATTTCCTAGATATGATAGCTAGAAATTGCTGAAGGATGAATTACTGGGAGTTACAGTGGTAAAAAGTTGTAATGTGGTTGTACTTTCTTTCAGGCATTGGGTACTGGATTTTTGCAGTTTGCTCAACCTGTATTCCAGAGGTGTATAAACATCATCCAGTCCCAACAATTGGCAAAGGTTTCAACAAACATGATAATTTTGTTGTTTCATATATCAATACATTTTTTCATTTTTGTTTCATGGATAAGTTGAATCTTTAATTCTTATGAGTTTGCAGTTGGTCTTTAGTACATGGATTCTATCTGTGTGGTGGTATTTGCGGTTTCAAACATTTGTTCTATCTGTGTGATTGTATTTGGGGTTTCAGTCATGGTTTAATATGTCCCATTGTCCCTTGTGTTTTAATCTTTTTGACTCTTCTTATAGAGTGTATACTAAACACGTTTCCTTTTGTGGCCTGTAAACTCATCATGCTGGGGCTATTGGTTTGCCTTTTTATTCATTGTATCATCGTTAGTTCACCTATAGTTAGATTTTGACGAAGTTCAATTGCGATTTTCTTTGAACTTGCACTGAAATATTTAAATTACCCTTCAATATTGCAATAATTTTTACTGATTGAGAAAAGGGAAAGAAGATTTTGGAACTTGTTTGTGGATGTCACCATTTAAGGTTACGTTTTGCGTTTTTTAAATCCCATTGGATTGCCTAGGTCTTGATACCATGATTGTGGCATTTGAGATGTGAGAGATTATTAGATCATGTTAGAGTTTGTCCCACATTGGTTAATTATAACCTCCGAGTCTAGTATATGAGCCTGGCCAGCCTCTCCACTCATTGCCAATTGGTTTTGAGTTGGATGCTTTAACATGGTATCAAAGCTAGGCCTTCAGAGGATTTTGGACAAGACTCTCTTGGTTATTGTCCCGTTGTTTGTGCCATAAGTGCACCTTGTTTCGTTGTGATCTCAATGTTGTGGATTTGTTATTTAACTCTCCACGTGCGGGTTAGGGGTCGCACGTGCGGGGGAGTGTCAGAGTTTGTCCCACATTGGTTAATTATAACCTCCGAGTCTAGTATATGAGCCTGGCCAGCCTCTCCACTCATTGCCAATTGGTTTTGAGTTGGATGCTTTAACAGATCATTCGCTACTAGTAGGTATCATAATTTCTAGCAAGGTGTGTAACAAAGTTCTCGTGTGTATGGAGTTGCACACTTGCACATATGCATCCATAGGCTCTTATGATGATATTATTATGTTGTGTTGTAAAATAGGTGATCCTGATTCATATATGACACTAAAGTCAGTTTTGCAAATATTACATTCTATCTTTGCTAGTTGCATTCCTAGCTTAGTTCATGAATACATTGTTTTCTGTGTTCCTTGAAGAGTGATACTCTAAAGCTTCATTTACTAATTACTGGACACTTTGGATCCAGGTCGATCCTGTTTCAGCTGGGGTTCAGTATGATAAAGAGTTCATTGTGTGCTCTTTGGACTTGCTCTCCGGACTTGCTGAAGGTCTTGGTAGTGGGATAGAAAGTTTGGTACTCCTCTTTCTCTCCTCATTCTCCAATCCTCTCTTCTTTGCAAAATGGTTTTCATATTTGGCAAAAGCTACAAACCACCCACTAGGCATTCCATTGTATATAGCACGCGCGCGTTGGTTTTTCACCTAAAGTCTGCTGACAACTTTTTATAAGTACAAGATGACAAGATATAAAGCAAATATCCAAAATGACTGTATCACCAAAGACTGAATGCACTGAGGGCGGCATTTCCCCCTTTAGTTTTCCATTTCATTTTAGTATTTTCTTCTTGTTTTTTCACTTTGCCACAAACTCCAGATCTTAGTACTCCCACCATTCCAAATTGCTCTGCGCTCCGGCTCTCAATCTTCGTTCTCGCAAATTTTAGTAGTTTGGGATGTATATAAAAAAAGACGCTCTCACACACTCGCACACGAATTATGTGAATTAGCTCCAGAGTCCATACCACAACTATGAACTCCGAACAATACAGTATATTAATGAGGAGCCCTTGATCTGGATTGGTTATCAACATTTGTTATTACTACAAACAATTTTGTATTATTTTTTTTTTAAACATAGATAATATATGAAAAAATTATTCCACCCATATCATTTTTCTAGGAATTTTCAGTTTGAAAATTTCTGCATTCATTGTCCATTTTAGGAGGGACACGTTACATTCATTTGGTTAGGAAGACAATTTTTTTAAAAAAATAAATAAATAATGTAGCTAATCCATGAAAATTTATTTTACCTGGGAGGTATTGGAAAGAAAATCTTAGCAGTGAAATCAACAAAGAGGTATTTGCTTAAAAAAATGTTCATGTTTAAAGGTGAAAATAGGGATTTATAGAAGATGTAAAGCTTACATTGCAGACTTCCGACCTACAGAAAGAAAGTAATGACTTTAACACGTGGAGTCCGTACGTTCAAAGAACAGTCATTTGCATTTCCCTATGCATCGCCTATTGGGCTAAATATAGCAATACCCTGGCCTTTATATTTTGCTGAATAATGCTCCTTGATATTGGTGATGAACGTAAGTTCTGGTCGCTGTTGCTTATTTGTTGTGGCCACTGGCAAAGGATTCTTGAAGAATCTCTCACTTCTGATGTGCGTGATTATATATTCAGAAAAAGTGATCAAGTGCAACAATCAAAGTGCTTTTTTGCTTCATTTAAATTCTTTTTTAACACCCTCACTCGGCATGCAAGAAGAAAACGAACTTATTTTCCAATTATGGTTAGTGAGTGCATTAATTTTCAGAAATCTCTCTTGAAAGGATGCTCATTTTGGAGTTGATTGAGTGCAAGATTTTCTCTCTCGCATAAAACAAACCGTGGATATTCTCTGCTTCTTTAAATTCATTATTCCGAACACGGAGGATACAACTCACCTAAGCCTCGATCTCAACTACTTTGAAATCTGCCGCAATGCACAATAAAACTTGAGTCTCTTTTACATTGGGTCTGCTGTTTAGGAAAATACAGCTTAAAAAAACCTCTCAGCTATACATGCGAATTTGTAACTATTATTGCTTATGTATTAATTCTTCTGTCATTGGTGCTGTTGTAAATCATAATACAGGTTTCACAAAGTAGTTTGAAGGACCTCCTCCTTCAATGTTGTATGGATGATGCTCCTGATGTTCGACAAAGTGCCTTTGCATTGCTTGGTGACCTTGCCAGAGTAAGTGGAGTGTGAATATGCAACTTCATTTGACTTACTCCTATTGCTAACAACAGGAAAGTTTTGTTGCCTGTACCATTAGCTGAAGTTGACCCTGTCCCCCAACAAAATATTGTCGGATATACCAACCACAATCTCGTGTCTATGTTTTGTGATAATATAATCTCGCCTTATTGTTGGTGTAGCTTGAGACTTGTGGGCTGCCAGATATAAATGGCTTATAGGACTCTTATTTTTGGAACCTTATTCCTTTTTTTTTTTTTTTTTTTCTATTTGTGCTGCTGACTTATGTTACCTTCGTTTTCACAATGGATATTATTTCCCTTTGTTGTACTCGATTAGGTTTGTCCTATTCATTTGCGCCCTCGGTTGTCAGAATTTCTCGAGGTTGCCAGTAAGCAACTGGTAAGTTGAGTAGATTGTACGATTTGCGATAATTCTTCCTTGTAGTCTTGTTGTTTACTTAAGACAAACATTTTACAGAACACACCTAAGCTTTATTTTATTTTATTTATCAGAACACTCCTAAGCTGAAGGAAACTATTTCTGTTGCAAACAATGCATGTTGGGCTATTGGAGAATTTGCAGTTAAGGTAGTTTCGCCTCTCTATTTGCATCAAAACCTAAACAGATATTTTTGCTATTTGATGCACCATTCTAGTTCGGGTTATAAAGATTGTGACTCACACTGAAGATCGGAATTTGAATGCTTTTATCAGTTTGTGACTTCCAATTTTTGTACTTTTTTGTCCTGATGGCATTATGCTTTGTGGCTTTTTGTTTGGCGCTTACTCACCCTAAAGCAAGATGTCTCAGAGTTTAAGAGAGTTAGGATGCTGACCTTTTACTTATTTCAGTTCGTTGATTATAAAGACTGAAGTATGATCCTATCATTCCAGTATGTTTAGTGCCTGCCGCTTAATTTGAAAAATGTTAGGCAAGGTTGAGGTACTTGTACAAGTCTAAAAACTGGATGCATGCAAATCCATAAATCCAGACATGATCCTTACATATGTAGTTATGTACTCCTATTTGTTGTGGTTCTTATTAGGTATGCCATTTAAATTGGCTTCAAGGCTGCTGTCATTAATTTTAGTTTCTTGATATTATTGAAAGTTGTCTTACCAGTCAATAAATCTGCAATTTGTTTAGAGGTTTGCATGTCAAATGTCACACTCTGCTCTAATTTTTGGTATAATGATATCACATCATCATTAAAACAAGAACTTATCTTTTCTTGTTCTTTTGTGTATGTTTACTCTTTGAAGCATAATGGGAGGGTGCCTACTTACATTTACAATTAAACCCCACTTATTTCTTCTTCTTTTTTCCGACAATTTTTTGGATTCGTAATTGTCTGCGAAAATGAATGTTGAATCTTTATGTGTGATTTTGTTTTGGCATCATCAACCGGCTTACTCGGGAAAGTCTCTTGGTAGTCGTGCTGGAGACCTGTGAATGAATTTGGTCTTCATCCAACATGTGGAGGGCTACCTCATGTTGTGTAGCCCCTCACTGTTGGACCAAAATCAAAAGAGGAGCAAAATAATGTTGTCCAATCATTGTCCTCAATATATAATATTCGACATGGTAACTTGAGTTGCATTGTGGTTTAGTTGATTGTTGATGCCTTGATGTCCTTATTTACATGCATTCCAGCTCTGTGCTTACAAATTTGTGGGTCAGCAATTGCAGCAATTCCATTTTATCATCTAGAGATTTTTTCACATATTGTAAACTATTTCAGGTTCAACAAGAAATTTCTCCAATAGTGATGACAGTCATTTCATGCTTAGTCCCCATTCTTCAACATGCTGAGGTGATTGTCTGTTTCTTTGCCTGGTCCCTGTGGTGTGTCAATAAGCTTACACACAGTTTTGGACTTGATAACTGTTTCTAATTACATTTTGACACTGAGCAGGAGCTCAATAAGTCACTTATAGAAAATAGTGCCATCACACTTGGGCGACTTGCGTGGGTTTGTCCGGAGCTTGTTTCACCTCATATGGAGCATTTCATGCAATCATGGTGTATTGCTTTGTCTATGTAAGTTTTTGTTTCTTTTTCAACAAATCCCCACTGAGGGGATTCTTGATGTTAGTCTTTTTAAGCTTTCACTGATAACTATGTAAGACTTCATTGGGTGCGACCTGCTTAAAAAGTAATGGGGTCGAAATCCTATATCAGCTAAGGCATTGTAAACGTTGCTCCCACTCCTCCCATTTTGTGTCCCTCGTAGGAGTTCCGAACTTTTTATGGGGACATGCAATTAATGCATTGTAGAATATTGAAGACTAGGACTGCTTGATCTTGAAGATATGGATTATGTGTCCCTCTCAAGTGTAACGACCTGCCCCAGCTGACCTGCTAACTCTTAGCCTAGCCACATGGCTCGCTTCTCTCCCAGGTGGAACCCACCCAAGCATGACAAGCACCTCAAGCTCCTCACTTGTCGGGCCCACCCGAGCACGTCTTCTTGCGGGACCCACCTCACACTTCTGGTTGGTGCAAGCTCTGATACCACCTGTAACGACCCACCCCAGGTCCCCAGCTGACCTGCTAACTCTGAGCTTAACCACGTGGGTCAAAAGATTAACCTCAAGTTATACAGTAGTTGGTCGATTCGTAATATATTCTATTCAATTTTTCCAAATCCCACCGATGTGGGACATTTGGACTCATACACTTAAGAGTTCCAACTTTTTATGGGGACATGCAATTAAGGCATTGTAGAATATTGAAGACTAGGACTACTTGATCTAGCTTGAGGAATATGGAATAGATTAGAGCAAGAGCTGTCACGTGCTTCTTTTTCAGCTTATCAGCAGTTTTCATATCAGTTTACTTGTAGCCATTTCTGATTACCGAATTGCGGCAGGATACGAGATGATGTTGAAAAGGAAGATGCATTCCGAGGTCTATGTGCCATGGTATGCATACGCCTGCTTCGTCTTCCACATAATCTGGGTTTAGAAATGTTATCCACATTTGCTGTTATCAATTGCTTGCAGGTTCGGGCAAACCCTTCAGGCGCTTTGAGTTCACTTGTATTTATGTGCAAAGCTATTGCAAGTTGGCATGTAAGATGTCGTACTTTTTTTTATTGCAAAGAACAATTTAGGAAAAACCAAGGGTAAATTATGTTTTTGCCCTTATTTTGTTGCAGGAAATAAGGAGTGAAGATCTACACAATGAAGTTTGCCAGGTCTTACATGGTTATAAACAGGTTAGAGGTGCTTTAATTCTTTGTCGCCATGCTTCTTTGATTTCTTTTGGGAAGTTTTTGCGACTATTTTCTCATGGAAATGATGACTCAGAATAGAATCAGGGGCTGTGCAAGCATAGTGGAAAATGTGCTCTGGTTTTTGTTTTCATTTGCAAAATTAGAAATTGTACAAAGACAGTATACAACCAATGTGATAGATGTATGAATAAATATCTTTCCAGATGCTTAAGGATGGAGCGTGGGATCAGTGTATGTCTGCTTTGGAGCCCCCAGTGAAGGATCAGTTGTCAAAGTATCTAGTATGAGAGTTTCCAAAGTATCAAGTCTGAGTTTTTCTCATTATGAGAGTCGTTTATGAGAGTTGTGTTCGTGCTGGTTCTCCATCAAGCTACCCAAGAGCCACGTTCCTGCTTCTGTATTGTTGTCGTTTCGTGCATTATTTCTTATAGCAAAGCTTTCATTTGAGCAAAGCCAGGGGTTGGTGTCATTTTTCATAGCAGAGGTCAGATTATTTCCTGAGTCTTCATTGAATCTTGAAGCTGATTTTTCTAATCTTCAAGGCTGCCCAGGAATTTGTTGTCATACTGGTATTTGGTTTGGAGTGATGGTAGAAACTGATATTGGCACTTAGATATGGTGTACAGAAGTTTGTTGAAGCCCTTTTCAGAGCAATTTTCTTCTTCTGGTCTTCAATTCAAAGATTGGGCGACTCCATCTCGATCTTAAGAATTAAGATACACTTTGGTATCCTGCTGGGTGATGGTCTCTTACTGTTTCTGGTGAACATTTCCCCATTTTGTTTCCCTGCAGATACTGTCCAAGGAGGTCAAATACTTGAATGTTAGAATTTTTGCTCGTGTTTCACATATTGTTATAAGGCCGTCGATACCACTTTTAGGTGGGGCGGAATTATTGTTGTAGGATTTGGTTGGTGGAAATGGACCCCCCTAGGGTGCGTTTGGGTTCCATGAGTTGATAGAAATTGTAATAGGCAAAGTCTTGAGTAGAACGATTGGCATGGTGTCTTCTTCATTGTATAATTTTCCATTTACAACTCTTCCCCCACGTTTGTTCTTCTTAGTCCATCCTATTCAGACATACAAGGAAATGTACGAGTAGACTATTTTCTGGCTGCTTCAGTTTTTGAAAGACTATTTCGTAATGCTGGTGGTGGTTATGTATGGGAACCAATTGCTTCCAAACTGTGGCATTGGGCTTTGGTTTTGTGGAACCAAATGTTTTAAGATATGATAATAGATGCCGATCTAGAGGAGCGCGGGGAATTACACTTCGCCCAAAATATGGCATATGATAAAACAGAAGACATTAGTAAATAAATGCAGACTTTTGTTTTCCATTCTTCCGAGAAGGAAAACTACTGCTGTAGAGGAACAACTTTTAAGGGAATTACAAGTATAGTATAACTGTGATTTCCACTCTTTTGCCAGTTTCTGTACAGCAAGCTTTGAACTGCTTGATCCAGTATGGTTGAGCTTGACCATACATTCGTCAACCAGGCATCTCGGCAACATCTTGTCATGGGGTCTTCTGCAGTAGCAAGGCCAACAAGTAGCGGAGGGCAGAGTCAACTGAGGCGAGTGCAACTATAAGAAGTGCCATGAGAATGAGAGTGAGAGAAGCCGTCTTCAGCTGCACACACAGGCACAGGGGAGGTGGGACACAGGGAAATCAGGTTGTTGCCGCATTTGAAGTGAACAAAACCATGAAGTTTGACCATACATGAAACTTCTCGTAGTAATAGGATATGGAAACTAGTTTACATTATGGAGTGAGTGAATTCAGCACACTAGAATATGTGGTTACTAAGAAGGCTGGCAACACCGGTCTGAGATTGCCCGTTCCGAAAATTGGTGTTCCTCTGTGCCCAATTGTATTGGGTCATTGGATTGCATGTATTTTGTTTCTTGTTTTAAAATTTTCATGTGATCCAATGGCTGGAAATACACCGGAACAGAGGAATAGAGGATTTTCGGAATAGAGGATTTGATTCCGGCAACACCTTGTCCTTAGTTTCACACTTTCTTAGAATATGTTGACTGTGACACTAACCGTGCTCAGTAAACTCGGCCACTCTATGTACTTCAGCTGGCTAGGCTACTGAAGAAGGAAGACGAATAAAGACTTCAAAGCCCTGAAAAAGAAAAAAACTACGTCATCAATCCTTACACATCCCTTCCACTTCTTATATTGATGGCAAGGAGTGAAATAATTATATCCTTTTATACAGATAATAGTGTAGTGTGACGGGGCAATACTTCCTGGCGGAAGTGACGGTAAAAAAGATTGTATAAAAGGATATAATGGTTTTCCTTCATCCTTATGTTTTCTAAATTTTTTTTCAGGTAATTAAAATGGAAGTTAGCAAGTTGACAACTAAAAAGAGTTTAACGTCTATATCTCTCTATGGCTCACGATATTACCAAAACGTTTTATGCTTCTTTATTCTTCCCAATGGTTTTCTTATCTTGGACCAAGTGGTGAAATCTCTTTTATGGTGGCTTTGTAACAAGAGGTAACCACTTTGCTAGTTACTCCTTAAAAGGTGGGATTTTGACGACCTAGATGTATATCAGGAATCAACAATCTAACGCCCTGTTTGGATGTGGGAGTAGGCACCTGGATTTGGGTTCCACCCGGATATGTAATCCCAGGCCCACCCTAATCCCCCGTTTGGATGCCATTTTCTGCCCTGGATTTGGACATTGTTGGGCGTGGTACTCGGCTGCTCCTGGATTTGGTAACGACAGGTGAGGGATATACTAGGATTTATTTCAAGTACTTGTCGGGTGAGAATCTCTCCAATCAAAATTACCACAACATTAGCAACATACTCTAACCCAAACAGCTAACCAACCACGTAATGATAGATTCAGTCGTAGTCGTACACAAACACGAAGTTACGTAATGATAGATTCAGTCATAGTCGTACACAAACACAAAGTCCCATGAGCACTGAATATTTCTCCCTCCCACATCACTAATCTCTTGAAGTTACGTAATGATAGATTGTCGTACACAAACACAAAGTCCCATGAGCACTGTATATTTCTCCCTCCCACATCACTAATCTCTTCAAGCTGTTGCCAATATCTATCTCCTAAAAATCTTTGAAGATTCATTCTTTGGTCTTTCAAAATTCAAAAACTTCCTGATTTCAAATCCAATTTTGATAGAAAACTACACTCAGATTCACTAACTACTTGCTGATTAACATATTCCATATCCAAATAAATCCTTCGTCCCTTACTCTGTGGTCTATTCATTTTCTATCCTCCCATTTCAATATGGAAACAACATTGGCCGATTCTTTCATCGATCATGAGTTCCCATCCAAAGCTCAAAGCTTCCTCATAGCCAACGGAATTCATCACTCCGTCGCCGGTATAGAGATGGTGGCGTTGCAACCTCTCACCTACACGAGCCTCAAAGACCTCTTGCCGGAGCCGGTGATTGTGTCACCGGTGTATGACAGGGGAGATAGCTGGCGGGAGATTCCGATCAAGGACCCCCTGTTGCAGCACGCCGCGTGGGCCTACATACATCTTTCGACGATGCCGAGTAAGGTCGACGACCGGAGTTGCGTTGCCAAGGTGAAGGATGGATGCCTGGGGTTGTTTGAGTGCCTTGGAGGGTTGTTCAACGACGTCGTGAGGAAGATGGTGAAGTGGTGGTTTCTGGAGGATGAGAGTGTCGGTGAGCATAGTAGTGATAGTTTGACTGATCACTGAAACTACTTTTTGACCGTTGGATAGACACCTTTTTTTGTGTGGCCATAACCGAGCGAGTAGCTTGGTATATAGAATAGTTTTTATTTTTCTATTTTTTATTGAACTGCATACAGGATAATAACTAGTCCACAAACTTTGTACAGAATAGGTTACGTTTCTTTATTTTTAGACAAGCTGGTTAAGAATAATGAAGTTTTTGTTGTTAAAACCTTGTATTTATATGACGGTAGGTTCCTACAGTTGTACTTGTTAACACGAACATCCATAATTAAATGAACTAGGTAGCATATCTTTTTATGTAGTAACATAATTTGTCGGTATTCCTAACCAACCCCTTCTCGATCTTTCTTTTTTTACTCTTGACAGTCTCAACGGAGTAATTTTTTTGAGTTGGCCAATCTCTTTCAATTACTATTATTTTTGTGTGTTTGGTGTCATTTTATCTACAAGAAACATCAAACAGAAGCATCAACTAAAGCAAAAGAAAAACATGGAGGAGCCATCAGCGATCCTATATAAACAAACTAGGAATTGGGCACGGCGTGACACGTTTTCCCAATTAAGGTTATTTTGTAATCAATTTTTTCAATTAAGGTTAAAAACACAGTTCATCTAGTTAATTATTCAACTCAATGTAAGAAAAATAAAACAGTTTAGAGCTAGCAATGAAATAAATCATGAACCAAATAAGAGGATTGATAGAGTTTCCCAATCTCTCTTCCCTCGACAAATCCGAGATCCACAAACAACTTAAGTAAATGTAATAAAAATAAAGCAATTGACATCATTATAATCATGAATCCAACTTACGAAACAACATTCAGCAAAGTATAGGATCAAAAAAAGAAACATCTAGGACAGTATGACAATTTTCTTGCAAAGTAGTAAATTCAACTTAATTCCCTTTTGACAAATACATCGCACAAAACGGTATTCTCTAACTATAAATGAAAGTTGATTGAGTTAATGTTGACTACAAAGGTATATTTTTCCATCTCCATGATGGCATATACCACCATTTTGAATTCCAAGCCCACCACTAAGAAACGACAACTAAAAGTAAAAATGACTTACAAATACTTTGATCGGATGGTTGCCAAGGTAGATGGGGTTAAGTTCAAATCCTCACTTTTGAGATAGTACGGTCGAGACTCCTATAGGATTCAAAATACACCTGGAAAGCTTCAAAAAACCGGAGTCAAATATCTGCTCAAAGTTAATTGAATTGCATCACTTGCCGTCTCCAACTAATACCATTTATCAACACCTAACCAAATAGTACCCAGGAAAACAGATTAACAAGCATTTCCAACTAAAACATGGGTTTTTTCCACCTTCTCATTGAAGACACTGCCAACTTCAGAAAAACCAAGCAACACATGAGATTAACCCTACAAACCTAAACGCAAATTTATACCAAATAATTAAACTTTTTCAAAACTATTGAATTGATTTGTTTTATTATCTCTATCGCTTCTCTTTCTATTCTTTTTCTTTTCCGCTCCACAACTATACCCATGCATGACGCTTGAAGAGAATAGGACAGGAGATCCCACGCTGAACGTTCATATTCCACACATAAAGCTTTTAAAGGAACTGCATTCTAATCCACAATGCCACAAACAAAGAGAGCGTTTATTGGGATAACCATAGGGAAAATATGAATGACAGATTAAAGTACAATGAGGAAAAATGAAAAAAAAATTGCATGCTCTCTAGATATGGTGAATCGCACCTTCACTGAATCTAAGGTAGCCTCATCTGATACACCTTCAACGAATCACAATTGAGTTATTTCCAGAGGGATTTCCAACTACCAAATTCAAAGAAAATAAGATTAGACCAAATTTCAAGACCTACTTAAAAAAGACCATAGCCAAGAATCTCATAATCTTTCTTCCAAAACATGAGAAAATAGATGGAAGGCTTACCAGAAAATAATCTCACAATCACGATTATTATGAACTATCTAAAATGCAATAGGCTAAATGAATTTGACCATACAAAACAAAACAAATAGTGCTATTTTGAAACTTGGTAAATCAAATGGAAAACATATTTTGTTGATGTCGGTCTTAACCTTTCTAAAGACCAAAAAATGCTTGTGGGACCAACTACTGCAACAATCTCTCTCCTTTTTGGTGCCAAAATGGCCTATGCTTTATTCTCTTTTCCTTTTCACTTCTCTTCACTTAATTCCATACAACCAAAGGAAGAACAAAGGAATATAAGACGCTAAGACTAAAATTAACTTTCAGCAGTTCAAGTCCAACTTAGTGAGCGTTGGCTATATTATCCATAAGACCCTGACATAACATGAAATTTAGACTTTTATTAGTTCAATGATGTACAAAATGGGGTGACGGTTTGATACAATAGATAGATACATAGGGAATGGGATCGAGACATACGGAAGATCTGGTGTGAGAAAGAGGGTTGACCTACATAATGAGATGGAGTGGGCAGCAAAGTATTTCGAGAACAGTTCCATCAAGGCTCTTATCACCTTCCAGATTAGTTGCAACTGGGCAAAAAAGAGAGAAGAATTTAGAAATGTAAATTGAGGGTGGATTCAAAAGCCATCCTACATTGGCAACAAAAGGTATATCAAAAGGTATATCGGAATCTAGCCCATTAAACAACCATCACGCATTCAGAATATTAACAAAAGGAACAAAATAACACAATAAACAATAGATTAAAAGCTTATTGAATCAAAGGCTACAAAAATATTGTCCGGATCCCCAACAAAATCTGGTTGCAGGTTGCAACATGGACCAATCTTGGTAAGTAAATCAGAATGTGCAGTCATAAATCATCTCTCTAAGAAACCTGACTCTTTTTTTTTTTTTTTACTGTAGAGGTAAGTGGAGTTGCAGAGAGGATCAAATCGGGGGTGTGAACAAACAACAACATAAATTAGATATATCTATTTAGCCCCAAAAAATAAGCCCAATGAAATTAAAACAGCTATTAAAACGTGGGTGGGGTAGTAACTGAAGCAAATGCTTTCATATTCTAGCTAATACAAAAGAAATGAAAATTAGCCAAAGAGGTTTCAGACAAACAAAGTGTGAAAACAGAGGACCAAATTCATTAGCACAAAACCAAAATAATTTTCCACTCCCCCAATTTTTCACCGATAGATTATACCCCACAGATTACCCCAAATTGTAAAAACGATCACAATCCTGAGCTTGTTTGAACCCAATCACATTATTTTGGTTAGGGATTCAACAAAATAGCAGCAGTGACGGAAAAGAATGACTGAGAATAGAACTCACCATTTTGGGCTGTGGCCAGACCCACTCAAATCGCTGATAGGGTTTCTCGAAGCCCTATAGAGATGACATAAAGAGAAGCCCTCTTCCCAAAGGAATAAACTTTGATAACAGAACTTCATCTCTAGATGGTAGGCAAGAAAAGGATAACAGAGCTCACTTTGGTTAGGTTTCACGCCCCAACTTTGAGTATTGGCAGGTGAGATTTGGACCTGGCTTTCTTGCCGATGTCGGGGAGTAGAGATCTAGACCTTTCCCATCGCCGTCGGAGCGCAAACGGGGAGAGAGAGAGAGAGAAGCGAGAGAACAGGATTTGAAATTTCCCTTATGTGCTTATTTTGAATTTTGAAAATGACCCTGGCAGAAATTTGTTATAAATTTGTCAATGAAGTTGCAATGTATTTACGACAATGCCATCAAAAAGTTAGTTTGTGAGAGGGATATTTTTAGGCCATTAGATTTGAAGTAATGGATGGTTGAGATTTGCTTGGAGAGGAGTATTTTATTGAAAAATAATGCTGTTTTGTTATATAGATTGTTATAGATTAGACCGTTCATTCCAATTTGTACAAGTTGTTCATATATTTACAAACAGTAATGATACATACACACAAAATATTTACCCACAAATTACCTACACACTCACACAAGTGTGTGGGCTCCACACACACTTGCACATCTAGTGTGTGTGGAGCCCACACACTTGTGTGAGTGTGTGGCTAATTTGTGGGTACATTTTTTGTGTGTATGTATCATTTTTTATTTACAAATAACTGTTTGAGCTGATTTTTCAAACATACCTTGTCCTTGAAAAGGAATATGGGATAACGGTTCATCCGAATGTTTTTCCTAACAAAAGCAGGACTTGCAAGTGATACGTGGATGAAACCCAAGCATATTGCTAACCTAACACTGCGTAATTCGGGATACGTTCTTTTTCTTATGACAATCTAGTGGCCTGAACCTTGGTACATTACAGTGGCGGCTCCAGAAATTTTTAATAGGGTGTTCAGAAATTACCTTTAACTCTACTAGCTTAACCAATCAGTCGTATCTTCACAAAATTTCATATACTAGTGTGTATAATGCGATCTCAAAAATACAAAAACATGTAAAACGTTGTAGTTGTTTTTAGTTTTTTTTTTTATTTATATTTTTCCCAAAGCAAAAACAAACAGGAGCATAAATATGCTTATTTTTTTTAGAAAATTATGTAGCGAATACGTTTGCACGGATCTTTTTAAACATATGTTTTTATTTTTGGATTGTCTACTCTAAGAAAAACTACACCATAACGATACCAATAGATATTTTTTCCTCTCCATTTTTTTTGTCATTAAGATGTCTATCTTGTTTTGAGATGGTATATTAAGTATTCAATTGTAAATCACTTGAATTGCAGTGTGTTTTGTTTATAGTATAGGACTAAGTGTTCAAACAAAATATTAGATAAAATTACTAGATGCAACATAACGACAAAATAAAAAAGCGTGTTCAATTGACCACATTTTCTTATATGTGGTGCCACCTATGATTGCGCTATAGTGGGATGTAATTTAGGTTGTTCAAAGTAAACTGATTTGTTGGTGGGTGTTCATTTAATTTTGTACTGGGTGTTCATTCATATTTCGGCTGGGTGTTCAAAATATGAACTAACCTAAAATTTGTACAAATTTTTACATGTATTATTAGTACAATTTTTTTTTTAGGGTGGTCATGTGACCATCCACCCCATAGGGTGGAGCCGCCAGTGGTACACTATGAATGTAAATGTCTTCTCCAATCTTCCTTGATATAATGCAAAGAACATATATCATGTTGGTGTTTATATGAGACATATCAAGGTTGACGAACCTGTAAATCTTACTACTGTTTTCGACTGTGTTGCAACCTGGGTTTTTTTTTCTAATCCTTCATTCTCCATTTGGCATTGTTAATGCGTTCCACATCTTCCCATCTTCCCGCTTCAACATACATATTTGAAAGTAAAACGTAACCACCACTGTTATCGTGTTCCAATGACAAAATTTTCTTGGCTGCAAGCTCAGCTAATTCAATGTTTCTGTGATCTCTGCTGACAGCTAGCAAAGACCCCCGTATCCTCGCTGTGGGGACCGATGGCACTTCACCGATAAAATGTTTGGCTAGGTCGAGATTTCTAGAACGGTCTCTTATATCAACCATACAACCATAGTGCTCTATTCCTGGATATATCCCGTAGTCCTTTTCCATTGAACTGAAGTACTCCCAACCTTCATCTATAATGCCAGAAGTGCTCCAAGATAATAGCTGGGAAACAGAAATACTCGCCTTCGGTTTGATGCCCTCTTCCTTCATTTCAGAAAACAATTTAATTGAATTTGCACCAAACCGATAAATAGCATATGCCATAATGATGGCGTTCCATGAAATGACACCCCTACACTCCATCCCATAAAAACTTTCCCTTGCAATCTGGAGATCCCCACATTTTGCATACATGTAAACAATTGAATTTCATGTAAAAGAAATTGAACCCCAAGATTTAACTTCGCTGCATAACCATGGATTTGCGTACTCTCCCTAGGCAAGGCAACTTCAGCATAGGCAGGTAAAATACTAGTAATTGTTGTCGCGTCTGGATTTAAAGGTTCTTGCCATTAGTCCTGGAACAGTCCCAGGGCTTCTCTGTCATGCCCATTCTGAACATACATAAATCATGGGATTCCATGATACCAGATTTCTTTGACTCATGTCAACAAGAGCAGTCTCTCTCAAGTACCAAACGAGGGAGAAACCTTTTTCTAGTGGCAAAACCATGGATAGTTTTCCCTTGTAAGAGAGCTCCTATTTGTGCAAAAGATGGGAGCAAATTTATTGTTGTGACAATGTCAGGATTCAACGTGTCATCCTCTTGCATTTTCTTCAATCAAGCAAATGATTCTACGAGTTTCCCCTTTCGAGTATACCTATCAACCATAGCATTCCAAAACACAATGTTTTTCTGATAAATCCTTTCAAACAATGCCTCTGCATAATTCACGCTACCACATTTTCCATACATGTCAACGAGTCATGTCTGAACCATTACATCCATTTCAAATCTACTTCTGATCACTTGGTCATGAATTTCCTTCCCATAACGCAACAAATACTCAAGAGAACAAGCACCAAGAGTACTGATTATGCTGAACCTATCAGGCCTCAATCCAACTTCCTGTATTTTCTGTAAACAAAAAAAACACATTCCTAGACTCCCCAACTGAAACATACCCTCTAATCATAGAATACCAAGAAACCAAATCTCTAACTGGTAGCTCTTCAAACACCCGCTCAAGCTCAATCAACCCAAGTTCTGTGTACATAGCAACAAGGGCATTGGCAATGTAAATGTCCGAATCAACCCCAACTTTAATCAACTTTGCATGAACCTTTTGCGCTTCCACCAAAGAAAACAACCCAGCACATGCCTTGATCACAAAAGGGTAGGGGAAATTATCAGCTCGAATTCCTTCACATTGCACTCGATAATAAACTTCAAGGGCATGTTGAAAATACCCAATGGTAGTTAGTCCCTGATTACAAAATTCCAAACATAAGGGTCCCGTGTATTCGTATTCTCAAACAGGTGGAGTGCATCATCCTTCCAAACGCGACAAAGAGCTTCTCGTCGAGATGAAACGTTTAGCATCTGCAACTTTTTCCTACTGAAGCGAGCTGATTTGGGTGCTCTTTTCTTGGAAGAGAGGTCATGGTTTCGGTTCGTTTTGGCTACAACAGAAGTAGCTCATCGTGTGGCGTCTACTGAGCCCGCGAAGTGGAAGTAGCTCGGAGCAAGAATTGCAGCCATTCTTTTTTTTATTTTATTTTTTTACGTCGAATGATTTTCATTGTTAAATTCGAGAGAGCAACATGGAAATCATCGGGTGCCGTTGGTTTTCAACTTCTTGGGACTGTGACCGTTATTGCCGTTATTTTCTGAAGTACTATAATTGCTAGGTTGAGCACGTGGCCAGCTAGCAGCTGTTATAATACAAGAATAAGGCTGTGTTTGGGAGTTTTTTTGCCCTTTGTGTATTTTTTATATTAGTGGTGGGATGGTGCTCCCACCTTCAATCCAGGTACATGAACTCGATCACCCCCCAGTTTGTAACTTATGAAAAGAAAAGAAAAGGAAAAGGAAAATTAAGAATTTTTTCCTTCCCTTTTTTGGTTCTGAGAGAAAGAGAGGAGAGAATAGAAAATTCTGTATCGTGCATAGTAGCATTTCTATCCCATTTTTTTCCTTTTCTTTTCTCCCACTTCCTTCAAAAAATTTATATTGGTAACTACCGCCATTGTACACACTGATATATTTGGGACAAAGTACGTAAGTAAATGGAATAGAGATTAGTAGAGCTAAAGTTGAAGACACTTTTTTAAGGAAAAAAGAAATTAAACATTATTCAACAACGTAAGATCAGCTAAAGCAAAAAAAAAAAAAATGATTTGAAACATGATCCAGGGTTCACTAAAGCATGAATAGGTGAACCCCGGATCATGCTTTAATGAACCTTGGTGTAGATAACTAAAATTAGCACTATTGTACATTCGGATGCACCACGCACAACCAAATAAAAAGCTTTACATGTTCACATCTACATCCAAGAAAGCCAAATTTGAATTCAGCTAAATTTAGATATCCAAATCTTCCTTTCTTGGTATACATATACTACTAGACGTTGCTAAGATGTTAAATCAGAAACTCAGAAGAAAATCAATACGGCTAAAAGTTCAGACTTAAACTTCCTCAGGGATGCTGTGAAGTGCAGGCCTCCAGCAACTCCGGCGACTCCCCTTCGCCTGATTTGCTCTCCATTGCTGCCTTCTCCTCATAAGATCTAACCTTTGTTCCAAACACAACGACGAGGATGATGGTGTAGGCGAAACCGAAGATTGTGCAGCAATATTGTTGTTCTTTCCAGCCCTGATCACTTCTAGCATTTGCTTTAAATCTTGTTTTTTCACAACAATCTTCACCCTCATCATCCCTCCATCATGTTCATCGGTGTTTGAAACGACCCTTCCGCTTTTGATTTTCGCCACGGATTCCAAAAAGTTGCTCCTCGTGGCTTTCTGATTCCGGCCGGTTCTTGACATCCTATGTTCTCTCTTTGGTGAACCCCTGCCTTCTGCAACCTTCAAGTACTCCATGATATCTCTCTTTCTCTCTCTGTCTGTCTATATATATCTCTATGTTTTTTTTTTCTCTCTCTACTTGTCAATGCATGAGCTGGATTAGAGCTCATGTAGCCTGTATATGCTTTTATAGTAACAATAAGCACTTGTTGATCCTGAAACTACGCAAATTCGGTTAATTGAATAATGGGGTTTGAGTACGTACAAATTAAAATGAAATGCCAATTATGGGGAACGTAAGGTTTGACTTCTTCTGTCAGTAAGACAATGACCCAAATGCCCATTCACATCGCCTAGATTTCAGCACGGCTTGTCTGTAACTTGGAGGATTCTACAGGGAATGTGTTGCCACCGGCATGTCAGAGCAGGCCCCGGGATACGTCCCACAAGCCCCGAAGCTTGGAAAATTTGTTCACTCTCACTTAACGGGGGTGAACAAAGTGCTCTTTCTGATTGGTTGGAATGGTGTAGACCACACCACAAAGTGATGTTATACTTGCCAAAAAGCGTATTGAGTCCGTAGATTATACACAAAAAAATGTGGACCCCATGCTATTTCAACCAGTCAAAGAGAGGGTGAACAAATTTGCAGTCCAGATTAAAGTCTGGGCAACCACTATCGTGGGGTAACAAAAAAAAATAGTGACTCAACAATAACATTTGAAAACTGGGTTTACATTTTGGTTTTGGTTTTTTTACGTAGTTCAAGCTAAAAGCAAAATGTATTTTTATTTTTTATGGTTTAATAATAAATGAACTACTAAATTTGGGATTGTTATTAGACAACCTAAACATGAGGGCCGACGATGCACGAGGTTGAGGTTCAATTTGTCAATGGAACAGCCCCTTTGGCCTTTACGTGCATTGTCAAGACTCAAGAGCATTACGTTTACCGAACTTGTTCCCATGAAAACTGTGTATTAGATTATAATTTCGTGTGTTGAAATGGACGCCGAACCATCACATGCAAACCCGAAAAACTCGCCGGATTGAAATGCAAGGACGCGTCTATAGGAAATAAAGATTTGTTTATTTTGAGGTGTCATAAGTAGATTCGCCATATGAGATTTCGGATTCAAAACCTCCCAACTGCTAACTCATTTGAATCTAATTTGTATCGAAACATTCCAAGTGTTATTAACTCATTTGAAGCTAATTTGTAGGGAGTTTTGCTCCAATTTAATTGGACTACCGTAAGTAGATGGTGGGATTGATCTTCCAAAATTAGTCGATGTGCACATAAGGGGATGTTCCACTAACCCAGTATTTTGAAAAAACTAGTTTTTCACGGTTTTTTATGTGATGTATTGTGAGAGAATGACATGTCTCGGTGTTTGGAAAAAACAGTTTTTTGTTAGTGGAACACCCCCTAAGTTGATCTCGACATCTTAGTTATAAAAAGAATATTTTGTATTCAATGGTTTTGAAGAGCATAGCAAGTAGGGCTGTAAACGAGCTGAATCGAGCCGAACCCTATGAGGTTCGGGATCAATTCGTTAAGGTATGAGTCAGGCTCGAGTTCGGCTCGGGTTCAATTCAAGCCTAGATAAGTGGGCTTGAGTTCGGCTTGTGAAAAAATTTCAAAGCTTGGGCTCGGCTCGGTAGGGCTCGTTTAACTCGAACGAGCCGAACCAAGCCAAATTTAGGCTCGAATCAAGCTCGGTAGGGCTCGTTAACAATTTAAAACACAAACTGAGAGGGGAAAGAGACATGCTTCAAAACAATGTTACTTATAGATCTACCATAATAATCAAGAAATCAAACAAAAATAAACAAATCTACCATAATAATCAAGAAACCAAAAGAAAAAGAGCACAATAAAAAATATTGTGAGCTAAATAGAGTACTCTAGTTAGGGATAAAACTCATCTATTCGTGGTAAAATAGTCTAGTTAGGGATAAAAGAAGAACAAATTATATAAAAGTTTCTTAACTATAAAATATTTATATGTAGACCCCTAAAATATTATTAATTACATTTTGACCTCAGATTCGCGAGCCTAATCGAGCCGAATTCACTTATGTTCAAGTTCGGCTCATTTATGAAACGAGCCTAATATTGAGGTTCAAGTTCAGTTTGTTTAGTAGACGAATCGAACTCGAACGAGTTTTAACCGAACCGAGCCTCGAATAGTTCGCGAACAGTCCAGTTCATTTACAGCCCTAATAGCAAGGCTAATAGAAGGGTTGAGTGAGAGAGGTGGGAGGTTGGTAAGAGTATTTCTGACCGTTAAGATGCATTTTGGGTCCTATTCTGTACAGCCTTAATCCTTCATTATTTCTATTCTACCAACAACTTGCCTTAATTTGATGGGTTTGTGAAACCCAATTTGCCTTTCAATTGAAACTTGGATAAAGATAGGAGTACGATAATTTGTGCTATCCTAGGAGATTAATCCATGATATACACAACTTATGAAATTTGTGCACTTCCTTCAATCGATAGTAGTAGGACTAATAGCTACAAAGAATAGTATTAGTTAGGCCAGTCAGTGCTGCCGTGAATGTACTTTGTAAACAACTTGGAAAAGGAGTCAAATCTATGTGTTCTTTTCCCCTTTCCATTCTCTTCTTTTCTTATTTGATAAAATCTGCTAAAATTAATTTTTGCTAAAATCAACCGTTTATTTTGCTAAGATCAATAGTTGATTTTAGCAAATGAGAAAATCATTTGCTAAAATCTTTGATTTTAGATTAATTCAAGATCAACTGTTGATTTTAGCAAATGTTAATTTTAGTTGATTTTATCAAATGGAAAATTGACTCTAGTACTCTTGCGCTTTAGCAAGAATATGCTACCACAGCATAATAGTATAAAAAATTAGGCAAATTTTAAAGTCAGTCAACCTATTGGGTTGACATTAAAGTTTAAATAGTATATTGAAATGTGTAAAAAATGTATAGAAAAGTGTGAAAAATGTATATGGGTATTTGTTTTTTCTGTCTTTTTGTGTCCTTATTGTCAGTCTATTGAGCTCAATTTTGAATCACAATAGGAAAAACTAAAAGGTGAATCAACCTCAATTTTGAATCACACTAAAGGGGTGTTTGAGATACTCATTTTCAGCTTTTCATTCTCAATTTTTTGTTTTTTTGCATTTTGGATTATGGTTAGAATATTCTGAATATAGTAAAGTGTTTGGAGGAAATGTACAAAATGTATTTTGCAATATAAGTAGTGTTTGGAAGATATAGATACAATATATTCTATGTATCTTTTTCTTAATCAAAATGGTAAAAGTGGAAAATAAGAAATCAAAAAACTCCTCTCACCCTCCTTTTCACTTCTGCTCTCCAAATCACAAAAATTAGAAAATTAAAACGTAAAAAGTAGGTTGCCAAACAGGCCCTAAAATAATACTATAAGAAATGATGGAAATTATGTGCTGATAAAGACAATATTATTATTATTTTTGGATGAAGAGATAAAAATTTCATTAATCTAAATCAAAATATAACCACCTACAAAAATAGAAATTAAAAACAAAAAATAAAAAAAACAGAAAAGGAAAAGGAAGAGGAAGAAACAAGGAACCGCCGGTGCATACGCTGTCGCTGTCTCCCATCGTCGTCCGCCGCCGCCAATGTCGGAAGTCCAAATCGAGAGATTCTCGATCTGACTCCCCCTGATCAAAAATCGGGCATGGTTGCCCATACTGAAATGGAGAGGATCTTTTGTCATGAGGAGTCTCCGAATGCCAAGGAAGCACATCCATAGAGGATGAGAGAGGAGGCAGGTTGAAGGGGTGTGGTGGGGGAGGGAAGTGGATCAGCCATTAGGGAAAGCCCAGGGAGTTGTCGCCTCTCTATTTCTCTCTCTCTAAAACTTCTCCTCTCGCCTCTTTCCTATAAAGGCAGTCTTCTGTTTTTTACTGCAGGATACGGTGATACGAAATACCTGTTAGCTTGCATTACGAGCCCCTACCAATACAATACGCACATCCTGCTCGAATTTAGGTCAAACCTATCACGCTGATAGAGTGGCTACTAGAATCCTCCACTAATCTTCACACGTTGCGAATCCCTAAGATTCTTTAATGGCGTCCTAGAGAACTAGGAGAGAGAGATTATATGTATTAATTGATGTGCGGAAAAATGTCATTGATGTATTTTAAGGAAAAAAAAAATTGATGAAATTTGGGAGAAATCCGTGACTATTTTTCCACAAAGTGTCAAGGCCGGTAACTTTGTCGTTAACAATAGACGTTAGTCATACCCTGCGTTACAAATAAGGTGCCCGCCCTAAAACCCCAGAAGCTCAAAGATAAACGGCGGCAGCTTCCAGTTTTGTGTCGAAACAAAACCTTCTCCCTCCACCCTTACGGCCATCGCTGCCGCCGCCGCCGCCGCTTAGGTACTCACCACCTCCGGCTTTGCTCGTCGTCTTTCTACAGCGAGGCACTTCACACACACACACACTGGATATATTTTCGCGGATATGTAGCTTTGTATACCGGTATATACATGTATTTGAATGTGTCTAACTTGCTTGTTATTAGGAACAGGATTGGAATGGGGTGCTCAAATATCAGAGATCTCTTGACTTCGTTTAGTCCTTCTTTGGACTTTTTTGCTGTCAGTTCTGGCGATGGTCGAATTAAGGTACCTCAATCATTTGTGTTTTTTTGTTTTTATTTTTGTGGAGGCTGAGAAATCAAAATACAAATGCTAAACGAAAAAGAAAGTTACATAGAGCTTGATATGATTTGAACACACTCTCACATAATGTGGATCAGGAGCGCCGCGAGCATGAAATGTCTTCTAAAAATATCCGAAAGTACTAAAATTTGCAAGAGCATGAATTGAGTGCACGAGTGCGAGAATTGGAAGTGGGAGCGGAGGGCCAACTGAAGGAATATTTGGCTAAGTAAATACACCAATGCACGCCCATAAAGATTTAAGCATAAGTTTGAGTAAAACTTCATTAATGGTGAGATGATTTATTCAGCAGCCACAAAGAAGTTCATAAAGTTTTTGAGCAAGAAAGAGTTGACTTAGTTTGAGTTGAAGGAGTATTTTTTGCTCGAATTTGAGAATCAGTAGAAATTAAGGGTCAGAGATGCTTCTCCTTGCAGCTAACTTTTTTTTTTTTTTGTGTGTGTCAAATGATGCTTTGCTTTTCCCAATTTCTGTTGTGAAACACTTTTCCGATTTGCAGTTTTGTCATTGTAGTGTATTAGAAACTCCCAAGGAAAAATCTTATTGGTGTTAATGCCTATACCCCCAATGATTGGGGACTAGATGGGTTTTGTTATTGTTTTTGTTGTTAATGCTTATGAATGTGGTTATACATGTGATTGCATTGGTTTATTTGGTCTGAAAGTTTGAGGTTTAAGCTCCTGTAAAATGATATTTGGTTTCTCTCAGATTTGGGACACTGTGAAGGGTCAGGTCCAGACTGAGTTTGCAGATATTGTTTCATCTGGTGAAACGAATTTATTTGGTAAACCACAAAGGGGTCACCTTTCGGTTGATTATACGTGCATGAAGTGGTTATCTTTGGACAAAAAGGTTCAGTTTTTGAGATAAGATTCTAATTTGGGCTAGTCTTTTGATGACATTGTTGATGTTTCGTGAGTTGAAACTGTTAATGGTTTTCAGAGAAAAAGGAAGCTTGGAAGTTCGTTGTTAATATTAGGAACAGGGGGTGGTGACGTATTAGCGCTGGATGTATCCGCTGGTCAAATGAAGTGGAGAGTTAGTGACTGCCATCCTAGGTTTGTTTCTTGCTTTAGTGTTTTGCTTTTGTGGTTTTTGTGATTTATCATGTTTCACATATCCACTGGTCAAAGGTTTGCTTCATGCTTCAAAACTTTGTTATCGCTGGTTTCAAAAGTTGTAGTTGGTTAATGTTGTGTCATCCAACTGCAAATTATATTGAATTAGATGAGTAGCTTATCCAGTAAGTTGGATAATTGAACAGGCATTTGTGGATTCCCGTTTATAAATTCCATCATGTGAGAACCTTTCTGTATTTTCGTTGCTTATCCCCCCATGAATCCCGAGAACAGATGCAGTTTTGTTACTGCTTTTTCTGTGATGTTTGAATTCTAGATATGAAGATAGGATATTGTTGTTCACATGATCTGGGTGGATACTCGTCTTCTTCTGAAACTCGAAACAAAATTGGAGAAACTAAAAGTTCATGATGCCAGAAATTTACTTCTCGTGCTAAGATTTTAAGACTGCGGGAGTTTGTAGATTGCCCCATTAGTAGATTGCATTAATAGAACGTAAAACTTATTCTTCTTCTTCTTCTGTTTTTTTTAGATTTTTGTTCTCAAAATTTAACATGCCACTTGACTGGATGATGTGGCTAGAGGATCTGAATCAAAATCAATTTTGTGCAGCCTAACGATGATATTCCTTTAGTTTTTTTTTGGGGGGGTAAATTATTCCTTTACTTTTTATGCAGTGGCGTCACCACAATTTCATTTCCAACACATGATTCATGCTTATACACGGCGGGTAAGGATGGGATGGTTTGCAAACTAGAATCAATTACAGGAAACTTGCTACGGAAGTTCACGGCTTCTACAAAGGCAATATCTTCTATGTCTGTTTCATCAGGTTTGAAACTTTACTATTGCTTTATTTTCATCTGTATAAGTTATTGGCTTATTGCTTTGGTGTCATCGTGAAGAAAGCTCTTTGCATTTCATCGCAGTTGAATTAGTGTAAGCTAAGTTCAGTTTTCTGAAATTGTTCATGAGCATAATTTCAAAGATTGACGTGTCATACGGATAGAACTGAGGTTGAGATGGCCAAGTTGTTTTCCACTGGCAATTTGATGTGCTAGAATTTGATCAACCGCCTTATGTGCACTTTTTAATTGATCAGCTTCAGGTTTTATTTTTGAGTGATGTCCAATATATGTTGATGCTGTTGTAATGATTTGGGCCACATCAATTTGCTAGGAATCATCTGTATATTACCTTTTTTCCCTACCGTGCCCTTTTCTTTATGTTTCGGTCACCTCTGATGTTAGCCTTTATTTATTTGGCTTCTGCCTATAGCTTGATACCTGGATCTTGTTTACTGTGTCAAAACTGCTATTTATGTTGTATGTTCCGGAAAGACAGATGGGAAGACATTAGTGACTGCAGCTGCTCAACTAAAGGTCTTCAATTGTTCAGATAACAAAAAGATACAGAAGTTTTCAGGCCATCCTGTAAGTGTTTTTGTCTGTAGAAATGTTATATGAGGTCTCATTCATTATCCTGTTCACAAGCAACTAGAAATATACTTATGACGTTTGGTTTTCTTCTTCTACTTTTTGCTGTTTGTTTAAGTAACATTCTCTCAACTGGTCGACGGGGGCTGTCCGCTGTATGATCTTCACTGATGACGGGAAATACATTCTTTCTTCTGCTGTTGCTGAACGTTACGTTGCAGTTTGGAAACTGGACGGCGGAAAAAAACAATCAGCTTGCTGTGTTCTCGCGATGGATCAACCTGCTGTTTGTTTGGATAGCTGGTGTGTTGATGCTGGGGATGTAGATGCTGCTGGCCTCTCTGTGTTAGCCATCTCGGAAATGGGAATTTGCTATTTTTGGTATGGGAGGAATATTGAAGAATTACGAAATGGCAAGCCAACAAAAGTCTCCTTATCTCTTGATGACCCATTCTTCAAGAGTCAGAAGGGTGCAGTGCATACTATATTTGCTGCAAAATTGCAAGGACTTGCCAAGCCTGCCTCTGGGTCTGGGCACATATTTTTGGCCTATGGGTTGCCAATAAAGCCTTCGTTTGAGAAAATCGTAGTCCATTCTGGTTCTGATATAAGATTGAACAGTTCCTCGGATGGACTCCTTCTACCCATCACTCAATCTAGCAAGTCTAAACAAGGGTCAAATAAGCGTAACGAAGGTAACTCATCATTCACTGTAGCTTTCATTTCCACGTTGGTTTGGTAATCGTGATTCTCTGAATGTTTGTGCATTAGAAAATTTGTACCCTTTTTTGGAAACCTGGGTTCTTGGATATTCCTCCACTTCCTTGCTTCATCTTACATGTATAAGTTGGGTGTTCACCATAACGAATTGTTCCTTTTTTTGATGTATCCATTTGGATGCCAGTAATTTACTTGGTTCGTAAACCCAGATTTCGGAAGTTGGATTCGGAGGTGTGTTGAAGTGATAGGTTTGTCTTTCACCAACTTTGATGTGAAAAGGGATGCGATCAAGTTGGTTGTTTTTTGTCTGACCTACCTTTTTAATTATAGTGGAGGGACTTTTGTGTGATATATTGCATTCAAGCCTTCAACTTGTCATGCTGAATCCTCACTCTCCATATGTGTGCTTCTATCATGGAATGCCTCACTACTGCACGCTTCTATCATGGGATGCCTCACTACTGCATTTTCAACTGTCTATTACTGCATAATAATATGGCATTCCACTTTTTTCCCAATTCTGGCAAAAACTGCAGTTGTAGGATCTTTGTTATTTGGGATTCTTTTGTTGGGAAGCAGGGAGCTACTTACTATTCCCAATAATGCTTTCTGCATGATTTTGAATTGTTGATCCAAAGTACTGGTTACCTGAATCTCTGTCACCTCGGACTTTCAACTCATTTAAGGCTCTATTTTTTTTTTCCTTTCGCGGAGAATAAAGACATCAATTCTGGTCTTTCCACCTGCTTTCATCAAATCTTGTAATAAATAATTGAGTTTGGAAGTGATTTTTTTGATTCGCTGTCTCCTCTCAGTCTTTTATTCTTCTTTTCCATGTAAAAGTGCATCTTCAATTGTGGCGTTGATCATTGATGAGTTTTTCTGTTGTAAACAATGAGTGCTCTAGACCGTGCGAATGCAGAAGATGCTGTACTTCCAGTGCCTACATTTTTTGATTTGCATCAACAAAAGAAAGGAGACCAAAATTCAACTATTGTCCCTGATGAGGTAATGGCTGATGATTTTTTCAACAGCAAGCGGGGAGCCCCAGTAGAGGCAAAAGGGGTGTCTGAGAAGGTCCCTAATTTTAAATTCTGGTGTATGACCTCTTATATGGTTAGTATGCGACTTATGTCTATGAATTTTTTTAGATGCTACCATGCGGATAATGGTATCTTTATCAGGTAGTATGACATATGGTATATATTATCCATCTAGTTTAGATTATTTCTCTAATTTCTTATCAATGTTTTTTCTTATTTTGTCGCGTGAGCATTTAGTTCAGTGCAACAAAGTATTGCGTCAATTTTGTATGTTCAAGGGTATACCTTTTGTTGCATGTTATATGGTGGGAACTGGGAATTATATTGACACTTTCTTTCTTCTGGTGCTTGTATTAAGAAACATTAACTTTTCTTTTGCTCTCCTGTCCTGTGGTTACTTGTTTTTATTACCATTTTTTTTACTATATTTGTCTTGCTGAAAAGAAGTTGTTTGAGAGAAATTAGAGAATCATTTTCGAGTATTTTGCTCACTGATGTCCATTTGCGCAGATGACTTCAATGAGGTTGGAGACACTCTTACTGTTTGCATGGAGGACCGACTCAGGACCTTAGGCATACTTGACAATAAGGATGACCTTACATCTGATATACTAATGGATTCTATGAAGTTGAGGGGAATCAATATTGAGGCTACTTTGCCGCAGAGGAAGGTTTGTTTCCTGTTTTGGTGGGAATAAGATATCTTTCTTTTGTATTGCAGTTGCATCTCATTTATTTATTTCTCTTCTGTTCTTTCGTTCTTTTCTCGTGATGTTCTCTGTCTTTGAATCATGCATGTGTTTTAACCTCTTCTGATGGCTTAATTGTAATCTCAGATGAGGGCAGTTATTTTATCCATGGCTCCTAGTGATGCTTACAAGCAATTAGAAGTCTTGGTGGCCATGTGGCAGTCAAGGGGCATTTTTCTATCCTATTGTGAGTATTTGGTTTTGGTATCTAACTCTCCTAAGAAGATAAATGGGGAATAATAACCTCACTTGTAAGTCTAGCAATCTAAAAGTTGAAGTCCTGCTCCTGACAAATCTGTCTAAAAGTCAAAGGAGCTTCTTTTTTCTTCTCTCTGTGGCTCCTATAGCCAGGACTTGGACACTGTGGACGATTGCTTTTTTTCATTATGAATTCTAAGGTCTGAGCATGTTACAGTAACAAACAAACGCCCAGTTGGTACCCATTATTGGGTGTCTGGGAAGGAGAATGTTGAGGACAAGCCTAACCCTTGGTATAATACGCAAAGTGGCTGTGTTCAGACTTGAACCCAAGACCTTAAGGTTATTGGGCTGAGTCTTTACCACGTCTGAGCATGTGATATACTACGAAGATTTGTTTTTGGCATCTAAGTTTCTTTTTCCTTAAACAGGTCATGCAGTGCCAAGTATGTTCTTCCTTGGATCTGTTGCATATTGGTGAATCACAGTGACTACGTCATATCTCAGGAACCAGTGACCCAATTGCTGGATTCCTTGGATAGGGTAATATTCATCTTGTTCGCTACTATCTTTGCTTAATTCATTAACTTTGAGGTGCGTTATCAATTGATTTTTGAGGCTTTAACCATGTTGTCTTCTTCCAGCTCACTAAGTCTAGAGGGGCATCGATTCATTCTTTATGACAGTTGTCAGGTCGTTTGCAACTTGTTACAGCACAGGTAATTTACTTCTCCTGTCAATTGAGTTTGTTCTACGATTGCATTTGGATATTCAGATTGAACACCTTTGTTTAAGCAGATTGACAAGGCTGTTCAGAATGAAGGTCAGAGCTTTTTACATGATCAGCAGATGGATGAAAGTGAAGATGATGATGTTGATGATGTTCTTTATGGGGAAGAAGATGAAGAATCCCAAAGTAGTGGTGATGACGAGGACTAGGATTTTTTCTTCCACAAGAGGTGATTATTTCTTTGCCAAATCAAACATATCTGTGCTTGTTTGTTCCTGGATTGATGCCGAGTTATTACCAATAAAGAGCATGCTAGTGATGGCAAGAACTTGTTCAAATACAATTGTAGAAATTGTGGTCTTTCTTTTACTCTCTCTTTTACATAAATGTAAAATTCTAACCATAACCTATTGGATGGTGGTTAACTTGCATAAAGTTTGTTGGGACTTGGGATATGCCAAAAATTATTGAAGTATGCAAAAGTGCATTGAAATGCATAAAATGTGCGTTGAAGTTTTAACCCTTTTGGCATCATGCACCCAACCACGGTCACTGGGCAATTGCTAACTTCACTCTATTCAAATTGTTTGGACAAGTATTGATGCTTACTGCTGAAAATATTAGCTTACTACTCGTGTTGTTTCAGTATCTTTACAACAACAACAATAAACAGCTGTAAAAATTCACTCAATTGTTAGCTCACTTCAGTTCGGATATGAAGTCCAGGGTTATGCTGTGGGTGGACAATTCTATCCCCGTGGCAGCATGTTAGGAGATGCAGTTGATAGTCGAGTATTCTATCTACGAGAACATCTTTAAGTGATAGGTTCCAAAATTTGAAGAAGTCATCTAGTTTTGTTCAATTGGTTTTGATGATAGGATCTTTGAATGATTGAATATGTCAAGCAATTTTTCTTTGTAGAATCATGCATTGTGGCATGATAGTCTATTAGAATCAGATGGATGTTTGAATAACTTCAAATGCTTAATTGCCGGAGGTATTCCTGGTCAAATTTTTTTCCCCCAACAATCGAGGACCTCTTGGTATCACGGTTTGCAAAAGCTAACCAAGCTAAGAAGTGATCCTTGGTTTGCAGAAAATAACTACGCTTTTTCTCATGATGAAATCCTACCCAAACATAAAGCACGTTTTGTCCATGGGCCTCAGGAAGTCTTTGGTCTAGGTTAGACTGCCTTCCCACATGTGAACAAATTTTATGTCCAACTGCCACCCCATACATGGCTTTGTCCAGCTTTAATTAGTCCCCAGCTGGGGTTTGACTCTCGCATGGTATCAATTCCTGTATTGGGCTTGTTCATGCAGAGATAAAGCTTTAGTTGGCCCTCGAACATTAGATGTAGAATAGGTTCCTCGTATTTGTCGTTCCATTGGACTGGATACCAAGTTATAAAAGAAAAATGTACATTTGTTTTTCTAATATTTGATCGTATGAAATTCTGCTCCATGGGGTGTGTTTTTTTTAGTTTTTTTGGATACATTATTATTTTGTAACGTAGTTGTTTGTGCCATTTTCATGCTAAATGTTTGAATTGATCCACTACAGGTTTCATTTGCATGGTTTTTGCCTTTCCTGGTGGATTCAAAGATAGGTTAACGTGGACTTGTCTAACAATTATTGTTGATGTCACCCACAGTTTTGTCTCACTTCAATGGCCTCGTCCGTATGTAAGATCTTTACAATTTTCTCTCTCTCGAGTTTCTTCTTCTTCTTTTTTTGAGAAATTCATACCAAGTAAACGCTCTTTTGTTACCAAGTAAACGCTCTTTTGTTCCCTTTTTGTCGTGCAATATTTTCTTGGATAACTGGTGTACAACATAAATATGATAGCTTATAAAAATACTCCGTACGACCGTTTATGGTGTTAAGCTTTTGGTACCTTTAACTGGGTTTCGGAGTTAAGTTGTATTTACTGATTTTACCTCTTCTTGACTTTGGTTGGTTTAAATAGGGACAGCATACTAGATAAAGTGGACTTAAATTTCCTTTTGAAGTGAAAATACATTCGATCCATTAAGCAATTTTTCAGAGAGAGTTGGGATCGGATTTTGATTGGATATATAGATAGCCACATTAGGGAAGGCATCGGCCAGGGCGATGGCCAGGAACCTTATTTTACCTTCAATTTGTAATTGAATGATCTTTCATATTTCCGGCACAATCTGTAATGAGAATAATGGACAAATCACAAAGTCATCATATGTAGATCAACCACATTAGGGAAGGCAGGTCCAATGGTGATTCTCATTCACCAACCTCCGCTAGATCCACCAACCTCCATGAGCAGAGTACAAGGTCTGATATGAAAGTTGAAGTTTAGTGTTTTTTTTTTTTTTTTTCCTTCTTGTTTTGTTGTTTTTTGTATTTTCGGACTGTTAATGTCTTTTTATTTGCGTTTGTAATTGGTTTTTATCAATACTAGGTTTAAGGTCTCGTGCTACACATGAGTATCATGCCTGTTGAAGGTAGTTGTCATCCATGGTTCGTAAATAATACACAGGCTGGGAAACCATGTATAGAACAAACCGTAAGCAAGATCACAAGATGAACAACAGGTAAATCATCAAACGATGGCTAACAAAATCACGATCAACAAGGGTGCAAGATATTACCTGTTAAACGACAACGAGACCTTGAATTATGCTTTCCCGATTTTGCAACCAAACTCTTAGAGAATAATACAAGAACAATAAGGGGTGTTTTAGCAAAATAATTCATTATATTCATTTTTTTATTGCATTTGTTAGTCTTGTGTCAATATTGTGTGAATTATTTGTTCATTTTGATATGGTCGAAACTATTTTTTTTTTAATAAAGTAATTTTTTCTTGGATTATCGGTGGCTCTAATAAAACAAAATGATTTTGGTTAAATTATTGACTTTTTAGATTCTTCTCGTTAAGACGAATTAATAATTCAAAAAAAGAAAAAAATGACGCAAGACTAAAAATGCATAGAAAAAAAAAACACATGTATAATCCAAATGAATTATTTTGTCAAAATATCCACACCCAAAGATACAAACCGTCTATGTGGCATGGTCCCCTAATTAGACTGGACCCGCCACTTGCTCTATAGCAGAACGAAAACAGAACAGAACCTCAAGCTCTTGTTCGAGTTAGATTTGAGCAACAACCGTTTAGTCGGAAAATTCCCTTACGTCGTGCTGAAACAGCCGTCGCTGAAGTACTTAGGTCTGAGATTCAACGAGTTCGAAGGTACCGTTCCTAAAGAATTATTTGATAGACCATTGGACGCGATTTTCATTAACCATAACCATTTCCAGTTCGAGTTGTAGGACAACTTCGTTAGCAAAATCTGTTACCAATTTGACGAATTTGGACTCTCGCATCATCAATAGATAGAAATCCAACTGCAAAAAGGGGTTATCCCTTTACCTATTAGGCCATGTTTGATAAGAGAGATAGAGTATGGGTTTGGATTAGTAATCCTGTGGGGCCATTTAATTTCTTGTTTGGTGTGCATTTTGAGGGGTGGACTAGCAATCCCTTAGAGCATCAATATCAGGGTTAACAAACCCACTTAAAAGCTAAATGTGGAGAGAAAACACCTCAAAACATGAAAAAATCAGACTTAACAAATATTTAGCAAATTTGTAAAATTTGTAACTTTGCTACAGTACCGCACCAAATTTGGTGCGGTACTGTTCACGCACTTCTCTTTTTTTTATTGTTTCTTTCATTACTTTTTCCCGGTTCCAGAGGAGAGAAACGGAGGGTAATAGAAGTGGGGGTGGGGGTGGGGGCATGCCATGTGGCAAGCTGTGTGTGGGGAAAGGGTACAATTAGGTAGAAACGTAGAGTTCTGCAGCTGATGAAAAAGTACAATTCGGTGGGAGTAATAAATTGAAGGTTTTTTTTTTTTATTAGACTTGAGGGGAGTAGTTTAATATAGTAAAGTTTAGATAGAGAGTCTGATTTTAGGAATTTTTGGATAGTGACTTGCTAAATTTATAAAAGGTGTTTTTGAAGTTAAATTTGGTGTGAAATTTGGTGCTCCTGACGAGGATGCCCTTAGGACTAACAATCCCCCAAATTTCCCGGATTCACCATCCCATGGGGGGTTGGTATTCTCAATCCTGTCCCAAGGGATTGATCGTGTAAATGACATATTTGACCTCACCCTCCTCCCTTGTAGTATATAACGTCAAAACCCAGTTACACAACAAACGAGTATGGTATATAACGTCACTGTAATTGCTTCTTTGCACCTTGAATTACACAACAAACGAGTAAGATTTTTGCGAAAGTTCTTTATAATTCAGACATTAATTTGACAGAAATTCCAATTCGATCGAACTGGATTGTGCAATTAGAATGAACTATCAATTTTCAGGAAATTGAGAAGCACCTGTTATAACCTCCACGGCAAAACCCAGTTGTAAACCTCCACGACAAAACCCAGTTACCCTCCACAGTCGGCAAAACCCAGTTCGAATTGAGGAAGGAGATTTGGGTTGGGATCTGAGGAAGGAGATGTGGGTCGGCAAAGCGTAGGATTTTTTTTTCCCTGGAATTTCATTTGGAACGTGGGTTTGGATTTGAGAGAGGAGATGTGGGTTGGGTGAGAAAGGAATGAGAGAGAGAGAGAAATATCAGAGAGAGAGAGAGAGAGATATCATTTGGAACGTGGGTTTGGAAAAAAAAATAGAAATATCATTAATTTTGCACAAGGGCAAAAATGGAAATTGAGACTTATAATCCAATCCTATCCCATGTAAAACAAACATGTTACACAACAATCCTATCTCTTATTCCGGTGTAAAACAAACATGAAATTATTAATCCTACCTCATTATCAATCCCAATCCTAATCCCATCTCATTACGAATCTCTCCAAAATGGAACCTCGTATCAAACGGGGCCTTAGATAGATAGCATAGATAGATTAGAATAGTCAATTTTCTATATTTAATTGTCCGACCTAATATTTGACAGTATAGATAAAACTTAGTTACTTTGGAGGTGGGTTATTAATAGTGTAATAAATACTCCTTTTCTTTTGAAAAAGAGTAGATATTTTATAGCATGATAGAGTATAAGATAGGGATGTGAAATGAAACTTACGGGCTGATTGGGAAGCCAGATTGGAAATATTTTGTGCAAAAGTGGGACTATTTTTGTACAATTTTTTTTTTGGTTTGATAGTCAGGGGTATGTTTAGGTCAACTTGAGTAAGTCACGACTAAATTCTCTTCCCAAATCGGTTAAAGGCAAGCCATCAACGCCGGAATTAAAGAATTCATAAAAGAAAATCTTGCAGCTTAACCACAAGAGGTTGCAAATTTTTTTTTTTTTTTTTCTTGGGTGTGTACCATTAATCTTGTCAGTCCTAATCGAGAAGTCATTGTCATAAGAGTTTAAAGAAATTGGAGATTTCGTCAACACAACTTCATTTTAGAAATCTATACGCAATGTATTCCCAAATAATGGTCAAGGTAAATAATAAAGTGGTTATTTTTTTGAGAAAAAAAAGAAAATGGATAAGGGCATCTTTATCTGGCTGACCAAAATAGCTTTTGAGTTAATTTAGGGAGCCAACTCCCCCAAAACCTCAAAAAATCAGACTACTCATCCCTCCTCACCAAATTGTTTTTGCTACAGTGACTACTTAGATTTGAGTAGTCACTGTACACTAACCAATCTATTTTATATTATAGTTTCCGTGTGCTTCGGGTTTCATCCGTACAGCGTCAGAGAAAAAGCAACGGGTGGAAGTCGGAAAAAGCAATGGGGGCACGGTTTCATATGGTAAAGGACAACTGCACCAAATAAAAAACAAGGATAAAGTAGAGAGAAAGAGCAGCTCGGAAAATAGTTTTATCCGAAAAAGTTTTTGGGTTAAATTTGATGTTTTTTATAGAGAGTCTGATTTTGTGAGTTTTTGGATAAATGACTTACTAAATTATAAAAGGTGTTTTTGAAGTTAAATTTGGTGTTTTTTTTTGTGAGGCTGATGAGGATGCTCTAAGTCAAAAGAACGAAAAAGAACCTTCTTTATTTTCCTTTAATTAGCTTTGTGGCTTCTTTGTTGCATCTATTTATGAGAAGTAATTAGTCTTGCTAGAGATAATCTAACTCACCACAAGTCCTTTAGTTTAAACATATTGAAAATGCCTATTGATCAGGAAATTATTGACTGGATCTTGGGGCACAGCCACGTGGCACTCCAACTCTCTTTTAACCACACAATATTCGGTGCGTGGTAAGGTGCCGTTCCACTAAAAAAGCCCACTTGACTTTTTGGGGTTTTTATTTATTCACATTTGTTAATTTTGCATTAAATTTTTGAGATTGATTCATCTAGAAGAGAGGAATCAGAAAAATTAAATTTTTATGACCGAAACGAAAATTTTATTGGAAAAAACCAAAAAAAACTAGCTTTTTGGTCTTTTTTTGTGCTTTTGTTCTGGCTTTTTTTTATAAAAAAAAATAGAGTTTCGGTCATAATTTAATTTTTACTTTTCCTACTCTTCTTGTTGAGACGATTCAATAATTCACAAAAGTTGGACACAAAATAACAAACACAAAAAAAAAATAATAATAAATAACTAAAGATGAACAAAAAAACTCAAAAAGCCAAGGGAATTTTATCTGGAACGGTTAAGTATGTGAACACACAAAAATACAGGAGCGACTTTATATACAAAGTAGGATTGTCACTTTGACACCCAAAAAAAAAGAAATATAGGTAAAATGTTTATTTTTAAAAAAAATTTGTCAGTTGAACACGCAATCGAAAATGTTCGAACACCCAATCAAAAATATTGAACACCCAACTCAAAAGTTAAGCTCACAAAATATTTGGAGACCTAACCCAGTTGAAGCTGTATTGACTTGGACAATCTTTCATCGGATCCGGGCTACAACAACGTTTTTTCATATCATCCTAATTAATGATAGAGATGTAGTATGAAGAGCATATCTCTAAAAGGCTTATTCACCACAATTTTCCTCAAAAAGATATAAGTGGATTAATGCGGCGGTTTAATCTTGCTTGGTTTAAAGAGCACAAAAATTGATTAGAATATAGTAAAGTAAAGGATGTAGCTTTTTCGTCCTAATTACGGTAAACATACGGGAGGTGAAGCTTTTTTCGTAGTTTTAAATTTTGTAATAGAAAGGATAAGTTGCAAATTCATGTGAGAGGCATTAATAGCGCAATTGAATGAGAGATTAGTGGATGAATGATTAATTGGTTATTTATATTGAGAGAGATGTATTTGATACCATTGAATCATTGATAATGATGCTATCATGCAACAGTCTCAAAATATAAAAACTTGTCAGTGGCAATTGTAATATTCCATATACTTTGTTGTTTTTGGGGTGGCATTATTAATATTAAGAATTTTTTTTTTGTTTATGTATACCGATGATTTCTGGAGTTTGTAGAAATTTTAAACACCCTTCTAAGAATTCGTGAAACTGTCACTGTGAAATATGTGGTGAAAAAGATAGTTGAGACACAGCCTCGGTGCTCCATAACCACTGAAGAATTACACCTATTGGTAGGCTTCTAAATTTAGGGACGAATTTAGGAATTCTCCACAGAGGGGGCACTAATTTTTATGATGCTAAAAAAGCCCGAATTAAAAACCCTAAAAATGCCCTAAGCTCTTAATAAAAAAGCCCTAATTAAAAAACCCCAATAAAAAAAAAACCCCAACATACCATTCAAATAAACAATTTTGACTAGCTATAGGCATTGAAATTTGGAAGAGTATGCAAAGAGACTTTGGTATAAAGAGACAGCAATAATGCTATGAATACATCATTTGTGCATCTCAAATGTACACTACCCTGATATAGCAAGTGAAGAGAAACCCATTTTTTGGGTGAGCCCCGTGATGGACTTCTCCTTACTTGCTGCACTAGGGTGGTATGCATTTAGGGTACACAAATGGTGTACCCATATCATTTTCCAAGAGACAAAACCCAACTATAGATTGGACGCATGGAACAAAACAAGCCGTGTCCTAAATCCTATCCACATATATTAGGCACTGGAGTAGTAAATATATGTAGACCAGAATATCCAGTGGTCCATTATATAGGAGTATGATATATCAGTATATCGGATTTTTGGCCGATATATACCAAATTTCGAAACAATTTACCAAAATATACCATTTTTCAAACTATTTTTAAAAATATGTCATGCCGCATGTGGAACATGCGGCATTCTACGTGGCACTAGAACCCCCTATCCAATGTGGCCGAGCCGTCCAGCTAGGCTAAATGCCGCAGGTTGGACATGCGGCATTAGGCAAATGCCGCAGGTTGGACATGCGGCATTGAACTAAAGCCAGGTAAAAGGTCGTGAATATAAGTTGTAGTTTTAGCATACACTTGAATTTCCCTTGGAGAAGGTTAAGACACATTTGGTGCATCAGTAAGGATTCACCATCCTTTTCTAGGATTGATAGGTTCCCTATTTTGTGTAAGTGGGGCAATTTTAGTACATAGCGCAGATGTAGGACATCTTTGGATACAAAAAATATGCTACCTATCCATGGTTTATTACTAAAAAAACAAGACAAAAAGTTGGGCATTAGGGTTTTAAACCCCATGAATAAGGATCTTGGATTTTAAGTGAAGAAAATAAACCAAATCTTCAAACTAGTACCTCGCTGCAGTCAATTTATTCATTTTGGTGTAAAATCAATGGCCGGCACCAAAGGGCAACCTAGAAGTGAGGGTTTACAAGGACTTAACTGTTGGAGTGGCTGAGCAGCTGCCAATTTATTGGCTTTGATGTCAAATTAAAGGCTACACACCAGGGGTGGGTAAGAACTTAAGAGTATATAACTTCTTAATTGTTGGAGTGCCTGAGCAGCAACCAATATATTGGCTTTGGTGCAAAATCAAAGGCTAGATACCAAAGGGCAGGGGAAGAAGTTAGGATTTATAAGGTCTAAACATAGATATCAGTTTGAAGCTGAATTTTAGGTTATTCCAGGGAGCTTATAGCGACGACTGAACAATTTATTTCCCTTCTGTTGTATGTTTCCGTTCACATGGTCAACCTTGATAAAATGATTGATTCAGCTGGCTAAGGTTTGATTTTAGTGTTGAAAACAATACCCTTCAACGTCTGTTCTGAGTACAGAGATCAGGAAAATGGCTGGGATGACTAAATAAAAGAAGAAAGAAAGAAAGAAAAAAAAAAAAGGAGTCTGAATATTACAAAAATCCTTAGCTCATCTTAGTACCAATGCCTAAAAGGATACTTTCAAGATTTTGAAAAAACAATTTTAGGATACCTCATGGGCTCACCTCAATGGCCTTCTCAGGCAAGTATTTATTTGTCCATAGGTATTTATTTAAGACAACACAGCAGTTATACTCTGTCCAAAAAAATAATAAGTTAAGCAAATAATACAAAAAGTCCACACTATGGGGAAGAGTTATCTTGACTCTTGAGCATCATAAAATTTGTGTTTATAAATGCTATGTTCTGCAATTAAACCTACATCCTACCTCTCGATTCAAAATTTTGCAAATAACATCAACTAGAATAATTTACATATTTTGTTCTCTCAGTCTATCAATCTAACTGTTACATCATGTCTCATAACAATTAATTATCGCCTCCAAGGCTAATATATGAGGGGAAATGCTACAGGCACAAACTAGTGTACCAACTATTACACTAATTGTCCATTTGGCACTCTTTTACTGGATGAATCTATCCATGTATTGAATAGTCCATTGATGTGGTAATGCCATGTGCGCATTTAGTGTAATAGTTGGTACACTAGTTAGTGCTTGTAGCATTGCTCATATATGAGTCTGGGCGGCCTCTTCATTTGTTCCCAACTAGTTTTCATTTGGATTCTTCAACGAGGTGGTAGGTTTTGTAGGCATTTGAGCAAGATTCGCTGATGATTTTCTCCTTGGTTGATGTAGCAAACACATTGTGTTGCATAGCAAATCCAATGTTCTAGATATTTTGTTTACTTCTCCACGTCAAGGGTTCATTAGTACTCCCTGTCACCGTCCTGCTTCTTCAAGTTCGAGACCCAATAGGTCCCGCACCATTTGCTCCCAATTCAAATCCGTACTCCCTGTCACCGGTCTACCATCGACCGGGAGACCAGTTATTATTTCAACATCTTGGAGAGTCACCGTCGCCTCACCCGAAGTCAAATGGAAAGTGTGAGTCTCTGGCCGCCAACGCTCCACTAGTGCCGTCAACAATGCAAGATCTAATTGCATGTACTGCATGTTAAGAAGGCCAAAAAATCCTGCCTGTCTAACCAACTCTACAATAGGAGCCGAGGGGGGAGGCAATGCACGAAACTCCCGTTCGCAACGCCAAATGGTGACCGTAGCAGACTCGCGTGGACCCCTCCCCTGAAATTATGAATTGCAATTAAAACTTTTACACGGCAAAACATTATTTACTCTAAAAAGGGGAACTGGCACTTACATTGGCTTGCCAAACCGCACGGGAGCGATGGCCTTGCTGTAGCACAAGGACTGTGTCGTCAATGGGCCCCTAGCGTAAATGTTGGCCCTCCATCATATATATAACCTGCAGTAAATGTTGTATCATATTAATTAATATGAACCTCACATTCACCAAGCTTATTCTAAATTTAACAAGTATACAACGCAAAAACTGCATATATATGTTCAAGTCTCCAAAAAGGACTAACTGTTCAAAAAAAAAAAATGCAATCCTAATATCTTTTGTAATAGCTATTTATCTAATGAATCTTCAATTTGTGGAAGTGCTATTTTATCTTTACATAAAGTCCTAAAATCTTTTATAATAGCTATTTATCTAAAATAGCTATTATCTTATGTATAATGTAAATATAAAATAGCACTTCCACATTAAACTTTTCTATGGTGCTTGAATTTTATTAGGAAGAATATTCCAGGCAGTACTGTTTTGCATGATGCTCGAATCCTTGCTAACTATGCCTAGGAAGTACCATGTTGCCTTTTGTACAAAGTGCTCCTTATATTTTGAATCTTTCTGGTTTGAAGATTCATAAAAATGTTTGTCCTCATGCTTAAATCAGTGCTAACTCTGCCTACAAAGTACCATTGTACCTATTGTTCTTGCATATTCTGAAAAAGCTCACACAATAGCAACATTCTGGGAATACCTTTTGCTCTTAGTATTTCAAAAAAATCTTAATATACAACAATTTTAAGACACTGCTTGCAACTTGGGGGTACTATCATAGATAGACAAGTATGGACCCAAAAAGTTCAACAAAGAACAGCACAAAGATCACAGTTACAGTTTCTTACTTCTGTCTCTATTTACTTTGGCAACGACAAGGTTCATTTGGCCATTTTCCCATTCTATGAAAGCTTTTATTGTTCATTGCAAAACTACTGCAAGGAAAAATAAATGAGCACGCGGTTACATGCGAAGCACGTGGCCTTACACTAGTAGTACATAAATAGACATACTCGTGTTTTGGTTTATATACACGCAAGTACTTTTTATTAGCTCTTCTTGGGGCTTGCAAGTGCAATATAAGTTACTTAATACTTGAGTGTGAGCAGTAGCACGAGAGTAAAAACATCTTTTTAAAATATCTCAAGCTACTAATTTGGGAGGAAGGATTACAAGTGGAAACGTAGAGCGAGAGCAAAGGATCTTCAAAAGGTAAAATAAGTTTTCTTTTTCCTTCTTATTTTCTCGTTTCCCTTCTTTTCCTTAGGTTCCAAATAGAAACCAATAACAAACCTAATGAATGAACTTACGGTGTTCTCATCTCTACTAGTGGGGAGTTCGATTAAAGCTAAAAGTTTCATACACACTCTGAATAGATAATACATGGAAGAGAGGTTTCAAACGAAGCAAACAACTACCATCGCTCGCCACTCATGCCAAATTTATTAGAAGTACATTTTCTCATTAGTTGATCATAAGACCTACCAAATCAAACGTTATAAAAAATCAAGAAAGATCGATCGATAAACTTACATCGGGGCAAGAAATACCAAGAAGGCGATAATGTTACATGCAATAGTGTTTTTAAGAGGAAAGAGTTAGTTCTTGACGCAACAGCCATTAGAGTGTTGCAACAGATTAAGAGAGTAATAGTTACACATGGAGAAACAATTTCCATATATCCCCAAACTTTGCTCAATTTTTTTTATTTATCTATGGCTACGGATAACGTTGTATTGAAGTTGTCGATCATTATTGTTGTGAGGGTAATTTCTCATCGAATTTATTCCCCTGGAAGTCAGATAAAAGGAAGATTATATCCTTCCATTTCCGATGGGTACGTAACTGCCTGGAAAAGAAGATGACAATAATTTTTCACCTCGATCAGTGAAAATATGGTAGGATAAAAAACTAGCACATTTTTGTTTTGGTTTGTCTTTGTTTTGTCAAGGGTATGTCCTGGTGATCCTGTATCGATTGGTTTTATTTCAATGAAAGGTAATTTAACTCACACAAAAAAAAAAAAAAAACTAGCACATGTTTGGCATGACAAAAGAGGAAGAAACTAATTGTAAATGAGAAATAAACTCACCTAAAAGTCCACAGATAAAAACCCATGGATTGTGCATGGATAACATGGCCATGCCTCTCTTTCACACGCAAAGGGTGGAAGAGATTGAGGGAAATAGGTACTTAATTAAGGCGCCCTAGCTTACTGTAATCTTTGAATTAGCAAAGCTATAATACTCAGAGCTTAAGGGCATTATATATATACATAGTGTGAAAGATTACTGTTACAATGCTTAACGAATCTTACCAAAAAAAACATGTACCGAACTTTCTAACATAAAAGATGAGAATTCTCTGGTGAGAAGATGTCGTATGGAAGCAACTCATACCCAAATGTATGATCTGAATGAGTGAAGTGTTTGGTATTGAAATTGTTAAAGCTTTATAGACACTCGAGCTGTCTTTTAGTTAGATTCTTAATCAGACCAGTGAAAAATAGGGGCAAACTTAGGTTTAACCATCAGAAATTCGCAAATACTCCACGAACCAAATCAACTAGACTAGTATAGCAAAACCCTAAGATTGCATCACACGATCATACATATGTATCAGAGAGAGAGAGAGAGATACCGTGGTGGTAGTATGCGACGGGGTAGAGCGGCCGGCGGCGTGGGTGGGGGATCGTGGTCGACGGCGTGGTGCGAATCGCCAAAATAGCTTCGCTCTGATGGGAGAATAGAGAGAGAGAGAGAGAGAGAGAGACCGTGGTGGTAGTATGCGACGGGGTAGAGCGGCCGGCGGCGTGGGTGGGGATCGTGGTCGACGGCGTGGTGCGAATCGCCAAAATCGCAGACCTCTGATGGGAGAATAGAGAAATCAAGTACGCAGCTCGCATTTGCGGGATTGAAAATTTGAAAACCTAATGCCGCATGTCCAACCTGCGGCATTTGCCTAATGCCGCATGTCCAACCTGCGGCATTGTGCCTAGCTGGACGGCCCGGCCACGTTGGATAGGGGGTTCCAGTGCCACGTAGAATGCCGCATGTTGCAAGTGCGGCATTGCATATTTTTAAAAATAGTTTCAGAAATGGTATATTTTGATGAATTGTTTCAGATTTTGGTATATATCGGCTAAAAATCCTCAGTATATCAGAGAGAGGGACCACAAGTGAGAAGACAGTGATAGCTCCTCGCCTCCTCGGTGAAGACGAACTGACGAAGTGATGGGGTTGGACGGCGAACGGCGACGGAGTCAGCAAACGGGCAACGGCGGTGACTGCAAACGAGATCGATTCAGCCCTCAAGTACTCACGGTCCCGGCAGCCTTCTCCTCTCCAGTCAATACTCCAGATCTGAAATAAAGGGAGCCTATCTTGTTTTTTGTTTTGATCTGGTGAAAGGGTATGTCTGGGGCTTTATTTGGCTTTATTTTTAATTTTAGATCTGTTTTTCTTAATTTGTAAAAAAAAAAAAAAAAAAAAACTGAAATTGAGGGGGGCACGTGACCCCATGCCCGTGTATATCCGTCTACTCCACTTTCTCTCTCTCTCTCTCTCTCTCTCTCTCCTCGCTTGCTGGCTGGTTTGCCGACATATCGTGGCACGCGCACCCACTTTCAGTTGAAAGCAAAAGCAGACGACGGTAGATATTAATTTCCACTATTCGTGTGAAGCAAATTGGAATTTCGTAACGAAAGTTTCTAAAGGTAAAAGGGCCTGCGTACGTACTTGTCAGTTGCCTCACCCCAGAGAGAGAAATCCAGAGAGAGATCTAGAGAGATGGCAAAGGTAGGGGGGGAATTGCTGCACCCGTATGTGACGGTGTTCCTATCGGGTTTTGCGGCGGTTGTTGTAGTTCCGGGTATTACCGATGTGACCATGTCCGCCCTCTGCCCTGGCGTTGATGAATGCTCCCTTGCCATCTACCTCTCCGGTTTCCAACAAGCGGTACGTATATACGAATTACAGTAGAAGTATGATTGTATTGTATCTTCTGTCTACATCTATATCCATTTTCTGATTAATTAAACGTACTACGGAAGTGTTTGGGAACCAATTTTTCAGCTTTTCATTTTTGGCTTTTTAGCTTTTTGGATTATGGTCAGAATGAGTTTTGAATCTGGGATGAGTGTTTGGGAGAAATGTACAGAATGCATTTTGCAAAAGTAGTAGTGTTTGGGAAAAAAATGATGAAAATGAGTTATAGATTTGTTTTTACTATTTTACCCCTGTTAATTAAAAACATGCCAACACAGTAACTTTTTGTAAAAAAAAATTGAAATTGTCACACAATTGGGAAACTTAATTTAAAAATTGCCAACACACCAATTTGCCGACAGTCATCACAATTATTTTTTTTTAATTGTAAAAACTTAATTCTAAAAGTGGAGAGAGCCGTTGATATATCATTTGGAACATTGATGGTGTGGGATGTTGGTACATGGAATCATTTCTCCCTTATTGTCTGGATTCTTCTATTCAACTTCTCTCTCTTTCTCTTCTGTTTCAGAGAAGAGAAAAGAAGTCTCTCTCTCTCTCTGTTCGTTGCCCACAGTCATCACAACCGCCAAGCAATCGACGACGACCGTCATCACTGATCCTTATCCCTTTACTCTCTTTGTGAGGATAGCTGTTTAGATCGGCGGCCAAGCTTCGTGGTGGCTATGGACGGCGGACGAAGGAGTGTAATTGGTAATTGTTTCAGAAATTTTGAACTTTGTTTTGGTACATTCAGAAATTCCTAACTATTCCAATGTTTTGTTTATACTTTCAATTTTTTCCTTTGCTTTTGCGCTTCTTTTTTCTCAAATTTGTGCAAGTTCATCGTCAAATCCCAAGAGAACCCAGTTTGTCGTCCAGTTCTTCTCTGTGCTTCTCGACTGGTGTGGAAGAGGATAGGGGTAAGGGGGTAAAGAGGCAGGGTCACGGGAAAAGAGAAAAACGAGAATGCAAAATGAGAATGGGAAAAGGAAGGGGAGAGCTACTTCTGAGATTTTGCCTCTATTGTGAAATTTTGCAAATGAGTTCTGGAGAATGAGTTCTCCGAACTAGTCGGCCAAACACCCAGAAATCAAAAACCAAAATGGGAAAATGGGAAAACACGGCTCCCAAACAGCCTCGTACATCTATTTCAAATATCCATTTTCTTTTATTTCTTTCTTCGTTTTTTTTTTCCATTTCCATTTTCTTTCTCGTAGAACTCCTGTACTAAACGAGGTCCGCCCATCAGAGTCAAGTTTTAGCCCATGATTTCAAATACGGTACTAGCTAGAAAACAAGACGTTGTTCGATTCGATCGGTTGAGTATAAGGTTTGGAAGAGTACACGTAGACCCCTTCAGTTGGCGCCTTGGCGGGACTTGCACACCTAAATTTCAAACCTACCAATATGCTGATTCAAGGCCATTCAATCAAATCTACCTCATAAAACCTTAATTTGGATCCATATATATCCCACCTTTCAAAATAAAATTAAGCATACGGTTCAAACTCGACGATTGATGCTCCAGAAAATGACCGCAACAATAATATAGGGTTGCGTATTCGATTTTAAAATCAACCAAAAAAAAGAAAAAATGATATGTATAGATGTAGTACATATATAAGGTTACGTAATGAAAATAGTTTGAAGAAACGCCCAGAGTTTGGTTATACTGTATAATTTGTGAATGTTATTGTTGATTGGTAGTTGATTCTCCACATCTTATCATACTTGTGAAACTTCCCTGGCCTTGTGAAACTTTCAAGAGAATTGAATTATTTGTTTTGGCATATCCAATAAGCATTCTCAAGGCCAAGGGACACTAATTTGTTGATCAATTGTCTACAAATTAAGAAGGCATCTTCATCATATAAGTCAGAGATTAATTTCCACAAAACCATTTCTTCTCAACATATGCCTAACACCTTTAAATATTGTGGTATCTTCTTACTAGACCTTTCTTAATAGTATTAAAACTGCATATTCGAACTCCTAACCCTAGTCCATTCTAAATAAAATAAAATAAAATCCTAACCCTAACCACCGCCTCTTCCCGTTGCTCGATCCCTCCTCAGCTGACTTTTTTTTGTTGAAATTTGCCTAAATGTCATGCATTTTAACTTGTACATTTTTTTTTTGTCATTTGTCATTCGTAATCTATTACATAGGGGGAGGGGGGAATGAGACTCGATCCCGGGATGCAGTGTGGGGCATTCAAGAGCTCTACCGCATGAGCTAGCCACCACTTGCAACTTGTACATTAGTTGAACAACAATAATTTGCTCGGTCCAGGTAAATGGTTTTCCAATATTTTCAAAGTCATGATTCGTCACTGTATATTTACATACGTAGGTAATCAGTGGCGGACGCAAGATTGCAATTTTCGCCTAATTTGCAGGGACCACTCTTCATTAATTTTATCAAAAAATCTATAAGTATACTAAGGCTAAGTTCTCTAAAAAAATTTAGCAACCTTATTATGTGCAGATTCATTGGAGATAAAATCACATTCCCACCTTAAAAGATAAAATCATGTTTGATTTTAGCAACTTAGTTGCTAAATTTTTTTAGAGAACTTAAACCAAAAATATGAAGAAAATTAGATAAAGTGTAGGGGGCCAAACACGCCCTAGCACCCCTTGTCCGCCCCTGTAGCTAATGATAATGAATTCCATGGATGAATCCATGATATTCCCCAAATAGGTAAGTGACACCATTTGAAAAAAGTAAAGACTTTTTGGTACTTTGAAAACCCTTCTCTACAACCGGTGGTACATGGGCCCCACCCTCTGATTACTTTTTCCCTGGGACTTTTTTTCCAACCATCCTATAGGAACCGACGATTTAGGCACAGATAAGATATCAACGGTGCTTTTGGATCTCACACAAATAATCCTAACTGTTCATTTACCTTAAAACAATTTTTTGAGTGGCCCCTCAAAAAATCAGCTCAATCCGATGTGTGTAAGTGGTTGATCCGAAAATTCCTAGTTTTATCCAAACTCGTTTTGAATATGTGGTGAAAAAAGCCGTTGAGTCACAGCCTCGGTGCTCCGTGACCACTGAAGAATTACACCTATTGCCTATTGGTAGACTTCTAAACTACTCCACTTTCTCTCTCTCTCTCTCTCTCCTCACTTGCTGGCTGGTTTGCCCACATATCGTGGCACGCGCACACACTTTCAGTTGAAAGCAAAAGCAGACGACGGTAGATAGTTCCACAATTCGTGTGAAGCTAATTGTAATTTCGTAACGAACGTTTCTAAAGGTAAAAGGGCCTGTGTACGTACTTGCCAGTTGCCTCACCCCAGAGAGAGAAATCCAGAGAGACATCTAGAGAGATGGCAAAGGTAGGGGGGGAATTGCTGCACCTGTATGTGACGGTGTTCCTATCGGGTTTTTCGGCGGTTGTTGTAGTTCCGGGTATTACCGACGTGACCATGTCCGCCCTCTGCCCTGGCGTTGATGAATGCTCCCTTGCCATTTACCTCTCCGGTTTCCAACAAGCGGTACGTATATATGTATATATGAATTACAGTAGTAGTATGATTGTATTGCATCTTCTGTCTATATCTATTTCAAATCTCTGCTATCCTTTTCTATAAACATTTTTTCGTACTTTTATTTCTCTTTTTTCCTCTGCCTGCATTCAATAAACATTAATTGCCCTCGCTCTTTCATCCTTGCATTTTTTTTCTCTCATCGAGCATGTCCGAAATATTTTGACTAATCCCGGGTTCATACAGTCCCCGTCTCATATATGTACCAGGAAATTACTGGGTCTAAGCCCTCATCCTTAATTTTACTTGCATTATTATTCTTGAATTTGCTAAAAATACTTAGATGTTGAACGTACCAGATGATTACCGGGCCTGAGCCCTCGTCCTTTTACTTGCATTATTATTATTCTTGAATTGGCAAGTTTGAATTTGGATGTTGAACCTTGTGGGGGAATTTTCAGAAGCAAAATAAAATATAACGAATTTTACTTTATAACTTTTTTTTTCCCTGGCAACATTCTTTATAACTTTGGAGGACAGGCCTTGTTCGGTTAGGTCCTTGAAACCGGTTTTGACACCTAAATGCTGTTCGGTTTCCCGCAAAAGCCCTCTGAGTTGAATCTGACCGACATTAGAAAAGTTGGCCAACAGTTTTTATTCGAAAAACAAAAAAGAAAAGTCAGAAAAGGACTAAAATTGTAAAGAGAGAGAGAGAAGGGGAAAGAAGTATCAATATGGAGGGACCCACAGTTGTGTTGGGTGCCAGGACTTTTATTGTAGAGAATAGAGAATAGAGAGCGAGAAAGGGGACGTACGACAGTAATAATTTCGGAGGCCCCACAAATTTGATACTCTCTCCGTCCCAAATCCCAATTTTATAGTCCCTTTTGAGAGTTCGTGTCACTTTTCAAAGTGTTATATCTTATAATTTACAATATTTTAGGTAATTTTGAACACTTTGTTTATTAGATTAAATCAAGATTTTTCAAACAAGATCCATATTGCATATAAAATGTATTACCGATTGAAAGATATAATCGTTTTTTTATCCGGTTAGGATAGAACGAGAGACTATAAAATTGGAACGGAGGGAGTATCTGACATGACAATTATACCTTGAAAGAAAAGGGTTTCAAACAAGGTTTCAAAGAAGACTTCAAAAACCGTTTTGAAGAACCAAACCGAACACAACAGATTTGCTAGAAAAACCGTCACGTACCGCCCTGAACCTACTGGGCCACTGGCACAGGTTGAACTTGCTTACACGTAGACCCCTTCAGTTGGCGCCTTGGCGGGACTTGCACGCCTAAATTTCAAACCTACCAATATGCTGATTCAAGGCCATTCAATCAAATCTACCTCATAAAAACTTAATTTGGATCCATATATATCCCACCTTTCAAAATAAAATTAAGCATACGGTTCAAACTCGATGATTGATGCTCCAGAAAATGACCGCAACGATAATATAGAGTTGCGTAATCGATTTTAAAATCAACCAAAAAAAAAAAATGATATGTATAGATATAGTACATATATAAGGTTACGTAATGAAAATAGTTTGAAGAAAGGCCCAGAGTTTGGTTATATAATTTGTGAATGTCATTGTTGATTGGTAGTTGATTCTCCACATCTTATTATACATGTGAAACTTCCCTGGCCATGTGAAACTTTCAAGAGAATTGAATTATTTGTGTTGGTATATCCAATAAGCCTTCTCAAGGTCAAGGGACACCAATTTGTTGATCAATTGTCTACAAATTAAGAAGGCATCTTCATTTTTAAGTCAGAGATTAATTTCCACAAAACCATTTCTTCTCAACATATGCCTAACACCTTTAAATATTGTTGTATCTTCTTACTAGACCTTTCTTAATAGTACTCCATTAAAACTGCATATGCAAACTCCTAACCCTAGTCCATTCTAAATAAAATGAAATAAAATCCTAGCCCTAACCACCGCCTCTTCCCGATGCTCGATCCCTCCTCAGTTGACTTTTTTTGGTTGAAATTTGCCCAGATGTCATGCATTTTAACTTGTGCATTTTTTTTATTTTTTTTTGTCATTCGTCATTCCTAATCTATTACATAGGAGAAGGGGGGAATGAAACTCGATCCCGTGATGTAGTGTGGGGTATTCAAGAACTCTACCGCATGAGCTAGCCACCACTTGCAACTTGTACATTAGTTGAACAACAATATTTTGCTTGGTCCTGGTAAATGGTTTTCCAATATTTTCAAAGTCATGATTCATCACTGTATATTTACATACGTATGTAATGATAATGGAATTCCATGGATGAATCCATGATATTCCACAAACAGGTACGTGACACCATTTGAAAAAGATAAAGAAGAAGCCATCTAAGATGAACTAATAAAAAAGAAGAAAAAAATGGATAATGAAGTAACTAACTAATTAGATTAGTGGCAGGGGCAAGTCTAGATTTTGACCCTTCGAAACATAAACCCCATCGATGCGACTCATTGCGTAGATCATAGAAGAGAGCGAGAGAAGAAAGATTAATGATTTTGGCAAGCCTAGATTTTGACCCTTCAAAACATAAAATACCCAGTGATGTGACTTATTCAATTAATTTATATAGCATATACCTATCAAAGATGAATAACTTGTTGTTTAATTGGCAAAAAAAAAAAACCGATCATGTTGGTGGATAATGACTAGTATTAAAAAAGGAAAGAAGTACACATTTTTCTTTGTTAACGTTTTAAAATGACCATATGTTTTGGAACAACCAAAAAAGGAAAGAAGGATCAACAATTTGGGACGGAGGAAGTAAAGATTAATGATATTGGCAAGTCTAGATTTTGACCCTCCAAAACATGAAATACCCGTTGATGTGACTTGGCTAGAGTTTAGAAATGTCATTGCCGCATTCATTAAATCAATTAATAATTCCATTAATATATGGTAGTGTATACCTATCAAAAGATGAATAACTTGTTTAATTAGCGAATTAAATCACAGAGCGATCTTGTTGGTGGATAATGACTAGTACTGATGATTAATTAATTAATTAAATGCAATGCAGATAACGGGAGTAGGAACGGTCCTGATGCTGCCGTTGATCGGAAGCCTGTCTGACGTGTATGGACGTAAAGCATTACTCACACTCCCCATGACTCTCTCCATTATTCCTCTGGGTACGTATACATGTACTGTAGTAGGGCCTTCACTTTGCTTTCTCTTTAGTTTTTTTTTTGCTTTTGGTGAGTGCGCCCTTGGACCTACTAATTTAAAAAGCAATTTTTTTTTCAACTTTGAGCCAGCCGTTACATCTCTATCATGGATGAGTGATCACCAGTACCCATTTTCCTTACTTTTATTTCAAATGAAAATGCTAAAATAGGTCAAGTGGTTGAAATGTGTGAAAGTTTAGGTGTACTAGGGGGTGTCCACGGATCGGTTCCGGCCGGATCAGTTCGGTTCTTGATCTGATCCGCTCGTGACAAATTGTCATTTTTATGATCTGCAACCGTCCGTGGGTGGCACACGGATGGATCGGTTCGGTTGCGAATTGAGCGGATCAAGTGGATTTGGCGGATCAAAAAAGGATTATTAGGCGGATTGGGCGGATCAAGCGGACCGAACACGAACCGAACCGTATCCATCAAAATAAAAAATATTAGGATCCGTATCCATCCGTAACGTACCTCGGGTGAGTAAATGGACGGATTGGTTTGGACAGATCGAACGGATCTGACGATCCGTTGGACAAGCCTAGGTGTACATATCTTAAAAGGGTAAAAAATGCACTGTAGTGGGTGTTTTTTTTCTTTTTCTTTTTGTACTTACCAAGACCCTATTTAAAAAAGAGCACCACGTTGCTAGATTCGAATTCTCTCCGGACTATATTTTAGATGGGAGGAGACAAATTCAAATTCGGAGTTCCGGACGGTCCATTAGTATATTTAATAGTTCAGATTTTCTCATAAAGTTTTACCGGTAAGAATTTAAAAATACATTCAAACTATTGATTACCAAAAATGTACAATCAAGATCAGGAATCCTCCGGTCCAAAGCATGAACCGAAGATGATCTACGCATTATTATCATTATCTGTATTGGAATCATGGAATGGTGACAAAAGCACGATTGTCCACTATCATCCATGCATCCGGACCCAACTACCCATATAGAACTAAATGTCCAGAAAATGCACCGATCTTGTTCGGGGACCCATTTTTGGGTCCCACATGAGTGATCCGAACCATTCATTATTCTTAGAACATTTTTCCGAGGGGCTCTACAAAATTTCAGCTCAATCGGACGGTTAGAAGTGCTCGAACCAAAGTCCCACCGTTTCAATCAAAATTTTGTTGCTTGAAACGGTGGGACTTTAGTTCGAGCACTTTCAACCGTTCGATTGAGCTGAAATTTTGTGGGGCCCCTCGGAAAAATGTTTTAAGAATAATGAACGATTCCGATCACTCGTGTGGGACCCAAAAGTAGGTGCCCGAACATGATCGATACATTTTCTGTGCATTCTTGTCTGTACCCATATGTTTACTGTTAAGGTATTCCAATCCAATTCATTTGAGAACTCCCCAATGGCTTTTAATTTTCATTCTCTATATGTACTATAATAGATCTGATCAAAAAAATATACTCCTATGTATAATAGATGGAGACTCTCCTCGGAAATGGAGATCTCCTGCGGTACAAAAAAAAAAAAAACTCCATTTCTCCTCGATTTGTTTCAAAATTACCATTTGACTCATTTTATCTTTTGATATCAAATCATAATGTCAACTATATCCCGATTACTTTTCATTAGTAGCCCTTTTGGCTGGTGAAATGAGAAAAGAAAAGAAAAGAAAGGAAAGGAGTGTGGTTTCACTTAATGATGAGAAAATCAAAGAAAAGATTGTCGTCTTTCACTATCTCGTTTGGATTGACAAATTTTTTTTTTTTTTTGGGGGGGGGGAAGAATCCTTGACATACTTAGTATACAAAAATACCCTAGTGTGTGGGTTATAACAGTCTCGAACGTCGCTTTTGTAAAACCCCACCCCATTTCTAGGGTTTGAAATATCTGCGTAGAGTCAGTCACAGATAGAGGAGGAAGAAGAAGCAAAGCGTATCAAAATTAGCCGAAAGGTTTACTCTTGGAATAGTTGCTCAGATTTTTCTATGTTTATATATGCAATAACACACAAACACACATGCACATGTTCATATGCGTACAAAAAGATAGTTGAGCTCTTTAAGCTTGAACGAAGAAAAAGAAGAAGAAGAAGGAGAGAGAGAGAGAGAGAGAGGTCAATCCCTAGCAGATTCTTCTTCTTCTTCTTCTTCTTCTTCCTCGTAGAAACCCTAGATGAGAAAGGAAGGGTAAAATGGGCAACCAAAAAATTTGATCTTCTCCAGTAATGGTTTCTCACAGAATCTCACCGATATTGGTGAGAAACAAAATGGGGCTTTGAGGGGGTTATTGAATTTCACCATCTCCTTCCCTCTCCCACCTCTTTTGCTATCGAAACAAGGCTTATAGGAAATCCTTTCTCTTGGTGTCTTTTCTTTTTTTGATGTAGGATAAGAACATCTCGTGAATTCGAGTACCTATCTCGTTTGGACTAGTACGCTATCTAATCTCTCGTGAATTTCGTTGCGTCAGTACTAGTCCAAACGAGATAGGTACTCAAATCCATAAGATGTTCTTGAATCCACAAGAAAAAGAAAGAAACTATAAATTTTATTTAATAAAAGTTGAATAATGCCATATGTTTACACCCTTATTTATAAACTAAACCCTAACTCAACTAGGAAATAATAGAATCTTGCTAACCAAGAAAAACAATAATAAGAAAACTAAAAGACTAATAAAAATAAAAGATTTTTCTTAATTACTTATGGAAATTAAGGCTAATGCTTGATAAAAACATGCCAAAACAATTGGTAGAAAATTAAAATATCCTAACTCAATCTATTATGAAAATAACGTTTCCATAAATTAAACCCTTCATATCTTGTCCTGCGTCATTTTTCCTGAAAACGTCTCATCTAAAGGGCATAAGTTTAATTTTGTAAAACCCGTACGCTTTAATGTTGTATATGTTACTATTATTAGATTAGTTCCAGCAAGAATATATCGACAAAACCTTTAAATTTAGTCTAACGTTAAGTATATCAATTAATACTCCTTCCATCTCAAATTTCTTGTCCACTTTCATTATTCACAACACCTTATAAATCTGTTTATATTTTCTAATGTATGATGTTATATATGTTTAATATGGATCTCGTTTGATAGTTTTTGGTAACTGTGAGTTCTACTCCCTCTGTCCCTTTTTAAATGTAGACATTTTCATTTTGGGATGTTCCTAAATTAGTGTGTGATTTGAAAAATTAATAGGTAAAAGTTTGTACAATTATCATTTTGCCCTTTAAAAAGTTAGTGGGTAAAAAATTAATGGGTAAAAGTGAAGGATAATTTTGGAAAGTAGAGGTAAAAGTTGGTGTGAAAAGTGTAAAGTAAAGTTGATGTGAAAGGTGTAATGATGATATTTCTTTAATAAATTCGATTTACGAAGCAACACATTTAAAAAGGGACGGATGGAGTATTAAACAAAGTTTTTAAAATTGTAAAAAATATTATTTATTGAAAGATATAAACAATTAAAAAATAACACGCATGTACGTAAATGGGCAAGAAATTCAGGACAGACGGAGTATTTAAAAAGATATAATAATTAAGAGAAATTTGAGAGACAAAGTGATGAATGTTTGGACGTTAGGTGCGATGAATGTTTAACGTTTCAACTCAGTAAGTTTTTTGGATGTTTACTCCTCTAAATTTGTACTTATTTTTAAATTATGCACTAACTAGAATACAAACTATTACACTAAATGCACACATGACACTACTACATCAATACAATAATGAATAAATTGATAGAAGAAGTCGTCACGCCCAAAAAGAAAACCGAGGTAACTATTACGGCACACAAGTAGAAAAACTGCGCTCTGGTACTTTGCAATGAAATGTTAGCTAATCAGATTTGATTTTGACATGGTACTTTGCAGTAATATTGGCTTACAACAGGACAACAAGCTTCTTCTATGCTTATTATGTGGCCAAGACTCTAACAGCTGTTATCAGCGAAGGCAGTGTTCTATGCCTCTCCCTGGCTTATGTGGTCAGTAATTTCAACCTTAATTTACATCACTCTCTTGCTTCACTTGCATAATTATAAGTCTTTAAATTATTACTTGACCTCGAATAAAATGTACTAGTTCAAAAATTCATGCTAACACATTAGTTTTTCCGTGCAAATGCTCTGTTATCTCAAAAATGTCAAGTAATTTGGGACAAAAAGAGTAATTACGAGCATTGAATATAATGGGATCAGATAAAACACTTGCACGCGTAATTAAACATACTTATGTGGGTGTACTGTTCTTACTACTTATGCAAATGTTTATGTAAGTATGTGTGCAGCTTGTACCTTTTTTCAGCAAGATTCAAGTTGAAATATCTGAGGAGCTAATAAAAAAAGATAAAGATAGAAATAAAAACAAAATCTTTAACCAGTTCAACATGGCCCTTTGCGTTTAGAGTCTTCAAACTTTGTTCTTTTAGGCCCATTTTGAATTCAGACTTGGAAAACCAACAAGGAAGTTATGAGGTTCGATGGGCCTTGCGTTCTACCCTTTGCGTTTAGAGTCTTCCGACTTTGTTCTTAGCCCTTTTGTTTCACCAGGCCTTGCTCAGATTCTATGGAGCATTTTTATCAGTCTACCCAAAATTTTCACCAAATTTAACCTTAAAAACACATTTTATAAATTAGCAAGTCACTTTATCAAAAATTTACAAAATCAGACTCTCTATTTTTACTTTACTATATTAAACTATTCCTCTCAAATCTATAAAAAAAAAAAAAATTCCCCTATTATATTCATCTCCCCTGCCTGGGGAGTTACTGTTTGTGTCAGGAAAAAGGTCGAAAAATGACAACTTTTTCCCTTAACCATTCTCCTCCGGTCCTCCCTCTCTCTACGCCTCTGCCATGACCCACTACCCCACACGGCAGAAAACAATTAAAAAAGGAAGGAGTGAGTGAACAGTGCCGCACCAAATTTGGTGCGGTGCTGTAGCAAAAAATAATTTGGTGAAGGAAAATAGAGAGGCTGATTTTAGTGGGTTTTGGGGGGTTTGGCTCTCCACTTTAACTAAAAAGTTAAAGTGGAGAGCCAAATGAGAATGCTCTGATAATATCGGCCCGCTATATTCTGGGACTTCTCTTCTCAACCTTTTTTCCGCCAGGCAATGGCCCATTTACTAGCACTTATAATCTAATTTATTTAGCTTATTTGTTTAAACAAACCTAATGAAGAGTGATTATTAACAATTATGAATAATCACTTATTTGTTTAAGGACAATTTAGACATTTAGTTTATAAAAAATTATTTGACAGCTTATTCAAGCGAACGTGTTCAACTTTTTTTTTTTTTTTTGCGACTAATAAAAAGCTCTAACAAATGGCTTTAGAACTAATTTTAAGTTTTTTAAATTTAATAATCTAGAAAGCTATAATTTAATTTAAAAGCAAACTAAACTTATAAATGCTAGCAGTATTACTCCCTCCATCCCAATTTTATAGTACCAGTTGACACTTTTTGTCGTCCCAAAAATATTGTCCCATTTCAAAACTTAACGGGTAATTGTTAAGGAATTACCTCTTTTACCCTTAGATTTTGAAGTAAAAGTAATTAAAAAAAAGTAAGAAATTGTAATGATTGAAGGGTAAAATAAGAAAAAATATGTTTTCGAAAGTACAATAATTATGTCCCCTTATTAAGTTGGAATCCCCAAAAGAGACTACTCCATATAAAATTAGGACGGAGAGAGATACATTACCAGCAGGGCCACAAAACCATTGGGCCCAAACGAAGCTACTTGCACAGTTAAAATGCCCAAAGATGTACTTGCAGACAGTTATGGTGGAGTTTCTAATGTCTTCCTGCCCAAACCCACCCTAGAAGAAATGGAATACAGCATTTAGGCTCTTACTCTGTTTATTCTCAGGCAGATAATGTTGCAGAGGGACAGCGAGCTTCAGCATTTGGGATTGTTTCTGGAATGATGTACGCCACATTCGTCGCCGGCACCTTTGCCGCTCGCTTCCTCTCCACTCCCCAGACATTTCAGGTTCCTAAATCATATATAGTAGTATTTAGTATTTACCAACTCGCATTTTCGATTACGGTATTGTAACGACCGATGTTGCGTGGCAATTCAGGTTGGTGCAGTTGTATCCATGATTGCAGTCGTCTACATGAGGATTTTCCTAAAGGATGATTTTACTATTAAGAGCAACACTACTGATTCTTTGAAGCATCCGATATTGACGACTGAAGCAGAAGAAGAAGAAGAAGAAACTACTCCGTCGACTGGCAGCGAATCGAGTAAGGAGGTTGGGGTGTTCAAGAAAATCCCATCACCCAACGATCTTCTGTGTTTGCTTAAGACTAGGTGAGAAGATAAATTCCGTTTCATTACTCCTTAGCTACTCCTAGTGTCAGTGTAATACTCTTTTCCTATACTTATTGATTCGAACAATTTATCCCCAAAACGATCTTGTGTGTTTGCTTAAGACTGGGCGAGATAAATTCCACTTCATTACTATTACTTTTCAATTTTTTGCAATTTCCTTTCTAGGGGCCCGCTAATCCAATCGTAAAACTTTCTCAGAGCAATCACTTTGTTCATATATTGCCAACGTCTGTCTCTACCCACATCGATTGGGTTCCGTTTAACTTGAGTCCAGCATCTTGAGATCAATTGAGGGCAAGACTTCCAATTTGGTTATACAAGGCATAATACATTCTCTTTTACGATTTGTGGAAATTCTTGACTTGCCTCCTTTTTCTCCTTTGGAAATTATATTGCTAGTTTCTGTTCGAGCATCTTCTCTTCCTTGTTGATATGTTTTGACAAGGTTGTGATCTTGCGGTGCAGTAAGACAATTTCACAGGCAGCGGTGGTTGCATTTTTCAATAGTCTAGCGGACGGTGGCCTTCAAGCTTCGGCACTGGTACTTTTTTTTCTTTTTTCTCTTTTCATTTATAATATGACTCTTTTATTCAACTCGATGCAAAGTCTATTATCCTGTTTCTCGCGTTTATCCAACAGCCACAAGCCACATAAATGGATAGTACGGGTCAATATTTCAGTCTATGCCAGAGAGTAAAATTAGAAGACCAAAGACTTGTACAAAACGAATAGGTTCTAATAGTGATAAGGTACTGAAAAGAGCCTCACTAGTGGAGCAAATACTAAAAGAGCTTTAAGAAGGACTAGGGACCAAGAGAGCTTCTGGTGAACACATTTTAACAGTTCCCTTGGAGAATGATAGATGACGACAAGACACAATGCCATACCACACTCACTAATGGATTACATAATCATAATGGCTTTAGGGATATTCTGATTATTGTTAGAATTGGAGTCAAATCAACATCAGATCAAGGACTATTAAATTGTGAGAAGCCAAAGTAAATACTGCTGCTTCTATGAGCATTTGCTTTCGATCTACCACCCATGCAAATTGATTTATATCACCTTCTTTAATGATCCACGCAAACACTCATCCGAAATCTGCTGATGAAGTTGAACTTTCGCTGATGCAGTATTTCTTCAAGGCCCGGTTTCACTTCACCAAAAATCAGTATGCTGATCTAATGCTAATTATGGGGATTGCGGGAACTGTATCACAGGCATGTCTTTCATGAGTTTGTTGAGCTACACATAATTTCTTTTTTTTTATTATACGGCCCTTCTTGTTATAATCCATCCAGTCATCCACCCATATCTATACGCTTGACTATTTGAGTCCTGCAGATGATTTTCATGCCCTTGTTGGCTCCTGTTATAAGAGAGGAGAAGTTGCTTTCTATAGCGCTCTTCGTAGGATTTTTAAGCGTAAGCACTTTATATCACTTTGTTACGTGCTTCTATGAGCATCTGTGAGATGGTGTTGGAGAGATTCTAAAAGTTGGGAACCTGATGGTGATCACTCTGGTGTTTTGCAGATGCTAATGAACAGTATTGCATGGTCCATTTGGGTAAGCCCTTTCATCTACAGTGGCAAGCTTCTTACAGACTTTTACTCATTTTCCTGAATATAAAGTGAAGAATGTGAATTCCATACGTTGCCGTATATGAATTTCTTTTGAATGTTATTCCCTGTGGGTGCTGGTTAGGCTGCTCTTTTTTTTTTTTTTTTTTTTTCTTTCAGGGTAGATCGGGAGAGTTACAAAAGCCATCTTATGCTTTTTTTTATTCTCGGCCCATACTGTTGCACCAATTTATTATTAGAACTCTATAGTGAATAATTGGTTCAGCATTGTATCAATCCTGCAGATTCCTTATGTCGTTGCTGGGTTCGCTATGTTCAGTTCCTTCGCCTCCCCTTGTGTAAGTTCTTAAATAAATCAGTGAGTTCAGTTTTGCTCCACGTAGTGACTTTTTGTATCACAGTGTATGCCCTATTGAAATACGTGATCCTTTAAATCTGTAATACATTTGACACACACAACAGAAAAATTAGGAAGTTATGCTATACCTCCGGTATGTATTACTAATCTCAATGTTTCTTACTTGTGCAGCTTCGAAGCATTGTATCAAAACAAGTTGGGCCAAATGAGCAGGTATTGTTTTCTTAAAAGAAGGTCGTTTTGATGTTACAATGAACGGAATTTTGCTCTAGTCATAGAAAGCCGGCGAAAACTGTCAACTTACCATTAAAACAATCACCCAGTGTTTTCACTTATGCACACTGTTAATGGTTCATCTAAAGAATATCCCATTTTTCGGAGAACATGTTACTTTCCATGCTTCTTCTGATATGATGATCAAAACTTGCATCAGGGGATTGCTCAAGGATGCATTTCCGGCATAAGTTCCTTTGCCAACATCATCTCTCCCTTCATATTTAGTCCTCTAACCGGTATGGTGATTTCTCATGACAATATTGTTTTTTAATACTTGCGAAAAATGTTGAATTCTATTTCAAACAAATTTGTGTTTTCCCTGTTCAGATTTATTCCTATCCAAGAGAGCCCCCTTCTATTTCCCTGGTTTCAGTATTATGTGCAGTGGATTTGCAACGGTATGGCCACTTATTTCAAAAAAAAATTGCAAAGTTTTTGTTCAGCAATTGTTTTCCGCTACTTTAAACTTGCAAATAGGTTGCAGCCACTCTTTCATTCGAGATCGTTTAGTTAATTCTTTGCTCATAGAGACAGCCTAAAAATCGTGTCATTATTGTTGTGCAGATGATAGCATTCATCCCAAGTTTATTGATAAGGACTGTTCCTCCAACTACGAACAAAAAAGTCAGTTGCAACAATTGCGAGGCCTAGATGATTTATAGAGAAGGAAACCTCGCCAAAGTATACATATTATAGATAGTCATACAGAAGTGCCGAAAAGCGACCTTCGTAAATAGGTTGATGTTTATTGCTTGGCTTATCTCAAGATTACTTTGGATGTGAAATGACAATCAACTCAATACAGAGTTGAGGATTACCTAAAAAATAACTGTCAAAAGTTTACACTTGTTCCTTTTAATTAATACATAATCGTTTTTTAAAGTGTCCCCAATTTGTCATGTCCTCCAGTTTTGTAAAATTTAGGTGTCAGAAGGTCAGATTTGTGTATATGTCTGCATTGGCTCTACGTAGAAGACTCAGGGAGAAAACTGAAAAGGCCGAGAAAATGAGAAGAAAAAACTGTGAAATCAGAAAGATGGAAAGTACCGTTGATGATTCCAAAGGCTTTAAGGGATAAGGGATCCGGTCCCAGCAATGGATGACTTTATCAGCTCAGTAATCTCCACAACCATATGTTTTGTTTCATTCAAATAAGTGGAAGCCCATATACTCAAATGATCGAAGCATAATCTGGAGAGTGGGAATGTAAGGCAAAGCAAATGAACTTTTAATGATTTAATCATCATACTCAAGTTTCAAGAAACAAGTATAAATGGATGCATAGCGAAAAAAAGCATATGGAAATCCCAGATGTTCCTATCTCGAAATACTTGGTGAAATTGACAAGTATTCCTGCAAAATGATTCTCCGAGCAGTTTGTAGAAGAGTTATTCTTGCAAAACTTTCACATAAACCAAACACATTTTGTATGTTGCTTTCCTCCTTTAGTTCATATATTCCTGCAGAATTCCTTAAAAACGGAAATGAAGCCAGGAAACAAAATATTTGTGAAAAGCTATGAACAAATGGAAGATTTTACTGGAGAAAATTTGACCCAAAAAACTTCAATAGTGTAACCTATATGCTAAATTCTGTACAAATCCCATAAAACAGAGATTTTTTTTTTCCTGCAAGATCAATCAAATTACAGGTCTTCAGCACTGGAGCAATCATTGCCTTCGTTTGAGGAACCATTACTGGTGGTATTACATGCCAATATGGGCTTCAGCAATTCCTCCATTGTGGAGCAGAATTATATCTGTTGCTCTCTGGATTTGTCTACCACCTTTGTGGTGAAGCAACTGTAAAATCAGGTCCTGGGTTGAACCCAAGTGGTGGAACATCCAACTCCTTGCCTCAGAGCTCAGTTAGAAACAAAAAGTGCAAGTCATTAGGGTAAGCATCAGCAGCAGCATAACACTATCCCCACAATTGACACAAATTGTCATCATTTTCATCCATTCTTGCAATCATCATTTCCATCACAACTGAAACCATCAGAATGATCACCAAAACCATCACCAGCATTGGAATCATCATCGCCATCACCATCATCATCATCCTCTTCATCATCATCGTCGTCCTCGTCATCATCATCGTCATCATTGTCTCCGTCACTAACACCATTACCATCCCCAGACCCATCAGAATCCTCATCATCATAATCGTACTCGTACACATAGTCGTCGTCATCGTCATCCTCAATATCAGCGATGGGGAAGAAACGTAATCGATTAGGTTTCAGAACCTTGTCACAAAGGAAAGTAGAGAAATTAGAACTACTTCTCCAGTCCTTGTGGATTTTGTTTTGTTTTTTCTAGGTTTTGAAGGTCGGGATAGCCCGAAAGAGAAGGCAACCTAGGTCTACGACCATAGCAGTCACAAAGACAAAATGCCAGTACCTGTGTAATCCCCAAATGATGGGGTATGGGGGGAGGACTGGAGACAGACCTAACCTTTGAAAATATAAGCACAAAGTGGCTGCTTTCAAAAAACTTTACCACTGAAATAGCACCTCCTCATATCTCCAAAAATAGAGGAACTCAAGGGATGTTATGCCATAGAAACCATACCCCTAAATCAAAGCTAGAATGCATAGCCTATGTAGCATCGACATGGACACGCAACACGACACTGACACTCTGACATGCAAATTTCAAAAAATTGGAGGACATGACAAGTTGGGGATAGATTTTTAAAAATATTTATTTATTCGGTTGTATGAAGAAAAAAAAGGCTCTAATTATAAATGTGTAACACCAAAGATACCTTATATCTTATCTATCATTACATCATTCACAAAAGTATTCCAACAAAAAAATCTCGCCATCTATTTGTCCCTATGATTAATAAACCATCACACGTCACAAAAAAAAGAAAGAATTTTTCAAGCTTTATCAAATGCCTACTATATTGTTTAACACCCTCGACATGTATTGCGAGTGTCTCGAGAGTGTCCTGGGAGTGAAAAGCATTTTTTAGAGTGTCCTAGCAGCGTCCAAACAAAAAACATTGGGAAAAAATAGGACACTTTGGATTTGAGTGTCAGATACGTGTCTGGAGAGAGTCAATGTCTGACACCGGTATGTGGCCTTTGACGAAATGTCCGTGCTACATAGGGCATAGCCTACAACCATAGTGGTCAAAATAAAAACAATCCACACGATCAAATGAAAACTAAAAGAAAATGTACGACGTTAAGAACTCAATGAGAGAATAAATAAAAACTTTGAGTAGCCGGCATGAGACTAGAGACACACAAAACAACTGTAATGAGAACTACGAATGCAGAGCAATTAAAAATGGCAGAATAAGTGATAAAAGAGATGAGCCAAAAAAAAAAAAAGGTGCTAAAAAAGTAGGACTAGCAAAATATCATAGGAGATCTTGAAGATAACCGTTATCTTGGTTGTTGCATGGTGGTGATGTCTACATTAGCCATTTCAGTCGAGCTTTCGACATTAGGTTGTAAGATATTGCCAAATTCACCTTACTTCACAGACACATGAATACATGATACATATAACACGTGATGAACCTAAGGCAAGAACTTGAGACATCACCAAATATTTGATTTATTTCAAACATCTAATTTACCAATAGCCAAGCATACCTTTTCAATGTTTGTAGGCAGAGATGCTCCATCAAGGGCTTTTGGAGTCCATACTTTTATATTGTCCTCTATTCCACTGCTGACAAGAACAGTGGAATGAGGATGAGACTCAATGCAGTTCACCACATGTTCATCCGCTTCCATAACACGGATGAGCTCCCCGCCCCTCTTCTTCCATATGAAAATCCGGCCACAGTCTGACCCACTCACAACATACTCACATTTAGGCCCAAAGAAGTTTACACCCTTCACAGTTTCACAGTTCTTATGGCCCTTGTAGACCTGGGGACCAACTTCAACATCCACATCTGAAGGAGGTGAGGCCGACTTCTGCTCTGGCCCCATTTCACCTGCATCACTGCCCACAGACAGTGGAGAGGCTGGAGGTGGATGGGGTCCCAATCCCATCTTTCTTGTAAAGAGATAAATAAATTCATCACTATAGGAGACGAGTAGCTCACTGAGATCCGAGAAAGCCAATCCTGTTATTGCTGCTTGTTCATGACCGATCAAATGTGGAGGGCAAAAGTAGTCAGTAGGCTGACCAAAATCAGTTGAACCATCCCAGTTATATTTGCGTATATCATAAAGTCGAGTGTACTCATCTAACCCTGCAATAGCTACCAGATTAGGATTCCTTGGATCTATTGCAATTGCATTTAGATCAACACTTAAACTGCTGTCAATTAGGGACTGGCAAGTAAAAAGTTGTGTGGCAGCTCCAGTTCTTAGATCAAACTGTCAGAATAAACATCTGTGTCAAAGTCAATCTGAGAAAGAAGTTTGGACAAGCGGGGAAAGCGTAAAAAAAAATATGGAAAACAAGCATAACAGATTATAAACATTGTTAAGACTTAAGACATGTAGATTTCTAACGTAAGAATAAAAAAAGAAAATCTCGAAGGTAAAATGAAATCTTAAGCAAAGTGAATTGAATCATACATGCTGAACTAATCCATCCTCGCCACAGGTGTAAAAAATATGAGGGCTTCCAGGTTCAATGGCCAACTTATGAGCTCGGCCTTCATGCTTCCCCAACAGTTTAGTCTCCACTTCCCCACGTTCAAGAATTTGAGTGTGTCTTACCTACAATTGGGTAATGCTTTCATAAAAAACTTGCACTTAGTAATTCTGAAGTTAACGAGATTCAGCCTGCATAGTAAAATCTAAAACCGCCACAAATAGGCTTAAAATTCCTTGACCGGAAGGATATTCTTGAGCCAAGAATGCCTTCATAAGGGGCAACATGATTCTGATAATAGCTATGATCATCTTGCAAGCGTAAGATCTCCAAATGTTCACTGGGGGAGAAATAGCCTCCCCTGTTCTTTGATTTTAGGTCATTCAACAATAAATGATGTAACTTATACTAGGTATTTTCGAATCACACTTATCAGTTCTCACCATGGAGAACTGAACTTCCATATGGATTCTATTACCGGGTACAATCCAGCTGTTAAGGCTGCTTCCAGTCATGATATCCGCAACAAGGTCAAGAAAGCACGTTACCTGCCCATCAGCAGCACAGGTAACAATGGTTCTGTCCTCTGTGTAAGGCATGATCTTCGCTTGGAAAACATTGTCATAATGACCAGAATGATATGAGAGCTTAACACGCCCAGTTTCCCACTCCCAGAATATAACTCTCCTGTCATCAGAGCCCGACACAAGAATGTCACCATCTGCATTGAAGCAAACTGTGTTAACGCAGCCTCTGTGTTTTTCCAGCTTTCTGAAGAGATCAAGTCGAAGCACAAGATCCTGTAAAGAAGGGAAAAATTCAATTTAAGCTTTGCTGAATGTGAACACCTCCTAATACTGTTGAAGAAACTAAATGTAAGTTTATAGCATCGCTCGCGTGACAATTAGTGCATAGGCATAGGCCACCAAAGCTCTAACACTAGCTTGCACGTGCGACGCCTGACTTGCACATAGAGAGGTAAATAAAGGATTCAGACCATAGGTATGACAATGAAATATAAAGTGCACTTACGGCACAAATAAAAGATATGTTTTTCAGAAGTACTTCTTATAAAACAAAATAAAAAGTAGTACATGTAAAAGAATCCGACTCAAAACCAATTGAGCAGGTGGATAGGCCACCCATATACTAGTTTGGAGGTGTAAATTAACTTTGGACAATCTCTAACAAAAAAGTAAATTAGTTACTCATTCTAGATTTACCTCATTTGCCACAAATAAAGATGAATAACAATAAAGTACATACCCAATTTTCAATGAAAATGGAAACATATATCAACAACCCATGTGTCTACTCTAATCAATTATATAAAAGGAGAGCACCACTTTGGTGTCCACAATGTTTGAGGCTGTGTAGACTTTTCATATTCCAAAAATATCCAATAAAAAATTCAGATTTCCACACTGTTTCATCTGTATAAAACTGTAAGGGCCAAGTAGAAATTAAAACTATGCAACGTTTCGAACATGCCATGTGCAAAAACATCCCATTACATCTTCCAACTGCTTGGCAGTTTCCGAGTTCTCTCCGACTTCCACAATGCATCCTTAATCCTTCATTCTTGATTTCCAGTCACCAGTTGCCCCTCTCACTGTTACAAGGGGAAATAGAGGAAAAGAGGAAGCATGTGACCAGTTGCTTCTGCTCCATGGTTCAACTGCATCTTGTAACTTTTAATTGTGAATTGTTTCTTTTAGGAAATACATTACCATTGCTTTGTTACATTTGATTGATTTTCAAGCGAATTATACTAATTTTCTCTTAGCAAGTTATTGATTTCCCAGTATGGATTTTGGTTTCTTGCCCATACTTTTTGAAGACAGATTTGTTTTGTTGATAAATCAATCTTACTGTATTTTGTTAATTTTATAGCGGAATCTATTCTAATAAATGGGAAAGGTTAGCATAGTACTATGCACATGCATTCTGTCTTTCACTACAATGTATACGTTTGTATCCATAATCATATACTGTTTTTCGGATGAAATAATTTTTCCAAGATGTTGTTTCATGCCCCGTTCATATGTTCGAATTTGCAACCTCTAGTTTAGATAGAAACTATGTCCTCTCCCGGTACACGAAAGAAAAAAACACAGAAAGGGGCTACCCAATTTGATATGAACATTCTGTCACAAAAGTTATTTCCCGAATTATATCCACAAAAAATGTTTTTACTGCTCTTTAACCAGTCAGGGTGATAAATGTAAAATCAGTCTCACTCTAATTTCCATATCCCACTTTCCACTCAACCACCCGCTCCCCACTTGCACTGTTGTACACCTCATGTATTCGCAAGTGCACACTGTGCCCAACCTCTAGTTGAGGTAAAACAAATATGCAGCAGAAAAGCTACGGAGAACAAAGTTGAGTTGCACATGAAAGAGAGAGAGAAGAAAAGTAGCAGCAGTAATAATCGAACTAGCAACCCATCCAAAGTAAAGACTAGGGCAGTTGAAATGAACAAATTACTCAAGCTCACCTCTTTCGGTTTCTACGAAAACCAAATACATGTATCAATAACGACAAGGATTGGATTGTGACATTCACAGAGAGAGAGAGAGAGAGAGAGAGAGAGAGAGAGAGAGAGAGAGAGAGAGAGAGAGAAGAAACATAGGAGGAAAGAGGTTACGAATAAGAATGAGAGAATATACAAGAAAGAAAAAGGGACCTCCGAAGCAGCGAAGCGGTGAGCGAAGTTTCTGGTGGAGAGCTCGCCGACCTCACGCTGCCAAACATTCACAATCGCCGTGTCCAGCCTCGTTCTCGGCCTCTTTCTCATCTTCTGATTCTGGGACGCCTCTGATTTTGGTTCGGTTAACACCAGAGCGATTTGTACAAGGACGTCGTGTGTGTGCGTGTATATCTCGAGAGCGAGAGAGAGAGTTTTGGGGCTCTCGCTCTCAAGATTAAGGCTGGTCCTATAAGATGAGACAAATCGGATTTGGTCCAACAGATTTTCGCAGTCTAGGGGAATGGGAAATTGACGGGACCAACTCTTGGCATTTGGCAGTCTTCTAAAAGGAGGTACAAAAGACAAAGTACTCGTTGCTTAGCCGCTAGAAGGATCTCGTTGACAAATTTGAATAGACTGATTATTCTGACTATCCCGACTAATTGTCCGACTAGGTACCAAGTACTTGGCCCTGGAAACTAAAAAGTGTCCGGCCATCCTAGAAGCGCCTAACGAGTTTTAGAACCTTGGGATTTGGGGAGCACAATCCAAGCGTTCATTCTGCAATTAAATGTTTATATAATTTATTACTAACAGTAAGTGTATACTCGTAGGAAAAACCTATGGGTATAGAAGAACATCCCTGAAAACATACAGAGAGCTCTCGGGAACTCACTTTTGGATCTTACACGAGTGATTCAAACCGTTCATTATTCGTAAAACATTTTTACGATGGACCCCACAATAGTTCATCTCAATCGGACAGTTAGAAGTACTTGAACCAAAGTCCCACCGTTTCAAGCAAATTTTTTTTTATAGAAATGAATCTTGGATGGTTCTCTTATTCTTCCATAGCGGATATTATGTCTGTCTTCGTTTGTGCAAACGCAGTCAGAAAGAACATCGAGTTCAGTTTCGTTGTATTTTGAAGGCAAATTTGCTGTTAACCCGGTGCACACCAAATTTACTCGAATTGGTGGGGGCAAATACTGCCTTTAGGAAAGCGTTTTTACAACGTGCCTCAAATGTAATTTATTGTTCCAGATTTTTCTATGGAGACGACGCCATCAACATTTTTGAGATCGGATTTCCAAAAATCTAAAGACAACATATCGCAATGGCCATGTCTCTACTACGGGAAACAATTATTATTTTTAAATTACGGTGTTGAGAATTTTAGAGGTTGCACATGTGACAATAGACATAACAATGTTCAGAAGAAGCAATATGATTTCGTTTGGGATTTGCAACGGAGTATGAAATTGGTATGTTACATTGAATGAATCCGTTCAGATCAAAATGGATTTATAGTAATTTTTGGGTTCGGTGATTTCCATAAGATGAAGACGGATAGTCGCGATTGGAGTTACAATTAAATCGGATCATTTGGGTATAGTAAGTTGGCTCTCGTTATATAATTTATTTCCGTGGAGTAAGGTACGCTCAAACACTCTGCTTTGATCTGCTCGTAATGTTTACTATGTGAACTCGAGTTTTTGTTTTGGTATGATATTTTTAATAATCACTAATAGATTGCATTCTTAGTGTTATGGAATAGTGGCAGTGGGTTAACAAGTTTCGGTGCTTGTTCTTTGAAAAGCATTAATTGGATATCAATTTATTATTTTTTATGTTCAATAGAGACATCTAATTTTGTGAAGTTAGATATCTTATTTGGCCTATAAAATATTACCATGTTCCTGCATGTTTGACATTTCACAAAGTGATCGTTGGTCTATTTGTCAAGAGGTGTAGCGGTTGATTTCAATGGAAATTTGTTAACATTACCGTTAATTTTTGTAACCGTTTCTGTGGTTGGGTTTCTACCTTGGTGCCTTTTAGTAGAACATTTGTGTTTCCTCAATAAGACGTTAGTAATCAATCACTAAAGGAAAATAGAGAAATGCATTAGTCTAATTCATTTATCTTTTTGATTTACCCGTTCGGGTTTTTCCATTTCCATCTTTCGGTTGGGTTACTACCTTTTTGTCAATATGCCTTTGGAAATTTCTTTGAACATTTTCCAGCTATCTGCTCCTTTTGTACCACCATTCGACATAGTAACGGGAAGTTCTTCATCACCATTGAGTCCCAATGACTACATATGGTTTGAAGAGTGGAAAAAAATCTTCGCAAGACGAGGACTACTGGATGTAAACCAACCAGTTTATATTGATATCTCTTTCGATGAAGAAGACCAAGTTATAGAAGAGGAACCGAACGCAAATGTTGTGGATAATTTGGTTGCGGCTGATTTAGGTGAAAAATCCTATGGAATAGTAAAGGACACTACTGAGGATTATATGGTTTCTAAGGATCATATGGAGGCCTTTGATGAATCAACAGGGACAAAGCCAAATTTGCAGGGCACTATTTTCCATGGAACGGAGGATTGTGCTCTAATTCCGTTGCAACAAATGAGGACAGTGGAAATGGCAAGGAAGAAGCATAATGATGTTCCTCTGTGCAAAGGGCCCATTTTAAAACGCAAAGCACGCAAGAGTGTGCCTTGTCCCGCTGCTCTTAAGAAGATCAAATTTTCAATTAATTAGAATGAGAATATTGATTATTTTTTGTGTTATTCATCTTTTGTATATACATAGAAATTATTTTATTCGCATTGTTTTATTTTGAAGGTCTGCTGTGAACTCTTATGCTTGTAATAATGAATGGTAAAGATCTGTCTGACGATAATTTCTTTTCATTAGTATTGATAAAAGATTAAATCCTAAAGTATGTATTTGATGATTTTGGGCTTGCATTCAATTTGCATATTGTTTAACATATGGGAACGATGCATAAGAATCTTTTTTATGATGGTAGTTCACTAATATTGCTAGTTCTTTTACGTTCTTATATATTCTGGTAACTAATTTTAAATTTCTAATTAGTTGATATCTGTAGTGAGGAAGAACTCATGTCTTTGGGATTAGAGGGATAATGCTTTTTGTCCTAGATAATGACTAAGAACAAGTGGCTAATTTTTATATAGTTGGTCTATGACTTATATAATGTGAAAGCTTGTTTAAGATGTTCTAATTAGATAGGTTTTCATAATTCTATCTATGAATTCGTCTAATGAAGTGTTGTGCACACTTCTGACTTCTAGTGTGATCGTGTTTGTGTGGCTTTTAAGTCACATACTCTCCGAGGCTTATCGGAGAGAATAGACAAGGTTTAGAATGATTGATTCTTACTATCTTGTTTTCATACGTATAGTTGTTCAAGACAATTATGTCCCACAAGTTTTGTTCAAGTTTAGAGGATTGGATTTATAAGCTTGAAATGGGTGTCCATGGATTATTATGGATACATTAGCGCTTGGCTATTGAGCGTTGAAACCATCGATGAACGGTAAGTTTATTTTTGTGGGGGTTTTTCTCTCTTGAAGTAAAGTGAGTTCTTTACAATGAGATAAGGTGACATGGTTTTGTGTCACGGAGATATTTCTCTGTTAATCACTTCAAAGAGAATGTTAATGGTTATGACTGTGGTAGTCCGGACACAGTGTATCACGTCATAAACTATGGTGATATAGCTATGAAAAATGTTAATTACTCAAAAAGTAATTGCTATAACTTTCTTGTATACAAGGATAAAATGTGGGTAAACATTGAATAGGGATGTGGCTTAGCCCAATTAATTTGATCACTCCTGGTGGAAACTCAACTCAACCGATTGATACTCTCAATCTCTTGGGTTCAATGAGAAACTACACCATATGTCGTGATTGTAAGCACTTTAAAGGTTATTTTATAGATCTCAAGGTAAAGTGTTTGGTACCTGTAATGTAAAACAAAGGGAGGTGAGCTACTTAGCTCATAATAGATTTTTGGTGCTTTCGTTACAGGGCACTGGTGAGTGTGGAGGTGGTGCCGCTTCCTATAGGTCACGGGGGCTAGACCTTAGAGTGCTCATGAAATCAAAATACCGACCCACGGCTAGTGCACGGGTCACCCGATTGGAATATTTGCAATTATGAGAGTTGTGTGTGAAACGTGTCCGGTTAGTCACTATAGGACAACTAGTTTAAAGATACGTCTACTATGCTGCCCTGACTAGCTTTGATGTGTTTCACTAAGTGAGTGGTTGAAGTCGTGAGACACTATTCATCTATGCATAAACCTTGTTATAAGATAATCAAGACTTCTTCTTCCTTATTTTGAAAATGGTGGGGAATTGTTGGAGATTTTCAAAATAATAAATGACTTTGGTTTGGGAATTTTATGAAAAGATGTTGAGAGATGTTTATATGAAAGGGTGCAACACCTTTTCACATAAAGATTGTGACTTTACCAAATGATTATCGCACCCATTTAAATTGGGATGTGTTTATTAGAATGGATGTGACTATTAGGAAGGGGTACAATAAATGGGGTGCCACCAAAAGGCGTGACCCTTCTTAAGGAGTGTCTATTGATAAGACACAATTGTTCTAATGGGTGTCTTCTAAAGACCATGATCTTTCACAAAGGGGTACCTATAAATCTATAAATAGGCACTTTGTAAAGTCATTCATGATACCGAAAAAATTCCTTTGCAAATTTCTCCCTCTCGACACACTCTATTCCTAGATTTTTAGGCATACTGATATTCTGTTATTCTAGAAACAGAATATCAGTTTTTGGTTCTCCTATTCTTCCATAGCGGATATTATGTTTGTCTTCGTTTATGCAAACACAGTCAGAAAGAATCTCGAGTTCAATTTCGTTGTATTTTGAAAGCGGATTTGCTGTTAACCCGGTGCACACCAAATTCACTCGAATTGGTGGAGGCAAATACTGTCTTTAGGAAAGCATTGTTACAACGTGTCTCGAATGTAATTTATTGCTCCAGATTTTTCTATGGAGACGACGCCATCAACATTTTTGAGACCGGATTTCCAACAGTAAGTACCAAAATTTCAAATTTTCTCATTTCCTTTATGAGATCTCAATTTTAAATGAGAAGAATTGGAGACAAACTCAAATTGTTTGGTTTGTTTCACAACTTTAGCCAAGAACAAACAATGTTTTATTAAGGCGGTAAGATGGTCTAGAACAAGAATCGGAAAATGGGAAAGGGGATCCCGCTTCTTGTTTTTGGAAACGAAACAATGTATGACGCGATAAAAGCACAACAATTATACGTGATGAAATTTCAGGTCTCACTTTTCTCACAGACTCGGTTGAGGTTTCGTAGCAATTATTCTGGAACAATAAATTCAGCATGCCACCTCGCCAGGGCTTTGTTGTGATACAACTTAAGTATCCTGCACCTCGTACTAAGAGCTAATCTGCAGGAGAAAGATGGTTCTCCTGAAACAACAACCAGCCTTTGAAGTTGTATCTAACCACTGCTAAGGGTATCTGCAAGTATTCAAACACGAAATGCTAGTTAGGATTTTGGTTTGGATGAAACTCCACACCCAAACATATGCAGGGATCTCAAAAACTCCTTTTCTGTTTATTTTCCATTTCCCTTCTCCTGCTGACTAAAATGTTTTTTCTTTTGAAATCCGGAACAGACTGATTTGCTGCTAATCCGATTATCAGAGACTTCAGAAGAAATCAATTACTAAATCCATTACAATTGAATAGGTCCAGTGGCGGTGGCGGAACCAGGAATTGACCGACAGTGGTGCACAGTTGTTATTCCCTCGACTCTATACTATGGACATATATGGACACAATTTTTGTACGGATGGTATACCTACTAAAAAAATAACACTATTCTAAGTTATAATGAAATTTCAACCCATTTTAATTAAACAATTGATGAGTACAAGGCAGAAACCGAAAAATAAAACATTACTATTGTTAATTTTAATTTAAACTAAACCTCATAATATCCCTTAAATCGTGTAGAGAACTGAGAATATGTTCAATATATTTCTAAATGTACATAACAAAATGAATATCTGCATAAACTTATCAGCTAAATCGCTCTCAATGCGATTTAGCTCAATTAGCCACCATTGCACCATGCCAAATGCAAGAAATGATTATTTTTTCCTCATGAACTCCTTCTTCGGAGTCCCTTTTTCTCTTTCCATCACTAATCCAACTGAAATTTTAGTCTTATTACTTGATGTGGGGGTGCCAAAACAGGAGGGAGGAAAATTTCCCATGTAATATAGTTGTATAGTTAGAAGTTGCCCTCGGCACCAAAACTTCACACTTGGGCCTGCCCCTCTCTAGGTCGTCTAACCTGGGCGAAAAAAGATGAAATTCTGAGCAAAAGTTATCACCTGCTTCCGAAGATTCTGAACATCAAATGTGATAAGCCTCCTAGTCTTCTATGGTCACAAGCTTAATTTTCAGCGTGCCAGTTGTTCCATCTCCTTCCCATCTATGAACGCATGATTGCACTAATCCTCAAAAACTTTCTTCACCCCTCATTGACGAAATGTGTGTTAACAAAATCCTGCATTCATGCAAACAAAGTAGAGGATCAGAAATTAGATTAGAACAATGTCTTAGAGATAATAATTCAATATTTCAGGAAGTCCAAGGATGTAATACAGAATAATAAAACATAAAACAGAAATACTTAATTTGATTTTACAGGTCAGGTGCTTATGTTCACATTACATGAACATGCTATGTTCCGTGATTTAAAAATCTGCAAGCATTAGACAAGATACAACATACTTTCCATGTTACCATGTTGTGACCATTTTATGATGAATCGAGCTATTGAACTCTCTCTAATAACCGGATTTTATATTGTAGATGAATATCAATCCAATTTTACACTATGGGCCTCACAAGCATTGTTTTGCTTTAAGGAATTTGGTTGCAGATGAGTACTATTTGCATTCATAATCACTCTTACCTGTGTTAGCATCCAGCCTCCTCCTTCTGTCCACATTGATAAATCACATGGTAACAGATCAAATGAGCAACAGGTTTCCAAAGTCTCAGACGTTGCTGCATAGGCAGAAGCCTAAATAACAAGCGGTCATTGTATTTATCGGAACAAATTAGTCCTTGTGTCTATACTAACTCAACAGCATCGCTCCAGTTCCCAAGTCAATGGTGTCTTGTCCATACTCAGACTCTGCATTTGCAAATCTCTTCCATGTTGGGTAGCTAAATTAGCAATGACTGCTCTCAACTTTAAGTATGCAAGGAGATTATTGATACTTCACGAGTGCATAACATCATCAATCATGCAGAGGAATCTACCCAACTATACCCAGGTTGCTTTTGAATATTGTTTCGCTCCATTATCAACCTCACTTCAGTTGCATCATCCCAACGCCCAACATCAGCATACATATTGTACAACAATATATATGGAGCTGAGCTTTCAGGTTCAAGCTTTGCCAAAGCTTCAGCTGCAACTCGAGCAACCTCCACATTGTTATGCACCCTACATGCACCCAATAGTGCCCCCCAAACAGCCTTATCTGGCTCAAATGGCATACTAGAAATCACACCCATAGCCTCTTCAACTTGCCCATGCCGTCCCACAATATCCACAAGGGATGCAAAATGTTCCACTCTTGGCTCGATACCAAACTCACTCACCATGGATCTGAAATGCATCCGGCCTTCTTCCACAAGCCCAGCATTAGCACATGCATTCAAGACTGATACGAATGTGATATGGGTTGGCCGAAATTTAAGCCTCTTCATTTCTCCAAAAAGTTCTAGTGCCTCTGTAGCAAATCCATGGGATGCGTATCCTCCAATCATGGCATTCCAAGAAATTACCTCTTTCATGGAATTCATCTCATTGAAGATGGCCCTTGCCTGGACAATCTCTCCACACCTTGCGTACATAGTCACAAGGGAGTTATTTAATGGAACATCAGCCGTAACCAACTTTGTGACCTGTTGATGGATCTGCATACCCAGTTGTAGGGCCACTGATTCAGCACAAACACTTAGAAGTGAAGACAATGTATGTTGATCGGGTTTTTCTCCCTCAGCTTGCATCTGAATGAAAATCTTAATAGCTCCTTCACAGTCCCCATTTTTCTCGTACCCTGATATCATGGAATTCCATGAAACTAGGTTTTTCTGGGGCATTCTCTGGAAAAAGTCACAAGCAAGTTCCAAGTTACCCATATGGGCAAAACCCGAGATCATCAAATTCCAAGACAATGTATTAGTGTCTGGCATTTTACCAAAGAGGTTTGACGCTTCTTCCATATCCGGCATGTTGACATAACCACGGATCATGGTGTTCCAAGAGAAAGTGTCTCGCTCTACCATCTGGTCAAATAGCTCCCGAGCAGAAACAAAATCCCCCGCTTTCACATAGCACATGATCATAGAATTCCATGATATCACATTTCTTTCAAACCTCCCACCATTTCCTGTTCTGCCATCAGGAGAACAAGGGATTTGGTCAAAGAGACATCGAGCGTCATCAACTCTTCCTCTTTGACCATACCCAGCAATCAAAGTGTTGTACGCATGAATTAAATCTTCTCTACCACCAGCACCTTCCACATATCCAAGCAAGAATCCAGCAGCTTTGTCTAATTCCCCATTCTGAATTAGACCGGATACAAGCGCACTAAGAGAAGCTGCATCGCGCTCAGGCATTCTCTCAAAATACTCAATTGCACTTTTCACATCACCATTGTGTAAAAAACCTGAAATCACAGCGTTCCAAGAAACCACATTTTGCTTAGGCATTCTGTTGAAAAGGCTCAATGCTTCATCCATCCGCCCATTCCTTGCATACCCAGTAATCATTGTATTCCAAGAAACAAAATCTTTCACCAGCATTCGGTCAAACAAGTACCTCCCCTCCTCTATATATCTGTACCCTCGGCAGGATAAATAGCCCGATAACATCAAATTCCACGACACAACATCTCTCTCAGGCATTCGATCAAACAGCACCCTCGCCTTAGTCATCTCTCTACGTTGGACATAACCAGTAATCATCGAATTCCACGTTACTGTATTTCGTTCAGTCATTTTGTCAAACAGCTTCTTAGCGTCTTCGATTCGGCCAGTTCGGATGAAATTGGTTATTTTTCTGTTCAGTCTACGTACCTCTGGAGCCTGATCATTCTGGGTTGATGTCGATGCAAAACGTAGAGGTGGGGAAGAAGGGTTCTTGTGAATGAAACTTGTGATTGAGGGGTGACAACAGAGCAGCCATTGAGGTCTCTTTCTGGAGAAGAAAATGATGGCCTTGATTCTGAACATGTTTGTCGAAACAGATCACCAATACCCATGCATGCCTCTCTTCTATAGTACTTTATGGAATTCTAGGAAAGCTACTCAACTATGTTTGCTAGAGCTGCTTCTGAGAAGGTGCAAGGAGTCTTGCTCATTGCGTCTTTAATTCAAAGTTCGGCCTTGTTCTTTACAAGGGTAGACATAGCTTGGTTTGAATGTGGGTAGACATGGCATGCTGATTCCTCACCCTTTTCTTGACTAGTGTGGTAGTTACGGTTGGTTTCGCCTGTTGACGTCTTCAAACTGCTTTTATAGTCGGCGCGAGACCCTGTGACATGAGAAACTTTTGTCTGCCTAACAATACTGCACGGGGCGCATTTTTTACCAGTCGGTCTCACTTTGGCCTTAATTTTGTTTGTAGTATTGGGTAATTGCTAATGTCGAAAACATTTAAGGCGAGCTTCCACCGTGGTATTTTTGATATTTTTGCACTCACATTTAACTTACGGGAATATCGAAAATATCAAAAATACCATAGTGAAAACTCAAATGCATAAAATATTTGGACCATGTGCAGTGCATCAAAGTCTCATCAAAGTCTCGTGCCATGAAATTTTGACATCAACAAAACACGTTTTGACTATTATTTTTTAATTTTTGTTCATTTCTAAAAATATTGCTGAAAATTTGATAATTGCTCTAAAATAATAATTTATTTAAACGAGATGAATGTAAAGAATGAAAAATTAATATGGTCAACATTAAAAAATAGTTTCAAAGAATTGTATGCAATGTCATTTTATCTCAACTAATTGGAGGTAGTTTAGTTGGTTAATACTCTTGCATCTTACTAAAAGGTTTGGAGTTCAAACTCCCCATTCACGGTAGATGATATTTTCCTTCAATTTGTTAAGTTATTTCTTCTCTTTACGAGACTATTATTTGGAATATTGTTATACTTGTAAACTTTATTTCGAACCTCCCCACATGCATGTGGATTGATATTCTTTATTTTTATTCCTCAACCGTTTGACCAAAAAAATACTATCGTTTTATCTCAACCTTTTTTATGTTTTGATTAATATTTTATGATATTTTAATTATGCTCGTCGAAAAATGCGCAAAATTTTCCAAATATTCACGGAAAAACAAAGGGAAGAAAACAGAACGAATGCCTGGATTGGGTAATAGGTATCTGTCCGTTTCAACAGCGGAACTGTGCTGCCTCCGTCGGCATCATCTCAATTCTCAGCTACAAATGACAATGGCTGCCTGCTTCAAGGGATCACTGCAACTGCCATGTAACCACCTCCACCGCCAACCACCACCACCACCACCACCGATATTCACAGTCCGTTGCGCTCTAAGCAAGCAGGCCCACCGCTTTCTCACCTCCCTCTCCAACACCGCAGCCGCAGACGACCCCTCCGTCTCCAGTCGCTTAATCCGCAAATTCGTACAATCCTCTTCCAAATCCATCTCTCTCAACGCCCTCTCCCATCTCCTCTCCCCCAATACCTCCCACCCCCACCTCTCCTCTCTCGCCTTCCCCGTAAGCCCCGTTCTATCATTCAGTGCTTTCCTCGTACACACGCACAATCTTAGACTAACTTTTGACAATGTCATTGCAGCTGTATTTGAAGATAAGCGAAGCCACTTGGTTCAGTTGGAACCCCAAGTTAGTAGCAGACCTCATTGCTTTGCTTGATAAACGAGGTCAAACGGACCAAGCACAAATTCTAATCTCCGATGCCGTTTCACAATTAGTGCTAAAAGAACGCGAGCTGGTTCTCTTCTACTGCAATTTGATCGACTCTCACTCCAAACACAGATCAAAACCGGGGCTTTTCGATTCCTATACGCGTCTGAAGTTGCTGGTGAGCAATTCAAGCTCTGTTTATGTGAAACGTCGCGCATTTGAATCGATGGTGAGTGGATTGTGCGGTATGGACCTACCTTTAGAAGCTGAGAAATTGATGGGAGAAATGAGAGATTTAGCACTCAAGCCATCTGTTTTTGAGTTTAGGTGTGTGATATACGCATATGGAAGATTAGGTCTGTTGAATGACATGAAGAGATGTTTGAATCTAATGGAGGGTGAGGGTTTTGGGTTAGACACTGTTTGCTCAAATATGATCCTCACGTCATTTGGAGCGCACGGCGAACTCTCAGAGATGGTTCTATGGCTCCAAAGGATTAGGAATTCAGGTGTTGGATTATCGATTAGAACATATAACTCAGCATTGAAGTCGTGCCCAACAATCATGAATCTTCTTCAAGACCCCAAAAATGTTCCCATTACAATCCAAGAGTTGATGAACGATTTAAACGGTGACGAGGGGTTGTTGGTCCAAGAGTTGATTGGATCAACAGTTTTGGAGGATGCAATGGTGTGGAATTCGCTTGAAGGAAAGTTGGATTTGCATGGGATGCACTTGGGGTCTGCCTACTTGATTATATTGCAATGGAGAGAGGAGCTCCGGTCAAGATTTAAGGAAGGGAATTGCATTGTTCCGGCAGAGATTACAGTGGTTTGTGGGATGGGAAAGCACAGTGCCGTTAGGGGAGAGTCACCGATGAAACAACTGGTTAAACAGATGATGATTCAGATGAAATGTCCGATGAGAATTGACCGGAACAATGTTGGCTGTTTTGTTGCCAAGGGACGAGTGTTGAAAGACCGGTTAGGCTGATGCTGAGGGCTTATGGGTGTTGGGGAGTAGTATCCTAATTATCATGCCATAGTTTCTATCCATGTTTTAGATGGGTCTTCACCTATCAGATAGACAACTAAGAGAAGTAGCCTGCTTAGAAAATCTCTTGTACTATTTTTTGCAGATGGAAATTGAGTTTTCAACACTAGGAGGAATTAATTGTCAACTTACGCAGCTTTACATTGAAACCTGGAATCAAAGTCGATAAAAAATGATCCTTTACATTAACATGCAAAATTAAGCATCCCACAGACATAAATTTCTCGCAGGGGAAAGCAGAGTAAAGAAGTAAACTCACATCACGATCACATTGTAATCTCTGCTCTAGTTTACATTACATCAGTTTAAGGAACTCTCTCTTTGATGTTAAACACTTACAGAGCTGTGGAGTTACTGAAGGATCATATCTATCTAAAAAGGAAATAGGCCACAATTGTCCACAACTTTTTTGGTTTACCATGTCTTCTGCTATTATCTTGCTGTCTACCATTTGGTAACAGCACCAAAATTACCCAGAAGCAGATGAATTGTTCAGATGTTAATGCCAAAGGGCAGCACGTAATACTCAAGTTTGAGTTTAAAACATTACTTCACCCAAAAACTCTTTGCCGAAGTCTGCATCCATTACGGTTCATGCCATGGATCAATCCCAATGAACATTCAAGTAGTCATCTCTCCCATACACGCAGTTCAACGAAATTAAACTGCACTGTCAAGCAAACAAATCAATCTAGCAAACATGAATATTTTCCAGCAATCTCCAACTTCTAGGCAAATTTTAGATAGCTGACAAGTGCATCCTAGACTACTAACCTTCCAATTCCATTAGTCCACTAACATACAATGCATAGATCACATAATTTGGACACGTGGAAACTTAATTGTACCACATGGGATAAGTGAACAGAGCAGAATAGCTTCTGGTAAGCTCTAAAGGAAATGACAAGCATTGATCAACTACTACTTTCTTTTTTTCTGATGCATCGGAAATTATTGATCAACTACGACTGCAAGTTTCTTTTTCACAGGAAATTTTGACACCCTTGTTTGGAAGTTATATCAACCAAGTAGTCTGACTGAATATCCCTCGTCCTCACATAAATGGTTTTGACATCCACTTTGATATTCAGCATAGTATTTTACCAGACTGCTTATGCTCAATACAGCTGGTCAGTGATTATCACCATTCCATTAAATCCTCCTAATGTTGCTTGAACTAGGTGTGCACTAAATGCACCATAACAAGTCTGGGATCTGCAACAGGGAGAAGTAGGCCAAAACTATGTAGAACCTGTTTTCTTTGAGATACATTCTCTCACGCAAAGTAGAGTTAAAAGGCAGATAGCTCTTTTCGTGGTGCAGATTGTGAGTTCACCCTCTAACTATGCAACATACTAAATTAGACCGAAGATATACCTGCCATTGGCAAGTAGTGCCTTGTAGAAAGCAATTTTTGTTCTCTGTACCATCACTGCATTCATCAATGAGAGAATTGAGCTGTATCATCAATGACGAGCTTGGTAGCAAGAAAACTTTCTATGATCTGGTGGCTGTACAATTTGAAGTATTCGTCGAGGTAAACAAACAAACATACATATATTGAGACACGAAAACACAATTTCAGAGCCATACTTTACCTGAGCTCTATTGCCAGAAAGACACTTGATGATAGCTTTGACATTGTCCTTCATTACTCAAAAGTGGGTGACAATGCCAACAACAAGAAGCAAAGGAACCACGCATCAAAGACTTTCCACCTTCTTATAAATGTTATTCGCATGTGTAGTCTTATCCAACGGTAGAAAGGTAAGTCCTTCCCATTCTTAGTGCACTAACCTATGAGAAGAGGTAGGGTACATTAATATAAGCAGCAAAAGAAAAATAAGATGACGAATAGTAGATTCTGAAATGGTAAGGCTGCATCATGTTTCAATATAACTCGGGACACTATTCACATTGAGGAAGCTGCTAGACTTTCAATGTAATAAATCTCAAAGTACCTTACACATCGCAAAAGAAATACAGCTCACACAATTGCAGCATTCAGAGGTATGACAAAGGCTCATAATCTATATTTACCTTTGTTTTATGCCAGTGGTGAGAAATAATAGAGCCATTAGGATACTATCCCCTTATATTCCTTGGTATTTTCGTACAAATCAAGCTTCGTGGTTCGAAAACACAAATAAGATATGTGAACGGAACAGAAAGACACGATGCAACTAGGTATTCAGCTCTAATGGCACTGTGTAACCAAGGCCATTTCTTAAAAAGACGGAAACAAGTGACAATAGAAAAGAACCACCAACATGGCATACCTGGCCCAATGAATAAAGCAAACAGTCTTTAGCTTGCACATCTTAAAACCAAGGCATCCACCATATATACATCTTTCCTAGGTTTTTGTGTGAAACTGCTTCCGCAATTAAGCGACGCGCCTGTCCTTCTACAGCAAGAGGCAGAGATGGTGCTGCTCCAACACCTACAACAACTCCTTGCAGCCGTGCTTCAATATTACTGATGGCACGCTGCAATTTTCAGAGACAACATTGTTGAGTCTTATTTCCTGACAAGATTTTGCGCATAAATTGATAGTTTCGACTGAACTCAGAAAGGCAAGATCAAATATGTGAATCGAGTAAAAGCAAGCAAACGTAGTCACCATATTCTGAGACCTTTTCTTGTTTTTGTTGTTAATCTGAATTAATTCCCTACTATGCGAAAGTAAGACAGCATTGATACAAGCCTGGAACATGGTGCACATAATGAGTCCTGATAATGGCAGTAGAGCCCTTTTTCTGCTAGTTTATCCACAAACCAGCTAGCTTCACATAATTTGTAAAGAGTTATGCAGCCAGATTACACATTCTACACATAAAGTTGTCTTGACAAGTTTTTGTAAGCACCAGTACATGATCAAGTCATAATTGATTCGACGACTATAGTTTCACTTCACAATATATTTGGCAGTCGTCCAAGTCAACGACTAATTTCAACTTCTCAGACTTCCAAAATTGACTAACGTTAAGAAGCAACTTTTAGTCAATCATAAACCAAATGTCATTAAAAAGGAGGAGAACAATGAAGATTCTAACCTGGGCATGGGGATTCTGAACTTCTACTCCGCTGGACTTGTGAGATTTAGTCCATTCCACAAGAGGATCATGGATGAAAGTTTCAAGAACACTCATTAGGGTCTCCCTATGGGCCCTCAGTACAGAAAGTGTGATCTCACAAACCCTCAGAAAAATACCCTCATATCCAGTAATGCCCAATCCATCAATCACATTCTGTAGATCCAATCAGAAAAATTAGTTGAAGAATTTAGCCATCAGGCACAGTCAAAACTAGGAAATCGTACAGAATATTTGGCATTAATTTGAAAAGTTGGTGAGAATACTGCATTTTAAAGACTCAGCATTTTGTTTGGTGTATTATTGAATTCTAAACCTTAATTGAAATAAATGTGTGCCAATTCAATAGAACAACAATTGCTTATGCCTAGTAAGCAAATTGCACGACTTGGCCTCTGGACAACTAATAAAGTTTGTCCATAATGTGCAGGTCATATACCTATGTGCTTTTCTTACCTGAGTTAACCTGAAAGGCACCAGCTCAGGTTTCTCCAACTGCAATCCTTTGTCAAATAAGCAACTAAAATCAACATGAATGCAGTCACCTGTGGTAGAATCGAAAAGAATATTTTCCCCATGTCTATCTCCTAGGCCCACAATGTGCCCAACCATTGACCAAACTGCAGCAGTGTGTGAATATGCAACTCGAGCCCTGAACCAAGCAGCTGGTTCAGAAAATGAGTTCAAAAACCATTTGTGGAAAGCTGGAGGAAACATCGGAAGAATTTTGTTCTTCAGCATCTCATCTTCTGGTATTTTCCCTTGGCATTGATCATAAATTCGCTTGATTAGAGGATTTGTCTTCTGCCTGTCAAATTTCCCACAGCTTATATAGATGTCTTGAAGTATATGCCGGAGCCCACGAGTGTGGGGAACCCATTCAACCATACCACAGTCTTCTGTTAGCGGAATCACTGCAAAGGTGCGAATGTAAAGCTTCCTCCTGCGACTTTCTGGGCACTTGGACAATAAACGGTTTATCATAGCATTAAATTCCATCATGCGTGCATCTTTTCTGAGGTCATCCTTGGGTTTGCAAAGGAATGGGCGTTCAATGCCGTCACTTCCCAAAAGAACCACCTGTAAACAACAATCATGGGATGCTTGTTATAAGGATGATGCATAGTGAAATCTTCAATGACCATCAGGACAAACTATCAAGTGCATGTCCACCATATCATAGAGGTGACAAAATAGACTTGTCCATATATATGGCTGATCAAAGTTAACATGACCATTAACTCCAGAAGATCAGGCCTGTTACAATTTACAACTATCTGAACGGTCCGATAATAGCACAAGCAACTAAGCTAGCAAGGGCGTATTTCCGACTTCTTTTTAGGTCTGCAAGGATAAAATTTGGTTTCTCTACCTACATGATCCGTGATTAAATTTTAATTTGTACGTATCAAGCAGGGTCACGTGTCCAGCAGTTTCAGAAGGCAAAGAATAAAGATATTGACTATAAATGTAATCGTGGACAAAAAGATGGTGATGGCCCTTCGACACTAACTTTTGAAACATTATAAATGTGAACCGACTAACGAAAAAATGTTGAACCAGATGGTAATGCAATTAGAAACACTTGTGAAGAACATGTTCAAGCAATATGATTTGAAATTTTGAACCACAGATCATATGAGAAGCTTACTTTCTTGGGTCGCTGAAGAGATGAAAGGATCTCAGCTTCATCAGCAATACCTGATATTGTCGGTAGATCTGTGGCAGAGAAGATATCAGATCTAAGCGAATCAGACAGATTCATATCATAAGTGGGTAGATTTACTGTCAGGGACTGCTGGATAGGCATTATGATTTCCAGTGGCATCATCCTCTTCAATGCACTGAATTCGGTTGAGATATTGATGGTCCTTGCCTTTGACTGGCCAGCATGGAAGCACAACCTGATTAGATGATCAATCAGGGTGGCAAACTGAACAAACAAGTTATTGCCCTTGTTTCCCTGACTTGACGATTTTCTTGCAGCTTGTATGATCTCCGCAGCAGCCTCTCTCCTTGAAGGTACTGTGGATTTTGAGACCGCTGCCATAATCCAGAGGCCTTGCTGTGGGTAATCCCGTAGAACAGTGGTGACAATGTATTTGACCAAACGAACAATTTCTTCATTTTGGTGGCAAATCCTGGAAACTAACTGAGGAAGCACTGTTAACCATTGATATGTGGGCAGATCCTTTGAACAACCTCGCATGATGCCCATAACCTAGAAAATAAAGAATTAACCAGTTTTAAGTGATAAATGGTGAAGAAGAGAAAAGTAACCACTTTTTTAAAAAAAAATTGAAGATCAGGACAGTAAGATCTCTACCTTCACATGGACATTTTTCATATCTTTATTGGATGAACCACTTCTCTGATAAATGCTTCCGAAATCAAACCAAAGGGTTAACAACCTTGGCAGGGCTTGAAAGAGATTCTTGTGGCCTCTATGAAGACCCTTTGCATAGAATAACAGAACATCAGGAAGGTAGGACCACCAACGCTTGTCAGCATTTAAATTTGTAGAGACAACAGTAACAGAAACAGATGGAATCATCCTGGGCCCTAGCTCCAAATTCTCCTCCTGCCGTTTTCTGGCATCAACAAGCAGTTCATCACAATACTTGGCCACATAAAAGTATCCTTTCTCCCACTTGGGCTGGAGATCTCTCACCCTAGAATACAGACCGATGACATCTTCCTTCTGCTTCTGGCCAGTATAATGGATCCATCTCGAGTAGAGCAGTAGAGTTTTTGCAATATCCAGATTATCATTGAAGGCTGGAGTATCAGAGAGTAAAGGAGCTGGGTTCAGTGGAACCACTGACAGGCTGGTGATCGATGAAAGGGAAGCAGAGCCAATAACCTCCACTGGCATGTTCAGGAGATTTTGTTGCAGCTCTTCAATGGCACCATCAGATCTCCTAGTGCTCCACAGAAGCTTAGCCTTTTCCATGTGAACATTAGATGCCCCAGAAGCCTTTGCTTCTAGAATTGCTCGATTAGCCGTCTCGTAATGGCCAGCTGATCGACAGAGTTTTGCATACTGAAGCCAGTAGTTCCCAACTTGAGCACCATGACCACTGGCCCCAAAAACCAGTCTCCGGAAAGCTAAGAGTGGCTCCCTTGTCCACAGAGATGGTTGTGTAAATCGCAGCCGATTTTCCCAATTTTCTGCCACTTTTGAGAATCCAGATTCACCGAAATGGAATGATTTCTCCAAGAAAGATTCACCAACAAGGAGACTATGGAAGTCTTGCAACTCCCTTAGCATGTGAAGCTTTACAACAAATGGGTAAGCCCGGGCATAGGAGTCCATGCCAGCAGCAGCTAGAGGAGCAATCAGAGCTTGTTTTGAGAGTGCAATTCGTTCAGCGACTGAGAACTGGTCTTTCTTCATCATTGCCTGCAGAATCTTTGCAACATCCATGTCAAAGGAAGCATTGCTCTCAGAACTGCTACAAAGTAAACCTTCCTCATCAGCTCCATTAAGGAACTCATCCATCAGGTTCCACCTGCCAAGCCTCCATGCAGCCTGAACCCCTTGCATACACCATGTTTTCTTGTACTGAGGAATCCTAGAAATCAATCCATCTACATGAGTAACCATTGCCTGCAAATGGCACATGTTTAGCAAACAGTTGAGAACATCTGAATGCCTCTGAACTGAAGTTGGTTCCATCTGCAAAGCCTGTTCACAAGAAGTCAACACTTCTGCCCAATTTCCTGCTTTCTTGTTTATTAAGAGCTGATCTTGCAAGCTTTTAGATTTGCGTAAACATGCCAAACCAGACAAACCATCAGGCTCATCCAAGCAGCTGTATATTTCCATTAGAAGTGAGACATCTTCATCTTCAAATATGCCACTCCTCTCAGCTGCAGGGTTGAAAGATCCCGACTTTTCCCGCACGTGAGACTCAAAGTACAACAAAGCCCTCGCATAAGCCTGACACCTGAATGAGGCCCTAGAAAGGGTTACCTTGGGAATTGCAGCCAAAAGCTCTGAAACATATTTACACTGCAAAAGGACTTGGTCTGAAGCTACTGCAGGATTCATATTCTGATCTTTTACCTTCGAAGCTTGTTGCTTAGAATTTGATGATTGAAGAGATTGAGAAAGAGCAATCTCTTGTTCAACATCATCCACCCATTGGCCAAGATTATCAAGAAGAGTGAACACAGCCTGAATGCAAACTTCACTTTGCCGAGAACTGATTCCATGAATCGCAGCCACACTATTCTCTGATACTGCAGCATCAAGAACAGATAGGATCTCCTCCGTTATGCCACATCGTGTCTCCTCAGTGCCATGGCAGACAGCATCAAGGACCAAATATGGCAGCAGATATGTTGCTGTTTGTGTATCATGACGCACTATACCCCTGCAAGCATTGAAAATACTTGCACGAGAACCAGTTGCATTCACAGTCAACTTTCTTATCCAGAAATATATCCATCTTCTAAACGACAAGGAAGGCCGGTAAATAGGACCAGCAGACGAAGAATCTGCCACATTTGGAAGCTGAAATCTTGAGGTTAAACAAGGGGCAATTATCTCTTTGACATAGGTAGAGAAACGGTCCCACAACCTCTGACCCCTACCATTCATTCCACTGGTATTAGAATTGATCTTGATCCCAGGAGGAGGGACATTCAAAGGTTGTTTACACTTCAGTGTCTGCAACGCAGGAGCTGTATCATTTTCATCTAGTGAAGCCTCACAACCCGCAATCTTTAGAAGCTCCTGTATAGCCAATGCTGCTGAGTCTTGGATAATGGTGTCAGGTGCAGCCCTAAAAGCCCTAGCCAGATGCTTGTGGATCAACTCGAATATCAAATCATCATCTGAACAAGCAATTTTAAAGCGCTGGCTTGAAACACCCTTTACTTTAGCAGGATCAACTGCACCAAGTGCACCAAGGCAATCAGCACATACCAACTTCAGCCGCTGTCCGACTGAAGTTCTTGATTCTTCTGCACAGCCTCTAAGCAAGGAAGTAATCAAAGAACTCAAGACATCCATATCCGAATCTACTTCCCCAGTGACAAGAGAAGTGACATCCTCCTTTCTCAGGTTCAGCAATTTGCACAGCTCGTTACCCACCATATACCTGACATTCAAATTCTCATGATTTAGACCATCGACAATATCCCGCAACTGGTCTTTCAAAGTCGTGGAACCACGCGCTTCTTCTATCTCTTTGTTCACTCGTCTAAGGGCAGGAATATTGGGCAAAGGAGGGAACTCACAGATATGCTTCTTGAGGATATCCCTATTCTCAAATATAAGTTCTTCCAAGATTTCCACAATTTTACTGAAATTTGAAGAAGAATGCCTATCTCGCTCCAACAAGGGAATAAGAGCAGCAAAAACTTGAGATATTACATGTTTAGTGCTGGAAGGTGCTAGCTTTACCAACTGCTTTACGAAAAAATGCAAGACATAGAGACCATCAGCCTGCAGTGGCTCTTTATCTATGACATACATGAGAAGAACCATGAGTTTAGGTACATATGTTCGAAGGTGGGAACCCATCATATTGATCAGCATCTCTATACGTTTTATGCCTTGTTTCTGCAATAACAGGTCTTCCGTGTGAATCAATTTTCTATCCATACTGTTCAGAAGACCAACAAAGTGATTCTTCAAAAATCCAGGAAGGTCATCAGAATCAGTTAAAATTCTTGCAACTTCTTTTATCATCTGAGGCACCTTAGCTAACCTGTAAACCCAAAACTAAAAGCGCTTACCGACAAAGGCCACAATTATAAAGATGTAACAGCAGTACCATGAAATGGAGCATATATTCTCAGCAAAACAAGACCCTTTATTAGAAGCCCTGACCAACCAATTCAGGCTTGAAAAAACAAAAGTAGTTGACTTCCACATGGACATTGGTAACATCAATGTTCTAAAATAAAATAAATGTAAAATGAGAGAGAGAGAGAGAGAGATGCCATTGAGTTGTTAAAAATGCATACATAGGGAAGCAAAGCCACAATTAGGAATGCTCAACATCAGGATACCAATAAAATCCAAGACAGAGTGCTTAATTGGACTCCAAACCACCAACAATGCCTTTTTCAATTGTCTTAATTCCTTAGAATAAAAAGATTGGTTAAGAACTGTGCACCTTTTGTTTGTATCATCCAAATCACCATCTACAAAGCACACAAGCTCATCCAATAGTGCAGGCAAAGCAGCTGCGAAAATCTCTTGGTTGTTGGACCCAGTCTGTGCATGGTAAAACTGCAAAGCCGAGAGCAACTCTTCACTATCAGCTTGATGAAGAGCAAATGCAAGCACTTTTGGTAGCCAGGTAACAATTAGTTGCACCATATCTGTGTTCAAGCACCTGGCAAACTCATATAAGGTAACAACTGCTTGATCATTATCCTGTTGGGTGACAACAAGCTTTGGAAGGACAACAGGAATCATTTTCTTAACAAGTTCTTCGGTTTCAACACTGAGGACGGCCTCGGCAAACTCTCGGACCATTTGCGGACGACTTACAAGCCTATTAGATAGATAATCATACAGCTCATTCCGAACCCGAATAACTTTGCATAGGAGTAGTTCAAATCCTCCTTTAACATGGCTGTAGCAAGAACGAAGTATTAACTTAGATGCAGATAACCTGACTGTCAAATGTGGATTATCAAGTTGATCAACCAACAAAATAAGAGAGAACAAGAAAACTTGACTGTTGATATCAACTGAAATCATAATCTCTGCTGTTGATTCCAGTAGAGTCCCAACTATATCGGGATCATCAGCTTCTGCCAAAGCATGTTTTATCTTGTCCAAGAACTTCTGTTCTTTCGTTTTGTTTGATTCCTCTTCGTCCAAAAGCAAACAATTAAGCACGGGCTCCTCAAGGAAGAAGCCAATCCTTGTGCTAAATGCTTCTCTGACAGCCCTTTTCCTGTGAAGAAGAAGGTAATCAACGCATGTAATCCATTCAGATCTTTTTTTGAGGAGCATATCCTTAGTTCCATGTGCAAGGATCTTATGAATTATTCCCACACAAGCCACTTGAACCTCTTCTGACGAATCATCATAAAGAAGCTCAAAGAAGAGAGACTGTATACGGTAAAAATCACAGTCAATATCACATTCTATGCTTTGAATGTCAGGTAAATGTACAGCCATTGACAATTCATGATTGCGTACAACTCTACTGTCACACTTTGAACACCAAAATCCAGCCGACAGAAGATCTACTGTCGCATTGTGCTTAACCTTGTCCTTTGTCAGGAATAATTTGCATTCATTTTCACAAAGACCAGCAATACCATTATAAGATCCATAAATGCATGCCAAATAACCGAGAGAAAGAGGAATGACTCTCTTGACTTTCTCATTCTTCTCTTTCTCCAAGAATCTGCAGATTAAAAACAGGAAACAAAATAACAATGCAATAATACCAATTATACAAAATGAACAGAGCAATCAAAATAGGAAAATTATTCTGGCAATTGCATCTGTCACACCTACGAGATTCTACACTGCTGCAATACATAAATGAACCAAAAGCACAATTGGAGTGGGTAGGCTCCCAAAACTCAACACACCGGCCGTGCATGGAAAGGCTCTCAAAACTTTCAGCAAAAAATGAAGATTCCAAATGTTTCAGGCTTTCAGCATGCTTGATGTAACACACAGTTGGAAAACAAACACAACATAGATAGCTATTGGTTACTTACTGGAGCCATTTGAACAAATGTGACAGTACACCAAGTCCAGACCATAGAAAAAATATAGGCATAGAAATGACAGCTTCAGTTCTGACTTCGTCTACCACATCTAGCAGAGCCAAATCCAGAACTTTGAGATCGATCCCACTTTGCATTATGCATCCCATCTTGGACAGAACTTGGACAGAGAGACATTTCGTCTTCCACAGAGGATGAGGTTCAGAATCAACAAGGGTATGCGTCCATGGAAGATTTAGCACTAACTGCAATTGATCTGCACTGTCACCCATGATTCTGAAAAGCTTATTCTCCATGGGAAGGATACCTAAAGGACACGCGGGTGACATAAGTCACGAAATGTTACCTACCAGAATATTTTAGATTAAACTAGCACACTTCCAGAGGACAAACTAAAAGGAAGTAAGAGAAGAGAATAAAATGATTATCTGCAGCAACAATAGGACACCTTGAATGCTTGTGGATCTGTGTTTGTTCATTAAGTTACAATCTGAATATCATCAAGAAAGAGGAAAAAGAAACGGAAAAAAATGAATACAGACAAACCAAATTAATTCATGTGTCCCAATGAATTATGGTCAGCTACATGAATCCTTTTCACAATTATCAAAGGCTGTAAGTTCAACTGATCTTTGGAAATTGGTATCCTTCTTGACCACAGTATCCCATGTTAGTCTAGGTCCTCCCTTCAAACTAGCATTCCACTAAGGTAGTGTTTGGAACACTGGAATGATTTTGGGAAGGAAGGGTCCATAGTCTTTCCTAATGGAATGGCCATTCACTTAAATAGGTGAATGCTGATTTCATTTGTAGTGTACACTATGTCTTTTCTTAGTGAACCAATTTCATTCCGATCAACCAGACACCGCCTAACAGTCATCTTACCACTTTTCTGTATTCTTGCATCACAAGAATAAAGATACAATATGAAAGTAATCAAGTATACAACCTTTCAACATAAGTAGAACTTCTAGAATAGCGTATTTACTGGAACCAACAACTTAAATACTCCAAGAAAGTAACTTCCCTTCATCTAGAAACTATTGAGTTTGTCAGCAACTAAGTATTCTTAATTTGTGTACGAAAAGTAGTTGTTCTTTAGATTATGCTACCCTGATACCAAATGCGAAGTTGGTTAATCTTCACATGCAAAGTTAAAAACAGGATACATGGGCTTACATTCTACAAGCAAGATTCTATGAACTGCTTCCAGAAAGATGAATAAATCAAGTGATAGTGCCGTACCCTGACCGGCCTGCAACACATAATTATTAGTCACAAGTGGTAAGTATAGACTACATGAATGAGCAATAAACACAAAATAACAGAACCTGCTCACATATCCAAGGAATCCACCCATGTATCTTCCCGAAAATGCAACGTGAAAGTTCTGTCTGTGGGTGTATGCAGACAGCAATTCCAAGCATGCTAAGAGCTGTGAAGGAAACTTCTGGGCTTAATGAATTTTCCTTTCCAACTGCAGGATTTAGAAGTTCAACAAAGGAAAAAAGCGATTTCCCCATATATTCACCATACTCATTTATCATTCCAGTAGTGAATTCACAAGAAATCATTTTCTCATCCAGAGAATTAGCTTTCGAAGTTATTTCTTCTTGATCAAACTTCTGACGCTTTGTCTGGAAAGTGTTTAGGTCCTGAACAGGTCTTTTCCCTCCAATTCTTACGCTCTCGCAACCAACAGGATTGGGGGGTGATTTATTCACTGTACGGTCATCAATTGTTTCTTCTTCAACAGCCTCAAGAATAATAGTAGACAGAGCCATTCGTAAGCAATCAATCAATGCAAAACAAGCATTTGAGGAACAAAGCAGATAGATAAGAGATTCTGGCCTCCAAATGTGAGGGGGACAACTTTTAGCTATTCGTATATATGCATTGCATAAAGCAGCCTGAAAAAATTAGCAGCCATTACCTTTCTGAAATATTAAGAAATCAATTTATGATCAATTTGTGAGCTACCCAAATACTTGATATTTGAAAGTCTCTAAACAGAATAAACATGTATGTCTACAAAAGAACAACTGGGACGAAATTAACCTTAAGCTCTGAACTTTTTGTTCTCTGAATTGACTTTGGAAAAACTTTGACCAAATCCACAGCAGTCAACTTGACAACATCATCAGGACAACTAGAGTGTAGTGCATGAAGGCAACCACCCATTGAAGAATCATAAACAGTGTTTCTGCAATTTGAGGCATTTATTAGCAATAGACTAGCGTCCTTACCGGGAAAAAGCAATAGTCCACACAGTGGATACAAATTGTTTCCCAGGAAAAGAACAATCATTATATCAGCTGGAAATTTACTATATGCCATGCAGACCTACAACATGGTAATACAAAAGTCCGAAGTAGCTGAACATTCAGATTGATCGGTTTTCAGGGGTAGAACCCACTGAAATTCAAAGTACCACCAACTGTGGGTTTTTTTTTTTTTTGAGAAGAGCCTACTGGAGTCCAGCAACATAAAAGCTATTCAAGATTCGGGGGGAGAGAGAGAGAGAGAGAGGGTGCAAATAACCCCAAAAACTGAGCCATCTTTCTGATATTGTTTCGTTTTCTACTAAGTTGGATATTGAGAGAGAGAGAGAGAGAGAGAATGCCTATTATGCAGATGACTACCAGAAGATCAATAACTGTCGGTCGGGTAAAAGCTATTCTAACATGACATCTTCAATAACCCAAATACACTGCAGCCTTCAACTACACTTGAAACATATCTCAACCCTTCGTCTTGTTTCTCTTGAACTCCAAGACCACACAGAAAACTAATGACGTCTACCAGATACTGGTTACGAGAAAACACAAAAAGGCCACCAACCTTGCAGTAACATATAGGGAATTTTCCTTCATGACCCTAGGACCATGCCCACCTTTGAGGTGACAGTGAGGTGATTACGATTAACACGAGATGTCGCAACATGATAGCAAGTTTTAGACATCTGAAATGTACCTGAAAACAGGAAGCCCTTCCTCATCTTCGCTTAAAATCGTTGATATGGAGTGAATTAATTTCTCAGTAGGAACAATTTCCCAATCCACAATAGTTCCAATGATGCGAGCAAAGTCAAAACATGCCTTCACCAAATTTAATCTGTTAGAAACCATACCACGACAAGCTCACAACTCACAAAGACAGACAAAATCAAATATGCTACCCACCATATGCAGATCAGAATCTCCGTAGCATACCAGACTGCATGCAGCCGAAATAAATGACACATTGACAAGTCCTTCAACATATAGAGTTCCTTCAGTTAGGCATTTACATACAAGTTTAATGACCCAAGTAGCAAAAGGCTGCCACCTTTGTCTGCCCGTTAGATTAATCAAAACACCAAGACCATCAGTAGTTTTGCTGCCAGGAGGAAGATCACTGAGAAGAGCAGGGTCACTGGAAATTCCATTAAATGATTCACAGAAGCACTTCAAGGACACTTTGCTTGATAATGTAGTGCTTGACTCATCAGCGAAGAGTGAAGCTACATACAGAAGATCTATACAAAGATTCCCATGTTAGCTTATAGGATAGTCCAGATCAGTGAAGAAATAATTGCTGAGGGGAAACAGAAAAGGAAAACAAAATACAGGCAGATTTTGTGTGTGCATAAAGAATTAGGGGCCTTATCATACGGTAAACCTTCTTCCACTAACTTTAGTGATCCAAACCGATCCCAAAAGTTTTTGCAATTTTGTTTCATTTTACAAATCAAAGTAATAAAGCAAAAAATCAAGTGAGGGTGGAGCTTGGGCAAGAAAAAAAATTAATCAATTTCTTAACCTAGAAGTTTGTTCTACCTTAATAATAACGGAAATAGTACTATTGGGTGTTCATTGCTTAATTAGCACAATAGATAGTTACAGTATAGAAAACCCAATTGCACCCCAAGATAGGGCAGGCGACTTATCCCCCACCCATTCTTGTCTTCGTTACTGGTAACACATAGATAGACAGTAGATACATAAATAGGAAGAGAAAATTATCCCTGTAGCCTCTTCGTAAGTTTGAGAACATTATCAAACATAGTTCCCCAACGGATATAAACAAATAAAATGTGGAGTCACTCAATTCTTTAAATTAAACCAATCATGTTTACTTTCAGAGCCACAAATTTTGCAGGCAAAGAATTTCATACCTTCGACAACTAGCATCGTGTCTATGAAAAACTGACGGTAAGCATCGCGATCTCCTGTACGAAGCAAGGATAAAAGGGATCCAACTGTTTCAAAAATCACTCCATGTCGAGAGCTGAAACATAAAAAAAGTCACTTTAACAACCAGTAAAAAAAGATAGATCCTGGAACACGCACTTCAATCACAAAATGGATAAATAAATTAAAAAACCAAACAAACTGGAAGAGTATCAAGAAATGGTGTTTTCGACAATCATCAACAGCATATTCAATATCCAGTTCTGCGGGCATGTTTGTTTGCTTGGACTAACCGTGATGGGATATACATATACCCATACGATGAGTAAATCTAACTGATAGAGGTGGGAGTATTGCATTTAGTGGGATTTCACATCAGACAGATATGCAAGACATATGCAGGAAATGTAATCTCCTTAATCCGGGCATGTTAAGTTGTCAATTGTCCCAAAAGCTTAAGTTATTAGGAAATGAGCCCAACAATGTATATCAAACTATTGAACGCCTTCCAACCAATCTTGTAAGTGGAGATACAGACATACATACACATTGCGAAAGAATGCGAAGGGGAGAAAGAAAGACTTAAACACAAGACCTCTCACAACCTAAGCTCTTGTACCACGTTAACCTGTTAGAAAATGAGCCAAATTTTTTTTATCAACCTATCTAACAAACAAACGGGGCCTACAGGATACAAAGGAAGCAAGACTACTATCATTTGACCAAAGAACCACCACATTTTGAAACAACGGACTTGCAAATTTCAATACAAGTTAGTATATAGGGGACTGAAAAATTTACTAAGGATAAATACTTGTAAACCACATACCGAAATGCTGGTTCCGCAAAAAACGGCAATATGCGACCAATAAGAGGTAGAACTGCTGCAGGTCTCCCGTGGAAAAAAACGCCGGGGAAGTTCTTTGCTGTGTGAGTCAAGAGCTTTAACACTGCGATGACCTCTTTCTCTTTGGCTACAAACATACAAAAGACATATTGAATAGGATTCACCATGAATATACAAAGTAAGTCGACCGCGGAGGGATGAAAGGGGTTTTTTGAGAGAGAGAGACCTGAAGAAGAAGGAACGACATAGGCGTGAAGGAGATTGGGAAGAACAGCGCGGAATCTGGTCTCCAGAGCTTCGTCATCTCCGTGGTGATTAGGGGGTGTTGATGAAGAAGCTGCGATGCGTTCACGAAGCTCGTGAACTAAGCTTGAGAGGTTCGCCATCGCCTCTTTTCCTCTCTCTCTCTCTCTCTCTCTCTCTCTCTCTCACTTCACTCTCTCCCTTCCCTCCTTTTTCGAAATGAATTGGTGTTTAGTTCGCTTGAGTTGAGTCACTTGACTTCAATTGATTGATGCACTCACCACCGTTTCTTCTCCTGGTTTGACTCGGTTCCAACCCGGGCAACTTTCCTTATTTCCATATTTGACCCCCCTGAATTTTTTTTTTGGGTTGGAACTGAAGAAATTTTTTTATTAACCTGTTTTCCTTTTGATCATTAGAAGTGAATTATTTGATATTGCCACACACCTTTTGATAGTTAAAAACTAGTGATTTCGCATCAGAATGTGAGGAAGCTGGAAGTCATGGGTTGTGAACAATTAAAACAACTCTCAATCGACAAGAAAATTCAGATTTAACGACAAGGGCGAAAAGGTAGGCCCGTAATGAGCCTATTAATAGCGTGTTTGGTTTTCATTGCTTATTTGATGCTAGAGGCCGGGGTACACGCAATGCATGTGCTAGTCAATTTTTTATATAATATGTCGAACAATAAGTTGAAAGTCATTGTGCGTATTTTATCAAAACTCAATTCGCACATGGATCGTGTGTCCCAACCTCTAATATCAAATAAGCAATAAGCAATGATAACCAAATGTTAATGATTTTTTAGGGGAACTTACTTGTGATTGGAGATGGCCGCCTCTCACTTTACAGAGTTTGGAGTCTTTGGACAGAAGAAAAATATGTGAATTACCAAGCATTTTGCAACTGACATTGAATTGTTGGGTGAATCCATGGTGATTTCCTTGAGGTAAACAGGGAAAGTGATTTGCACGAAAGCAGTTGAGTTTGTGCGGTGGCAGAAAATGTAGCGGGGGTGAAAACTGACATTGAATTGTTGGTTGTTCAATTGTCGATCACACCATTACAATTATTTATTTTAACCATTCAATAGTAGGTAATTATGTTTCTTTATTTGTACAAATTTGTAAAGAAAAAAGTGTGAAAAGAGACACCAAACCGTACTCTTTATTCACAAGAGTATATTATAATAGATTGTGGTTATTAGATGTTCGGCCCAGTTTTTCAAAAGATTTTAGCACTCATATGCTAAAATCATGATATTTCAAATCAAAAAATAAAGTGGTTCCGTGTATCGTTTTTCGATTTTTTTACACCAAATTAAAGTACTTCTCAAACGCAGCTGTTGGTGTTGGTGACTGTTGTGGCTCGCTACGAAAACGGTTTCGGTTTCTCCATTTTCGCCATGAAGCATTATTGGCCTTCTGAGTCGGCTGACGAAGGGACATGTTCAAATGTTGAAAAGCAGCTCAAACGACTATGACTAATTTCTGGTTGAAGGACAAAATCGTAATCGCCTCAATAATTCATCTAATTTGTCCCCGTTTTAAAGGGTGATTCGGACAAACTTTACTGACCCAATCATGGGAAAATGCATGCATAACATGAATCAATCCACTTTGAAGAAAGAAAAAAAATGAACCAATCGCTGTCCCCGCCCACACTGTTTGACGGTGCATCACCTTTGCTCCTCGCATAAGTATCAAAACTTCAATCCTTTCCAAACCGGCAAAAAGTTGTGCAAAATCACATTCTCATTAGTGCTACCTCTTTACAAGGATCAGAACTTGAGATATCATGAACTGATGCCAAAAAAAAAAGGGCCCGGTTATGAACATATATGAAGTTCATACGCAAACACATGTAATTTGACTATATTTACACTCACACACACAGATTGAGAAAGGAACATTAGAACATTGATGAAGAGACAAATACTGTACAACACCGATAAAAAGTAGAAGGGAAATGGCCCAGAGTTAGCTCTTTAAGTACTATCAAACATTGCCCGCCTCAAATCAGTGATGGCCCCGTCTAAGGACAGAAAAGAATCCACCAGATGACTTCTCTTTCTGCTGATCCTCTCCATCTTCTCCAACCTGTTCCAAATATACTTCGGATGTCAAGTAAATGATAGAAATGTTTAATGTGGATTGGAACATTTCTTTTCTCCATGAGAACCAATGTTCAAAACTGCAAAAGAACGAATCAATTTCAGTGAAAGCCATATATACCTCCTTTTCTATTTGCCGCAGGATATCTATTATTTCAGAGAAGTCAGGTCTTAGGTTTGGTTCTTGCTGCCAGCATCTCTCAAGCAGCTCTGCAAGTTTGGGATGAGTATTCTTTGGGATGGCAGGCCGAAGACCCTGAAACCCGAGCCAATGTAAGTTACTGTTGCGTGTTGTCAGATAAAAAAACGTGACATACTTCCAACTAGTTAGCTGACAAAGGCACTAAAAGGAGGAGAAGAAGTAACTGGCATATATTGGAGATAAAAAAACAGGCATATGCCTGAATCACTACTACAACTATAGAATGCGTTTATAGAGAAAAGGTAAAATATAAGAATGAAGTAGATAAGCTAAATTTGTTTTTTTCCTATCAGCTATCAATAAAAACATATTGACGAATGGATGTTTACCTTTTGAACTACTCCGACGGCAGCTTGTAATGGGGTTAAATACTCATGCGGTAGCTGGCACAAAAAATATGAACGAGTGTCATTGCCAAACTACCTTGAAATGTCCAATTCCATAGTTGTCAAAATGCAAAAGTACCTTCCCAGTTAGCAACTCCCACAAAACAATTCCGAAGCTAAAAACATCAGCCTTGTGATCATAGGGCTTGTGTTCTATAACCTTCAATGCAAAATAAAAATCACAAGAAAATGCCAATAACAAGCCACCCCCACCTTTGAAGCATAATTTAACACGCAGAAAGATCAATTAATTAATTCCAATATTCACATTAGAGCAGCAAGGAAAATGATGGATTGCGTTTGGCTACAGCATCATATCTTTGCTTCTGCTTCACAAATCTTCTTGGCTGGTAAAATTCACTTCTGCAACCTCAATCAAGTAGGAATGTAGGAACAGAAATGTAGACATAATAAAAGAAAGCACACCTCAGGAGCCATCCATCGATAGGTCCCGGTTTCTGCTGTCATAACTCCAGTTTGAGCTTTTACTCTCGCAACTCCAAAATCAGCCACCTTAACAACCTGCGACACAAAATTGATATAACTTTGCGATACATAGCTTGCCCGTAATATCTACCAAACTCAATACCAACAAGCGTAGGTGGTAATTAGGAAAGGAAACAAATATGTGAGCCAGACACTGTTTACAGTTTTTGAGGGATGAAGTGACATTTTGTGATATTGACGATTTTTTCGAGACAGAATGAGCATCCTGGTCATAGAAATTGTCAGATAATTGAGATCCAGATAGAGAAAGCATCTTACTCTTACCTCATTTTCATCCATCAGCAGATTGGCAGCCTTCAAGTCTCTATGAATTATATTATTTTGGTGTAGGTAGTTCATGCCCTTTGATATATCAATGGCTACTCTTACTAAAGATGGTAGTTTAAAAGTACCCTTTTGTTTGTGGAGATAGTCGTACACGCTTCCACCAGACATAAACTCTGCACTCAAAAAATGTAACTATAAATGGTTAATATAAACAAAACTCTGAAAGAGGCATTGAGAGAGACATGCACACAACCATTACAAGCTACCTGTGACAATGCACAAGGTTGGAGGTTTGGTGCATGCCCCTATGAATTGCACAACATTCTTGTGTCGAACTTTCCTGCAATCCAGAAAAAGGAGAAACTATAAAGACCTAAAGTAGAGTCGGTGAATCACATTAGCTAGGGATTGGTTAAAAAACACATCCTGAACTAGCACATAAACCTTGAGGGCCTCTACACTAATAGGCAGTGTATCCGGGCAGGGGTTCAGGGGGACTGGGGAAATAAAAGCCAAAGAAAAGCATGACAGTTTGGCTAGAGGCTGCAACAAAATAATTCACCCCCGCTCCTTTTTTCCTAACCTACAGAAGATTCAACAGAAGGAGCAGGCATTAAAGACCCAAAACTCATTAAACAAATAAGAGTTTAGGATTTGGCAAACCTCATGATAAATACTTCTTGAGCAAACTCCTTCTGCAAGTCGGAATCTATACGCTCAGGCTTAAGGATTTTGATTGCTACTTCCTGACTACAGTATGTGCCTTTGTATCTGTATCAATGAACAAAAAATCAACTATTTGAAACCTCAAACCACTGTAAAAAACAACAGTCCAAGATATCCTAAACTTACAGATCACCATATGACCCGGATGCCACTTTAGTCTCAAATTTTATAAGTTGGGGATCAATTTCCCAAACATCAGTCCCATCATGAGGTATTGTCAGATGATCAGTTCCATGTTTGATCCTTGTATGATCTGGCTCAACCATAGGAGATGACAGATGGTTGGACCAAGATTGCTTCTGTATAGCAACAAAAAAATTCCTAGTAAAAAATCAGAACCGACAAACAACAAATGGAATAGAGAAAAGTACAACATCCATATTGTAAAGTTGAAAAGAATCTACATCGTTCAATTAGCGTCGAACATTTCAGTCAGAAGTAGGGGCTAAAATAAAATTGAAAGATTTTTTACAGATGCCTTGTGACATCATATGAGTTTTAGGAGCCTCTCAAAGTTACAGGCTCAACATTGCAAAACAAATAGCAGTTAAGTACCTCAATCTTCAACAATTCCTTTTCCAATGTAGCTTGAAGCTGCTCGGTGTCCTAAAAGTTGCCAATTAATCAGCCAGAAGTTCTAACAAATTGAAACAGAAGAAAGCGTGCATATTTATCAAGCTCGGCCATTATAGTAGAAGGTATTCCTTAAAAAATCAATGCAGACGGACTCCTCAAAATAAATCAAGTAGCCGTACCGGTCACTTAATAAGCAGATAAGTGCGGGGGATATTGATGCAGCATCCATTGAATTGTTGAACAAGTATGATAGGTTTTGGAAGCCTAAAGCGAAGGCATAATTTTGTATTATGATAGGTTTTTGAAGAAGCCTTTTATTAAGTGCGGGATTTTATTAGTAGTCATAATTTAGTATTTAAAATAGTTAGTTTCCTATTCTGAATAAAGGGAGAGTAAGAATTCCTATTCCTAGTTGATTTAAAATATTGTAGTAGTTGCCTATAGATATTTATATGGTTGTAATTGTGAATGCATCTTTGTGTATCTTCTACTTAAAGCATAGATTAGGCGTATCTTCATACTCTATTTATGCCATAGATTAGGCATAATCATATCTCTTTGTAATCTTCTATTTTAGATATAGATTTCTAGGTTTTCTCTATTAAGCTTGTGATTAGCATTGTAACTTTATCATCAGTAATACATCAGTTTTCTTCTAATCCTTTATTTTGTCATATGTTATCAGAACTCAACTTGTGAGAGGTCTTGGGTTCAAGTCTCTCTATTTGTATTTGTTCCCCTTTTGCATTTTGTTTCTCCCCTTCGCATTTTGTTTTGCCCTATCTCTGAAAATTTGCATCTCCGCGAGCAAGACGGTGTTGCGCGTGAGGGAGGATGTTGAATAGCATCACATACATTGTTGGACCCATTTCCTAACAGCTTAAGCTTTTGGGAGAGTTGGTTAATATGGAATCAGAACCATAAGATCTAGGCCTGTGGATTATTCGCTCTCTGTTGGGCAGTCTAAGCCTACCTGCCGTCCGCCAGGCACTCATATGAAAATTTCCGGGCTTTGATTTCGCATCTCTATAGTTCTCTCTCTGATTTCTATCTTTGTTTCTCTGGTTTTGCATTTGAAATCTGCATCAAAGATCTGTACAACACTCTCTCTTTCTTCTCGAACATCATCCGAATCTGTATCTTTTGGATCTGCATTTGAATCTGTATCTTCTGAATTTGCAAATGTTCTTCATCTGTCCTACAACTGTTTGCATATGTCCTGGCTTATTAGCTTCCTGCTTCAACATCTCTATTGTCTTCATCATCTTACCCCAGACGCAGTTCACCAGAACCATAGCATCTCCGGCGGCCCGATTACAAACTTCAAAGATTTTGTTACATCTCCGGCAACCTCTGTTTGAAAAGATCCAGTCTATTTTTGCAAACTCTCCTTGGCAACTCTTGATGCTCTCTGTTCTCGCATCCTGAGTTTAGTCGTATCTTGATACTCTATTTATATCATAGATTAGGCGTAATCATCTTTTTGTAATCTTCTATTTTAGATATAGATTTCTAGGTTTTCTCTATTCGAGCTTGTGATTAGCATTGTAACTTAATCATCAATAATACATCAGTTTTCTTCGCTCCTTTATTTTATAATAGTAATCTCACGGATTTGATCAATATGAGAATTTGAGATTCTTTATGTGTGAAATTGCCTAACCTTTGAGAGGGTGAAGCATCTCTCCCTTCTTCTTCTCTTCTCTTTCTCTTTCTTCTTATTTGCGTACAAGTCACTATTCTCGGGTACCATTCGCAGTGCCCGTAACAGCCACCAAAACAGCCCTGAATCCATGGTTTTTCTTCCTAAAACCTTACCCTAACATAAGCCCTTAAAAGTCCCACATTTTTAACTCTCTTTTGCACCACAAAAAGCCCACAAAATTGACATGAACAGCCTGTTACTGCTGCTGCCACAGTTCTGATTTTGGATAAGCTACGTATAGGAGGGTAAACCATCCTATATTGGATACATCTTTGACACTTTTATTTTGTTCCGGAATTGCTTGATTCGAAATAAAGAAAACAGAATAGTATTTCTACTGAGTAAGCGCACCCTTGAAAAAAGGTTGGTAGGTCTGACCCTAGATACATAACCATACCTGAACTCGTATCCGAGTCCATAGAGCATACTCTTTAAAAAGCTTAAACTCTGTTTAGTCTAAATAGTGACAACTATTTAAATTACGTCTCCAAAGTCACTTACACCACTAAACTGAATATTTCAGAAAATTACAACAAAAACTCCAACCAACAAGTGGAAAAACATTTCAAAATTCTTCATAGTCAAAAATATTAGGATAAAGATCTGAGCTAAACTTTTGCTAACAAAAACATAGTAGTAAAACACGATCATGGTCTAGTGTCTACATATACGTACATATATACCGACACTATATACCAGGTAGCCAGATTTTTTCCACTGTGGATATAACCATTGGACTAACTGAGTGGATGAAAAATCATAGAATAATAATACCTCGTATGGCCAACCATCAACGACAAAGACATCCAAGGAGTACCCGTCTACAGTAGAGAAAGCATGTGCCTCCTGGATGTTAAGCCCCACCTCAGCTAGTAAGGCAGTCAACTGCACATTTACCACAAATTAGTGACCATGTGATGGAAGCACAATCAGATAATCGAATGGGACTTTGATTTTCATCAAGAACGCGCTACATGTCCTTGGGCAGTAAGTTTGGATCTAAAAAAACTGTTTGCGAACCATAATTCACTTCTTTAAAGTAGAAGTACATTCACCACTACTGTCTTGCACACTTGTGGACACAAACCCAGCATCCAAGATGGGCCTTTCATAAGTTAGCTAGGTTGAGACAACATGTCTTTCAATTGAACAATATACAACTAAGATTCTAATTCAAGCATAAAAGTATAAGTTTCATGCCAAGCCATATTCAACAAAGAGTATTAACACATCCTTTGGTTGAAATGGAAAATGCATTTTCATGTATCAGAATCCGTAAGTACAATGCTTAGAACAAAACATTATGACTGATATCTGCTTTTGTGAAAATAATGACTGATGAGAAAGACATGTTTACAGACACGTGCCCTCTTGATTCTTGGTGCCACCAAAGAGAACATGGAACCTACTAAACAAATTGTGCCAGGGATGGGTGCCCGCGGGCGATGTTCTCACAAACATAAAGATCACACATCTAAAGTGGGACACCATTGGGCAAAAACCATATCTTCCCAGTTCATGAAAGTAATCCAGGCACATCAGATTCATATAAAACATGTTTGTACCAAAAATGCAAACATTAAAACTACCTGACTGAGGAGCTTTGGCTTGTCATCTGTGGAAAATGTAATTTCATGCATAGGCCTGCATATATGTCAAATCATATGAAAGCATAAGCTACCGAATTCAGAACAGTGAAATGCTCGTATTAAAACTTACTAGAAACTAGGATACTATTGGTTGCCGCCATCCACTTAAATCACAGGGTCAGTGGCTTCCCAAGTATGGGATACACCAAGTAGAGATATTGGGTTTGCACGACCAGGAATTTGAGTGAATGAAATTCATTTTCAAATGCAGTTTTTTCTCCATGACCAGTACATCAGAAGCCTCAATCCCCTCTGTTAAATTCCATGAACAATTTTACTGTTTTAGACATAAAACCATGGATTACTTTTCAAAACAAAAGGCGAACCAATTAACGGTGGTGTGCATCTTATATACACATGGTGCAGAGCCACAAAATATCAGAGGGATAAGAATCCACCAAAAGTAAATTGGTGACTGTCCTAGAATAGATGAACAGGCACTGGCATGCAAAAGCAATCACGCACGGAAATGTTCATGCCACATCATCGACTTTAGATAGTTTCACAAGAATCACAAAAAATCACATGCTAAAATGCTTTGAGCTATAATAAGCCTCAAAAGATATTCTAGCAACAACAAAGGTAGAAGCAGAAATGAGTTTCACGACTCTCGGCAGCATTTACCTGGAGCACTTCACAGAAACAGCACTATCACCATTTTGAGATTTGCTTGCTTCAAGTGCTAGGCCTTCAAGATTAGGAGATGAACCAAAGGCAGGTGGTGGGTGGATGCTTAAATATAAGAAACAAAGGTGCAGATGTCAGCATTGTCAGTGTGAGATAGTGATAGAAAGAATGACAGAATGAACAAGTAAACAAAAGAAAAGGACCACTCACTTAGAAAATGAGGACGATATCCAGCAAAAACGATGAAAATACTGTTTTAGGTAACACAAAGTACAAACCTTTGGGCCCCTTTGTTCCTCAGAGAGCTTGAACAAGCAGAATCAACTACGTTTCCGTCAGAGACCGGAGAAACCTGCATGTGACAACAAATTTTAAATTTTCAACTGACAGCAGTGAATAAATTCTCATCTGAAACTGGGTTTCAATATGCAACCCTTTAAGGTATGTATGCATTACCGCTATAAACCCTTAGCACCTCAAGTGCATTTAATGTCAACGCTACACAACCAAGTTACTTGTTGTAACTGATCAAGAAGGACATCAGTGACATCAGAGATGCAATGAAAAATAAAGTAACTCCACCTCAATGCAGGGACAATTAACTTACCTGCACTAACCGAATTTCAAAAGCAGTTCTATTTGAAGGATCACGAGCTAGCTGTAGTAAACGCTTATGCATGAGAACATCTTCTGCCCTCTCCGCATTCACATCAAGTGCATAGCTGCAACGCAGGAAATCAAAATCATCAACAAAAGAAAACAACTCCTTTTCTTACAGCAATCATTCATCGAACAGATAACTGTTGACAATTATCTGTCTAGCAAAAGAATGACATCCCTAGTTTTGCTAAATTGCAATATGTGATTCGAACATCAAGACTCCTAATTAGACAGTAACCTTTGATGAGATAATTGAACTAGCAACAGTCAAAATACACTGTAGACGACGAAATAAGCCTTTAAAAGCTTTTTAAAACTACACCCTCTGTCCCAATTTATTAATCCCTTCAAGACTCCATGCCATTTTTCAATTACGTATGTTCATAATGTGCACATTAAGTGATTTTAAAAACTTTGTTCAATAGAACAAATTAAGATCTTATATAAAAAGTACCATACGTTAAAGAATGTAACCAAACCAGATAGAACAAGGCACAAACAATAAGTGCTACTTATGAGGTCACATGTTCCATTGCCATGGAGGCGAAACATTCCAAACCTTGGGCCGCATGAGGCTTGCCTGGTCGTTAAATTGAGGGCTCCGGAATTTGTCAAGGTTCGCGCAAGTTGGCCTGGACATACGTTGTTAAAAAAACCAAGGGACAAACAAATTGGTACGGACGGAGTATTAGAGTAAACAGAGAAAATTGGAGAGAAAGCATTTGAACACAAAAAATAAAAACCCAAGAACTAATGAACGCGAAAAGATTCATGATCTCTATAAAGAAAATCGGACAAAACTATGCAAATAAAAATACAACAAAAGAAGTCTATATCAATTAAGTACATACAAACACAGAAGAATACATCACAATGAAACAGGCGGTACAAAATGACAGGAAAAAAAAAGAGGTAGAAGAAAAAGTAAAGGGTACCGTACCGAGTAGGGAGGCGAGTGAAGTGAGCCCAAAGTTCATCGTCGAAGCCAGGTTCTTGAGCCTCTTGGTTATTTGAGTCTTTGAGCCTCCGTAGTACCTCATTGTACACCTCTAGCTTCCTTCTCTCTTGCCGATAGTTTCCCGCCGGCGATTCCACCACTCGGCTTCCACAGCTCTCGTTGTCTTCCGTCACCATTCTTGATCTCAATTTCCAAGAACAAACAAGAAACACACCAAGAATTTGTCGCAAATCCAGTCACGGTGTAACCGAGAAGTGTACTTTTCTGAAGTACTCCAGAAAAACGCGACTCTCTCTCTCTCTCTCTCTCTCCCCTCTCTGGAGCAGCTACACTCTGTGTCCTTGTTTGGTGATGGTGGGGTCTAGTTTCCGAGAATGTTTCGCGGCGTAGTGCGCACCCTCAGGGCCAACGTGGAAAATTATGCTTATCTCTCTGGGTTTATTCTTTAATCAACTTGATTAGATTAATCTCCATTGTTAAATCGGAGTACCAGACCGACCGACCTTTCATGTCTTAATTTCTAGTGAGTCATTATAGCGGATAGCCCTTCCTTTTTCTTTCTTTTTTTTTGTATTTTATTTGAACAGCTCATGATAGCCCCCTCCCACTCAAAATAATCTTTGCTTTATTTTGTGGAAAAATAAATAAAAAGCACTGATACGTACTCAAAAAGATACCCAAAATCTATCTAGAATTTAAAATTGAACGATCCAGATTCAAGTCACTCCAATTTGGACCATTCAATTTTGAATTCTAGGTAGATTCTGAGTACCCATTCTGAATACCTAGACTTTCTGATAAATAAAAGAATAGTGATAGAGCCACACACACTAGATAGGACCCACCGCATGTGAGAGGGGGTGTAATTGAATGTGCGTGGCTCTAGCATTTTACAAATGGCTTCAAGTAGTTTGACCTTGGTAAAGAAATTCAATCGGATAAGGAAATTTTGGGGTATATTCAATTTGGTTCTCGGTCAGATGCTACTGATGCTGGTGTTTTAACGATTTTCAAAATCGACTTCGATTTTAATCCACTCTGCAAGTGCGTGGTGGAATAAATTTCCAAATTAATCTCTTTAAAAGCATCCGTACCTACGTCAACAGATTTTGGATCACATTAAAAATTCACTTTTTTTTTTTTTTTAGCTAGTCACTTTTCTATAAGCCTTATAGATTCTCAATTTTAATTTTATTTCGTTAAACTATTTTTTCTTTATGCTTATGCTTTTCATTTTACTTTATCATTTTTAAATTATTATGTTTTCTCTTACGAGATCGAGTCCAACGCCCGTACGTGTGTCAGCAAATTCAAAAGCCCAATTGGTGAGTTCAATTCCTAGTTGAAGGGTTGGGAAGGAATTTGGATTGTATAATGCTGTTAATGAATGACAATTAATAAATTCATAATAATTCCAATAAATTTTATCAAAATATTTGCTTTTTAGATTTTGAAATAATCTATTAATGCAGTTTTAAGCATCCATGCATTTGCACTGTTAACAAATACTCGTATTAATACAAACTATTCCACCGAATAAAAGAATAATAAAATACTAGGAGTATTTGTTTCAAAATCTCTTCCTCGACTCTCTAGCTACTACTTTTTTAAAGGATAATAGCTTTAATTAAGGAAATTGATTTTGCCACTGACTAAATTACTAACCGCACTTGAAAATAGGAGTGACAAAATTATGGACTTGATTTCAGCGCTCTCTTTTAAAAATACGGCTAGTAATTTGAAAAATGTCAAAATCACCGCAATTAATTACTAATAATAGGAATAGTTTTTGCCGTATCCACATAAATACGGATTCTATGATGAGTGCAAGCATATAAATGGTGAGTTCATCAATAAAGTAAAAGAGATAAGGTCTGACAAAAAATTGAATGAGTTTTTCCATTTTCCACAAAATTCTTATTTTTGTATAAAGTGTGCATTTTGGGCAAAAGAAGTTAGAGTATCCTTATCAATTTTATTTTTAAACTGCCTAGTATCCTTACAATGATTTAATAAACTTCGGGGTTCGGCCTAATAGTTGTATAACGCTCTATTGCTCTCCTTTGGAATGTAAGGTATATGGTTCAATTTCTATGGAGAAGAGGTTGGCCCCTGTAGTAATCTAACAGTACTAACATACTAATATCGTATCAACCGGAAAGAATATCGTATCAACTGGAAAGAAAAAAGAGAAAATTGGAAAAGAAAAAAAAAGGTGCGTGCCCGTCAATGCCTTTAGCTTTTTCGAAAAATGAAAGACTCAATGTGTAATTACTTTTAACTTCGTTGTTAAAAAAAAACCTTTTAATTTCATAGAAGGAAAGCTCATTTTCCCGTCTAACTGGAATTTTTTATTTATTTTTTGTCATTAGTCATTCCTAATCTATTACATGAAAAGGAGGGAACAATACTCGATCTCAAAATATAATGTAAGACATTCAAGAACTCTAATGTATGAAATCTATCTAGTTGATCTATGGATTCATTTAAATGGAATCACAAAAAAAGATAGCAGTACTTTGCCAACAATAAAGATTCCATTTTTTTTTTCTCGGGTCACAAACTTTTTTGATTGTGGTCACACCACCCCCTTTTGTCTGCAAACGTGTGCATCCCATATTCATGAACAGAATGTGAATGGCAGATGAGAGAGAGAGAGAGATGCTTTTAGTACTGGATGATGCAGGCATGTAAGGTGGAGAATGAACAGTATGGATAAGAGCAAAGACTTTTCAATTATGATGATCCGTCGTCTGACCAATTGAACTGCTGTACTGCAAAAAAGTTCGTTGCAGTTTTATTTTACCTATGAAAGAACTTTTATCAAATTTTAGGCCGAACCGTTCTATATGCACCGACCACGTACCGACGGCATCGCCCACTCGGAATTTGATTCTGAGAAGGATGAACGGCTCGGATCGATCGGTTGGGACCCACACCGGCATCGGACGACGCCGTCGGTACGTGGTCGGTGCATGGAGGTCGGTGCAAAAATCTTTTCCGTTTTAGGCCATAAAATCACGGTTGCTATTTCGACACAAGGCAAATTTAAACTCTTCCCTCTATTTGGAAACAGTTAAGAGGTTAAACCAAAATTGAAAGGCACTTGAATTAAATGAGAAAATCCAAAATTGTCTCTTTGCAAAAACAAAAGTTTAGAGAAAGACATTTCAATCAATCACTCCCTCGACACAAGGCAAATTTGAAAGGCACTTGAATTAAATGAGACTCTTCACTCTATTTGACAACAGCTAAGTGGTACAATTCCAGTTTTGAGAAAATCCAAGGGCTTGTTTGTTCTAGACCCAATTTTTTCAATTATTATTCAATCATTATCCCTATTGTCAAATAATATTCCCATTTGTCTCTCTATCTCTCTCTATTTTTAATAATTATCTCCATTTCTCCCTTTAATCATTGCAAAAACCAAAACTCAAAACCCAAACCAAACACAACCTAGACTTTTCTCACTGTGAGGCAATTATTATCAGCCAAATAAAATAGAAAAATTAACGCTAGATAAAGGTGCCAGCTCACTAATTAGCTGATAGAGTCTGTTACTAGTTAATTAAGGAGTATTGCGACTTGTCTTACCTTTAATTAAATTGGCCGTTATGTGAAGAAACAAATTATGTACAAAATGTGGTTACCAAAATAGTGCATAACTAACATGAAAAAAAAAAAAAAAAAAGGTCAACTACTTCGGGTTAAGCTTACAACCGTTTCTGTAACTTCGCAAAAAGAAAATGCATGCTAGTACAATAATAATGCGTAACTAATGAGGGGGAAAATGTGTATTATACACCAAAAATATGCCAAAAGTGAGTCAATCACTTTAATTTCCCTATACCCATTGTTTTGATTGATTGCTTGCCTCCATAAATGATCACACTTTTTCAAATTATCCCCTAAACTATAGAACATGACATTAAACCACCTTAAACTACCTAAACCTTTTAACCTGGGGTCATTTATTTGCCTTCACTGGTATAATAATCGTCAAGAGCCCAGAATAGTGCTCAAATAAATTATCTCAAAATATGATTAGATGGCCAAAATGATGTGCATATAAATTTCCATATCTAACGAAATGAAAGAACAAAATCTTTGTCTGGATTCTACTCACCCTTATCCATTGATGTTCCCTTTATCCCTGTGAACACCTCTCTTATAAATCATTATTATGTCGAAGAGTTCTTCATGTAAAAAGATGGGCAAATGTCTAGTCTGTGAAGTTCCAGGCTAGCATAACTGGAAACTTCACCTGCCTCCTCAGTGGAGGCGTGAGTTCGAGCCCCACGAGGGGCGTGGTTTGACTAACTCACTAACATTACTAACCCCCCCTACCCGCTAATATATATCATCTGGCAAAAAAAAAAAAAAAAGGGAAATGATAATGCCAAAACTATTTTTGTTTGTGCCAAAACTGTAGTGCACAAAAGGCTTGTACCTTGCACATGGTACAAAGTTTGACTTTGATAGATTTATAAGTTTACATGCATATCAATCTCGAGATTTTCATCTTGTTTGGAGGGAGTAGCATTTTGAAATCATTCTAGCATTCGTAACTGTCATTAAGCAACTACAGATTAATAAGGGCCAAAATTGAAAGGTTTAGATAATTTAAGGTGATCAAGTGTAGAATTTTGTAGTTTAAGGGGTAGTTTTAAAAAACGCGATAGTGTAAGGGGACAACATAAAAATAAAAAATAAAAAGTCTATGTAGATACCAATTGTTGGTTGACTCAACTTGAGTTTCCAGAGTTAAACATTAAAAGCGCGAAAATGCTACTCACACAGCAACCCCACACAGCACCTACACAGCAAGAAGCAAAACGACATCGTTTTGCCTTAAAAAAAAAAAAAAATACAAAATCTGAACAACACACGTCTTCAGTCTTCTGCCTCTTCTTCCTCTTTTTCTCTTCCCCCAAGTTCTCAGTCCATACATACAGAGAAGAGAGACAAAGGGAGAACTTGGTAGCTATTAGCCCAACTCCAGCCACCACCACCCGAGCACCTCCACCGCCGCCAACCACACCAAGAAGACACCTCTGTAAATCAAATGCTTCGATTCGTACAAGGAGTCATTCGAAGCAGACCCGCCACCACGGTTTCTCTCTCTCTCTCTCTCTCTCTCTCTCTCTCTTTCTCAACTTCTTACAATTCGCAGAGATTACCCCTAATTGAAAAACTAGGGTTCCAATTTGAGTTTTTAAGATTTGGATAAATGATGTCATGAATGTGTGGTTTTTTAATAGCTTAAGAATTCACTTGATTTGAGAAGAAAAAATGTTTAATAGGGCTAATTTCAGCATCAAATAGCACGGACGACGGGTAATTTGTATGAAACGATGGACAAGATGAAATAATCCCGGTGGTGGTAGTTCGTCGCCCGTGGTGGAGGAAGTTTCTTTTTCGTCGGTGTGGTCGCCGGTGGTGGTGGTGGTGGTGGTGGTGGTGGTGGTTCGTGGACTGTGGTAGTGGTGGTGGTGGTCTTCGTCCGGGTGTTGGTGATGGCGGTCTTCTTCCTCTTTGCTCTCTGTGTCTCCATCTAACGAGAGAGGAACGGGGTATTCAGATTTTGAAGTTTTGAGTTTTTTTTTTTTTTTTAAATCAAAACAACGTTGTTTTTGTCGTTGCTGTGTGAGGTTGCTGTGTCTGTAGCAGCGTTCATTTAAAGCGCGAATCTAAGTGCTACTAGTACTGTACTAGAGAAAAGGATGCGAATTTGTGTCCAATAAAAACGTAAATTTATCCCTTGATTTTTGATCTATTAAATGAAGAAAAAAAAAAGATCACAAAAGATCATAAGTAAAAATTAAAAAAATTATGAATTGAAATAATTCATGCATATTTTGGGTCAAATCCTTTTTTTTTTTTTTTGAAGTTTTATGAAATTTGTATAAGCAGGCTCTCCAAATTTCAAATGATTTTTAATGATTCATAAAGAAAGAGAAAATAAGAGAAATTAAAAAAAAAAACCTTCATTATTCAATTCCCAATTTGGAAAGATGATAGAAATGTTTGTCCTCCACTTTCAGATGAAAGATGGAAATCGTATAACAAAAAGCGTCAATTTTTTTTCCCTGGTGCTTGAAGATTTTTTTTTTTTTTCTACCAAAGTTCAAGTAGTTTTTCATAAAATGTTTTACTATCGTGACAAATAGAGCCTAAGAAAACATGAGTATAAAAAACTCATGTAAAACCCTATTTTTGGCAAATACAAAAAGGGAAAACATAACAGGAATAAAAATCAACGGCAAATCAATCAACAATTTAAAAAATGCCATCTCAATAGTTCAAATGATGTAAAGTAAATTGGAACGAATGCAAATGATTTTTTTATGCATTACCCTGTCTTTTTTCATAAAAGTTTATGCAAAATTCAAAAGGAGAGGTCCTTCTATTATCAATCCACTGGGCTGACAATTAGATATACAAGGGGTACCAACCGATTGCATCGATTCTCGCAAGGGACCACTCGGAATTTGATTTTGAGATTGATTAACGGTTTGGATTGATCGTTTAGGACTCACAACAAGGTCTCCGACGCTGGCCGATGTGTGGTTGGTACCTCCGGTCCGGTCGATACCAATAGATTGGTTGGCTAACAATAAGGTAAGAAGAAGAAGAAGAAGAAAGACGCTCTAGTGTATTTTTTTCACTTTTCTATACATTTTTTTACACATTTCAATATATTTTTTAAACTTTAACGACAACCAATAGACCAGTTTTAAAATTTTCCTCGGCAAAGTGGCATCCCTTTCCCTTTTTTCTTTTGTTTTTTTGAAACAAATATGTACTACTATGTAGGGAGGAGCTCGGAGGAGCACTGAATTATTTTTCTCGGAGGAAGAGAGAAGTGGGGGGAAGAAAGTTGTACTATTCTTGTGGGGACCAAAAGTGGTAAAGTTTACGCTTTGTTTGGTTGAGAGTTTTGAGAAGAATATTTTGAAAAATATTTTTGAGATAGTGTTTGGATGAGTTTTTGGAAAAAGTAATACTTAGAGAGGGGCATAATAATTGGAGAGAGATAGAGAGAGAAATGAGAATAATGATTGGAGAGAGGGGTATGAGTAGAAAGAGAAATGTGATTAATGATTAGAGAGATGAGAGATGGGGAAGGAATCTTTTTGAATTTTTTTTTTGAAAATGTGAAGTGAACAGAGTGTAATGTTCCTGATTCTTTAGAAATATCCACAAACAAAAATGATTCGCGTACACCAGGACGCGTATACCACATGCACACCAGCACATCTCAACCGTCCAAAAGCTTTTTTCGACGTTTCAGATTTGAAATGAATTCTTACCGGTAAGAATTAACTCTTACCGATAAGAATTTATTTCAAATCCGGACCATTGATTCCTGAAATGGACGATCGGGATGTGCTGGTGTACATTTGGTATGCGCGTATGTGGTGTGCGCGTGGAATTGTTCATAGAGGCGGCCTTGTTCTATTTCATTTTTCTTTCCTTTTCAAAAATAAATTATCAAAACGATTTTTAGCCATCTAAACAAATAAAAAGGTTATGATTCCATCCTAGTGATTTCGAATTGTTATGATCCCATCCTGACTTCTAATTAATACCCAAAAAGCCCTAGCTTTTTGTTTTTGGCTTTTTTAATTTCGTAGATTTTGTTGACAGGATTTGGAAATGTTTGTAGTCCTAAAACCATCCCAAAAACTGTCGAAATTTTAATTATTTTAAATCCCACTAATTTAGGTCAGTTTGAAACCTCTTTATTTTTTAGTCGGTTATATTGACTCCTTACCAAACCCAACTTTTATCCAGAAACCGTCCCAACCTTTCAAATCCCTAACATTTCGGTGAGAAAAATCTCATAACCAAAATCGTCCCAGCCCTTTCAAATCCCAATTTTTCGGAAACACCCATCCCCCAAATCGTCCCACCCCTATCCGAACCGTACTAAATCCCTAATTTTTGGGGGAAACCCCACACAAACCCCAAATCGTCCCATCCTTTTTAGATTTGCAGAATCCACAATCCCGTCATGCCTTTTTTGAGGAAACCCATTTTGCGAAGAAGTTAAACCACGTAAAGAGGTTGAGGCGACAGAAAAAAAAAACAGCGGCAACACATAACCGGTCGACGAGAACAAGGCCGAGTCATGGCTCGTAAATTTTCTACTCAACATTACGGTACACCATGTTTTTGTTGGTATTACTGAATCGACTGTGCTTTTTGTGCAATACGTGTATTTTACAACGGTTTTCATGGATTTTGGATAGTATAGAGGTGGTTAACCATGGCTCGCAAGTCTATTTCAGATACGTGGTTGTTTATGGTGTATGATTTTTGCATGCCTGTAGTTTTTTTTTATTTTTTATCATGGGTCGAAAAATTAGGGGTTTTGTGAACATGTATTATTAATCTGCCATTGTTTTGATGGCCATGCTAAAAATGAATTACATTCTGACGTGTATTGTCATGGATTACAGGATATCCATAGTTTGTTCTATTGATGGTCTTTGTATGGTGAATCGTTGTACCATAAACATCGATTATTCGTCATAGATTAACCTTTTGTGGTCATGAAACAAAAGGAAAATCGATCCTAGTACTTTCTGTTATTTAGCATGGCTTGTTGTGATGCCATGGATTATGAATTTTCCATTTGTATACAGTATGTATTACATATGACTTGGTCATGGGTTTTTGATTTGGCATGAGATAAATCATTGATGTTGTATAAAAGTTTCATAGTATGAAATTATGGTTTGTACCCCATTTTTGACCTCCCATTTGTGATCTTTTGAAAATAGGGGTTATCTATAAATTAGTTATGGTTTAACAATCTACCAAGGTTAATTTTTTGGGATCAAAATCCATTTTTCCAGACGTGGTTTGATCATGGTTTTATGGGTCATCATCATCGTGTGTATTTTAGTGTGTATTTTTTATTGATCATGGTTTATTAATTTTCATGGATTATGGAAGTTAAATTTTGGGGTTTTGACAAATTACCAATGGTATATGGAAATACCATGTTGTTAAATGTCAGAAGAAAAACGGATTGGTTTTTGAAGTTATGGGATTATTTGTTGTGGAATTAACATGGTTTGTGAATATCTGATGTTTGACTTGGTTTTATGCTTGGGTTTGTAGTTCAGATTTATGGTTTATTGATTTATACGGGTAATCATTTGTTGTCTTTTTACTGGTATGGTGAATTGTTGTACCATAAACTGCAATAACCGAATAACAAGTGATTAGTCAAACATGGTGCATCGGGTTACCATTCTTTTATACTAAAAAATACCCTTACCAATTCAACAGCAGACATGGTGTATTGATTTATCTATTGAAACAAGTGCATTGCAGTTAAAACATACATCCAAAATGAGTTGAATTCATGTTGACTAAATTATCATATTTTATTCACAATAAACAAAGGTTGCCATGAGAATGAATTAAGAAGAGAAAATAAAAAAAAAATGGTGGCAAACATGGTGAATCGGGCAAAAATGGTGGCAAACATGGTCAAACAAGTCACTACAATTGTTGCACAGAAAGGAGCCTAAAAAAATGGTGGCATAGATTTCCGAACCTACGTGCAAAGTTGCTTGATAAATTGCTTGAACAAATGATTGTGATTGAACTGGGCGAGGCTGAAGAGTTGGAAATACGAATTGGCAGAGGAGTTGATTGGTTGCACCTAGAAGAAATGATCTGGGCATGGTAATTTGATTTGTTTAGGACTATGGTATTTTGAAATTCAAAACCACCTCAATATATGGAAATGATACAACTATAATTTAAAAAACAATCAAAACGGAAACAAATCTTGAAGGGAATCATCCTACAACTAACGTGAGAGATAGGATGGAAATAGGATGATACCATCCCGAAATTTTAGGATGACTAATTACTGCTACACGTTATAAACATATTAAGATATATACTCTAATAAAAATTAAGGGCATTAAGGTCAGAATAACCATTTAAAAGATGTAATCATAACGATTCAAAATGGATAGGATTGCATCATAAAATAAATATTCTTAGGGGATCCCTATTTAAAATTCTCTATTAAAAAAGATTCTCTCTCCACTCATTATCTTATTAGTTAATTTCTCTCTTTATATCTCTCTAATCATTATCTCATTATTCTCATTTTCAAAAACTCAACCGAATACTAACTCAAAAATTGTTCTCAAAAATTTCTTTTCAAATTCCATCCAAACACTACTGCCCAAAGCAAAATGTACTCCCTCTATCCCAAACTGGATGTCCATTTTTTAAACCCGTTCCATTTTCAATCGCTTATATAAAAAAATATTCAATATGGATCTCGTTTGATAATTCTCGATGGGTTCTATAATACAAAGTGTTCATAATTACGAAAAGCACTATAAATTGAAAGATATAACAATCGAAAAATGGAACGAATTTAAAAAATAGACATTCAATTTGGGACGGAGGAAGTAGAAATAAGGGCAAATAAGTAAATTCATCCTTTGCCTAGTACTGTAGTTCAGTTGTAAAATGTACTAAACTGGTTACCACTGTTTTAATCCGTGAGAGTGTACTGTTCCAACTTGGGACGAAATTTACTAGTCATTGCACTCCCGTTCTATATATAGGAGAGATTAAATTACTCCATTGAATTTTGATAGAAAGTTGTGTGGGTAATGGTAAATGGCAGGAACATCAAAATCTCAAATTCAATGTTCTTGCTCTATTGGAAACCGTTAATTAGGGGGTGTTCCACTAACAAAAAATTGTTTTTTTCAAACACCAAGACATGTCATTCTCTCAAAAAATTGAGTTAGTGGAACACCCCCTTCGTAAATACAAATGAATGAAGTATGCCAACCAGTAAACTCTGTGTATTCGTACTTATCCTTGTAGCTAACATTGCATTGAATTTTGTTGATTTCTAGCGCGTTCCAAGTCAATTGTGGATGTCATAAAAATGCGCCCGCGAAATGATACAATGTGGAAATTTTAATAAAAATGTTTGTTAATATAACATCACCCGGCCACCCTTTTAAAATTATTTGAAACTTGGAATGTTGTGCATGTATCAACTGCAATCAGGGTAAGGATCGAGTCAGGAGTGGATCTACAGTAGGGCTGGGGTGGGCCATGGCCCCCGCACTTTTTTTTTTTTAAAAAAAATTTTTTTTGGAACGATTAATTATAAATAAAAGGAAGGAAAGACCAAACACGTATTGGGCATTGGCTCAATGGAAGGAGCTGCTTACCCCATGTTTTCCACCTGGGGTTGATTCTTCGTAGGTGCAAAGTTTTGTAATTTTTTCACTAAATAGAGAGAAACGTGACATCTTTGAATATTAAACTTTTTTCAAAGTTTAACATTTTTACTGCATAGTTCTTTACGGACTATGGTGCTAATATAGAAAGGAGCGAATAGGTGTTACCCGGACTTTTTATTTATCGCTATACAAAAAAAAATCTAATACATTGTACAAAAAATAAAAAAATGCAATTTAGAGCAGTGTTGGTTGGGATCAAGAAAAAATTAGTATCGTAATGTCTTGTATTTGAATACCAAAAGAAAGTTGGAAGAAGCCTTGATTTATTTTTCACAAAAAAATACCATAACAAAACCTAATTATATGTAATTATATGACTTCCTAGTAAATTTTTTCTTCAAATTTTTTTTTTTTTGTAAAACATGTAACTAGTTTCTGATTGAATGGTGTCACCCCCGTGGCCGAATCCAGTCTTTGTCCCTAATTTACAGTGTCTCAAATTATAAATGTTTACATAGCCATCAAGTTTGCAGTTACTAAGCTAATTTGGCAACTGTTACAATTTATCTTTTTAAGGATCGAGGACGAAGGTTAGTCCTCTCTCCACAATGCCACAAATGAGTGGGCAATTCTTGTCTCGTCGTAGGCATCAGAGCTATCAATGCCTGTGGGTAATGCGCCCCCCCCCCCCCCGGGACTGAAAATCCTAGCTCCGCCACTGGATCGAGTTGGTAGAAGGCAATTGGTGACATCTAAAGATTTTTTACAAGATGATGACACGCTTGCTGGATAGAGCAAAGGAAGTGATTATTCATCGTCACATGATGGTCCGGAGCAAGCACCAAGCAATAAGTTTGTGGTGAGTTGGCGGGGTGGGATTTACACGTGGGTAGAAAATGGCGTTTGGAGCTGACCTACGGACAGCTTTACGGAAGCAGGGTGCCTGTGGTGACTAAGTCACCACAGGCGGTGTAGTGGGCTAAAAACGGCACCGTTTGGTGCCCACTCCAAACCTTTGTGAAATGTGATTTTGTGGGGCCCACTTTCGGGTCCCACACAAATGATCCGAACCGTTAAATAATTTTAAAATAATTATTAAGATGATCTCGGAGAAAATCAGGCCCATTGGATATTTTTATGTTACTCATCTATTCTTTGATTTTCATTCAGAATTCAAGATCCTACCAGTTTGAAAGAATCTTCAGGAAAAATTATAACATTGTGGGCTTGGAAAATCATTGATCTGAACCATAAGAGTCGTTGGGCTCATTGAGAAAAGTATCTACTAAAAAAACTCTCTCCTTCGGACATAGATAGGTATCAAAACACTAAAAATATGAGTTTTTTTTACACCTATCGATGTCAGAACAAGATAATTTTTTTACTAGATACTCTTCTCAACGAGCTCTACGACTCTTATGGTTCAGATCAATGATTTTCCAAGCCCACAATTTTATAACTTTTCCTGAAGATTCTTTCAAACTGATAGGATCCTGAATTCTGAATGAAAATCAAAGAATAGATGAGTAACGTAAAAATATCCAATGAGTCTGATTTTCTCCGAGATCGTCTTAATAATTATTTAACGGTTCGGATCGTTTGTGTGGGACCCGAAAGTGAGCCCCACAAAATCACATTTTACAAAGGCTTGGAGTGGGCACCAAACGGTGCCGTTTTTAGCCCACTACACCCTTCCCAGGTTTACAGTCATGTTACAACAATCCCTTTTCTTCCTCCTTGGATTCTTGTACATAAAATATTTATTCAAAACCCAGACCTTTTTTTTTTCCTTTTCTTTTCTTTAATTTCTTATAATTATAATGAAATGCAAAAAAAGCAGAGAGAACATGGACAAGAAAGATGCTGTCTCAACGTAGAGATTATTTAGCCCACCTCACAATATCTTGTAGGACCCATAGATTAGAAGGTGGATCTTTCACTGTGATTGTGCTTAGCCGGAGGATAAAATTAGGTACCTCACTTGCTTATCAGTAGTTATAAAAAAGTAGACTTCTTCATAAGGCCATATTGGGATTTTTAAAAAAAAAAAAAAATCAAAGTCAATGATTCTCATCTAACAAAATCCAATGATAGAAAACATAATACATACCAAGTGCACAAAAGATAGACAAATTACATTAAACTAGTGTCTTTCATTCGTACACGAGTTCTAAAGCTCCACTAGCACATATCGAAAAACGATACGAAGATGAACTTGACAATAGAGTTAGTTGAGATAAATACAAGAAGCCGCTATGAGTAGTCAATAGATAACATATAACCGAACAGAAACTAACTACATCCAAAAAAGGGAAACTAAATAAAATGACACTCCCTGAGATCTAAAATCCGAATTTGTTGAGAACAAAATCATTTGGACGGTCTGGTAGGCAAAAACTAGACTCGTTTTGTGCGTTATATTTTGTATAAAAAAGTTCTTTCTAGAATGTACTTGTTAACTCAGAAAAAAGAAAAGAAAACACTGAAACACGCACACACACTCTCTCTCTCTCCCCGGAAAAAAAGCTCACATTACGTGTACCATGAGGTCTAAAGTAAGTTTCAATTGAGAATTTTCAAGAACAGGGAATTATGTTGCATTTGGGGTTTACAGAACCACTCACGGGAACGTTTGGATTGATATTTTTATCACTATGATTAGACCGAAGTGAATATCTTTTTCACGACAATGCCATTTATCTTTTTCTTTTTTCCTCAAAAAAAAAAAAAAAAAAAAGACAATGCCATTCTTTCGAATTCCCAATTTAATCCTTCCTTCTTCACCACGAAATCAACTTTCAAGGACACATAAAAGAGTTGCAAAATTCCCAACGCCTGCTGTAGGCCCAACTCATATATTTGAGTCCACAAACACCCGCATACAGATCCAGAAGACCCAAACTTAAGAACCCACTTCTAACCAATTAAGTAGAGGTGGCAATTTGCAACCCAACCTATAAATCCACCCAAACTCACCCACCTATAACCCAATCTAACCCATCCATATTCTATTATGGGTTCATATGGGTTGAACCCATATCAACCTATATTTACATGAGTTCAAAATGGGTTTAATATGGGTTGGACCTAAAAATAAAAAAATAATTACACTGCACATACATGCGTAAAAATTCCTTCCCTTCCCAGTGCATTGAATGCACATATGCGAGAATAAAATGTAACACTTTTAGGGACCTAAAACCACAATTGAAGACGTATTCTGGGGCACTTCCTTTAGAGAGAGAGAGTTGGGAAAATATCCAAAAATAAGTTTCAATCCCATTTTATTGGGTCACGACGTCAATCCAGATGGGTTTCATGAAGCTCATCAGGTCCAGCAAAATGTTCCTCTCTCTCTCTCTCTTTTCAATCATTTTGTTCCACCGGTAATTATTTGTGATCTTACCGGCAATTCTGTATAGATATATGTCTATTTGAATGTTTATGTGGTGAGAGAGGAGGGACTCTTGGAGCAGTTAACTTTTGATGATTGGTAGTGACGTAGTGTATTTACCCGTGGAAATTTACTTAATGTAGAGGAACATTATGAACAGCACAAAATCTTAAAAAAAAAGATACCATTGAGACACACCGCAATCAGTGGGCAGAGGCATGACACTAAGGGGACCAAATCACATGTAGTGATAATTATTTCCAAAATACCATACTTATAAACTACAAGTGGCGTCTAGCTCATGCCTTAGAGCTCTTGGATGTCTCGCACTGCATCCTAGAATCGAGTCTCATTTCCCCCTCCCCTCATAATTTTGAGGGGACCTTTCTTCATAATTTTCACAAATAAAACCTAAAATGTAATAGAAATAATGGGATATTTGGGCCAAGCTCTCTCTACACATTTGGCAGTTACTCCTACATGATAAGGTTTGTACCCCTTGTCTCTCCGAAGGAAAAGATAATAAGCTCCAACAAAATCCTAGTGCGTACCTTAATCTCCATGACCAAGTTCAACTTTCGCCAGAATTTGAGCATTCTAACCTAGAGGGCTCTCCAGCGCCATGATCGTTGATCATACTATACTCAATCACAAGCATATGTTTCTATAATATCAATGTTGATAGGTGGAAAATTGATACAACCATAAATCCATAGTGAAAAAACTTGCGAGACATTGCTAATTTACAACACATGCAAGCTTAATTACACAGTTTTTTGATAACCAGGAGTCCGGACCAGCATTCGTGCACCTCGACTAATCCTGGGAGACCAATCCCACTGTCACCTAGCGGGGGGCCCAAGCTTAATTACATAGTTAAGAGACATTGCTAATTTACAGACAACATCAAAGAAAGCAAAAAAATAACACACGAGATAGATAAAATACAGATGTCATGCAAATCAACTCACCAACTCTGCAACATTTTCAGCATCCTCCATCTCCTCATCATCACCACTTTCGTCATTTTCACCTTCAAGAAGCCACTGCTCTAGCTCATCCACTTCTTCGTAGTAATGCAAGTACATTCCGTCCGACGTATCCCATTGGCCTGCACCCAACTCCTCACCACGACAAGCCAAGCGCAAGAATGGTCTATTTATAGTTAAAGCATCCACCATATCTCGATTTACACTTCCAGTAACTCCCAACCATCTCAACCTTGGAAAATAAGGCTTCTTCAACCATCGAAATGCAATCTGTGTAAGCCCGCCACAGTTGTACAGATCCAACAATTTCAAGGTACTTCCACGGCACCAATCCTCACGAACCTGCATCGAAGCTAACGCCATGACCGAAGTATCACCAATATTGGGACATTGGCGCATTCGGAGCTCAGTAATTGGAACCCTACTTCTTGCGAGTAACAAGACACCACCATCAGAGAGGTTGGGAAGATTCGATAAGTCCAGTTCTTGAAGCTCCAGTGAAGAAGAACCATCAAACAAAGAAGAGATGAACTTGTCTGTAAGTCTCTTGCAACCTCTGACGGACAAGGAAATTAGTGAACTTATCACCCCTTGTTTTAAATATGACATTCCCAAGTCACTTATGTCAGAACCGTCTAATAGTAGTGTCTTTAATTTAGTAAGGGTGCCAATCGCTCTAAGGGATTCATCCCCAAGGCTCCTACAGTCCCTCAAATCAAGGAAAGTAAGATCCATGTTGGATGATAAACGCACAACCGCGTGGTTTGTCAAGAGATTACACCATCTTAAGCTAACATGTGTCAGAGAAAGCGAAGTTGCACAGATGTCATGGAATATAAGATCAGTCAATTGTGTCCCATGGGAAACCCTAAACTTGAATAGCTTTGAGCAAGAATGCAGGATTGTCTTGAAACCTGTGTCTGTAACACGACAGAAGCCTCCCAGACATATACTTTCCATGCTTGAGCATTGGTCAGCCATCAAGAGGACACCAAGATCATTAACTCTCTTAAAGCAAGTGGCGACAAACTCCTGGCTTCGGACTAAGGAAAGATGTTTTAATTTCCCATGTGGATTAATCTGCTGAAGGCCGGCGTTGGTGAGATCAAATGCAACTGTGGGCTCTATTATTGGTGCATCTCGGAGATCCAAATGTGTTAAAGAGTTGAGATTTTTAGATATTGTTTTGATCATTGTATCAGTAATGCAGTCTACGGAAAGACACAATTTGCCGATACTAGGCAATATGGAGGTCCTTGTATGGTTTGGAGACTGGGGGTGCCCACCAGTTGCAGAGAGCAGTTCAGTCACCATAAAAGAAGGAATATATCCAATTTCTAGAGAAGTGAGTTTTGCACAAGCCAAAGCCCAGACACGAGCAAAACTATCACGAACAAATGTTGAGACATCAAACATCAGAATCAGTGTCTGCAAAAAAAAAAAAAAAAAAAAGAAAAAAAAAACATTAAATCACAATTATGAAAGAAAATCCAAATTTAAAAGCAAATAACACCACCAACAACAAGAGCCAGAGAATTTGCATGACACAAATTAGTTTCATCCACCATAAGTATTCTGCTGCCTTAGCATTCTCATGCAACCAACCTCCAAAGGTAGAGGTGACACTATTCACAAACTTATGGGGTGACCTCATTTAGAAGCAAGACCCCTTGAGATATGTAATGGTATTTCTCGTTACTGTTTAATTATTGAGTATTTCGACCCCATTGGTTGGACAAGAAAATTACATTGTTTGATATTTCAAGTCCATTGATTGATTATTAGAGGTAACCACATATATGCCGGGTACCTTTATCGTCTTCTTCAAGGACAATGCCCCAATAACAATCACTTGCATAGTTGTCAAAATTGCACAATTCACGCAAAAATGATACGAATCTAAAGGTGAATCAAGCCTTATATAAAAAAGGTGGGAAATAGTATTCGCAATTTGATTAACGGTTCACGCAAAAATGATACGAATCTATAGGTGAATCAAGGTTTATCACAATTGTTGCATTCGACAATATGAAACCACTTTTGTTTTGTTTGAAGCAAGAATGTAAGGTCATAGAGGGACGGAGCTAAAGCATGGGGTGGGGTGGCCACGCCCCCCCACCCCATCCACCCACACACAAAGTTTTGAAGAATCTCACTAGAGACCCCATATAAATACACATTTCTTCATAAAATCTCAAAAAAATAAAGCAATTGGCCTCCCCATAATTGTAGAACTTGTCTTAAAACATTAATGCAATAGATTTTCCTTCTGTTTTATAGTGGTTCATACATATATCATATTCCTTCTATCAACAGCCTTGCATAATAAAGAGTTTATAGCTAGTGGACATTTTAATGTCTAACAAATCAAAACAACTTAAGGAAAATGCTGACCTCAAACCTAAGGGCGGAGGATAATATGTAAGAGGTGCATCGACATCCGAGAAAAATGTATTGATATCTGTGAAAAGTTATTGATATCCGGGAAATATGTATTGAAATCTGTACTTGTTTGGCATTATTTGCATCTTATCCTTTGCCTACTAGGCGGAGGTTAGGAAGACCCTAAACTTAAAATAATAGGACACAAGTTTAAAATTTTTATATGTTTTTATCGGATGAACATACCAACATAGATAAGTTAAGATGAAATGTAATAGCACTATGTAAAAAATTAGCACAAAAACTTTAAAAGCAACAAATTGGAATCATTATGTAAAGTTTTCCATCAAATCCCAGCCCGCCCTAACTCAAGTTCCTGGCTAGTGGCTCCATCCCTGAGGTCATATATACTTTTTAGGAACGAAAAACCTTATTGCTATTCAAAATTTTTAATTAATTTGTTAATCGATATTTATTCTGATCCGGGGCAGGGCTCAAAGCCTCAGATATAAGCTAGTTTCGCACCTATTAGGCTACAAACTTTTATTGTGTTAAGGCAAAGCTTACATTTTTATAATCAACCTATAATATCTATCTATACATGTATATCCATTTTATTATAGTACTTATTTTCCAACTATGTACAAATGTCTTTCCTATTAGACCACGCGATCATCAATCAATACTAGAAAACAAACTTAAAATATTTTTAAGCTTAAATTTTAAATTTTTCAATGCCTCTATATTATGTAGGTTCATAGATGCATTTCCAATATATTTTTTAATTTGGACCAAATCGTTACAATTCACAATTCAGTAAAAGGTCAGTTCAGTTCGCGATTTGACACACTAGACACATAATGATAAATGGGTCATACTTTAACTAAATTTTCCAAAACAATAACAACATTTATGCTCTATATTGCATTTACACTTGATGGGGACAATAGTGATTTTCTTTCTTGAGGGACAACGTATCAATTGGTTTGAATGTGCCCCATTAGTGGTAAAAAGAAAGTAATGCACCAATTTGAATACAATTTAGTCCAACATTGAACAATAAATGGGTTCTATCTAGACACCTACAATGTCATTCTTGATACATATTAACAATTTACATTTTTCTTTGTCTTCTTATATTCTTTACGCAGTACTTTTATAATTTCCTACAACCATCTACATGAGGGTTACTTTTCTATCCATCCTTTCCCGAAACCCAAAAAATTGAACCCATTAGTGTAAATTTCTAGAGTCGCCATTGTCCATAGGTCTGAAGAAGCATTAAAGCTTTTCAACTAACGTCACGTATTCCTGTTATTGAGAAAATTCAAATGTTATAGTGAAGTCTGTTAATTCTTTCTTTACAACAAAAGACTTAAATCTATAATTTTTCTTCCTTTCAATGTTCTTTGAGGTGCAGCACTGAAATAGTGCTTCTTCACATCTCAAATCTGAAAACATTTTCGCCAAAGTTTTCCAGATTTCTAGGGATACTTTTAGTTCATGACGAATAACTGTTTGGGACCAAAAAACATCTTATTCCAACTTCATATATCCGTATATGTCAAGCACTACCTTCGTACTGCATACAGCTTTCATGCATTCAACTCCTCCGTTAAACACTTCAAATACAATAGAAACAACATACTAGTTTCATTTGGGAGGCCCAGATGATTTTGCGAGATCAATTCCTAAAGTTTGGATACTAAGAAAACTGCTGACCAAAATAGAGATCCTCTGTTAAGGCGATGTATGAGAAATCACTACCAAACACACTACTTTTTGGTTGAACAGGTCTACAGATCTATTAACAAGTATAGTTGTTTCCAGGCCATGCATATTCCCCTTTCCTAAGGTTTTTTCTACCACGTACAATGATCAGTGGACCTAGCCTTTGCCTCTGACTCTTCCTCTGACTCGTTGTTGTTAAAATCCTACGATACAAGATACACATCCAACGATTCGAATCGTCTCTGTAGAAAAATGATACGTATCCATATCCTGTATCCTTTTTCTATAGAAATCCTACGATACGATGGCGTATCTTATGATATATATGCGTATCTCGATTCAGTACGTATCCTACGATTATTTAATGAAAGAAATTCAAACATTATTGTAAGAAGCTTATTTGCAGAAGAGGGAGCGGGGGCGGAGGAGCGGATGACCATAGAAGTTTGGGAGCGCAGTCGGGAGCATTTAGTAGGAAAACTAATTAAATATTTTTGTGTCTTTTAATATAGTTAAATGTCAAAACGAAAATATTATTCTACCTCTTAGATTGCAAAACATAAAATTATGTATACTGTTAGTACGAGATTCCAATTGTTCTCCAAATCTTAGTTGCACGAAGCTGGGGCAGGAGTGGGATCGGGATCGGGGGCGAATAATTATAGGATTACGGGAGGGGGAGCCTTTAGATGCGCTTGTGCGCAAAGATATGAGTATAATGGGTTTAGTGAACAAGTAGCCCTCGACAGAGCTCATTGGAGAAAAATGATTCATGTAGCCGACCCCAAGTAATTGGGACATAAGGCTTGGATCAATTTGGTTTGGTTACATGAAAATATAAATATGTGATGCAAGATTATTATGTGTCATTAGGGGTGTAATCGAGCCGAGCCGAGTTTCAACGTGCTTGAGCTTGGCTCGCTAGAAAAATAGCTGGCTCAAGCTCGGCTCTAACTCGAAACGAGCCACTAAAACTGGGCTTGAGCTCGGCTCGAAATATTTTCAATCAGCTCGAGCTCGGCTCGCATTGGCTTGATAATCACGTGAGTGTCGCGTGCATTGTTCTGGTCAGGGTTGTGCTTTACATTTATAATCTTACATCTCAATAAGTTTTTAAAATCTGTCAATGTGGGACTTCCTTCACTTCATCTTCTTCTGTTTTTTCTCCTCCTTCAAAATAACTTCAGATTTTCTTCCCAATCTCTGTAATCCAGTAAAATCGAAACCAAGTTCCATTTCACCTATCTTCTTCTGAAAAACACAAAACCCAAATCCACAAACCCTTGATTTCACCCCTCGTTTTATTCTGTTGCATTGGATACCAGAGAATGTAAATGGTATTCCAGTCTTTCTTAATCTCTTTCTTCTCTACTCCTACATGGGTTCTGTGGATTCTCCCACTTGATTTCCAGAAAGTATTGTCTGAGGCTTTGAAAGTTGAAACTTGTAGGACTAATTTTAGAGAGAAAAAAATACGTGGAGCTTAATCAAACAATAGTTGCTGAGAGTCAGAGATCTACCATGGAGGGTGGGAATTGAACCCAGTTTCATAATTCACAAGTCCCACATCGCCTAACCTGACGCTCACCAACCCTTCCTTTTCCTATAAATGTACCACCCCTCCTCACACGAGTTCCTACCGCGCGAGCAAGTGTCCTCTTGCTGCCACTTGGCGGTGGGGTACAGATGTATTTATTTTGTACAGGTCTAATAAAAATAAAAAAGAAATAGTATGTATATACGCTGGCTCGCTAGCTCATCCGAGCCGAGCAATGGGTAGCTCGAGCTCGGCTCGTTTATTTAACGAGCCAAGAAATTCAGCTCGAGCTCGTTCATTAAGTAGCCGAGTTGAGCTTGAACGAGCTCAACTCGAGCCGCTCGCGAACAGCTCAGCTCATTTACAGCCCTGTGTGTCATTATGCGTCATTCATGCCAATTGCAAAGATTGTCTTAGTAACTAAATAATATTATGGTTATATGAAGTAATTAAGCAAATTTTAAGTTAATATTTTTCTAATATCATATCATTACTCTGTCTTTTTCTTGCTTGGTATCTTTTGTTTTTGTTTCTTTTGGGATTTGTATGCCTAAGAGATTCAATCCTAGTTGGGAGCGAGTTCCTTTCTCAATGGGAGCGAGGTTCTAGGAGAGTCTTGACTTGGGAGCGCGGGAGTGAGGTTCTGAGGTGGATTCGCCACCCACATAGGAGGTTCCTGCAACTAAGGTAAGAAGTGGAACCTCAAATACATTAATCTAAGTCGTTTGAGCGACATTCGAACCATTAGAAAGATATCCAACCTCAATGTAGGGATTGAATAGAAGAAAAATCATACTTCGATCGTGTTTTGGGAGAATATTATTAGGGATTTTCTTTTCTGTCCTTGACTAAGGCAGCAGGAAAACTCAATTTGACAAATCGTAGTTGATACTTGAAATTTTGCAACTCAAAAACTTAGTTTGTTGGTATTGTTAGGTATAAATACTTGTTAATTGTGTATTAATTACGGTTTAACATATCTTAAAATACACGATATGTATCTCGATACGATTTATAATACGTATCCCGATTTCAAAACCTTTTGCGGTGATAATCCTGCAACAAGTTCCAAGGCATAAACTTGTTGGGTTCCAAGGTCCATAACTAGACACAGCCTTGTCCTGGCACTGTATACACTTGGGTATTTGGTGACACTGCTACTTGCCGCCTATATCAACAAAAAGATGAAGTCTTTGCTCATTTAGTTTCTGAATGTCCCTATAACAGTTTGGTGAAAGTCCACAACTTTGTTGAGTCAGAACCTCAGGATTCCTGGGACAACGAAAAGTGGTCATCGTAAATAAAGATCCTCCTTGTTAAATATTTGACCTGACTAACTCCTTGACAATCTTTAAAATAGTTTAAGTTAAAAATAAATACCTCTTTCTTGTTTAAAAACATCTTGCAACTATTCTTCCATAACTTTATTGATGGAATAAACCATCAAGATTTCTAAATCTAACACAACAAACCTTATTTTGTATTAACAACAATTGTCTCAATTCCAGAATTAGCTTCACGGTTGGCTCATGACAGCTCAAAAACATTAAATTTTTTTATTCCTGGTTCCTTCCATCATCCCTTATACAATCCAAAAGCATTCAACGTCTAATGTACCATTTCATTTCTTGTAATGAAAACCTTACTTCTAATTCAGTGCAACCATTTAGCAACTCCTCTAGATCAGACACGTGGATTGATCTCCCTCTTTTTTCTGCCACAGAACTCAAGTACAGAGACCTGAAGAAAACAAGTAAAATGCACAAAACTGATAACAACATCACTTGGCACAGCTTATAAACATAATAGATCAAGCCCTACACAATTCACAATATATAACTTCCTCACATAAATGAACACTAGAGGTCGATATACATGGACTTGGTGCACAGAGAGGCTAAATAAAAGCTGCACAGAGACAGAGAGAGAGAGAGAGAGAGAGAGAGAGAGAGAGAGCAAACCTAAGGTCCTTGCATCGTGCTCCGACCTGAGAGAGAAGCTTGCCGCTAAAATCGTAGCAATTATGGAGAGAAAGCTCAAGCAGAGAAGGATGAAGGAGATAATTTATAGACGAATCATCAAGGCGATGACAATCAACCTTGAGGCTCAGAAGGTAAGGGTTTGGAGGCAATAAAGGCCCCAGCAAATCGATTGATGGCGCAATGTCCTGATAGCAAAAAAATAGTAATCGAATCCAAATCTAAAGAAAATATACGAAAATTGGAAAGGGGAAAGTTATGAGGCTTACGAGGAGGTGGAAGTTGGGGAGGAATGAGAGGATGTGAGAAGCGCAGGTGTTGAAGGACTTGCATGTGGAAGCGATTGAGCAGATCGAAGGGACATCGAGCTTCGTCATGATCGTTGCTAAGAGCGCCATGGGCAGGATCTCCATGCTCTGTAATTCTGGATCAGGCGTCGCCATTCTCTCTCTCTCTCTCTCTCTCTCCCCAACATCAGTTTCGTTGTTTCATTGTTCCGCGAACCGGAACCGGGTACGGGTCCGAGATAATGGACCACTACTAGAGTACTAGTAGTAACTAACTAGGGTCATTTCGTCCGACCCATTCGAATCGGATCCCCACCCCGAAGGGATTTAGGATATGAATTTTTTAATTATTTTTTTAAAATTTTCACCTCGCTCCAAGTCCGTTCCCCGATCCATCTCCGGCCCGGCCTGGCCTTGAATCCCCACAACTTACATAACTTGTGAAATTATCTTTTTTACTTTTGTTTTTATTTCAGAACCATGGAATTATGTATGATCTTTATTATTTTGAAAGATTCTCAGGTCGAATTATGATTAGTCTGTTACTTCATGTTCGTCTTAGATATAGTTAAGTTTCTAGTTTCTATTCATTTTATTTTCGCAGTGTTGTTAAGCAAGTTTTGGTTTATTATCCAATTAGAATAGAGTATGGACATCTAGCTACACATATATGTTTTTGGCAACACTAATTTGTATTCTGGTTTATCAAATGGTAGAAATTGATGAATAGCATTAATTTGTTTTGTTTTTTTTTGAAAAAATGTTTGGATCCCCAAATTCTCATGGGTATCCCCATTCCTCATTTGCAGCAGGATTGAAGGATGAAAACAAAGTTCCGTTAGGAATCGGGGCAGGGATGGGGATGGGGAAGGGGTTCGAAGATTGGGGACGGAGATAATACTATTCGGCCACGATCCGCCTCCATGGCCATCCCTACTAGCAATAGCGTATGTTAGACAAAGATCCCATGTAGGAAAAACTATTTGGTTGTCTTGGGGCACCACATGGTGCCAACGCTCTCATCCATCACATTTTTTGTGAGATTCAATACCAAGTGTATAAATGCCACGAAAATGTGTTTAATAGGGATATTGGAGCACCACGTGGGGTGCCCGAAGAACACTAAATAATACTCTCATGTTAGACATATAGAGCATGGTCTAAATTTTTTAGTCAAATTTAAGTGAATTATTTGGTTGTACAGGGAGAGTTATTTTTATCTTTTCGGAACTTTTTCGAAAGTTTGGTTCATTAGCCAAAAAGTTTGATTAAAGACATTAAAAAATAATCCAATAGTAAAATTGGTAAAATCAAACATTAGCCTCACCAAACTACCAACCTTATCATAGTTTAATTATGTCAAATTTTAAGGAATGTACACTTTAATTAATTCTTGAGGACCAATTCAACCGTCCATCCCAATTAAGAGATTGAAAAGTTAATGTATCAAAATGGAAACATTTTATCATTACTGTTACAATATATCATTTGTGTTCCCTTCAATTTAATCAAGTTTAAATTTAAAGCATGCCATTTGAAAAAGAAGATTTACCCTAATTGGTGAAGGATGTGAATACTGAATAACTCTTATCATGATCCTAAAGTATAAGCTCAAATTCTTCCCCTTCCGGTCAATTGTCGGCTGACATTACATAACACACGTCTCCTTCAATTTACCCAATCTCAACATTTCCAAACATGTGTTTTCAATGTCCAACAATAGTAGACAAGTTTTCAGACGACAATCCTGTTTTTGCCATGATAATACAATACAACCTCACAAAAGAAAAAGGACTACGTCACATTAAGATCACAATTGTAAAGAAAAAAGATAAAATGAGAACTTTCTTGATGAATCTAGCAAACTAAACAGTTGAATTCAAATTAAAGTTTGTTGGGTGCAAACAACCTTCAACAGTGATCTATCCCGAGGTTGTAAGGGGCAGAGCTCCCACCAGGGGTGGGGGCGGAGCCCTCATTGGGTGTAGTTCTAGCTATAGGGCCCGATTTATTTATTTAGCAGTTTGTTAAATTTTAGGGTCATCAGTTTTTAAAGAAAACAGAGAGACGAGAAAAAACGCAAATCTCAGAGAGATTGCGAGAAGACTTGTACTCTTATTTTTTTCAATTTCATAGTGGACTGGTGTGGCTCCCGTGATTTTTCCTCACATTGAGGTTTTCCACGTATATCTTGTGTCTCGTTTTTCTTTTCCGTTTTTCCATTACGCACGTCTGTTTGTGTTCCGATTTCCTAACAATGTTAAAGTTCCAAAATTTGCAAACTGAACTTAATCACCAGCACTAAAACCTCCATCAGCAGCATAATCCACAAACATTTCTCACCATACTTTTCAAATCTATCCAACCCTGTCTTGGCCTTTGCTTTCATAACCGCAACCACTTCCATTGCCTTGTCAACACCACATTTTTCCCACATAGCTCTTCCGTTTCTTCTTCGTCGTCTTCTCCGCTTCTTCTTTCTCCTCACCCTTCATCTTCTCTTCCGATACTTTATCAAACACCAGATACAAAACCCCTACAGCTCTTCTATACCTTCTCAGCCGTTGGATATCATCATCTCAGCGCCACCCCAAAACCGCTGCATATGGAAGAACTCTCCCATTTCCCCTTACTTCTTCTCCTGGACGAACTCGATCGAAGGTGTTGGGCCCACCCTCGAGGTCGAGGAACTGGCTCATGGTCATCCCATTGGACTCAACGGCTCGACCAATTTTGGCAATGACTTAAAGCCAACTTGACGTTTTGAATATCAGAAATTGACGCCACTTGACACGTCAGTGTATGACAACTCCCTTTCCCTCCCTCTAGCAAGAATCTGAATAAAACAACACGTACCGTTTAATCACATATTTACACAGCTCATCAACCAGACCCGCATAAAACCTGCAGAATTTCAACGCATGCACGAAACAGAAGCAACTCCACCAATTCTTGAATTTTCCATTTTATGCTACACGCGTGTTCAGTGCTAATGCATTAGCTAAAAGCCTAAAACAGAAAAGAAAGAGGGAATTAATAGATAAACAAAAAGGAAAATCCTTCACAAAAACTAGTCGGCCTTGTCCCGTAAATGCAGGTTTTTACGAGTGTACAACTGAATCTTATCTTCGGCACAACTTGCACAACGGTTGCCTCCAAACTTGGACGTCCTATATTCTTACCAAGCATACATATCTTTTTACTATTAAGAGTATCTTAGTTCAGTGAAACATTCCCGCGCGAGAAGCAAGACAACAAACACTACCCATGGGCTAAGGCAGGGACGGATCCAGAAATCCATCCCAGTGGGGACATTTTATTAATTGTAATTGTGTAATTTTTTCCTAGTCAATGATTTTGCTAGGGACAAGAAATCATGTAAGATTGATTCTAAACCTAATATTAAATAAGAAATTATTGAAGACTAGGGACCGTTGCAAAAGATCTTTAACTTAAAAAATATGTAAGTTAAACAATTTTCTCATCATTTTGTATCATTTTCTTAAAAAGAAGGGAGAAAATTAAAATTCAGAAAAAAAAATACTATGGGAATTATTATTACTATTATAAGTTCAAAATATATAATAAAACTACTAGTTTGTTGTACAATGAGTGTTGTTGGTCTAGTGGCAAGAGGGAAGATGTTGGTTTGATAAATCTTTCAATTTTGTGGCTTAAAAAAGAGGTAGGTAAGAGTTGAACACACGACCTCCAACATAGAGGTAGCACACCTTACCACCAAACAACACCCAGAATATGTAACTAGATCTTGACACAAATAATATATATACAAAACTTATTTTCCTAATTATTTTTTAAATTTTTTTTTTTTTTTTACATTGACAAGTGGAGGATCAGCGGGGGCACACGTTCCCCCCCTTGGATCCGTCCCTGGGCTAAGGGGGGTTGTAGCTCAGGTGAGATGTACAAAGAAGAAAAAAAAGGTTTTATATGTAAAATTTTAGACCAATGTATAAATTTTAGTTCACCTCATTTTTTTGTGTAGCCTAATCCATTTCTAACCCTTGTTACATAGCCCAAACGTGACTTCTTCTTTTGAAAAAAAAAAAAAAAACAGCCCGGTACCAGCAAGTTCCGGCCATTTCCGGAAAGTAAAAACGAGTATGAAAGCACAAATTCTTGAAGCAAAATCGAGGAAAAAGAAGGAAGAGGAAACCAAATCCAAACTTTCTTCTCTAACCATTCCGGCGATGATTTTTCTATTCTGTGAACGCCAAGCAGAGGTCATATATCTATGTCCTTTTGTCATGACGCCTTCTTCGAAGCTGCTCGTAATGGATCCTATAGTTTTTCTTATGAAGATTTTTTCTTTCGAGTTAAAAGAGGGTTTTGGGGATAGGAAAAGGGTTGGAAGAAGAAATTTAAAGTCCTTAAAGTTATTACACAATAGACACTGCACCAATACTTTTGAAAAGAGGAAAAGTTATGACACTAGTGATGCCATACAACAGTGCTTTTTGAAAGACAGACTACTGGTGTGTATCATGCCATACCAATTTTTGGGTATATCCAAGCCTATAGTAGTAGAATATACCTCCTTCATTTTTTATATGACGAAGGAACTACCCCGTAGGTGTCACTAGTTGGATTCCATTATAAATCGCAAACCTCCGGATGACCGAACAGCCACCACGGCTCGGCTACCAAGTTCAACAGGCACCAGTCGTATAATAAGACTCGAACCCTGTGTGTTAGTATTATTGGCAATTTTCAGGTTTATCAAACCATTTAGGTCTTTATTTGTTAATTGGGGATTGGGGAGTTGGTTTCTTAGTTGAAGAGAGATTTTGAAGACCGCATGCCTCGCAAATTGCTCTAGCTCAAATTCGCAGAGGTATAATCATTCATTAGCATTTCATGTTGCATTAGGCTGTTAAAAGTGTATTACATTAGTTGAATTTATTGGGCCTTGCATTTGAGTACGTTGCATTAGTTATGTTGTAAACTCAATTTTTTCTAAGGCATGGTTAGTTTGTAAAAAATTTAGAGAGTTTTGTTTGTGTAGAGCTCCTTGAGCGCATAAGCGCTTTCAGTTTTTGTGTGAGAGCTTCAAAATTTGACCAAGGCATGGGTAGGGAATAGTGACCACAGACTGCGTACGTTGAGCGCATGTGTGCTTCTCCTTAGTCAGCCCTTAAAAGGAGAGTCGCCTCCTTGGTGTTTGTATGCGTTGGTTGGTCTTAGCCTTTAGTTAACTAGTGCTCCCTTGGCGTTTGTGTGCGCCTCGTTAGCATTTGATGGTCTTGCCTTAGTTAAATATTAGTGTTTGATGTTCCAAACCCGTTTTGGAGAAGCACCTCCGAAGGGTTTGTTGAGGGTCTGCGCGCCTCTCTCCCCCCATGCATGGCACCTCCCTTGCGCACTTGTGCTACGCGTTTTTGACCTTATTTTGACTACGGCTCCGTTTGTTTTGATGTAAAACTTTTTTTGTTGTAAAATATTTTTCATGTAAAATGATTTTGTGTAAAAAAAAAATTTACTTTGATTTTCTAGTGCTTGGTTGCACTTGAAAAATTTACAAGAACAAAATTGTTTTCAATTTTGAGCAGTGGATGATGACAATTTTTGGCGTGAGTGCACGTGGATAGAGAGAGAGTGAGAGTGAGTGTGAGAGTGTTTTGTTGTTCCTGTGGGGGAGGGGGAAGAGAGAGAAAGAGAGCAACCTGCTTATGTCATTCACGTGGTCAACCAATCTGATAGAAAAAGCGCGTGAAAAGAGAAAACAAAAATGATAGGTACACACCCTCTTAACCACTCCCCACCATACCCTCTCTCACATGTGTGGTGGGGCTCAACCGATGGGTCCCAGTAGGCCCCACTACACATGTGAGAGAGGGTGTGGTGGGAAATAGTTGAGAGAGTGTGTACCTATCATTGTTCAAGAGAAAAGGATGATGGTACAGTGTTCCGGATGGAAAACAACTTTCCGGGTTTTTCACAGTAAGGCCTCCTTTGGCTAAAAAAATCATTTTGGTTTTTTCGTTTGTCCTTATTCAATTTTTTTTTGAATTTGTTAGTTTTACGTCGGTTTTTTGTGATTTCTTGGCTCCTCTCTAAAATGTATAAAATTATTAACCAAATTTAAAGTTTTGTGAATAAAGACAAAAAATAATCCAAAAAAACAGATTTTTTGGTTTATTTTTCGTCTTTATTCACAAAACTTTAAGTTTGGCTAATAATTTTATACTTTTTAGATTCCTCTCATCGAGACAAACCAAGAAACCACAAAAAGTCGACCGAAAACTAACAAATGCAAAAAAGAAAAGAAAAAAAGAATAAGGACAAAACAAAAAACCATTTTGGTTTTTTCACCCAAAGGAGGCCTAAGTTGTTTTACGGGGAATGGCGTAAAAAAATTTCCAAAAAAATCATTTTTCAAGATTTTCAACAACCAAACACCAGAAATTATGTAAAATGTTTTTGGCAAAAATATTTGACATCCAAACAAACGGAGCGTACGTGTCACTCCCTTATTGTCCATTTGTAGGGTTTCATTCCTGACACTTATAAGCTCATTTTTCTCTCATTTAGCGTACCACTTTTGTAGAGAGAAAATCTCTCTCTCTTATATCCTTGCGTGCTTGTTGCATTTTAATGATCTAAACTTTGTGTTTGATCATTTTGATTGTCAATTTAGTGCAAATGTGCAATCCTTTCATAATTCATGGATTGACTCTTGATTGAGTCTTTTTACTAAAAATCTTCATAAAAGTCTTATATTTCATACATCACGTGCCCGGATGATCCGGAGCAATCTTTGATATGGAGATTGAGGGGTGTTGGGCTTGTGGAGGCTATGGAATCAAGAAGGGAGTCGGGGAGCTAAATCAATGTGTGGAGTTAGTTGCAGCTTGGGGCAAGTTGATAATTCTTAATCATTTAACTCATTGATTTATAGCAAGGGTATTTTAGACCCGAAGTAGTTTCCACGTAATCCCCCGTGTTCGAGTTCTTTAGATTTCTTGCTTATCACTTTTTTTGGATTGATCGTTTCACCATGGAAAGTGACTAATTGTATTAAAATTAGTGTTAGCTATTTTTAAGTGGTAGTTCTATTCACCGCCCAATCCTCTACGACTTTTAGTGCTATTTATTATTTCACTCCCCATATATAGAGAGAAAAGCCCACCCTTTGATAACGGTGGTCCCACCCTTTGATAACAGTGGTCACTTGAACACCCTTAAGAAAAAAATTTATTTAGAAATATATGTAAAATTTTTAGTTTTAGTTTAGAGTAGCCATTGTTGAACACTCTACCCACAAATATTGAACACCCTACTAAAAAATATTTGAACACCTAATTCAACAAATCAACGCACAAATCAATTTTATGTAAACAACCAACTAAAGTCTAAAGTCTTCCCGTGGATGGTCAATGTACACTCTAAAGCCTTTTATATTTTACTACTATATTACATGTGATAAATTTATATCGGGTTTTGTTTGAACATTTATACAACGAACACTCTGCAATCCTGGTAATTCAAAATAGAATCCTTAATACACCAATTCAAAAAAAAGTGCACGCTCTTTATGACAAATTAGGAAAATCAAGAAAAAAAGAGTATCTATTATATTGATACTTCCTATAACTTCTCTCTGAGCAACAATCAACTCTCTATATAAAAATAATAATATCCATGCAAACCTACTTGGCACACAAATTTCTACAATAAATATATATTAGTGTATTTGTCCCCCGATTTTATTTTATTTGACCCAATAACATAGAATTCGCCAAGAAAAATTATGGCATCTTATGTATTTTCATATCATTTTGCCTCATTATTCATGAAAAAATTGTATGTATATACTACTAGATAGTAGAGCTAGTAGAGTTAAGGTAAATGTTGAATACCCTATCCAAAATTTCTGAAGTTGCCACTGGCGAATGCTAATAATTTGTAAAGAATAACTCGAAATGGTACCCGGTATTACATCGGTACTGATACATAACGTATCAGTAGTAAAAAAGATATCATGCCTGGTTTGGTTTGCAAAACTTTGGTCGCCCCAGGATAAATTAAGTTCCTAGTTCTACCCTTGTACGAGCCAAATCAGCCGCTTGACATGGGTAGGCGCGTTAGATAAATATTGCTGAATATCTCTTAGTTGGGAAAATGCTACAGGCACATTTTCCACTTTAATTATAGAATTGGGGGGGGGGGGGGGGGGGGGGGCCTCCTTCTCCTCCACCCCTCTCTCATATGGCAAATCTTACTCTCCCTCTTACCCCTTCGTCCTGAACCCTTTAGGTTCGGCCCTCTCCGCCATCATCTTCCATTTCCGTCTCAACCTCACACCACAATTCAAAACCCTCTCCTTCTCCTCCACCCCTCCCCCACCCGTCTCTCATATGGCAAATCTTACTCTCCCTCTTACCCCTCCGCCCTGAACCCTTTAGGTTCGGCCCTCTCTGCCATCATCTTCCATTTCTGTCTCAACCTCACACCACAATTCAAAACCCTCTCCTTCTTCTTCACGGCCGAGCTTGGAGATGTTACAGGGCTGGTCTGGTCTCGAGGGTGCTCGGGTTTGCTGTTCAGCCGAATAAAGATGCCGGATCTGGTGCGGCGGAGTCCGGCAGACCCCTCTCTGGAGGTGGCGACTTTGGTTTCTTCTCCGGGGAGGTTTTTATATATGACCTTTCCTCCCTTTTCGTCGCCTTTATTTTTTATCGCGGTGATGCTGTTGGTTTGCTTAGGGGTGTGAGCGGTGTAGACAGGTCAAATTACCGTTGCCGCTCCTCCCCCTATTTGTGGATGATGGTGTTTGTTGATGAGGTTGAAGGCAATAGAGTTGGCGATGGTTTTGTCAAGATTTTTCCTTTTTTTGTTTTTCTATTTTTTGGTGTTTTTCTATTCCCTACGTGGAATCTTTACCCCCTTTGAGGGTGGTTGTTCGGTATTCCCTTTCGGGGGTTGTTTTATGTACTCGGTGTATGGTCATCCGAACCACATGGATAACCCATTTATCGGGGCTTTACCCTTCGATGGGCTCTGGTTTGGCGTTTGTAGCCCTTTGGGCGGTTTTTGAGTAATCAAAAATTTCTATCCTTTTGATCAAAAAAAAAAAAAATTGGTAAAGCTAGTCACCAGGAGTGGGCTTAGCCTTATCCATTTGTAAAGCCAGTCACCAGGAGTGGGCTTAGCCTTATCCATTTGTCGTTATTTGAAGACAAGCCTACGCAAAACAGAAGGAAAAAACCAACCAACAACTAATAAACAACAGGCCTAACCATCAATCTATTTAGCCGTTATTTCTGAAAATTATGGGGGAAACATTCCATCTACCACACAGCTGCAGATTTTAATTGGTTTCCCTGACATTCAACCAATAGCTGTCCTTCCCGCCTTAGAACTTAGCGGTTTGCTCCCACCTAAGGTTGCAAGTTCGATTCCCCTTGCCAGCAAACTCTTGGGACCACTAGGGGTTATGCCTGATTGTTACCTCTAGGGCCCCTAAATTAGTCGAGGTGCACACAAGCTCACCCAGACATCCGGTTATCAAATAAAAAAATAAAAAAAAGAGCTGTCCTTCCCTCTAATATCCTGTTCTATAGAGCTGACAATTGCAGCTGTGGAATTTGTCTTACCTTGCAACACTCTTGCATTTGTTCTTAGCTTATATGTAATAGACTGTAGCTGTACCAGCAAAACCCAGTTTGATTGCATAATTGACCAGCACATGCCCTTCACATGCTGTATTACCCAACTGCCTTTCCCATGCCTTCCGCCCCAGATTCTTTTGGAGATATGGGAGACATTACAAACACACATGGGAGACATTCATTTCCACTCCTGCAACAAAGCCAGAGGAAATAAAACGAACCACTGGAAATCATGGACAACTGGGACCTTCCTCCCTTATTGCAGACACAGTAGACTAAAAGGAAGCCAAGATAAATGTAATAAATAGCAGTGTCTGCACAAATAAGTTGAAAAACATCAAACCTTGTATAGGAGAGTATCAAATATTACCTGCATTCAAAACTGAGTACTAGCTTATAGCTGCTTTTGCAATACATTTACCCCTTGGTTGCTCAAGCAGGAGTTACTTATAGCTAGAAACAATTACACAAATGCACATTGCAGTTCCTATATTGATGGTTGCCATTTCTTTCCCAAGGACCACGCATGCTCAAGATTGTGTATCAAAACATCTTCGATTGTGTATCAAAACATCATTGACTTAATAATATGATCTTATGTATTGTTTATATTCTTGACAATATCTACAATTTGAACAATTCTAATCATAGAAATAACTCACCACCATCATTTCGCGCCATTCGGAACAAAAATATCTTCTTCCAATTAAAGGAAAATTACTAAAAAAAATAATTTACAAAAAAAAATTTGCCATTCAATTTACTCATGTTTAAAGTTTCAAGCATGCCATTTGAAAAAGAAGATTCACCCCAATTGGGGAAAGATGTGAATAACTCTTCCCGTGATCCTAAAGCTTTAAGCTCAAATTGCATAACAAACAATTGTAGACTATTTTTCAAACAACAATTTTATTTCTGCCATGATAATACAACCTTAGAGAAGAAAAAGGGCTACGCCACGTTAAAACCAGAAATGTAAAGAGATGAAAGCTTTCTTGCTGCCAAAATTCGAATCTAGCAACCTAAATATTTGAATTCAAATGACCAAAATTTGCAAACTATAACCTAATCACCGACACTAAAACCTCTATCAGCAGCATAATCAACAAAGCTGTAAAGAGGAAACACCCCTTCACCATACTTTTCAAACCCATCCAACTCTCCCTTGGCCTTTGCTCTCAGATCCTCAGCCACTTCCATTGCCTTTTCAACACCGTACTTTCTTACATAGCTCTTTCCCTTCTTCTTCTCCTCCTCCTCCTCCTCCTCTTTTCTCTCCTCACCCTTCATCTTCTCTTCCAATATATCATCAACCACCTGATACAAAACCCCAACGGCTCGTCCGTACCTTCTCAGCCGCTGGATATCATCATCCCCAGCGCCACCCAGGAAACCGCCGCAAACGGCGGAGCACTCACCCATTTCGCCATACTTCTTCTGCTGGACGAATTCTACGGCATTGGGCCCACCCTCAAGGTCGAGGAACTGGCCCGCGGCCATGCCGGTGGACCCAACAGCCCGAGCAATTTCGGTGATGACCCGGAGGAGTTGGGGCTCCGGGACCAGGTTCGGAGGTGTGGCAGAAACAATGTGGCGGAATCCAAGGGGGAACAGAGCGTCGCCAGCGAGGATAGCCATGTCTACGCCGAAAACGGTGTGGTTTGAGGGTTGACCGCGACGTGATGGATCATCGTCCATGTACGGTAAATCGTCGTGTATCAGTGAAGCGGCATGCACCTGTTAATAACACAGACAATCTTTTTCATTTTCGATTCAAATTTCTAGCTTTTAAACAGGCACAAAAAGACTATTCTTTTGTATCCCTATCCGAATCCGATTTTCAATTGGATTGATTAATATTATCACAAAAAATTAGGATTCCACTAGAATCGGCAATATTAAATCCGAACCGATTGTATGGTAGAAAGAAATACTCCACATGAATCGTTCTTTCGACCATATTCTCTATTAGTATTATTAGAAAATATTATTCTAAAAGATTCAAAAGTTTGTGTTTACCAAATTAAAACAACGGGCATCTTAATTAGGAATCATGATATAATCAACCGGTTAAGATCGATCTAAACCATCCAATCTTATTATGTACTCCTAGGATTCAGTGGACTCAGTCATACGCATAAATATACACACAAAATGGGAAGAGAAAAGCTGAACCCTTCAAAATTCTCAAATCAGGAGTGGAGTGAAAGTCTCCAAGGGCTGCTGGGAGGTGAATCAATCATTAGAATCGGATAGTTCAAAATTGTTAGTTCCACTCCAGCTATCAACTCTTGTGACACCAATTTATTTGGGCTCCGATTTTAGTTAACCCCTGATGGAGCATGATGGAATTGATCCCAAAAATTAGTCCAAATTGGATATTTCTCTGAGAACCAGTGAATCAATTCATTCACAAGAATTAAAAGCTGAAAGAAAGAAAGAAGCAACATAAAACTAACCTAAAAATAAACCTAAGTTCCTTAACCACAATTGGGTTTCTTGAGTCAACCTAAAATTTGAACTTTTTTCAAAGTTGGGGAAAAAAAAAAATCTAATTCAATTATGTAAAAGGGGGAGAAATTGAAGCGATATGATAGAAAAGAGGAGAAACCATTTCGAGGGCGCAGGCGGTGGGGAAGGCGGCGAGACGGTTGCCACCGAAGAGCTCGCAGGCGGCGACGCACATGACCGGAGGGGCACGTTTTGCACCTTTGGCGAGTACAGAGTAGCGCATGGCCTCGTAGATCTGTTGTGGGTACTTGACAGGTATGGCCTCATCTAGCTTCTGATTGATTTCTGCTCTCAGAGTCGTCCAATATGTTCTAAGATCGAATTGGGTCGAGACCAAAGGTAAAGAAGAAGAAACAGAACACCGGATTTTGGGCTGAAAATTCGGTCTGCTGCTTTTCCCGATGTTGAGTCGGGGAGACGATGATAAATTAGCAATTGAGAAAACCATTTTCCCTCTCCCTCTCTCTCTCTCTCTCTATATATATATATGTATATATATAGTATATGTTGGTATGTGTATAGATACAGACCTTAAAGATTTGATGTTCTGAAGATTGAGAAATTGGCAGTCTTATTTATGGGTGTTGGGAGTGGAGGGTTCAGAGCAAGTGTATAGCGATGGGATGATGAGACAAACTGCCAAAGAGATGAGAGATGGCTAAAATAAGTATTTCCAAAGCATGTACAGAACAGATTATATGGTACTTCCGGGTGCATAGGCATTGGTGGTCCGAACATTTTTCATACTTATTATTGACTTGATCTGGACCGTTGCTTTGCATTTGTTTTGTTCTTTTTCCTTTTTTCAGATCAAAAGAAACTTCCCTCAGGCTTGCTTCGCTTTTGGTTGATCTTTGACTTCAAATGACTCCAACTCTTACGGAATTGGGGATCCTGTAAACTCTTATATGTCAAAATTTGTATGTCTTTGTAGTTCATCAACTTGTGGCCAAGATCTTACTCAAAATAAAAAATTTAAAATCAGACTACTGGTCTATTGTTAAAGTTTAAAAAAGGAAAAATTATTGAAATGGTTCCTATAATTTTACCTGAGTCTCGATTTAGTCCCTCTAGTTTCAATTGCACTCTAACAAACCCTGTAGTTTCAATTTTGGTCGAATTGAGTCCCCAACGTTAACTTCCGTTAGCAGATTAGACGGAAAACCCAATTTAGGAATTTTTTGAGGGTCAAACTCGTCTTTTCACCCACCCTTCTTCTTCCCCAATTTGTAACCCTAACTCTAACCTTAAAAAAAACCTCTTCCTCTTCCCACTCGGTTTCTCTTCTCTCCTCTCAATCTTGTCCTCCCTCTCTCTCTTGACCTCATCAATATCACAAAAAACCCAGAAATTTCTTCAACCCATAGCCGATTCCGGCCAAACTGAGCCACAAACAGCCTCCACGGAGGCGGACGACGGCGGTACAGGGGTGGAAAAGGACCCATAGTCTGGCCGGACTGGTTGGGCCACCGAGCAACACCACCAGTCAGGTGGTGACAGAAAACGACGACGACAAAGCCCCGATAGTCACGAAAGGGACCGACGAAGCCCAAATAGCAGCGACAAGAGCAGTAAGTACCAATGGGTCGGCTCAATCGGCAGTGAAGAGGGGCGACAGTGCCCAAGAAAGGCAGATGTGGTCATCGGAGAAGATGGGAAAAGATAGAGAAATAGAGAGAAGAAATAAATGAGAGAAGAAACTGGTGGGGTTTACTAGCTACACTTGCATTTAGAAAAAAGGGACGTGAGTACAGCTGTACTCGTCACAAATGGCAGTGTGCCTTGCAAATGATGTAAAAAATCTGGTGAAAAATGGGACCATGGTCCTTTCACTTGGACATTACACGCAAATGGTGTTTAGGAGGAGCAAAAGTAGAGGCCACAACCTTTTCGATGGGACCAATTTTTTTGTCAAAATCAACTTTGCAGTAGCCTTTCAGTCCAATTTTTCAAAATCAACTTTTAAGTCCAATCCGGGACAGCTATATTTTTCCTGGATGCATGTACAATTGTACAAGTGAAGAATATTAGTTTTATTATAAAAACAAATATATGTTGTACATTCATTAGTGGTGGGCGAGCTTTGGTCAACAAATATCATGACCGAGTAGGAATGAAAACAAAATAAGTCATTTAGAGAGAGAGAGCCGTGTGTAGTGGGAGTTTTTATTTTTTAATTTGCAGCTTCCCAAGTATTTTGTCTGAAGAGTTGCTCTAAATGTGAGTCTAGATAATCACATCATTTGAGTCCATATAACCACATCTGATCCTAAGTAGGCTTTTTAAAAAAAGATATATCCCAGATAACCACATTTTCTAAGTACAGATAATCATCTCTTGCGAGTTAAGATAACCACATCTGATCCTAAGTAGGCTTTTAAAAAAAAATGATATAGTTCAGATAACCACATCTGCGCCGATCACTTTTCCGGCGAAGTTCAATTTTCCAGCGACTTTTTAGGCACCGGCGACTTTTTCCGACGGAGTCCAATTTTCCGGTGACTTTTCCGGCACCGGCAACTTTCCGGCATAGGTATATTATGTATTAAATTTAATGTAAGGGTATATTTGTCTACTAAAAAAATAGAATGGACCTAAGAGAATAAAAAAAGTGATTTGGTGGATTAGATGTGTTATGAAAACATTAGGTGGACTAGAGGTGTTATAAAAAGCTATAATGGACCCTATAACAATTTTTTATTTTTTTAATTAATCTTAACCAACCTCCATTGAAATAAATTGTTTAAAAAAATCATAAATTTTGAGTCAATTTAGAAAATTATCATTCCCTAAAATACGTTGGCCTCTAATGATAGATAAAAGGACCAGATCCCCTCACGCCAATCCCCCATTTTAATTTCATACAATTTTCATCGAACTCGATGGACTCCCATGAGCAAATTCCACTAGAAACTTAAAATTACAACTGCTTATTGCTACCTCGTGGCATGTGAGCAGTCACAATTCTAGGTGAGTATCTATGGTGTCCGTTGGCACCATAAATTTATACTTAATCCAACAAAGAGGCTTGTATATGCCTCTAACATATATATATATGTTATTCGTTATTGTGTCCTTAACTAATCCCATTTGACAAAAAGAATATCTAATGAATGGAATTTACAAATGTAAATAAGTGTGGCTTAAAGAAGAATGGGGATAGAGGAAATCCTATGATCATCTGATTTACTAAATCCTAGTTTGTGTTGTTTGTTGGTAGATGGTTTTTATTTTTTAAAGTCTACTTAAAAACTCTCAATACTGGCAATACTTGATCATTTTGAACCTCTATATTCTGTCAGGAAGTGCAATCTAATTGCTTTACAAAATTATCCTCTCTCCTTTTGTAAGCTCTCAATGACTGCTTTCATGTGTGTAAAGAAATTCTTAGGTTTGTGGTTATCCAAGAATGGAGGCTACGAGACAAAGAGTTCAATGGTGAAAATTGAAAGAATTCATAACAATTTATACTTCTTCAGTATATGTCTGTTTTACTCCAACGGACCTTATGTTTCAACTACCCTATTCATTTTTCATTTTTCTCAGCAAGTACCATATCCGCGGGGCCTCGCCTGCAGGGCCTCTCACTAGTAATAACCTAAATCACGTTCTCATGCTCCTCTAATTAGTTCCTACAGTCCTAGCTAGTTCATGATCAATCACCATCAATTTCATAGTTTTAAGAGCTGAGACCAATCACTATTTGACAAGGTCACCTAAAGGCAGAAGGATCACCGAAAAGCTAATAGCAATCAAAGTAAATCCAACTTGTGTTAATGAGCCATGTCATAGATAATTGGCCCCCTATGATAGTGCAAAGGGAATTGCATTTTCTTGTAGTGGAGGCCTCTGGTTTTGCCACTTTTATTTTTCGCAATTATTTTAATTTTGACCTCAACTTAATGAATCGATTTGAACGGTACAAGAGCTTCCTATTATGTATGGTAGGGGTCCAAATCAATTTACACCAAGTAAATCTTCTTTAGTAGGAATATGAAAGGTCCTTCGTATACCCATTGCTCAATTTAAAGACTAGACCCCATACCAACTAAATATTTCCTGGCAATAACATTGGCAATTGACAAGTGTGTTGTTAATGGACCGTCTAATAAGAGAGAAAACAGAAAACCACACACGGGAAACTTCAGCAAAAGTATGGGATAAAACTTCCAAGAGCCGCCGCATGCCAGTGAAAAGTCACTGCATGCTTGTGAAAACGTTTCCTCCCAAAGTTTGTTACACATATACGAAGAACATGAAATTTCAATACGTCGTTATCACTTTAATACTCCCAAGTCACCTAGTTTGACACGTTTTCCCGCTGAGTTTAAGACCTTCATAAACGCATCTCACACAAGTAAAATTTGCAAACTAAGCAGAAATGTTACGGTATTAAACAAAACACAAAACCTTTCATAACACACCAGGATGGAGCCACGATTTGAAATAGAAGGTGGCACCAACAAAGATTAATACTAATATGTAATATCCAAAAAAAATAAACTTATTGTAAGATTAGCCCAATTACAATATCAAAAAAATATATATCAAAATGTTCAAAGTTTAATTATTTATCAACATATAGAACTACTACTAAGTTCTCTCAAATATCAAAAATCGTGTAGCATTAGACTAAATTGGGAGACTCCAAGAATAGGCAATAAATACCTACAATGAAAGAATTTGAAGAATAAACAACACTCGTGAGGGAAGAAGTAAATAACAAACAATACTCAAAGCACTTAATTGGATCAAAGAGCTCTATCTAAGTCCATGTGAATTGTGAGATGAGATAATTCATAACTCCTCTAACTCTCTCTACACTCGTTTTTACCTATCATTCTTTTACCGATAGAATACAGATTCAATATGAAATCCATCTAAGGGTCTCACGTAAATGATCCAAGCAGTTCATTCTATTTAAAATATTTTTTTAAGGGTCTTCGCAAAAAATTAGCTCAATCGGATCTCTATAAGGACTTGGGTCAATTCATTCAATTTTTGGTCCCCTACGAATTTAGAGACCAAAAATTGAATTAATAAATCAAATCTTTACCAATATATAATTGATCTGATTATTTACGGGCACACTTAAAAAACTACTATATTGAGCAAAATGAACTACTCCTTCGATTGAGTTGATTATTTACGAGTGCACTTAGAAAATTATTTTGAGCAAAATAAACTACTCCTTCAAGTCCAAGGTTAACATGTGCCACTTGCCTCCTCTCAATAGCTCCGTCCCCAAATACTACGTTTGTTAGGAGATTAGGAAATGATAAACCGAGCATCGTGAAAAGTGCGGGTTGTCCCACCAAAATTGTAGCCGCAAGAAGTGCGCTGAACCACACTTCCATCTTAATCACGTGTTTTGTTTTTCTGAAAAATCTTGTACTCGGACTTGTAGGGCTTTACCCTTGATTAGAGGGAGCCCTTCCAGAAATTCTCAATGGCCAGGGCCAAACCCAGGCCAAAGAGGGGGTTTGGAAATAGTTTTCAACCAGCAATTGACGTGCCTCGGTTATTACCTCATTAGCTACGTCATTGCCCCAAGCGCAAAGATACCTTCAACGCATGGCTCTTCCTTTGTTTTATACTACAAGGCTTTCTCTCACATCTAACATTAACACTCGATGTGGGACGCTTCTTCGGTGTTCTACTTCCCCCAAACACACTGTTCTACTTGACTTTGTTTCCAACTTATGAGAAAACTCGTCATTGAAGCTTACAAGAGGGATGTAATACCTTTGATTAATCATCTAGTATTTTTATGGATTTGAAACTGGAGAATTTCCCCTTTCAATCAGCTGTTCTGATTTTGAAAGAAAAAAAATAATTCAAATTGTCTCCTGCTTTTTCTCTCATTCGTTTAGAGCATTCTATCCGACTCCCTAAACACCATCCTAAGCTAAATTGAGAAGAAAAACCTTAAAACTAGCCATTTTTCAACTTCCCTAAAGTACCTCAACAAAATGGTTTTGCTACGGTGCCTACTCAAAAGCAAGGAGTCACTATTCACTCCCAATTGTCATTTAGTAAAGTAGAAGTATTTGTTTTCCGCTTCTTCAACTCTCTCAAATTCTGAATCACTTTTTGGAAAAACTTAAAGCAAAAATATTTAAAGAAAATAATAGTTTAATAGTATAAAAGTTTATAATAGGGAGTCTGATGCAATGGATATTTTAACAAAACTAACTTTTTCTCTTTAAATTTGGTTTAAAATCAAGAGGCTAATGTGAATGCTAATGTGAATGCTCTAATATAATAATGTCTTTGATGCATAATAGATTTGAAAAGTAGTAAATGAGAATCTGGTTATTTCCATTGAATTCTGAAATTCGTTTGTGGAGTTTTGATCCTGTCAAAATAAAGCACCACCAGAGTATTATGCCCAAATGAATATGTGAAACTCAAGGGTGTTTGAAAGCCTCATTTTCAGTTTTTCATTTGTCACTTCTTGGTTTTTTTTTATTATGGTCAGACTGCTTTATGAATCTGGTACAAGTGTTTAGGAGAAACGTGCAGAATAGTGTTTGAGAGAGATGTGTAGAATACATTTTGTAGGTCTTTTTAGAGGGTGTTTGGCAAGCTCTTTTTTGGCTTTTTGATTTTTCATTTTCTGATTTTGGATGTTTGGCATCCACCTCCCAAAACTCATTCCCACAAAATGACTTCTTTGTTTTTTAGTTTAGAGGCTAAAAGTTAAAAAGAGGTGGAGAGGAGTTTTTCCATTTCTAGTTTTCCATTCTCATTTTAGGTTTATGACAAAAAGACTCATTTATCCCTAGCCTTTTATTAATTTGTGTAGTGCACAGTTGTATGTTTTTTTTTTTTTGTCACAAAAGCAACCTTAAACATTAATTTATGTAGTGCCTAAGTCGTTTTTTTTATTGACCTTTATTAGTTGGTAGTCTTTTTTGTGGGGTTAATTATGCTACAAAGTCTTTTTTTTTTTCCTATTATATTTGACTTAAGTTTTCCTGTACATTAACACTTCTTTTTTTTGCCCCTTAGTTGGTTGTAAGAGTTAATACTTCCTAATTAGAAAAAAAAAATTAGATGGTGGGAATTATTTCCATTTTACGTTATTTGTATTAAGTAGAGACACATTCAATTAATAAAAAATTAAAAAAAAAAGGAAGAGCAAAAGTATTTTTCCCAAAAACAAATTGGACATGATACGTTTACAAAAATATTTCCCAAAATAACTTTAAAAAACTTGACAAAAACAATATTCATATACAATTTAAATACCTTAATAAATAAACAAGGGCACAATGGTAAACAACCAATCCATAACTCATTCTCATCATTATTCTCCCAAACACTACTCTTGTTGGAAAATGCATTCTGCACAATTCTCCCAAACACTCCTCCCAGATTCAAAACACATTCTGACCATAATCCAAAAAGCTAAAAAACTAAAAAGTTGAAAATGAAAAGCTAAAAAATAGGCTCCCAAACACCCCCTTATTAATCAAAATGAGAAAAGTTAAAAATGATAAATCAAAAAGTTTCTCTCAACCTACTTTTAATTTCTCCTCTGCTTTCATTAAATTGGAGAATGAGTTTTGGGAGAATGACTTTTCTCTCATCTCTCCCAAACAACCAAAACCAAAAAACATGAAAATGAAAATGTGAAAGCAAGGAGCCAAACACCCCCTCAATGAACGATCCATTTGCAGCACACGTCCAGTCAAATAGAAACTCAAATTAAGCATAGGCATACATAGGGATGGCCTATTTGGGAATTAAATATGATTATATATCATGGCTGTGGGATTTAATTTGGATTGGGAATAAAGAAAATTTCTTAGTCTTGTCACTATCTTTCAACTACCTCAAAATTTATAAAGAAATTGAATCTATATAAGCTTATTTTTAGTCAAGACACCTCTAGTTTTTTATTTGGTTATCGGATGAATATTCAAAGGGATTTCCTTGTTTTCCATTGTCGGTAGGCTCTACCAAACAAAATTCGATCGTAATGAAATTTATTTTCAAACTTTTGTAAACATAGCGGGTCCATTCCCCATATCCATCAATTCAGAATGAGCAATGCTAGAGACACTAAATAACTTACAAACTATTACAATAAAAATACGCATGTCATTACCACATCAATGCATGATATAATACATGAATGCATTCATCTACTAAAAGAATGTCACATGTACATGTAGTACATTAGTTAGTACCTCTAGACTAACCCATCCAAAAGTACCCATAAATTACAATAGTGAGAGATTATTTTCTTCCTTAATTTAGTTTCCAAATTCAGGGGGAAAAAAAAATCGGAAACTTAAGCGACTCTTTGCCCATGTGGTAATTAAATACTCCAGCAAGGGTTAGTCTGGGATTCGCATTTATAGAGAGCAAGAGTGGATTTAATTTTGGGAGGAGACGAACCTTGTGAAAGAAAAGACTTTCAACTCATATTAAAATGGCAAAATTCAGCAATTTCCATTGATGATCAACCTTAATTAAAATGGATTTGGCCCATTTGAAATCCTACTTGGTACTTTAATGTAAGGAGTGCAAGAGAGAACAAATCATATAGAAGCATGAATGAGATCTTCTATTTAATTTTGGCAGATTGCAAATGCTTCAACTATAATTGTAGGGGACCCACCCACAGGGTAGGCCCCTCCAAAAAATGGCGTATGCCACTTTTAGCGGCGAGCACACGGTATTCTTTAGTAAAAGGCGAAAGAATAGTTTGCTTTGTGCTCACCGCGCGGCTGCGTGATTAATTTCCGTTGCCGCACTTCCTTTTTGCACTCGTTTCGTTGGCTTCTCTTAAGATAGCTACTCGATGTGGGACTTAAAACTTCTTTTTACACCTACAGAAGCAACCCAGCAGACCCCCCTGTTTGTGGACCGCAGAGTCTCTTTTGGCCATTGATTTGAGCTGATTCCTACTGTGTTGCAATGATCTGGATAAAAATCTGAGAGATTGGAAAGGAATGGCTAACGCTTGGAATCTATAGATGATTTAGGATGCTTGAATAGAGGTTTAAGAATCAAGAAAGAAAACACGCGATTCAAAACCTTCACAAGACTCCACATAAGAATTAATGCTAGAGTCCTTTTCCTCGGTAATGGAATTGATCACAGTTTTGATCTTCAAATTGTATGATCTACTCGACCAAACCTCACTCAGAATGTATGCCCATCCCTTCAAAGTGCTCTCTTTTTTTACCTCTTTACATTTTCTTTCTCCCTCTTCTTCATCTTCAATCACAGCTTCCAGAATGAATTCCCCTTAGGAATTTTGGAATACCTTCTCCACATTTTGCCAGGAATTACTTGCGCATTAGTTATCTGGATCTTTGGCAAGAACACGACTTTATTGATAACTTCATTTTTCCTTTTGCTTTTATTTTCCTTGTACAAAGTAACTTCTTGATGGTTTTGGCTTGTTTGTGAGGAAAATCTTAAAAAACACCAAGCTGGTGATTTGCAAACTACAAGTTCATTTTTAGCTTTAGAGAATGGACTTGGTTTTTAGGAAGAGAGAAAAAATCCACTAATAATAATGGGTATTATACTTGTGCCATCGTCATTACGTAAATAAAATAACACCGGCGACAGGCGAAGACCAAAACGAAAGAAATCTGTCATTAATTATCTTCTGGCCTGTGGAACAAAGCACAGTGGTATAGATCCGCTACACACTAACTATGGTATCGATTTACAAGAAACTCATAAGCTCTCCCAATTTAATTCACCGAATGAGATTGCACTGAAACTTTTTTAACTACGGAAAATAAGGAGAAAAGGAGAGGAGAACCCGCCCAAGCAGGGGGGACAATTTGAACAGACGTACTAGAGGAACCCATTGTTAATGTAACAATCTCTATACTTCATTTTAAAAATGTGTCAACAAACCCGAAAACAAATGAGGAAAAGATGCTTCCAACAATTTTTCACCAACCATTTCTCATGAAAATTTCATATATCACCTTCAGTTTGTAAAAGAGATGACATTGAGTTTTTAGCTAAGAAAGCAACAAAAAGACCATCTCTTTCAACATTCCCACACCTTTGACCAAGTGTGCAGATGTTAAACCCTACCTAACGAAATATTTCTCAACCATCAAAATACATATACAATGAACTTGACAGAGTCAACAAATTCACAATTTTCTCTGGAAGGACAACTTGAGTATCTCTACATCACGCAAGAGTGAGGAATTCCCTTCGCAAGCTTCTGTTAATATCTTGAATCTTCTATCAACTTCGTGCATTTGCATTGATGAACCTTCCTTTTGTTCAGGCTTTTGGTAATGAACAAAATCCAACATCATGCCCTATAATTGCATCCAAGGAAAAATCATAACTATGAGGCTCAACAGTCAACACTAACAAGCTCTTTAAAAAACAAGGCAGAACAGGAGAAAGATTAGAATAGCGATGAGAATTATGCAACAAAATAGAATCATTTTCATGACCAAGAACTTCCTTTTCCCCTTCTGATATAACTCGGCTTAGTTCATATGATCAAAAAACGAAGAATCGAAGATTAATATGTCAGTTATGTACTTTAATAACCATTTCACCTCCATTATAGCTTTGGAAGGAGGGATGATTCATAAAAGAACTAGAATATCTGTTGTGAGGAGCAGCTTTGGCAATTGCCAACTTAAGGCCACATATTTCCCCAAGTGAATAGGACCAGAAAAAATAGCGTACAAAGTGAGTGCTGAAATGAATTAAACTCACAGAATATATTTACAGAAGTTTGCCAATATATTTTTAAGGTAGGCAAGTTATAATGCATGATTAAAAGTTTGCCCATCCACGTGTTCAGAAGCATATGAAGTTCAACAGTTCTCAAATAGTAAAATGCATACCTCATGTTGAGGTTTACGCGAATAATCACGCAAGAGAGACTTGACAAGCTTATTTCGGAACGATAATTGTTCACCAGCGGAACAGCAAAAGATGAAAGAAGAAAGATGGTGCAAAACCAGTGTAAAAGCCATTGACCCTCGACTTGAAGCTCTGTCAAGGGCACCAGAAACCCATGACTTCAAATAAGCCTCCAAAACGCTTTCATTAACCTGTACAGAGACTTAATATCAGACTCCATACTTAATCAAATTTGTTGCCCTTGGGACGTCTAACTCATAAAGCACAGTTTATTTTACTTGACTGATTGTGCTCAAACAACGAAAGAGAAGAAAAGTGCACATGTAAGAATTCTCCTAAGAATAAATGATGAGAAGTTTTCATGTTTGAGGAGCAGATAAAGTCCTCCATCTCCACTAGTCCCTTTGGAGTGTGATGGGGTTAAATTTATGGAACATCAGGTGGATATCGCCTGCCGTGTGAATATTGTTCGAAAGTAAAATCCAGCACAGATATCGTTCAGCAAAAGTTGCAAAAAAAATGACTTTGAATAGAAGGTTGGGAGATTTGACATAGTTTCTTTCGAAGTAATTCATATTGAACAGACGATTTAGTTTCGCAAGTTGTGACTTCCGAGGAACCAAAATAATTAAACCTATTCGTGAGTTGCACTGAATGTAGGAGGCTAGGAGCTTTGTGTGAAGGAAGATGAAGTAATGAGGGCAATGCAAACGTAAGCAAAGGAATATATGGCCCGTTTCCGTGAATTCTTTAGATAAAGTTTGTAATGTTACCTCAACAGGTTCGAGGTACCCTTCACCCTTTGCGAAACAGTTACCCAAGGGTGGCAAAAGTTCAAGTACGCGAGCATTGGATAGGGCATTCCAGGCTGCAAGCCGAATAGGACTTTCAATGCAACGGTGCAGATAAATCACAACTTGTCGGCCGTAAATCAAATCGCCATAAGAGGCAGCAGCAAACTGCTCCACCAGAGTTTCCATAAAAGTAGAGTAACTCTCGTGTATCTCTGATTGAAAACAAAGGAATTCCACACTGTCTTTTTGTCCTGTTTGTGCTGAGAATTTATCTTTTCCCTCAGAAATTACTTCTTTGCTTTTACTTAACCATGACTCATGCAGGAGCTTCCCATAGATCTCTTGCAAAGCTTCATACATATTTCTACTCGTCTCCTCTTCAAGCACACCCATGCTACCAAGTAAGGTTACAGACAGAGAATGCAATTTCCAAGTTAGTGGTACTCTCCGAAAAGAGCACTCGATCTCAGAGGCAACAAATGACGAGATTACTTCAATTCCTAATAGGAAAAACAGTCCAGCTTTAGCAATTTCAAGAAAATCAGAGTGGTTCTCCACTTTATTATTTTTACTAGGAACTGAAGGATCAATCTGTTTGATGCCATTGATAGTTGAGATTGGACTGAGAAACCAATGCATGGGAAGAGGCAGTCTCTGGTGAGCCCATTCTACAGCCAAAGAAGGGCAGTAATCCTCTGGACCTGTCATATTTGATACGTCCAAGTCCTCGTGAATGGTATCCAGGACACCGCCCTTCTTAGTCATCTTCTTCCCAAGACCACTATTTCCATCTGGTGCTTTCAGCTTCCTTTTTACAGTCAACCATCTGTTTCGGAAATGAGAAGCCAAAACCCTACTAATAAGCTGGTAGTCCTTTTCTTTATAGTCCCACACAAATGGCTTCAAATCCTTATTTAGATTAATAAAATGCCGAATACAGAGATTCAAATACTTCAGAACAGGGACTTGGAGCAAGGTATCCAATGCCTTTTCCATTATAGATCCATCCCTTGGTCCTAGAATTAGACATACACCAAAGGCAGAATTTATTCTTTGCATAGAAAAGTTCATATCTTCAACTGTCAGCAGATTTTCAGCAGACACAATTTCTAAGACTTCTAGCAAGGAAACAAGCAATCCTGCATCTGTTTGGGCCAACAAAACATCTTTAGACCAAAACCCTCCACCAAGAGCACCCCAACCCAGTCCAACCCCTGGAGCAAGGCCACCTCTTCCAAACATCTCAATTGACTGCACCCTTTGCCACTCAGAATTGATTAACTTAATGAAAGTAGCTAGTGCATTTTGCAGCTCAGGCATAGATGACTTAACTATCCCACCTGAAAGTATCAAACCTTCTCTTGATGAACTGTCACCATGAGCTAATGGAGGGTGAATTACGGACTTCGTCAGTTGGATTAACTTATCAACAGAAACAACTACTTTAACTAATTCATGAAGGCAAGAAACAGAAGCAACTGATGATTCATGTTCGCCTTGGAGTCTCAAATCACACAAATACTCAACAAAAGAACCACCATATTCTGTATCTTTTGTCCCTGAAAATCTCAAAAACCCATTCTTAATTATTTCAAGTCCAATCTTAGGGACAAAATCGGGCAGCCACGGCAAACACCCACCTGGCAGTCTGATTGCATCCTCTGGGATCACCCTATCTAGCACACCAGAGAGCATGTATAGGACAGCAGAGACAACCCATAACACGGAAGTCAATCGTAGATGCTGGACAATTGAACCACCCTTATTTCCTTTTTGCCAATCAAACAAATTATAAATGCATGGATTGCTCCTCAATGCTGTCCACTTTATGGCTAAATCGACTATTGGACTGACATGGACCCAACACCAAGACACCAATTCTTCAGCAGCCACCTCAGATATTTGATTGCTTGCATGCATATGGGAATAAAAGTTCGGAAGTCTACTAGTCAGAGCCCCAAAAACAAGGAATGCTTCTTTAGTGATGGCAGCAAATTCACTAAGAACATTTTTTTCGATCAGTTGTTCAAATGTCGGTACGTTCAACCACATGCAGAGAGCAGGAAAGAAATCTGAAAAGTTGGCCACACAGTATCCATACTGAATGCAGATCTTCCAGAAGCGCAACTGCTCAACCATCAATGCTGAGGAGAGTTTACAGTTCTCCCTTCCCATGTTTATCCACTGGTCAAGCGGGGATGCATATTGATACAAATGCCATGTTGCACTCCGGAAAACTCCATTTCTTATAAATTCAACACAATTCTTCTTCTCAGATCGAGCCAACACCTTTTTGTTTATGCAGAAAGGTGGAAAAAACAAAGGCACTAGGGTAAGTATACATCTTCTGTCAAATGCCAAAGCAACTGAATTGAATCTATATTAGCTTATATGGTCATCACTATAGTAAAAAGCATGAAGACAAACTATTTCAAAGCAAAAGGAAGAAATTGCTTACCTTCAAAAGGGTTACAGATTTTATCTTAGAAGGGTTAACTTTAGTTGGCTCTCTCGTTGTAAATCTGTCAACAACTGTTTGAACAAGCCTTTGGCACGTCATTATTGCATTCGCACCAGTAGGGGAATGCCTCGCTATTGCAACAAGTATAGAAATTAAGCATTCTTCCAAAGCGTCCGAAGGATCTGTCTGGCAACCAATACTGTGTAAGACTAGAGATCCAATGAATGCAGAAATCTTTGAATTATCACTGTAATGATATAGCAGAAAACACACTCTTCAAAGGAACATTTTAAAGCAGAGAAGTCCACATGGTACTATACGTTTCAAGCGTATCTGAATTACCATAATACTATCAACATCTCTCATTGCTAAAATCACAGTACATGTTTAACCATTGCAGTTATGGATAACTACCATGTTTGGTCTTCCTGCAACAAAACTTACATTTAAGATCAAATAAAGAATTCACCCCACCCACCAAAGAGGTGCCTAGAAGGAACAATCAGGTCGTGTCCTTTAACCACTTTTATTTCTCTTTATTTTTTTACCTTCTACAATTACATCACCTACACACGAAAACATCCAGACCCCATCCTCTTACCATAAATATAACCAATCTGATCAGTCTTGTTTGGAAGAATATACAGTAAATGGCTGTTAACAAGTTCTGTGCAAGAAGTTTAAATGAAAAAAGTGATCATTAAAAATCTACAGTTAGTTAAAGGGAAAGTTGCTATTCATATAATATGCAGAAGACTCCCTAGTTTTAGTGAACTTACGTTCTAGTAGTACATAAGTAATCGCAGGGGAATACTTATACATTAATAAGGGAAACAAAGAAGCTTCAGCTTCATAGGCTTACCTCCAAGAGATAGAGAATCCTTGGAAGGATACCCATTCTAACCAATCCTGCTACAACATCTTGACCCGCTACAACCACATCATCCTGAATAGTATGTTCATCTTCATTCTTGTCATTGTCCATGTCCTCACCGAAAGGCAAAATATTAGAGGGTTTAGCATTGTACTTCCAGTAGCCACCCTGAAGGAAGCCAACATCTATATCTGGTCTACTTCTGAATATAGGAGCAGTGCACATGTCCTTTAGGCAAGAAGTAGTTTTCTGAAAACAGAATACAGTAGACATGAGTGTGTACAATATTTGTAAAGATAGTCCACAAAACACTCCAGGCAAATTTAAGTTACCTCTGAGATGTCAAAGAATCTCTCATTGCTATCAAAGCTCAATATGCCCTGAATAACTTTTGCACAAGCCAAAACAACTGAATTGTGGTTATCATCTAGAGACATCCTACAAGATAACCGAGTAAACATTAGAACACGACAAAGCTCCAAGTATATTAGCCTTTTATATTGAAGCTAATACAAGTATCTGCAATGGAAGTTAATATTCCCAAATTCACATCTTTAGGCAAGATGAATCAGCAATATTCTTAACTTAAAAGTACTTACGCCATGTGCTAATATAGCTGTAAGCTATACAGTCATCTTGTGGGTCCGAACTATTAGCAGAACATAATAGATTACATGTTTAGAATGTAGACTCCAGCCAACATAAAATAAAACATCATCTGTTGACCAATACTAAAGTTTTCCTTCTTTTTTTTCAAAGTGCGAAAGGATACCCTAAATCCTGGAAAAGTTTGAGACGTCTCAAGAAACCTTGCTGGTTTGGATTGTTTTACTGATTTATTCATATCTCCATTACGTCTCAAATATATTTGAAAGCCATCTAGAAACACGAACTGTGGGCAATCAGATGCCTAAGTGAGAAGAAATTGCTCCAAGTAATTTCTTCCTGAAGGGCGTCCAAAGATTCAATCATTTACTACACCTATGATTTGAGTCAAACAATATATCCGCAAAGTATGATGAACAAAGGCATCAAGCTAAAGACATCAGAACTCACATCCAGGTACTAAAATGGTGAACCTTTTCCAAGCAAGTAAAGCAAATTTAGTATATCTGAAACCAATATATGAGCAAATACTAAACTTTAGAGGACGAGGTAATGAACAGAATGACATAAATATAGTAATAAAAATCAATTCAAAGCGATGTATAAAAAAATTACTCGTGGAAGCCTAGAGGATTCACCTTAGTGATAAAGCAATTTCAGGTTCTGGGCCAAGTGCATAAGCCCATATGGCGGCCCAGTCAATAAGCCTGTTGTTGATGTTAGCAACTTTCACATAGTAGCAAACTTGGTTTTCACAGACGTTGTGCAATGCTTTATCAAGCACAGACACAAGCAAATGCAATGCAAGAGCACGTTGGCCAGGAATCTGAAATTTGCAAATTAAAAGGAACAGGTCAAGTAAAAATATCGAGCAGTTCAATGTATGAAGGCTTTTGAAGAAACTACAACACAAAAAGCAGGTAACGCCAAGATAAACATCAACTAACCACACTCCTTGTGAGAGCAATTGCTTCTTTAATAGTGTAACCAGCTGCAGCAGGGTCTCCCTCTGTTCGAAGCAAGTCACGTTCAGAAACATTGTCAGCAGTATACCCACTTTGAGTTGATATATTACCTGCGATAAGATAAGTAAGAAAGAAAGATTTGTAAGCATATGCATAGCCTACAATAGATATTAAGGGAAAAGAATGAACATTTAATGGGAGAATTATGAATCATAGTAAAAACCATTACAATGAAACACATAACGAAACCCATAACGACCAGCCTAAGTTAGGTGAGTCACAAGACGATTCTCACTACGTGATAGAATGCATGAGGAATAGCAAATAAGCAAAGAAAGGATAAAAGTGAGACCCCACATTGTAATTAAATTTTAAAAATGACTAAATAAAGCATTTCCTTGACCAATCCTCAAAATCTCCTTCAGGGAACAGAACATGCCAATGCATCATGAAAAACAAAACAAAACAAAGAAATTGTTCCCAAAAACTCTCGCAGTCTATAAATGCCAATTAACATGTGGCTAAAAGAAATTGAAGTACATAAAAAAATAAAAAAAAATTAAAAATTAAAAAAAAATTCTAAAAATGAGAAACCGAAAAAGGAAGAGGGGGAGTTTCAAAAGTAATTATCAGGTTTGCAACAATAAAGGGCAATATAAAGAGGAATGATAGTACAAGAACTAGTCTTACCAGCCTTTGTTAGCTGCACAAAATCGGTTTCTGCAATATTACCATCCAATGAAAACCTTAATTCTCTAACAGCCTCAACTCTCTCACTCCAAGAATCCCACAAGTTGCAATTATTTGTGCTCAATTTCTGCAAGCCATTATAACCCTGCCCCTGCCTTGTAACTGTTGAAGCTGCTGTTGTCAGGGTGTGGGAGGTACCACTCTCAGAGAGTGAACCTTTTGGTTCTTTTATCACCTTTTCACCATCCTGCATATCCACCTCTCCTTTGGCAGCCATGTCTGAGACGGAGCCTGTTTGCTTCTTCAACTTGTTCTGCCCACGTTTTCTTAAAGCCTCTATTACTGCAGGACTCATCTTCTCCAGTATCTCAGCTTGTGCTTCTGCAATCTCATCAGCTGACATTCTTTCTAAGCGGGCACGATTCTCAGCATCAATACCTCTGAAGTCTTGTTCATTCCCCATATTGCTGGGAGTATAGCTGGAAGTTATACGCTTTGATGACATATTTTGCTTCCCCGTATCCACTTGTCTTTGCCTTTTTGACAACTCTGGCAATCCAGGCTCCATCTCCTCCATATCCTCCATAGTCTCCTCCCTTGTTTCCACAATCACATCTTGTGACACTTCGTCTACCGATCCGGAATCCATCTCCTCCATGAAAACATCTTGCGCCTGTGAAGTATCATCAGGTGGCATTTTCTGTGGCAAAACATGAATCGCGGTACCAATAGGGCTTATTCTTTTATCTAGTTTTTCAGTTACTTCATTAGCCTTCTTCACAACTATAGACTTGTCTTCTTTCTTTTTCTGAGTCAGAGAAGAATTATCACTAGTCATTAGCTCTTTCAACTGACTAAAATCCAAACCTTTCTTCTCTTTCCTTTGAACAGGATTTGCAAAAGCTGCGGCTAGCGGACCAAACCCCATCAAATCTTCTTCTTCTTCTTCTTCTTCTTCTTCTTCTTCTTCATCCTCATCCTCACCACCACCGCCTCTATTTTCACTCCTTGGGGCCCAATGCTGCAAAACAAACCCTTTTAACAATCAACAAAGCTACCAACAACCTTAACAGATACAAACAAACAAAAGGATGCTCCTAATGCTTGCCTTTAAGAATCAGGATTCCAAAATTTTGTTGTTCCTATAATTATGTCATATGATAGCCAGATACATGACCCTTAACAAATCTTCTTTTCCTTGCCTTTCAGCATAACTAACAAAGAACCCAACCACGTCCATCCCAAAACTGAACTTCAATCTACTGTTTTCTGGTTTGCTCAAACCACTTCACTTGTCAAACATCATATTTACACCTCACCAACATGGGATTCTTTACATGACGAAAATAAAAGATACATCCTTCTTGATTTCTACTAGTTAATCAATACCAAAAGCTATATAATGTTCCCTTTTTGGGCGGTTCTCCCGCTCCTCCCATAAAAAAAGAACTTTTGAGTGCTGCTTCAAATGTCAGACTCAGTAGTTTCTTACACCATTTTCCAAAAAGTTTTGACATTCAACTGTCCAACCGCAATAAAGGATTAAAAATAACCATTTCCCATTGCTTAAACCTTATACTCCTATTTTGCTGTTTTCTCTTCTCTTTCCTCTCAAACCAATCTAACGGAAGAGAAGTATGTTTTGAACTTTCCCTTCTTTACCCTTTTTCTCCATGTTCCAAACAAAGCACAACAGTATTAATATTAACAAAGTTTGACAGTTAATAATTGATACTATATCGAGAGGTAATGAAAGCTTACGGGGCCATGAGAGCGATGACGAGCTACAGGAAAAGGGAGAACGGTGGGGCGAGGGGCCGCAGGCGGAGCAAGGGGGATCTTTTTGGGGTCTTCTGAAAAACCCTTCTCGACTATGCCACCGACTAAGGCTGATGCATCGTATTCTGATATTTGAAGAGAGTTGGTTCCAAAACCCTTTCGCTGAGAGCGTTTTGCGGGCATGTTTTTGCCTCCGTTCACTTTCTCCATCAAAGTCTCTATTTACATTGACGACGATTGCAAAAATTGCAAAGCTCCATAAGGTTTATTCGGTACAGTAATTTATACCATTCTTCCTTGAGATTAGATATTCCATTAGGAGACGTTAAGAACACAATCACTATTCAGTACAGTTATTTATACCATTCTTCCTTGAGGTTTAGAGATATTCCATTGGGAGATGTTAAGAACACAATCATCTTCGACACAGGGTCGAACAAAATCTCACATATACACACTGGTCCCGCATACATAAATGTACATGGGACCGGAACCTATGTGCATGTGAGGAGGTTTAGAGATATTCCATCGGGTGATGTTAGGAACACAACAATCCGGACAAAACACCAAACACAACCCCTCATATCCACGTGGATCCTGTGTAATAAATGTGCGTGGAACCTACGTGTATATGTATATGAGAAATTGTGTTCAGTCTTGTGTTCGAATGATAGTAAACCTGATGAGGGATACGAGAATGCTACAGGTACAACAATTGTGGACAATTGCCAAAACAACGTCACTAAGGCTGTAAAAAAAAAAAACACTCAAAAGTTGAAATCTAGCGCTGCTCTCCCCTTTCCCCCCAAATTGCTGATGTAATCCACAGAGAAGATAGAAAAGGGGAAAGCGCCTGATTTCAATTTTCATTTTTTTTTTTTAAAAAAACAACTGGCCCCAAAACGATGTACTGTTGTACCACTTTGTTGTACCCCTAACATTTTCGTAAGGGATACAAGGGGGAAATGAATCTGTTCAGGAGAAAGTTTACCTTTGAGTGAACAAGGGCTTCCAAGTTCCAATCGAAGAGCTTCCAACCACGTGGAGAGGGAGTCGTTGGTGGTGACTGGTGAGATGGTGAGTCGTTCATAGAGCCTCTCAATCGGGGAGAGAGAGAGAGAGAGAGAGGGGTTTTGGGGCCGAACAATGATAGGTACACACCCTTTGTGCCACTCCCTACCACACCCTTACTCACATGGGGTGTGGGGCTCACATGAGACCTACATGTGGGGACCACATCCCATGTAAGTGAGGGTGTGGTAGGGAGTGGTACAAAGGGTGTGTACCTATCATTTTTGTTTGGAGCCTGGGGGGGTTTTAGGAGAGGATGGGAGAAACGGCGTAGGTTTAGGTGCAATGGAATTTGGTTCGGGTGAACGATAGATTCATGCATGTGTAAAATTCATTTATAGCACTTCATTTTTTATTTTATTTTTATGTAAGCATTGTTCTATTAAAAAATGTAAGGAAAGTTTGTTAAAAGTAAAACATTTAAAAATTTGACTAAGTATACATAACTCTATATATACTTCTATCTCAAAACTCACAACCAAACAAGACAAATAATTCATAAAAAGTGCGTCATGTATGTGTTAATAAGTGTCCTCTACCCCACTAAATTGTATAGCTCACTCTACGAAATTCTAGATTCCTCTCCTCATGTTATCCTATATGATAGGGGTCCATATCCTCTCCGCGTTAATGAGTTAATCCGAAAGTCAAGATCAATTCATCTCCCAAGCTTAAATAACTTGACATCGTTTTCATTCTTTCTCCAAACGATAGCCCAAAGCTTCCATTTATTATTCCGTTCCCTAATCTCATGTCAAGCTAAATTCTATTTTCAACTCCTCTTCCAAACCTATCTTTTGCCCCGCCACTGTAAAATTTATTCTTCATTCTCAAATCCATTTCAGGTTTCAACTCATATCAAGTTCTATATCCCTCTCTATCCATTACTTCGTCAACCATCACAATCCTTGATAGGTCTTTTACTTCGCAAATTCTAAGGATCGCTTTTGAATCATGTAGTGGGCTGGAGAATGGGCTCATGGCTGGCCTGGCCAAATGAGCCCAACCATGAGGCCTGTAACCATTAGGATCGATTAGGTAGTCCATCCTGCAACCCTATAACCAAGATAAGCAATGGGTACCAATCGGGAAAAAAAAAAAATGTTAAAGGCTATGGGTCGGGTACCGACCACATCCTAAGATGCTATTTCGCACCAGTATGACAACAATCCGGTTTGGCCACGTGGCACCAACGCGATCTTACCGCATGGCACGGACTTACTCCCCCCATTTCAATTTTTTAGCCCACTTTCACTATTTAGGGCACCTCAACATTATTTTTTATTTTTATTTTTATGCTTCCAAATGTGTAATGTTACATTGGTTCAATATGGATCTTGCTTGATAAATTTTGAAGAGTACTGGCAAACAAAATTTTCAAAATTGTAAAAATTATTATAGATTGAAAGATATAAACGATTTAAAAATAGCACGCATATTGATATATGGACAAGAAATTTGGGACGGAGAGAGTACAATGTAATTCATGTTACCGATTGGTGGTCATACGGTCCGACTAGTTGCACTTATATAGTTATATGGTTACGCCCCAAGTTGCGGATGTGCAATGTACCAAAACCGTGGCATTACAAGACCTTTGGCCACGAGGAACCAGTATGGTCTGTGGCACGATTGTCTTGCCTGCCACCACAACACAACTGCGGAAAACATCGTGTGCAATGTTTTCCTAAGAGGTGGTTGTTGAAATTTGACTGTTGGTGACGTCACGCCGTCGCGAGGTCAGCACGCGACAACTTGGTGGCCAGGCTAAAGCACTTCTATGAATAATACAGGGACAAATCCTGACAGACATGCCAACTTCTCCAAAAACTTTGCTCTTCAACCCTTCTGAGCAAGTCCTAAGTTGATCGTTGTAGTGTCTGTCAGCCACCATTGCCGGTTAGACACTAACCGATTGTTTCTTGTACATAATTAAAAGAGAAGGAAGTTAGCCCAATTTATCACAATGAAAAAGAGATTCAAGAGTGAAGTTAAGGCCCAATAGTAGACACCAACCCCACAACTGGTGAACCCGATGTGAACTCTATCAGCTGTTTATCTTCTAACCCCACAATTGGTGAACCATGAACTCTGTCAGTAGTTTATCTTCCTTCCACGTTCTACCTTCTTAGATCACTTAAAATAATGTATTTTAACCCTTTTTTTTTATATATATATCTAACACTATCCCTCGAAATAGACACTGTAATGGTTTCTTTTTCTTTAGTATTACATTAGAATTCAAAATTTGATCCATTTTTTGCTCACGTTGACATTTTAGGATAGACCTAATAAATTTTATGACAATCGTTAATAGAGGTGGCAATTTTCAACCCAACTCATGAACCAATCCATATCCGCCACTCAAAACCCAACCCAACCTGTCCATATTGTAATATAGGTTAATATGGGATGGGATGGGATGGGATGGGTTGGGTTGAATTGGGTTGACTACAGGGCCAGCCCTGGGCCCAAGTCCACCAGGCAGTGGCTTAAGGCCCCCAAAAAAGGCCCAAAAAAAGGGCCCCCTCTTGTTATGGGTATGTATAGTGGACTAGGAGTCTTTTAAGCCCAAGAAAAACAAAATAGGGCCCCAACTAACTCAAATAAGGCTGGCCCATTACAAAAAAAAAACAAGGGCCCAAATTTTTACAATGGCCCGATACTGAAGCATTAAAGGGTAAAAAAATTAAAACAAAAGGAAAGGAAAAAACAGAACATGACCTCAGCTTCTCGATTCTCTCTCTGCTAGTCTACACTTCTCCATTTTATATTCTCATTTCTCAAGCTGAAGTCTGCCTAACCCCCATGCCCCAAATTGAAAATCAATTAATCAAATCAAAACCGTAATGGCGTAAATTGCAAAGAAGTAGACGACGGATGCTGCCGATCAGATCACGTATAATATTGGGTATTTGCGTATTACAATTGTCGATTCAGAAAATCAGCATTAGAGAAATGTTCTAACTCTAAGGTAGCATTTTTTTTTTAATGGACTTGTACTTTTGCCTTTTACAAGTATAATATTGGGCATTAATGATTTGTTTTATAATTTTGAAACTATTTCTTTGTTTAACAGTGGTTTGTGAAGTGGTGTTCTTGTTTTGATGCATTATGCATATATAGAATAAATACGTTATGTCAACATCAAAATAATGCTTCCTTTTCCCCTTTTTATTTGTTTTATCTCAGCTCATCATATCTCTTAAAAGAAGTTACCCATCAGGATATTAAAAAAAGAAAAAAGAAAAAAGAAGCAAAGAATCGAACAATTAGTCGAATTTCAAAGGAGAGCTATTGATAAGTTCTTTAAGTGGTAAACAAGTAGAACAATCCGTTGAAGACTTGAAAAATGACGAATTCGAAACTTTGGTGATCAACCATGTCACAAGAAAGATTGAATGGATTAGCAATGCTATCCAATGAAAAAGATTTTGCAGCAAAACTAGATTATGCTAGTTCGATTGATTTATTTGCTTCTAAAAATGCAAGAAGAGCGAGGTTCAATTGATACTTATTAGTAAATGTAATGTTAAGTACTTTTTGTGACTTCGACATTCAAATTCTTGCAAATTTTTTGTTTAGGACTATTTGTATCTTTTGAATTATAGTGTTTCTTTAAGTGTGAAGGGCCCCAAACTTATTGTGTGCTTAGGGCCCCGAAAATCTCAGGGTCGGGCCTAGTTGAATATGGGTTGAAAATGGATTGGAATAAGAAATACTAACACAAAGTCGATCTTCTATATAATTGAACATAGGTTTAAATGGGAAAGCAATTCCTCCCACGTCTCTAAAACAACCAACAACATGGAAAAGAAATTCCACAACTTCTAGGATTTTTGTAATTTTGTTGTTAACTTTAATGGGGCTTACGTCAATAGAGACATCTTGTAATTTTGTGGAGAATTTTTTGGGTACTGAGCAGGTACTACGTGGTGCCTCACGGCCCAATCCATTCTGGTTTTAGATGATCCGGATTTGGAGAGGGAAAGAGGAGAGAGAATGGGTGGATGAGAGGAGAGAAGGTGTTTTAATCTAATAAGATGTCCAACACGCTTTTGAATGATTAGGATGTGCCGAAAGGTACCCTCACCGTATTTTAAATTTTATTCCAACAAAATTTTGTCGATTTGACTCGTGAATTTTTTTTTTTGTTGCTTTGTGCATTTCATGAAAAAGAAAATGTTTGAAACTTGATTTGAATTATTAGCAGTGCCTGCCAATTACAATAAAAATTGCATTGATCGAGTATATATAACACGGGAACGGATTTATCTCGTAAAAAATAGTGGGATAGTTGTATGTAACGCATTGGTCCGCTATTTTGTTGAATTAGTAGTGGCCTCATCTAAGTCTGTATTTCCATGAGAGAGAAAGATAGAGAATCCCGATTATAGGCATGGAATTGGGATTTTTATCCACCCAGTTGAACGGGAAGAGAAAATGAGATTATTCAAAAAACTGGTTGGGTTGGGTTGGGTTTGGCTTACCATATTCAATCCAACCCATATTCAACCAGCGTACTATTGACCCATATCCAACCCAACCCAAATTCAACCTAATCCATATTTAACCCGCTCAAATCCAATCAAACCTGTCCATTTGTCACCTCTAATCATTTGTTTTTTTGTTTTTTTTTTTTTTTTTAAGATGAACACATTGCATTAGCTATTTTGAGGAAGATTTAGAGTCCAAATTTTATGGCAATCATTAGGTTTTTTTTAAGACTAGGGATTACCCGTGCCTAAAGGCACGGCGCGTCGACGTAATTTGCACTCAATTTTTTTTGATTGGCAATAAAATTTTATTAAAAGTCAACAAAAAATACATAGCGGGTAAAATAAAGCCAATGCCCAAACACATGTAAGGTAGAGGTAAACAAAAACTCCAGTGAAGTGCTGAAAGGAGAAAACTAATGCCCAAAGGGTACCCATCAAACTAATTTAATTTCATTACAGTTCCAGATTTCCCCCACAGCTAAGAGGCTAAGTAGGTCATACACCCAGCCAAACACCCTATTGGTAAGTTGACACTTGACATACTTCGATGGAAGATCCTTCTTACACGAATGCGGAATGCACGCCAATGGCATCTGCAAATAGAGTGTTTCAAATATAAGTTTTCCACTTAAGTAGTGGCAAATTAAAGAATGAAAATGACACTAAAATGGATAGCTTTATCAACATCTCATTGAAATATCCTTTTGTTTTGAGTTATATAAAGAGAACATGTACAAATTAAAGAAAGCCAATGACAATAAAATAGAAAGCTTTATCGAGAGCTCATTGGCATATCCTTTTGTTTTCAGTTATAAAAAGAGTACGTGCAGGACAATGTTGTTACTTATATAAAGGTCACTTGACCTGCTTGGTGATATAGCATGCAAAAATGGAGATGCTCTAATAACTTAGTTGCAAAGAAGAAAGGTCAAATTACATTATAGGCATATTTTAATCCCTATAAAAAACAAAAAACAAACACAGAACCCAAAATAACCCAAAGGGGTTTCATTTCCCTCAACCTTGTTCCCTATTAAAAAAAAATATATATACACACACAGAGAACCCAAAATAACTAAAGGGGTTTCATTTCCCTCGACCTTGTTCCCTATTAAAAACACACACACACACACACACACACAGAGAACGCAAAATCACCCAAAGGGGTTTCATTTCCCTCAACCTTGTTCTAAGGTCCAGTTTATGTGCTCCATGCCCAAAAGGCACAGCTCGAAGAATTAGATACCCAATATGGCCTTGAGTGTCATTGAAAAGGTATGAGCAATTGAGCATGCTTAAAGATATGCACCTACATAATTTTATTACGACTAAAAGTCCAAAACCATGTCTCAAAACCTTCCCGCATTGAAACTGGAAATTATTGCATGTGATCCTCATACATGGATTTCCCTTAGCACTACCAGATATGATTGATTAAGACAAACCAAAAGGAAAAGACATTGAAACAAATTGACGCCTATATGACTCAGCGGTGTCCTTGATTGAGAAAGTACAAATTCAACAACTTGATAATCCAATAGGTTAACATGTTTCATGTAAAGGGCGTCGCAATGCCAGGAAAAAAAAAAGAGCATCGCAACCCAAACTACCACTTAAGCCACCTCAAGTGTTTGTGTGCCACTAACCGTGGAAAGAGATTAGAACCACATCACCTGGCTTGGAAATACTATAATCAAAACACGTGACATGACCCTGCAAAAATAAGTAAAAAAGGAGTTATCCAGTATAAAAAAGGAGACCTTAAAGACAACGCTTGATAGGAAATTGTTGTCCTGAATGTATTCAAACACTTTACTTCAATGTATAGTTTCTGTTCTGAAGTTATTCAAACACTTTACTTTAATGTCACAGTAGCACTTCTTCCCCAGGCACAGTGACTCATAAACTCTATACAGAAAACCAATCAAATTCCAAAATAGGGTTCAACAACACTTATTCAAGCTAGCCTTTAAAGTTGCAGAAATGTACCTAAAGTCGGTTGATGGATTAGGACCCTGCCAACCCATATCTGTCTATTGTTCAGAGATCAAACCTCTAAGAGCAACATCCGGGAAAGCTACAAACCACAGATCTCTAAGAGCTTCCTACCAAGGTAGATGAGTAATGAGATTTAACCATGCATATCTACCAATGTAAACTGAACAAAGAGCTGAAAACTACTCCCATGCACCTTCAGTGGATATACAGAAATACTTCTAAATCAGAAAAGTACATAATCCTAATAGTATTACTGAAGTAACATGAATGGAAAAGTGTGCTCTTTCTAGTGGTTGAATCGTATAAATGCAGTTTCAACATAACAGCTCAAGAAAAAAGAAATGTGGAAAGATAATATCAACTGAAAACTACACAGGCATGAAGTAGGAAAGTACTTGATGGTCAGCATGAGTCTGATAAAAAATGTACGTGCAAACGCTCTCTGTTCCTGCTAGAAAGTTACAGAACATGAGAGAGAGAGAGAGAGAGAGAGAGAGAGAGAGAGAGAGAGAGAGAGAGATCAATAAAATTCACAATTGCATAATGCAATACATACATGCATTAATGGTATCCCAATTTACCTGAAGATGACTCAAAGAACAGTCAATGAACTTGCCACTTCCATAATGTATATTGCCTGAGCGGCTAAAAATCCTTCCTATCCATGATTGTGGTCCAAACATAGCATTAGCTATCACAAAAAAATTGTTAGTTAAACAGGAGGAAATGAGCTGAACTGAATCGTCCAAAACTTATGTTGATATGAAGTTGAACCAAGAAGAAATACAGTCTAGCCCAATGTGCTTTTGAACTTGTATGGGATGTCATGAAGTTAGTGTAACAATACCCTTCGCTTATTTGCTACTCTACATATTAATATTTAATAGCAAGAAATAGAAGAGAATATGAATACAATTATTGAGAACAAAGTATTCTAATATTTTATTTACGGGAATGCCCGTGCCTAAAGGCACGGCGTGACATAATTTGAGCTCAACTAATTTCGCACAATAACTAAACCAAGAGCTAATGAAAGAATCCTAACATTTTTTAATGGAAAAATCTACTACAAAGTATACTTTCGGGGCCAATCGCCATTGAGGAAACTCATGCAAAATATCATTGAATGGAAAAATCGCTCAGTATTATGAACGGTTGCGACATGATCAAGCAGTAAATAGTATATGTCAGTCTACAAAAAGGTTAATAACAAAAAGTAAAGTGTGACCTTTAAATAGCATAGTCAAGGCTAAAAAGAAAAATACCAATGTTCACTCATAAAAGTGTGACCCGAACACTGATATACATTATGGCTTCACTCCCTTGGTACCAACAGTACTAAGAGAAGACAGTAAGAGCTCATCTAAGAGATCAGGTTATAGGCACCCGAACACCAACATAATTATGGGTTTGTTACCATCTTTACCTCCCAAACACCAACAAAAGACAGACATGTGTATGGACTTTGTGAGACCAACAACCTTGTTCTCAATTTAAGTCTTTGTACTCATGAAATAAATTGATTATCCAATTTTAACCAAAAACACCGCAGTTTCAATTGTCAAAAGACCGTTGTTTAAGTTATACAAAAATGCAGAACACCTTATTGGCTCTATCACTTATTCCTCTTCTCTAAAGGAACAGCTTCTTGCACAATGAAGGTCAACCAAGAAAATTGCTCAATGTAGTCGACGCTTAAAAAGGGGCGGAGGGGTAGCTTATGGTTATCAGTTGACTCCTATAATTATAAGTTGAGCTAGGTAAAATAACAGCAAGCAACCACACACACAACCTTTTTACAGTATCAAAGCACAAAGCCTCAAGTATCCTTTCTTAAAGTTGTATTAAAAGGATTGGGAGGGGGGGAAGCATAGAAAATGAATCACATCATCAAAACTGAAGCTTGCGTATATAAGCCATCAAATGCGAAAACGGAGAACATTTTGCATTACCAATTCATCCAATGTAACTCTCAACCACTGAAAAACATTTGCTATCAAGTATCAACCATTGTGAGAAACAAAATTATTTGTTTCTAATCATATTAATAAAATCTTATCATAAGTTAAACAGTTCAGCGTAAATGTGTGGTAATCCCCTAAGTTCTCCACTCTTAAGAACCTGGAAAAAATCTTGCTCACTAAAAAATTATGTTGTTCATAAACAAAATTACAAAATGTCATCCCTACACGCTCTATGAACGGAATTACCCTTTGTGTTCTACTTTATGGCTTTTATATGGCCTTTTGTCAAACAGGTGATGAGCACTCCTTTGTTGCTATTTCATTCAGGATTACCCTCTGATTTCGCATAGGATTTCAAAACAGCAAAATAAACAAAATGATGAACAAAGTATAAACCTTTAAAAGCAGTTCAATTGAAACCTCGAATGCAAATGGGCATTAAATATACAAATGAGGCCAATTATCTACAAATGATGTTGAGTTTGAAATTTCTCACCGTTTTCCAAATGGCTGATCAAGCCGAGCCGAGGTATGATGTTTGACGGTACCTGCAGATTTGGAATGCTACAAAAGTTGTGAGCAATCAGTTTTTAATTTCCTTTCCTTCATTTTCTCAGCAACCAAATGTGCCTAAAAGAAATAAATAATCTGGTGTAGATGAGCTGAATCTTTCTTTCCACACTCATTTTTGGATTTCTTTTCCTAAATAATCCCTAAGTTGCGAGAATCAAAACAGAGACACAAACGCTCACGCGCGCGCGCGCGCACACACACACAGACTCACAACTCAGGTCTAGGTAGTGATACTAAACTTGTGATCGCCATGCCCTTTTACAAAAACACACATAGATCTGAAACAAAAACAGGTCGAAAATAGAAGAAACGAATCAAAACGGGAAAGTTCTCTTACATTCTCATCTCCCTTCACCCCCTCTTCTTTCAGTTTTTTTGCAGTGCCCTGTTAAACCCAAATCAGAAATACAACACAAAGAACAACAATTACACAAATAATGTGAAGTTTCCTCACATTCATAGCGCGCTGCTTTTTCCCACCCTTCAACGAAGGCTCAACTTTCACTCCTTTTGCGTTTCCCTGTATAACCCAAAAATAAAACATAAACACAAAGAACAAAAATTACACACAAAAACGCAACATTTGCTAAATATATTATGAAACATATAAGGAATTTCCCTCACATTCTCATTCTGCTGCTTTTTCCCACGCTTCAATGGAGGCTCATGTTTCACTCCTTTTATGAACCGATTTAACCAGAGACTTCACTTGTTTTGCTTCACCCTGTTTAGGTCGTAAATCTGAAACAAATAGAGAACTGGATCTGAAACAAAAACAGGTTGTAAATAGAAGAAACGAATCACAAGAGTAAAAACGGAGAAATGAGAAGCGATTAGAAAGACCTCTCGCTTTCTTGCCGATGTCGGAGAAGAGAACTGGACTTTCCCATCGCCGTTTGAGCGCAAACAGAGAGACAGAGAGAGAGAAAGAGAGAGAGAGAGAGAACAGATCTGGTGAATTGAAAGACCAGGGTTCTGTTCGTTTGGGAAAGTAAAGAGAGAGAGATGGCCCGTAAATTTTGATTCAAAATTTGAACCAAATCAATGCCAACCCTTGAATTTGAAGATTTAATCTCAACCCTCGAATAAATTTTTGAGATGGGTTTGGACCTCAGCCCTTAAACATGAGAAGTATTTACGGGAATGCCACTCAAAAGTTAGTTTGTGAGAGGGATATTTTTGGACCGTTGGATTTTGTCGAATGAAGGGTGTAGATCTGTTTGGTGATGAATATTTTATTGAAAACAATCCTTGTTTTGTTATATAGACTAGGGATTGCCCGTGCCTAAAGGCACGACGCTACGTAATTTGACCTCAATTAGATAAATTAGTTACCATAGTAAATAGCTCAATACTCTCGTGCAACTTTTCGCCCAATAACGAAACCAAAGGTCAGCGTAAGAATCTGAAGAATTTTAAAAAAATTTGCCCAATAACTAAACCAAGGGCCAATGAAAGAATTTTATTTTTCTATAATCCCAACTGTATTGCACCATATCAACCCGACCTTCTCTAAAATAGTCTTGCGAGATAAGCTTTACACATTATCATCCAATTTGAGTATCTGAACATTTACTAAACTTCGAAAAAAAGAGACATTACTATACGAAGACAAATATTATAATTGGAGGTTTCGAACCCTTAGGAAGACAAATATTATATAGAGTTTGGGACTATAATCTATAAACAACGTGCATGCTTGGGTATTCATATCCTTTTAAGATCCTGTAGGGAACTTCACGGAACTTCACCATCTGATATGACAATTACACATCACGAAATAGTACCTGAAAAAAGAAACAAAATCTACAATTAAAACAATCAACATTTAAAAAAATAATACAAAAGTTGAAATCGGTGTTTTTTTTTTTTTTTGGTAAAACCAGCTTGAAATAGAAAAAAGGCTAAGCGAATATATAGCCTACAAGGGGCATACCCCAGGAGGAAAAGAAAAAAACAAAAAAAAACAAAAGGGAATGGGAGGGCCAAAAGGCTACAATGGGATGTGTAAGGGATAAGGAAAATACAAAACGTATAGAGAATGTTTCTAAACCATGCCATGGAATTGATTTAAAACTGTGAAGTCTTGGAATTGAGGCAACCCATGGGATTCCACATAACATAGAACAAAAGCACCCAATACTACTAAGCCCGTGAAGCCCATGGAAGTCAACATTCCCAGGGACAGCCCCCCAAGGATAGGCCTATACCCCAAAACCAACTAACGAATTCTGGGGAAATTTGAGCAGCATTTCGTTTGTTTATTTAACAAACCTAGAAAATCTGTGACTGCCCTGAACTTGATTCAGCAAACAGTAGACCAAATCATCAAATCCTCATACAAAAGTACCACAAACAGCAGCCAATGAAAGGCTCTATCATAGAACACCTTAAACTGTGGCAGCAAGGAAAACTGCAGAGTTCTGGGCAGCAAATAAAAGTTTAGGCATCAATTCAAATGCCCGGAGCATTGAGCGCCTACACACACTGGATATGACCCAAATAGGGACATGGTCCACCTAAGAACTCAGAACTCAAAATGCATGCATACACTGATACGAAGCAGCAGTAAATTCAATAGTAATAAGCCATTGCTGGCCCATTTTCACAACACCCTATTCTGAGACAGTATGCATATGATAAGTACAACCTCCTCTCAACTAAGGTACAACAGAAAGGAGGTTAGCAGCAGATTCGAGCAACAGAATTATGTATCAACAGAAACAGCAACAGCAGTAAGGTAGCAGCAGTGCTAAGTATATAATCTCAGATCTCTCTACCTCACCACCTGCACTCCCTCGAAAACTGACATTTTTTGGGAAATGAGACTTTATACCACCAAAACCAAGGGTACAATAGGGGATAAACCCAAACTTAACCAGTGTAAAAAAACCAATATATGGCCGGAGGAGGGTCTTTACCTTTGTAAAGATCAAAAAAGGGTTCAAAGAACCAATTCATGAAGCAACCTGAAAACAAATGTAAGAAGCTGAAACTACCAATGGTCCACAACGAATACCAAAATGGTCGACCAATGAATGCAACCTCGTATACGTTGCAAATAGATAACAACCAAGTAAACCTCTTTCTCTAGAAGTCCAAAAGTAGACAATGCAAATGAGCTTACCATTCTGATGAGAAAAAGAAAACATCAGTGCCAAAGTCTCATTAGGAAGCTTACCGGGATAAGTGATGGCCGTGAACTGCTAAACTTTTTCATTTGGTGCCTATGAAAATAAAAAATGTGGGATTAAATGAAAATGGAAGATCAAAGGTTTCACCGGCGTACAACCAGCTTCAGAGAGTTATTCAATGGTGGGAATGGGATTCTAGTGAAACAAAGTACAACCATACCTACGACCATACCCTGCTCCAGAGCCATACAACCTAGCACCTTCTCCTAATGTCTGAAATACTACAAACAAATAAGAATCTGTTAATAGACCAAACATCATTGCAAACACTTAAGCATCTATAGAAAAAAACCGACAAAAAGGGTACCAAACAAATTAGCATCGGAACCTTCAATCTCAACAATGGCAGGCGTGATTCCACCTTCTGAAACCTCAATCTGACGACTCCTAAGCTCATCATCTGATGTGAAATGAAGAGAACGAACAGAGAAAATTATAGTACTACCTTAGGCAAGGTAAAATGCATGTGACAAAGCTAGGTTAAGCCAATAATAAGACTAACAATTCAACTTATTGAATGAACACACGGATTTGCTAAAAGGATAATAGTTTTGAACTTCTTCCCTATTTCATATGTGAGAATGAGTTTTTAGCAACTAAAAAAAGCATTGTATCCTTATAGCTCTCTGTTCCCGTAACAACTGACATTGGCATCACTAATAATTGAAAAACAACCAAGGAAGCAGAGCTACGGGACTGCAACAGCTCTCTGTAATATGTTCAGTTTGTAAATATCCAATCATAGAGCAGAATAAATTTCAACACAACATCGAATTTATCATGAAGCATAAACTCCCGAAACCCATCAAATAAAGTAGAATGAAAATAAGCTAAAAATTGAAGTAGATTGAGATTGACAAATTAGTCGTACCTTTATCTGCTGTCTAGTGGTGGTTTTGACTTTATTTGTTGTCTAGTGGTGGTTTTGACTACACATCACTATAGCAAAACTTCGGGATAAACAATGTTTGTCGTTGATTCGAGCTCATTCTCAGGGAGAAGAACACTGACACGATCAAAAGATGTACATCTTGATAGCGAGACATATAAATGTCCATGATCAAATACGGGAGTGCGCAAATCAACCCCAACGAATTTTACTGATTGTCCTTGGGATTTGTTAATGGTGAGAGCATACGCCAATCTAATTGGAAATTGACGTCTTGTCATTCGAAAAGGAAAATCTGAGGATGAAGGGGTCAATGATATTCTGGGTATGAATGCCAATTTGCCAAAGTTTTCCCCAGTTAATATTAGAGCTTCAATTATGCGTGAGGCACAGCTTACTACCATCATCCTTGTGCCATTACAAAGGCCATCTTTCGGGCCAATGTTTCTTAGTAGAATTATAGGACAACCCACTTTCAACTCTAGCTTAAAAGGGGGTAGCCCAGTAGGATCTAATGAGTTCAAGTACTCATTAGGATATCGATTTAAGAGAGTGCGATCAACTCCATCATCTTCGGACATTTTATCTGCTGCTAAATACGTAAATGCCTCTCCAGGAAAAATATTCAACGCAGCGGCATTGATTGCATTGACATCATCATTTCTGCCAGAAAGAATTGTACGCTCAGTCAAAAATGCGGGAGTTGATGCATCTATGACATCCAATTGAGGATAAACCGTAGACAATAATTCATTAAGATCCCGACACTTGCGTATTGTTGATGGAAGATTCACAGTTTCTTCTGGGGAGGTTCCAATCTAGGAAGCAAAAAACATAAAGAATCAATGAAGCTCATATACGTGATATTTTCATCAATTGAAATCACCAAAGTAAAAAGAAGATGTTTCAAAACAAATTACCTCAGTCAAGAATTTAGCGAAATTAGCATTCCCAGAGTCAGCTCGATCTAAACGCATGTTCTCATCCAGTGTTAAGATGACAATATCTATATAACAAAACAAGGAGGGTATCTCCAAAGATACCAAAATAATATGCTCTTTTAACAAATCTCAACCATTCATTCTGCCAAATCTAATGGCTAAAAAATATCCCTCTCACAAACTAACTTTTGAGTGGCACTCCCGTAAATACCTCTCATGTTTAAGGGCGGAAGTCCAATTGATGGGCTGTCATTGAAAAAAAAAAAAAAAAAAATTTCGGTTCAAATTTTGAATCCAAAATCAGGGCCTTATCTCTATTCTCTCCCTTCTTTGCCCAAATGAAAAGACCGTCTACCAATACTACGGTGAAAAATGCCCTCGGGAAAGAGATCCGACGACTCACCAAGACCTCCCACTGGTGTCGCCGGCAGTTCTCGGCCGCCGTGGCACCGCTGGTCGATATGCTCCGGTATGGTTCTGTAGAGGCCAACGAGGCCGCGCTTTTCTCTCTCCTCAATCTTGCCGTCAAAGACGAAGTGTAAGTGTGTATATTTATATTCATGCGCACATATCTATAACACAATTTTCTCCTCCATCGTGAAAGTAGAAAAGAAGGAAGGGAGGGGGAGAAGAAATTTGGGGTAGCAGTTTTTTTTCTTCGACAGTTCTTTGCACAGTTAAAAGGGTGTTCCTTTATAATAGTAATAACAAATAGTGCTAGATAATAGATGGATATGTGTGTATGTTTGTGTGTGTGTGTGTGTGAATACGTACCTAAGTAGGTATTAGTGTAATTGACTTCTTATTTCTTAGAGTTCTGTGGCTGAACTGTGACTGCCAATTGGTTCAATTGTAGCCTGTGTGTTCAAATTGCTGAAGAATTTTAGTACTATTTTGGGGGTTAATTTTGTATTGGGTTTCATGATTATACTGTGTTACTACCTATTTTTCTCCCATTTTATGTTTGGTGGAAAGGAAAGGAATGGGAAGGGGGAAAGAAAAAAGGAGAATTGAATTATTAATTTTATGCTTTAGGGCTTGTTTATATTTCCGAAGAACTGACGAACTGATTTTATGTAGAACCAAATGGTTGTGTAGGCTCAATTAAGTACATCTTTTGTTATTTCTTTATTTGAGATAATTTCAGGGCCAGAATATGCGCATCTCAGTTCACTCCCCAATCTGTTCTCTCCTGGCCCTCATCTTCCACCGATCTCTAGGTCGCACAACATTGCTGGGCTTTTATTGCATTCGAGGTGTTTGTAAAATTGTATGATACAGATGGAACCAGGGGTAAATACGCATTTTCATAAATGGAATCCATGTTTTTATTTTGGGTTAAACTTTGCAAGTATAGCCGGTTTTTGGTTTTTGGTTTTTGTTATTTTCTGTTGCGTTCCTATCCTACCTATGCATTGGGGTCCAATTAATTTTGTTCTAATAATTCTAGCAAGGGTCAGGTGGCGAGATGGTTAATTATTTTTCTTTTTATGATTCCATCCAAACAGGGCAACAACATCATAAGCCATCAAAAATTGAGAGTTGCCGGCTCACCTGTTATGACACCTCTCAAAAACTTTTAAATATGCAGCAGGTTTCTCAATGTGGCTGTCTTTGTAAGTGTTATCGCCTGTAACTAGGAATCGACTCCCATTCATAGATGGATTGGATTGCGAATGCAAGAGGATTTGATGGTTAATTTAGATTGGGGTCGAATAAGAAGTACTATACTTCTTGCAACTATATCCTATGAAAGTAAGTCTCGGCACGAGTACCGTGGAAATTTACGTATGATTCGCTACATGGATTTCCCCCCTTTTCCTTTTCCAAACAACAATCATTAAAGATTTTGTTGTTCATACTTGGTTGAGAATTCTACCCTTTTTATGCTTGGTTGATATGCTCTGATTTGTTTTATCAAATCAGCTACAATGTGGTGGATTACTTAGGTTTTGAGCACTGTTTTAAATGCTTGAACCTATGCTAAATCGGTCACGCAACGGAGTTATTATGCTCGAGTTATGCATTTTGGAATGTTTGGTGGTGAGTTAATGGGGAAAGTTTTGCATTTGTTGCTATTATTTTGCTTTGTTAAGTATGGTGGATCAGTGCATGTGATTAAGAATACCTACGACTAATTGTTTTGAATTTAGTGGTGTTATATCTTACAAAGTTCGATCTTTCTCAAATTGAATTTCAGGGAGGTGTGTGGACAATGACTACTTACAAGAAAGATCAAGTTGTTTGCACCAATTCGCAAACTTGGGTGAATAAAAAGGCATGAGCTTTCCAATACGATAAGAAAGAAGAGCTCAAACTTCAACGTTCATGTCTCTCACCTTGAATGGTCTATCAACTTTAACCCTCTCTGGTTCACATATTTTTCATTTTCTGAAGGTTTTGATTTGTTAATTCTTGCCAATGTGTGGGTACATTGGTGGGTATGGAATTGTAAATGACCACGATGTTCGAATTGTAAAGAGGATGTTTGGTTTGCAAAGAGGAACATATCTTAGCTTTGGCAATTGTGTTTCTTTTACTAATTAAAAATCGGAGGCAATTGCTTAAAGGCAGTTTTTATTATATTGTTGGTTTAATTTCAGTGACAATTTAGATTTTGAGTGCAAATGTATCCATTTTACTTCAAGTGTTGGAGGTGATGCTTATTATCAAGTTCATTAAAAAAGGCAATGCATTACAAAACGTGTTTTAGGGTACATTCAGTTGATAGTTTTCAGCTTTTTTGTTTTTCCAAGTGTTGGCCATGACGTAATAGACACTCCTGTTTCTCTCATATCCATATCAATAACAGTTTTGCTGACAGCTTATACTTTAAGAAGTGCTTTCGTTCGTTTGCTGATGGCTTATATTTTGAGAAGTGCTTTCGGACAGGACAAACCACAAGATGAACTCAGTTTTTAAACTCATTTCAAAAAAAAGAAAAGAAAAAAAGAACGACTTCTCAGGAAAAGTTGGCTTCGTTGGCGGGAGTGGTGGATAGTTTGATAACTCATTTTAGCGGTGTTTAAAACTTGTGGCACGTTTAATTGAGTGATAAATCCATTTAAAGAATGATAAATCAACTTTCACGGCACTATGATTTGAAGCTGGCTTCTTTAGCGGGGAGGTCAAATGTAAAGAATGATAAATCCATTTAAATTGTGTTTATAGCGTGCTGCGTCGTGCCTTCAGGCACGGGCAATTCCTAGGGATTGCCCGTGCCTAAATGAGTGGCACTCCCGTAAATACCTCTCATGTTTAAGGGCAGAAGTCCAAATGATGGGCTGTCATTGATAAAAAAAAAAGGGGGGGGGGGGGGGGGGGGGGGGTTTAAAATTTTGAAACCAAACTCACGGTCTTATCTGATATCTCTCCCTTCTTTTCCCAAATGAACAAACCACCAGGTCTAAAAAATGCTCTCGGAAAAATGCTACGGAAAGAGATGATCGGTGGAAAAATGCTACGGTGAAAAATGATGCATATTATTTTGGTATCCTTCCATAAAGTAGATCGTCTCAATGATGCATTAACAATTTGCTCGCGACTTCCTTTGGCGACAACTGGTAAGATTTGTCGGAAGTCACCACCAAGAACAATAGTGATGCTCCCAAATGGCTTATCATTATTGCAAACATCTCTAAGTGTCCGATCAACAGCTTCAACACAATACCTATGTTGCATAGAAACTTCATCCCAAATAATGAGTTTTGCTTCTCGAAATAGCTCTGCATGTATGGACTGCTTGGTAAACCCACAAATTGTATTTTCCATCACATCCAAGGGGATGCAAAATGTCGAATGCGCAGTACGACCTCCTTTCAATAACAATGATGCAATTCCAGATGAAGCCACGGTGACAACAATGTGGCCAAGACTCCGACATGTTGCGGCAATTGTGTTGTATAAAAAAGTTTTCCCTGTTCCAGCACCCCCATTCAAAAAGAACATGGTCCCTTCATTCATAAACACCGATGAAGTGATTGCATTATAAGCGGTACTCTGTCCACTATTAAGGCAATGAACATTATTTTGTGCATGTGCTTCCTGAGCCTCAATCTCGAGCTGTTGATGTTCCAAAACCAATCTATTACCAACTGTTGCACTCCAATTTGCACTTGGTTGCGGCATGGGAGGGAAGTCAAACAAGGTTTTGCCTGATTCTTGAAGCAATTGATCTAAAAGATATAAACCGTAGTCCTCAATCTGACCCTCTGATGGATTAGAAATGGCAAACAATGTACGAATTTTGTGTGACAGATCATCACATATGTGAATTGAAAATCTCTTCCACAACCCATATGGGTGTAATGGAGAGCACTGCGTCAGAATTATAGAGAATAATCTCCTCAATTGATACCCAGTTTTCATAACTGCTGCTTCATTTAGACATTGTATCCACTCGTCATCGTCCTCCAAAAGCCCTCTAGCAACACATGCTAATTTAAACGTATCGTGTACAACATCTCCGACCGTGCGTAAGCATTCAAAGGAATTTGGTCCTTTGACAACAGATAGTAGCAAGCGCAAATAAAATCTCTTCCCACAGTTAGGGCTAGCAAAGTACATTCGGCCAATAGCAAACCCAGATTCTCTTGGTTTCCAAATCTTACTCCCCTTGATCCAAACAAAATGTTGTGGAAACTCCTGATAAGTGTATGCACATGCGTCTTTGTTAGAAGCGTACCACAAAAAAAGGCAGTCAGAGTTGACATTTGATGAGCAGCTCTAGCTCTGATTGTTTCCCAGGTTTCAGAGGCATTGAAATTACAACGATGCATTCCAGGCAAATGCACTTCTAACCGAACAACGGCTGGCACCTCTTCATGCATATGATGGCCAAATATTCTGCAAGCCGCTTCTGGAGGTCCAATATACCTCGCATCGAGACATTGTTGAATCTCATTGTTCCCTCCCAAAACCATTGTTGTGCAATCGTAACCCTTGTAAATATACTTGTGGATATATTTAACGCACTGCATTCCCGCACAAACTTCAACATTAATGTGACAGTTGAACATCCTTGAGAGATGCGCATTGTAAGGAACTACATCCCTGTTATCGATTGGTTGTCCCCGCACAGTATAAACTTTACCAGTATTGCGACGACGATAAACTGGATATCCATCTTGGTCCATGGTGGTTTCTTCCGCATAGTCTCGAGGGTATCTCTTAGTGCAGTTCTTGTTATCATCCATACATGGTGCGCCTGGATTTCGTGCTCCACATGGTCCATGTACCATACAACTCTTTATAGTTTCAAAAAGTGCTGGATCACTTACTGGATCTGGGAATTCGGCGCAAACCAATTTGTCTACCTGAGCACATGTTCGGATTTTATCGGGACCTCCAAGAAATATAAGTACGTGCATGTGGGGTAGGCCTCGCTTCTGGAATTCAATCGTGAAAACATGGGCAACCTTTTTTCCGAACACTTTGTTTGTCTCTATCTCCTTCATCAATGCCTTCCTTTTTAACTCAAAAACACGGGCTACCAAGTCAGGGCGGTCAGTGGGTTTCTGATGCGGTAACAAAGCCGAGGTGATTTCTGGCCAATTGGGGTTCGTTGTCATGGTGAGAAAAATATCAGGGTGTTGGTTATATCTAGTGATAGCAATTGAATCCTGAAATATTTCAAACATATGCCTAGGACCACCAGTAAATGAAGAAGGCAAAACAACCCTTTGACCAATCTGATCAGGTCCCAATTCAACTGGACCAATATCATTCAAATCCTTGTAAAGCTCAGCACGAAGTGTACCCTGATTCATCTTGTAGAATGTCAACCGATTTTGTTCTGTTGAGGCCCAAGCATCTACCATAAATTCTTGATACAGTTTGCCCCCTCTCAAAATAGTAGAATACTCAGTGAGACGCTCAAAGAAACGGTAGCTATAATACTGCTTCTGGGTCAGCCGATTTGTGGAAGGTTGTTCATTATCCACATCCCACTGTTGCAAATCAGGGTCCCATCCAAGCTCACCATGTGGAAATAATAGAACATAATGCAATGGCAAATATGCTGGGTGGCATTCATTTATTCGCATAAGCTCGTTATTTCCACATAGATGTAAAACAATGTCTCTCATCCCACTCGCTTCAGTCCCATCTCCCGGTATTATTACAGCAATCTCATCTGATGTTGGTAAATTATACCGCTGTCGATCTGTTGACGCTGTGTAATGAAGATGAGCAGGTAAATTTTGCCCCGACAACGCTAATTGATTTAAGATCGCATGAGCCTGTCGAAATTTACCAACAAATTCATTAACTTGCAACAGACTTTCTTGAATAATTTCAAGGACATCCCTTCTCAAATGAGGATTTCTACGGTCACGAACATCTAAAGCTGAATTAGGATCATAAATGTAAAGTTGAGCATAGGATGGGTCCTCGCCTGGTAGTGGCATCAGTGATCCTGTTCGATGTCGCAATTCACCATGAATAGTGAATGATGTAGGACCCCTCCCACCAAATACTCTATCATCGAATTTAGCACCAAGACTTGTAAAAGCATTGGCTGCATTATACGATCGAGTATTAACCCGGAACGATTTAGACCGATCATCATTCCCATCATACAATGCTTGGATTGGTGGAGGTGGTGTCATAAGCGGAGGTAGCTTAACCTTTCCTTGCAAACAGCAAGTTCCAAAGCAAGGATTTTTTTTAGACGAATGAGCCAATTTTTCATCCATCCAATGTAAAGCTCCATAAGAAGAACACGTCGTACTCATTTCACCAAGAAAATGCCGACTTGAACTTACGTGGGCTATAGCATCAACCTCGACGGGAGTATTTTGTACTTCATTATCACTAAAAAAAAATTGAGATGATTATAGAATATTAGTACCTTAAATAATTTGAAATGGTTAGATTAACTTTTTATTTTGAAACTGAATAGTTTGGCCTTTACCTATCATGTACGACCATAGATGTGTTCAGTGTAGAGATCAAATGTGTTGAAGGATGGGTAACCACATGTTGCTCATTAGGGACCTCACTTATAGCTACTCTTTGCTCCACGGTGGCTCGACGGATAGATGTTAAAGAAGGGAAGAATGTAGGATGTCTCGGTTGGATACATGAGAGTGCTCTATCCCTTTCGCGTCGCAAGCGTTGGCCCGATTGGTATCCTGGGCGATTTTTTTCAATACTCTCTCGTTCTCTTCTATTACGTTGGGCCAATGTAGCCTTTGATATTGTGTTTTCATTAGCTCCCTAGAACATGAATACATGAACGTTAGATAGTATTTGTCAAGAACATCATTTCTTACACCTTGTTTTCCCATAAGCTTTAACAACGGGCATTGAATCTAGATTCCTTATTGTCAAGGGACACGTAAAAGACACGGGGCACACACATGGGTTCTTGTTTGTTTACTCACTGGAAATGCATAGAGGAAGATAGAATGTGCATAGAGGAAGGGGAAAAGATTGGTACCACTGGAAATGCATTCTCCTTTCTCTTACTCGCAGAGATTACTTTGTCTTTACCCTTCGAATTTGCTTCCGCCATTTCAGTGTCCTTTCAAAAAAATGCGTAAAAAATGTGAGAAACACTTTTCATTTCATGAAAGGAAGATAGAATGTGCTTACCCTATCTGAGCGGATCACATTGGCTTGTTCCTCTCGGATCACGACACCGACGTTTTTCTCTCGAAGATATCCAACCTATAAAGAAGTATCAGACTATCTATGGTAGAAAATATAAATTGAAAGAGTACATGGAATGAAAGAAAAGTTAAAGAATCATGCATTATATTTTCTCTTATTTGTAGCGATTACTTTCTCTTTTCTCTTAGACTTTGCCGCAACCATTTCTTTGTCCTATAAAAATAACATTTAAAAAAGTAAGAAGAAACTTTCTTCCCATAACTAAAAAATAATACTCCCTCCGTCCCGCAAAGTTTGTCACTTTCACTATTCCAGCCCTATGAAAAAATTGATTATTTCTTTTAATCTGTAATGTTTTATATAAGCAATATGGATCTCGTTAGATAGATTTCAATTAGATCTTTTGAACAAAGTTTTGAAAATCACATAAAACGTTATGAATTGAAAGATATAGGCAATTTAAAAATGGCACGCACTCCCGAAAGTGTCAAACTTTGCGGGACGGAGGGAGTATGTGCTTACCCAACGAAAGCGTATCAGATTAAGACAAAGGGCATGTGCAAAAGGGGAGAAAATTAAGATAAGCTTAAACATGATAAAGCACAAATGGAGGACTTTTGGGCATCATTTTTTTCCATTTCCAAAAAATGCAACTACACGCACACTCTTATAAGTAATAGAACTAATACACAAATTTAAAATAAGAAACCTAAGAAAAGCAAAAGGGTGGAAAACACGCACTTACCTACTCGATCAAGTATGTAGCTTAAGAGGTAGCGCAAGGCCCTATGACAACAGTTCAAGCCAAAGTTTATTGGTAGGAATCTCTTTCATTATACTACCTATGTGTGATAATTGGAGAAGACAAAAAACTAAAGTAGTACACGTATATGAGTTGAGTGGAGCCTATTGAAAATACTAAGCCAGATCATGTAGAAGCCCTAACCCTTCGAAATATAAATGACTCAATACTCTGACCTTTGTCCATTTTTTACCAAAGATAAATGAAGTTTCAGCCAAACAAATCGAGGTTACATTATATAGAATTATACAAATCGAGGTTACATGGGCCCTGTTCGGTTTGAAATTTTAGTTTTGTTTTAGTTTTGTTGACATCATCATTTCCCTCATTACACCTGCTTACATCATCAAAACTAAACTAAACTACAAACCAAACACAGCCATTTCATTCTAGCTTCACTGCGGATTCTAGCTTCACCGTAAATAACAAACCATATTCACTTCGACCCGTCTATTCCAAAATTCTAGCTTCACCGCGGATTTTGAATGAGGAATAGCAATTATATATTTGTTAGCTTTTTAGATATTTAGAAACCATATCTGTAAAACATTCTTAAGGGAATTTCTATGAACTCATCCAAACGCATTCAGATCTATCAAAAGGCAACCAATTCACGAAATCACATGCATCCCAAAGTCAAAGCCTTTATCAAATAATTCTTTGAAATACCTTGCGATCTCAATTCCTCCCACTGTGCTTGCATGTGTGCTTTTTCAATCCTTACTCTTAAAGATTTTAGTTGTCTGAAATGTGATTCAAAAACGCTTTTACGTTTGCGCTCGCGTTTCCACTCACGCAAGTGCACAAGAATTATGCAACTTGGGTTTCCATTTTAGAAAGAGACAAAACATCTGCAGCTGTATCACTCCAACACCTTAAATTAGAAAATATTGCTATTTGACTATATCTTTAGAGCCCTAGTGCATATCTAAAAACCTAAAATGACCAAACCATCACTTACGACACATCAGAATAGCTCAAATTTCAGCTCAGTCTCTGTCGTCTCTCTCAAAAACAAAACTGAAAACACGAAAATCAACTCCACAGCATTCAATCATTCACAGAATCGTACACTCCTTTTTAGTGCTTATAGATGAGAAACTTACTCAGATGGAAGAGCGAGGATGAGACGCGGGTTCGATTGACTTGGTAACTGTTGACGCTCGTGGAGCCGTAGATATTAGATTAAACAGGAGGAGGAGGGAGGAGATCGGTAGAAGATGAGGGCAAGGAGAGAACAGAACCCACCGATCATCTCTTTCCGAGAGCATTTTCTGAGAGCATTTTTCACCGTAGCATTTTTCCACCGATCATCTCTTTTCGTGGTATTTTTCCGAGAGCACCTGTGTCGGTTTGTTCATTTGGGTGCAAAGAAGGGAGAGAGATCAGATAAGGTTGTGATTTTGGATTCAAAATTTGTGTGATAACATAAAATGATTGGATGAGTGATGTACAACGACATCAGCAGCACGACATCAGCATGGCATTTATGAGGGAAGGATCTGGAAGATGGTGGAATGTTGTACCAAATTACACTCAAGACCTTGTAGCTATGATAAATTACATTCTCTACCTCCGAACCTCTCCTATAAATAGGGCCAATTAGTTTCCATTTTGATCATCAAAAAAAGAAAGCTCAGAACCATAGTGCTGTTGTAAGAAAATGATTAGATAGTTCCTGAAGAAACTATCCTTAAAAGATATCTTGTGTCTCATTATTTTATTTTCATTTTCATAACACGTTATCAGCACGAGACTCTAGCCTACTGAGATAGAGGTACGTGAACTAATTATACTATTCTTCTGGTTATTTCTTTATTTATAGAAAATGCAAAACAAAATGCCAACAAGAGAAAAGAAAGGAAAAGCTTATAAAAGCAGGACAACATGGAAGAGTATGGTTTCCACCTTCCCCTGCTACTTCACTAATTATAAATACTTGGAGTATTTATTAGATTTCAAATACCTGAAGTATTTGTACAATACCTAAAGTATTGTTTGCTGATCAAATACTTTAAAAAAAAAAAAAAAACATGATTTTTGAGTATTTCAATTATTTTTTTAGAAATACTAATAAGGTGGCATATTCTAGAATGATATGAGGTGGCATCCTTGGAGACTAAGTATTGGATTAATTATGCTATGAGTTGGCATGTATCTAATTAATGGCTATGTATCTAATTAATGGGCTAATTAATTGATTCATGCATCTTACTTCTCTACATATACATGCATGTAATTTAGGATGAGTAAGGAATAAGCTAATGTGATGCATCTATATATGTATGCATTTCGTGGCTGAGAAAAATGAGAAGCAAGCCGAAGGCTTTGAGATCCTAAGGCAGTATGACCAAGGCTTTCTGTATTGCTCCATACTTGTATTTTGTGTTTTGTTCTTAAAGAGAGATTACCCAACAAAATGTAAGGGTATATTTTTTTTTGTTTTTGATACCAAAAGTATTTATCACTCATAACCACCTGGAGTGTTTTTGAGACCAAAAAAAAAAAAAAAAATGATACTTGATTTGTCATATTTATTATATGTAGTCTGTGTTGTAAATTTTATATTGTCATTTACAATTATCTAGTTATTTTTATGGCAATACAATATAAGTCCAATAGACTTATACGTTGTTCATAACAAATTCAGTAGATTTGTATCCTGGAAATCATAAATAGATCCATAAGATTTATTCCAATTCTCTTTTCAGAAGAACAAGAATTAAGTCCAGAAGACTTATTCCTATTAGAGTTTCCGGTGAAAGCCTTAAGAACAATCCGTATTTGATTGCTCGGTGAAATAAAAAAAAAATAATAATAATAATCATTTCCATTGCCGTAACGATTAGCAAGATACTAGCTTCCTAATTTTTTTTCTTACTTTTTACAAAGAGTCGTATAATGTTAGAAAGCATAGAACAGATAAACAAATAAAAATAATGGAACTATATCCTAATCCTATTTGGCTTAAATTTTGTTCCTTTGTCAAAAACCAAACAATTCGTTTGAGTCTAAAACAGATAGTCAAGGATTTTATTAAGTTTGTTAACTATGAAATGGGAAGCACCCGAAGTACTTTACCCATACAATATGAAGTTAGAAAACAAAATGAAATAAGGTAGAATAAAAATACCTGAAGTATTTTTAGCAAAAGGGTGGACAATTCTTCAGATGTTGAATCGACCACACCGAGCCTCGAACCTATGATCTCCTTAAGAAAAATTATGACTTTAGCTACTGAGCAAACCTTGTGGTTATGCATACACGAGCAAATTTACTTACGACATGTTTTTAGTCATTTTTCTATATGAATGCATAAAATGAGTAATTTACTTACTCAAGACCACCAAATGAAAATTTTAGTGTTGCTTTTCTTTTAGTTAATTTTACTCATCCCTAATGAGTTGAAATTTTGATATTTTTAGAAAATGACAAACCTCAAAAACTTGGAGTTCACACCATTGGACATTTCTGGAAGAAATTATTTATCTTGGATACTCGATGTTGAAATCCACCTGGATGCAATGGAACTTGGGCAGACCATTGTGGATGGGAATAGTGCATCCCTGAAGGATCGCGCTAAGGCTATGATGTTTATCCGTAGTCACATTCAAGAGGACCTGAAAAAGGAGTACCTCACTGTAAAAGATCCGCTTGAACTGTGGAAGGATTTGAAAGAGAGGTATGAACACCAGAAAACGGTGATCCTTCCACAGGCTCGTTTTGACTGGCTAAACTTGAGGCTCCAAGATTACCCATCAGTTACAGAGTATAACTCAGCGATGTTCAAAATTGTTTCTCAACTTAAATTGTGCGGTGAAGAAATTTCTGATGCTGAAATGCTTGAAAAAACATTTTCTACTTTTCACCCAACAAATTTGCTTTTGCAACAGCAGTATAGAGAACGTCATTTCACAAAGTACTCTGAACTGATCTCATGCCTCTTGGTAGCTGAACAAAACAATGAGCTTTTAATGAAAAATTATCGGGCTCGACCTACTGGCTCTACACCATTTCCTGAAGCAAATGGAGTCAATTTTAATAGACGCCAGCGTAACTGCAGTCGTGGACAAGGAAAACATCACTATAAAAATCGTGGCGGATCCAAACCATCTTTCAAGAAGAATGTATCTTTCCATCAAAAGGGAAATAATGATCCTAAAGCATCAACATCAAAGGGAAAGAATTTCAGGAATAACCCTAAGAATTCTGATAACGCTTGTTATCGGTGTGGTGGAAAAGGCCATTGGTCGCGTACCTGTCGTACGCCCAAACACTTGGTGGATCTCTACAAGGCATCGAAGGAAAAAGGAAAAGGGACTGAAACAAATTTCACAGATGGAATGGATATGGAGACTAATTTCACAGATGATTTTCCAAATCTGAAAAATCTTGAAATTTCTGACTTTATGGAAGATATTGACTAATTGGTGATAGGGATGCCTAAACCAATTAAGCTATCTATTATGTTTAAGTGTGGTGTGTTTTTTTTTTCTTTAGGAGTGGTGTGCTTCATTCCCGTCAGGGGTGGTGTGTTTTATCTTCATAATGTAGTAGTCATGTTGTTGCTTTCGAATAAAAGTGCTTGTTTTATATAAATAATTAGTTCTGTTTATTTTTTGAAGCGAAATGAAAACAACTGATGATTCAAAGATGAACGGGGAAGATATTTGCTTAGTGGATAGTGCAACCACACACACTATTCTTCGGAATGCCAAATATTTTTCCAATTTAATGAAAAAGGAAGCTAGTGTCAATACAATATCAGGTCCTGCAGATCTAATTGAAGGCTCTGGAAGAGCCAACATCATATTGCAAAATGGAACAAAATTATGTATTGACGAGGCTTTATACTCTACTAGATCCCGAAGAAATCTGTTGAGCTTCAGAGATATACGTCGTAATGGTTATCATGTCGAAACCATAAGTGAAGGAAGAAATGAATATCTCAATATCATTTCTATGGTGTCCAACCAGAAGTTGGTACTAGAGAAACTTCCTTCCTTTTCTTCTGGTTTATATTATACAACGATAAAGATAGTTGAATCACATGTTGTTGCGTACCAGAAGTGCTCTAACCCAAAGTTTGTTTATGCTATGGCATGATCGCCTTGGACATCCGGGAACAGTAATGATGCGTCGGGTCATTGAAAATTCAAATGGGCATCCACTTAAGAACCAGAAGATTCTTTTGCCAAGTGATTATCCTTGTAGCGCTTGTTCGCAAGGAAAATTGATTATTCGACCATCTCCCTCGAAAATAAATATTGAATCCCCTTCATTTTTGCAAAGAATTCAAGGGGATATTTGTGGGCCGGTAAATCCTCCCTGTGGACCTTTTCGTTATTTTATGGTTTTAATAGATGCATCTACTAGATGGTCACATGTTGCATTACTTTCAACTCGTAATACTGCATTTGCTAAACTTTTGGCTCAAATAATTAAATTGCGAGCAAATTTTCCAGATCATCAAATTAAGACTATCCGTCTTGATAATGCGGGAGAATTTACTTCTCGGGCTTTTAATGATTACTGCATGTCTATAGGAATAGAAGTTGAGCATCCTGTTGCACATGTACATACTCAAAATGGTTTAGCAGAATCTTTAATAAAAAGACTGCAGTTAATTGCTAGGCCACTACTTATGAGGTCAAAATTGCCGGTTTCTGCTTGGGGACATGCCATATTGCATGCTGCAGCTCTTGTTCGTATTAGACCCACTGCATATAATAAATATTCACCATCACAACTTGTTCATGGTCAACAACCCAACATTAGTCATCTAAAGGTTTTTGGTTGTGCTGTTTATGTACCAATTGCCCCTCCTTACCGTTCCAAGATGGGTCCTCAACGTAAACTTGGAATATATGTTGGTTTTGACTCACCATCTATTATTAGATATCTTGAGCCCTTAACAGGTGATGTTTTTAAGGCACGTTTTGCAGATTGTCATTTTGATGAAACAGTCTTCCCGGCATTAGGGGGAGAAAAGTCGCAGCCTGAAGCTCGACATGAAATCACTTGGAATGTCCCGGCGTTATCACATCTTGATCCTCGGACTAACCGGTGCGAACTTGAAGTTCAAAGGATCATTCATTTGCAAAATATTGCAAATCAGATACCCGATGCATTCACCGACACGAAACAAGTCACAAAATCTCATATACCCGCTGCTAATGTCCCAGAACGGATTAAGGTCCCTGTAGGACAAATCGTTGGTGCAGCATCAAATGAGTCTAAGGCATGCCAGAAGCGTGGCAGACCTGTTGGCGCAAAAGATAAAAATCCCCGGAAGAGGAGAAACCAAGACAATGAACTTAGTGCTCCTGAAGAAGCTATACCCACAACTGCAACTGCAAGTGTCCCCGAAAAGGATAAAATTGACATATCCAAAATTTCTCCTAGATTAACCCCTGAAGAGGAATCTCTTGAAGAGTTAACCCCAGAAGAGGAGGTACCTGAAAATAATGAGATCTCAATACATTATATTAGCACAGGAGAAATATGGGAAAGAAACAAAACCGTTGTAAACAACGTGTTCTCGTATAAAGTTGCCCTCGATATCACCAGAAGTGATGATGAAAGTGAACCACAATCCATGGAAGAATGTCGACAAAGAACTGATTGGCCAATGTGGAAAGAGGCAATTCAAGCAGAGTTAAGTTCACTTGCAAAACGAGAAGTTTTTGGACCTATAGTCCAAACCCCTGAAGGGATACAACCAGTTGGTTATAAGTGGGTATTTGTGCGAAAGCGCAATGAGAAAAATGAAATTGTGCGGTATAAGGCACGATTGGTTGCACAAGGTTTTTCGCAGAGACCTGGTATTGATTATGAAGAAACATATTCACCCGTAATGGATGCAATAACATTCAGATTTTTGATTAGCTTGGTAGTTACTGAAAACTTAGATATGCGCTTGATGGATGTGGTAACAGCATATTTATACGGATCATTGGATACTGATATTTACATGAAAGTCCCTGAAGGGTATAAAATGCCTGAAGCATATAATAAACCCAGAAGTGTTTATTCTATCAAGCTACAAAGATCTTTGTACGGGCTAAAGCAATCCGGACGCATGTGGTACAATCGTCTCAGTGGATATTTATTAAAGGAGGGTTATATAAATGACCCAATTTGTCCATGCGTTTTTATTAGAAAATCAGACACCGGATTCGCTATCATTGCGGTTTATGTTGATGATTTAAATCTTGTTGGAACCCCAGGTGAGCTCATAAAAACTGCTGAATATTTAAAGAAGGAGTTCGAAATGAAGGATCTTGGAAAAACAAAATTTTGCCTTGGCCTACAGATCGAACATTTGCCAAGTGGAATTCTAGTGCATCAGTCAACATACACAGAAAAGGTTCTGAAGCACTTCTATATGGATAAGGCTCATCCTCTAAGCACTCCAATGGTTGTTCGATCACTTGAAGTGAACAAAGATCCCTTCCGTCCTCCAGAAGAAGGCGAATCGTTACTTGGTCCTGAAGTACCGTATATGAGTGCAATTGGTGCACTTATGTACCTCGCCAATTGTACTCGACCAGATATTGCATTCTCAGTAAATTTATTGGCTAGATATAGCTCTTGTCCAACTAAAAGGCATTGGAGTGGAGTTAAACATATCCTACGTTATCTTCGAGGTACCACCGATATGGGCTTATTATATTCAAATGGGTCAAAGCCAGAGCTGGTTGGATATGCAGATGCTGGCTATCTATCTGATCCACATAAAGCTCGATCTCAGACAGGGTATGTATTCACCTGTGGAGGTACTGCCATATCCTGGCGGTCAGTGAAACAAACATTAACTGCCACTTTTTCAAACCACGCTGAAATTCTAGCAATTCATGAAGCAAGTCGGGAGTGCATATGGCTAAGATCTATGATTCAACATATTCGAGAAATGAGCGGATTATCTTCAATCAAGGATAGCCCAACTATATTACATGAAGATAACTCTGCATGTATCACACAAATCAAGGGTGGCTATATCAAGGGTGATAGAACCAAGCACATTTCTCCCAAATTCTTCTATACGCACAAACTTCAGAAGAACGGTGATATTAATGTCCAACAGATACGTTCTAATGACAACTTGGCGGATCTATTTACCAAGGCACTCCCAACTACAACATTCAAGAAGCTTGTTCATAATATTGGGATGCGACAATTCAAAGATTTACCAACCACCGTTGAGGGGGAGACAATGACCTGAAGATCATTTGTCGATTGTACTCTTTTTCCTTCGTCTAAGGTTTTTTCCCACTGGGTTTTCCTTAGCAAGGTTTTAATGAGGCAATCTGTAGACCCCGTCGTCGCTTCATAAAAACACAAGAATGGTGTACTCTTTTTTTTCCTTCGCTAAAGGTTTTTTCCCACTGGGTTTTCCTTGGCAAGGTTTTTAATGAGGCATCTTCTTAGTGTACGATCATCCAATCAAGGGGGAGTGTGATAACATAAAATGATTGGATGAGTGATGTACAACGACATCAGCAGCACGACATCAGCATGGCATTTATGAGGCAAGGATCTGGAAGATGGTGGAATGATGTACCAAATTACACTCAAGACCTTGTAGCTATGATAAATTACATTCTCTACCTCCGAACCTCTCCTATAAATAGGGCCAATTAGTTTCCATTTTGATCATCAAAAAAAGAAAGCTCAGAACCATAGTGCTGTTGTAAGAAAATGATGGCGAATTCTAGCAATAAAATGTTGTTAGTCTAGAAGACTAACCTCAGATTAGATAGTTCCTGAAGAAACTATCCTTAAAAGATATCTTGTGTCTCGTTATTTTATTTTCATTTTCATAACAATTTGAACCTTATTTATTTATTTTTTAGTATCAATGACAGCCCATTAGTTGAACTTTTGCCCTTAAACATGAGAGGTATTTACGGGAGTGCCACTGAAAAGTTAATTTGTGAGAGGGATATTTTTGGACCCTTAGATTTGAGTGAATGGAGGGTGGAGATTTGGCTGATGAAGAATTTTTTATTGAAAAGAATCCTTGTTTTGTTATATAGATGTACACATTGCATTAGCTATTTTGAGGAAGGTTCCTTTCATCATCTTCTTCTTCTCCCTCTCGTAATATTTCCCTTCTCTCTCTGACAGGAAACCTCATCAATGGCGGAATGGTCCCAACTCCCAAAAGACCTCCTAGACCTAATCGCCAAACACCTCAACACCTCAACCGACCTCCTCCGATTCCGATCAGTCTGCTCCACGTGGCGATCCTCCGTCGCCCCCAATCCCCACTCACCGCCTTCCCGTTTCCCAATCCTTCCAAATGACGGCATCTCCGATACCTCATGGGGTTTCTACCTCTCCAAACGAACCATATTCCGCCTCGGATTACCCCAACCCAACATCCACACACCCCTTGAACCCTCCTCCTCCTCCGATGGCTGGCTAATCAAAATTGAACCAGATCACGTGACCCGCCTCTTGAATCCGCTTTCCAGATCACATATCAAAACCTTGCCCGAGTCTTTTCCCAAAAGGATCGATTTGTTGAAATATAGGGTTTCTGAATTAGGGCACGAGTACATTCTTCAGTACATTAATTATCGGCCGTTTGCGAATTCGATCAGCGATGCGGGCAATCTGTACATGGAGAAGGTCAGTGGCGGAGACACTTTTCCACTTTGATTGATAAATTATTCTAATTGCCTATGGTTGATGATGGAAAATATGTTTGACTATATATGCATGCTAACTCCCGTCCTGTAGGCAGACCCAGTAACCTATATGCCCGCACTGAAATTATTTTTACCCCCTAATGATGATCAGTAGATGGGCGATCTAAATCCCGTTCCACTAACTTGGATTATTGGTTTTTTGCTTTGCAAGCTCTACGGGGCAGGTCAACATCAACTAAAAAAAGCTCAAAAAGCCAAGTTAGTAGGACGGGCTGCCATCTTTGGTAGTATTGATAGTAATGTAAAGAAACATGAAAAATTGTCAGCTTCTTTTAAAACACATTGCATTAGAAAATTAATGAATGAGCATATGGGGGATGCTCTTGTTTACAGTGCAATTTTTTTGTTATGATCTGATTATTGTATACTGGGGATCCTTTTTGTTGAAGTTGTGATATAGTTTTAAGTTTTCTGAATTCGTGTCTTGATCAGGTTGCATTGTGTTCGAGGGCGTGTTGGGGTTTTGGTATTGATAGCTATGTGCTCTTGACGATTCATGTATCTGGGAAACTGGCAATTTTCAAGTTTGGGGAGAGAAAATGGACTATAGTTGAAGATTTTTCATCCCCTTATGATGATGTGATTCTGTTTGAACAGAATTTCTACGCTGTTGATAATACTGGGAGGACAGTAGTTGTCAATGTCGATGAATCATCTCTCATTGTGAATTTGGTTGCACATTCTGTTTATGGCGGAGACAAGAAGGCTTTGGTGGAATCAAATGGCGAATTATTGCTAGTTGATACGTTTCTAAGTGTCGGGCCTGAGGATGATTTGGGTTTCGAAGAGGGGTTTGAGTTTTACGAGGAATTTGATTGTTATATGAGTGAGAGGACGGTTCGGTTTAAGGTTTTTAGGTTGGATAGAAGTGAGCAGAAGTGGGTTCAGGTGGATAGTTTGGGGGAGAGAATGTTGTTTTTGGGTGATAATTGCACCTTTTCGGCATCTGCTTGTGATTTTTCTGGATGTAAAGGGAACTGCATTTTGTTTACGGATCATTACTTCTGTTCAAACATGGAAGAAGATGGTGCAATGAAGGGTCGTGGTGTAGGTGTATTTGATTTAGAGAGTGGTATTATTGGGTCTTTGGCTAATTATCCGGATTACTCCAAGATGTTTTGGCCCCCACCTACCTGGGTTTCTTCAACAATGTTGGAAGTAAGTACCCTTTTCTGCTTTTTTTATTACTGTGTTTTAGTTTATGAATATTGTTCCACAGTATTTATCTGTGGTCTGTTAGCTATAGACAAAACGGTAACTAGGAAACGATGGAGAATAGAATTGGAAACCAAAGTGAAATGCTAGTAGAACCTTTCGCTAAACTAAGGAGTACTTATTTTGCCTAAACTAGCTTGGTAGCCAAATTCCTGTTACATATTTTTGTAAGAGTTTCTGAAGTTAGGAAATAGTTTCCAAGAACATGCTACTCTGCTTATTGAAAATTTCCAACTCATTCTCCTTTGACATTTTAACAGTACTATGTTTTTGTGTTTTCTAAAATAAACACATCAGTAGAATTTGCAGTATGATTGAAAGATCTATTTTCTCTTTAGTTTCTTTGGAGTTTCCCTTAAACATCTCCAGAACTAGGCAAAATGTTTCGCCAAACTTTTAGAAGAGCATCGTACCTGTTTCGGAAGCCCGTTTCCCCTTGCAAAATAGGTTAGTTCTTTATGTCTTGAATTTATTACTATTAGCTTTTGTTTTTGAATGGGCTACGAAAAGGTACTTAATATAGAAAGGGGAAACAGAGTGCAAGATTGGAGGGCCAGTTCAGCGGTGCCCCAAATGCCTTTTTGTCATGAAAGAGCATTTTTACAGGAATAGGGGCGAGTAAAAACACAGTCAGTTGCCGCATGTTGAAAAAACAGCTTGCCAATTTTCTGCTCCTTGGACACGAATTATCTTCAATTCTTCATATCTTATAGGGACGATTTTCTGCTCCTTATCATATTCTATCCGTTGTTCTTAGTCTTGCATTAACTAATAAGTTTCTTGATGGGTTGTGCAGGTTGGGTTGAATCAGCTTGGTATCTGACTTCCTCATATCTCATTTTAGTAGGGGAAAGGGTGAATGCACGAGACAGACGTGGAGCACACAATATATACGGGTCAGCTGTGTTTTGGTGCTGGTGCTTGTGACTTGTGACATTAGTTTCACATCTATTTATGGGGCTGCACTTGTATGGCCATGTGAGGTGCCGGGCCTGCCGGCCTCTTAAAGTAGTGGCACCAGAGATATTTCAAGACAATAAAGTTACCATTATTTTAATTTTTTTAAAAGCCGCATTTTATCTGCAATTAAATTGGATTGTGGAGCTTTTAGTCTTACGTTGGGAAGTCTGCTTCGAGAGCCATCTTGCAAATTGTGATTATTGTTTCTCTTTTTGGCTTCCCATGGCTAAGGGTCATCATCGGATCGGGCCGGGCCGGGATAGGTGGGCTTTTTCTTTTTAGCGGGCCGGGCCGGCTGGCCTATCTCTCCAAAGTTGAAGCCCAGGCCCACCCACGGGCTTATCCTGGTCGGTCGGGCGGGCGAGCTGAGCTGGGCTGGGCTATTTGGGCAGGCCCAATGCCCTTTTTTTTATTTATTTTTATTTTTGTTACAGCTGAACCTTTTGGAGACATTTTTTTTAAATTACAACTGAACCTTGTCTAGCCTACCATATGCTGTAACAATAATACACCATGAGCAGTTATTAGTTACCCATGCAACAAATGAATGGTCAATCAATACATATGTTCAGACCTTTTCAAAATTTTAATGCATATGTTTAGTTTTTTATTAGAACTTTACTGTGAGATATATACACATAGTTACACACATATGTCCAACTGTGTATTATTATTATTATTAGTTTTTTTATTTTGGTACATTTGTATTATATCTTTTTTTTGGTATATTATATCTTATGTACATTAACTGTGCAATAATGCATTACAAGTGTACCGGGCTACGGGCGGGCTAGTATCTCTGGCCGGCAAGCAGGGCTATCGGGCGGGCGGGTTGTAGCTCAAAATTTTTAGGCCCAAGCTCGGCCCATGAAAAAGTCGGGCTAGGCTAGCCCGCCCATTTGGCGGGGTCGGGCTAGGGTAAAGTCCACCGGGCCTTGCGGGCTTCGGGCGGCCCCCAGGCCAATGGGCCAAATGATGAGGCTTACCCATGGCTAGGGTAAAGTTGCTATGAGATCAGCTCCATAAGCTCTTTAAGACGAGTTGTAGATTTATCGCATTTGATCCCTTAATGACTAGTTTTATAGTTGTATGGAAGTTGTGAAAGTTCTTCAGTTGTCCAATCTTCTGGTAACATAATAAAAGTTTGTTTCCCTTTTGAAACTCATAGACGAAGCTTTGACGTTTCAGTTACAGAGTAGTTGTTAGGGCATCTCTGATGGTTATGACACAAATGTGGTGTTATATGACACAAAAGTGTAAGAAGTGGATCTTATTTTTGTGTTGTTACGTGTTGTTAAGGTAAGTAATGTTGCAATGGTGTTGTTAGAGTGGTGTTAAAATGTAAAAAAGTATATAATAAATAAACACATAAGTATTGATATAGGTGGGACCGGTGTGATGTGTCTATCCTCCTTTTCTCTCTCTCTCTCTCTCTCTCCCCTCCCAGCAATACACCTTCTGCCAACTTCCTGCCACACTTTCACGCGCTCTCTCCTCTCTATCTCTCTCTCTCCTCTCTTTAGATGAATTAACCTTACTAGCAAAGTTATAGTGGTAGCTAATGGTTTTGTAATTTCTGACCCTAATACCAATACACTAATTACACTATTGGGGACAAAAAAAAATACAAAATGTTAGTTAAATGACTAACTCTAACCTATTTTCTGCCACTAACTCCATTATTGGAGATGCCCTTACTATATATGCTGTATCTTTTTTTTTTTCCTCTGACATTTGTCATTCCTAATCTATTACATGGAGGAGGGGGAATGAGACTTGATCCCGGAATGCAGTGTGGGGCATCCAAGAGCTCTACCACATGAGCTAGCCACCACTTGCTATATGCCGTATCTAAGGAACTAAAGATTTGTAAGTTTTTCAATGAGGTGCAATTATGGTAGTGACAAATATGTGGCTGGCCGTGAATGGATCCCTAATAGGGTTAATTCACGATGTGGCCGTGACATTTTCAGAAATTATTTGTCATGTTGATCTTTCGTTTGGGTCCAGAGGGAATGGTTTACAACTTGTGAGCCATTTGGAGTATTTCTTTTAGTGCTTGGAAATACTTAAATTGGTTGATGAATATCTATCCAGTCTAGCTCAGTAGTCTTATAAAATGTAATCAAAGCCAACCAGTGAGGAGTTGTTTTGTATGAGCAGAGACTGGAGTTGTGGCCCATTCTTCCTTGGCATCAAGTCCTGTCCTCCCTAATCATTATTAGCCGCTCTCTGTTCTTTATCGCCTAGCTATACAGTGTCAGTCCATTAATGGAGTACACAGCCGTCAATCTCTCTCTCTCTCTCTCTCTCTCTCTCTCTCTCACACACACACACACACACACACACAGAGGGTGTGTTATAGGTCTTGGGAAATTAACTACACCGTAAAATACTAGTTTAAATGGCCACCCTAACCGTTCACCAACCACGCTAGCCTTCCCTGTAAAAATGCCATTTCTCTAGTATATAAACTGTACCGGAGTAAATCAGTATATGTGGGGGGTCTATGGTGGAAGGAACAACACAAACGATCTCACATATCATACGGGTTTAACAAAGGGTTCCTTGCAAAGTTTGCTTGGCATTCTGTCTACCTCCATCTCTGTGTGTGTGTGTGTTTGTGTGTGGAGGTGGGCAGCATGCCAAACATGCTCTGTTGGCACCTCTTTGTAATACCCATGTGGTTCCATTTCTCTGTTACCATGTTCTCAGGTTCCTTCCTAACTTTTCAACGGTTGTAGACCATGGCAAGTTAAGAACAACAAACACCAGATTCACCACATTATCCTTCTGCTTATGAATGCCTCTCTCTCTCTCTCTCTGCGTGCGTGTGTGTGTTTGTGTGATATTTTCTTACATTGGAAATTAATTTTCCTTGCACTAACGAGTTTGTTTCTTCTACCACAAAAACGAGGCATCATAGCAAGATCTAGACCTCATGAAGCGAAGGAGCTACTCTGTCCTATCCAAGAGCAGGAGCACGATCTTCCATGTGCCAAGCCATTACTGTGAAAAAATGTTTGGTAGACAAATTAGTTAATCGGAAAGGGCAATGCATTATATTTGGAAGTTCGAACTATACAAGGAATTGTTTTAGTTAGAGGAATATTGCTAAAACTGTTTAAGTGAGAGAAAATGTTTCTTTTGTGAGTTTCTAGTATCGCTTGATTTCTGAAGCCTAACTGGATTGTTGTCACAAAAATACTTGCATACGGGGGTGATTTTGCAAAACCCAGAGCGAGCCAGTTTTTATATTTGGTAACCAGAGCAAGACAGTGTTGAGCCGCCTTAGCTTGTAAGAAGAAAAATGAACTAGAGCAAATTTGATACTCCACAATCTAACCATGCCAACCCTACTTTCACAAAGCAGCATCCTAATATGTCATATAAGTGAATGAATTACTTAATCACGCTCAGGAGCATCCCCATAAGCTCTTCTGGAACTAAGGTTCCCAGCATAGGACCATAGTTTGTCCAAGTCAGCAGGCTTTGGAATTTCAAACTTGTGGCAATGGTGCCCCTTAAGACCATTCTTATCTGAATATTGTGTTGGCTTGCCCAGGCTTCGACCTCCAGGAGGGGAAGAACAGAATGTTGGTGTCGCAAATGGAGAGGAATAAGGGGTGTGCTGTATAGAGAAGGGACTGGGTGACATAGGTTTTTGTTTAGGAAGGCCACCCAAACCTCCCCGGCTGAAAAGGGACATTGATTCTGCTGCAATGCATTGTTTTGTGGAATCATCCACATAAAGAACGTCGTCAATCCTTGCCATCACATTGAAGGCCAAGCACTCCATTACCCTTGAATAGCTTTCAAGAATTGATTGTCCAACATCCTGCAACAAAAATAAGAAATCAAGGCTATAAGAAGTTAAGAACAGTCCTGATCTTGATTAACTTCTCAAAAAAGAAAAGAGGAATGGTCTTGATACTGAAGCGGTCCCAACAGAACTATCCCCCGGTTAAGGAATGTCTGAATACTGTGTTGTGAACAGATGTATGATTCCAAGAGTTAACAATATACTGATGTGTTATGGTAAACGAAAGGGGCCAATAATTCATCACTTGGTAATCAGACAACATATGAGTATAAGTAGTCATATTTGCAGCATACAAGATTGAGCCCACATTTTATAGTGTGGGGCTAACAGAAAGTCCAATGACACCTTTAAACAAGTAATTGATTGTGCCTTCATTGGAAGATGGAAATGGTTGTTGCGTCTTCTGCAGTTGCTAAAAGTACTGTACAAAGTCCTCTCATGGGTATATTAGGACTCTTTTATAGTTCTTCAATCAATTTCCGTCAAGTCTTCAATAATTATACGAAAAAAACTAGCTATATTTGGTAACTATATAAAAAAGAGTCTGAAGTGTCTCATCTTCCACAGCATTCTTCTATCTTGAATCATAGGAAATTTACTATTCTGGTCGGCAGATGATCAAGATACCAGTTTAACAAACATTACCTTGTTGTACTGAATTTTGCTCATATCCAAAGCAGTCTGTGGGAGGCTAGGGAAACGAAGTCTCAGGCTGCGTAATAGGGTCACTGCTCGTTGTGCTAGTATCAAATCTTTGTCACCATCGGCTACAAGGCGCTTGACCTTGCCTCCCCATGATGAATGCTTGGCTCTCTGGTGATTTCTACGTTTTTTCTGGTCTTTCTTCTTCCCCACGTGAATAGCTGCCTCAATCCTATTTGCCACATCTAGCGCGTGATATTCTGATGAAAGGTCCAGGCAGCCAAGTATACGTTCCGGAGAGAACTGCTCAGCAGTTATGTTGCGATAGATGTCGTCACCGACACAAGCTTTGCCAGTCTGGATTGGCAATTGAATAACAAAAAGGCACAGCAAAGTTTCAGGAATTCAACCAACAATTATAGCCGCCGCAAACGATTTTTAATATTAAGACCAAAATAGTCTTGATGACAAAATTCAGATTCAATTCAAAGAGAGATTGTTAATGACAGCAACTAAACAAAGTCGAACTTCTAGATAGAAGTCTAATTACCATCCTTTCCTAATTTATACAATGTGAACTCATGCTTGATGCATTTAATGCTAACACGGACTCCCTATTGTAATACCCACATAAAAACTATTCTTCGGTTAGTCTACATTCCTGTAACGCCAATATAGTGGCAAAGAAGTCGTTACCACAGCTCAAGGTGCCACCTCACTTACATCTCTGCGCTAAGCGAGGTAGTATGCAGGCAAGTAGGCAACCTTTTACAATTTATGGGAGAGACTGATTTTTGTGACTCAAACTAGGCCACAACGTCATGGTGTAAAGGAGCTGTCTTGAGATCCCAAGGGGAATTTGTAAGGTTTATAATTTTTTTTTGGCAGTTTGTAGAGCATTACTGTTTATATAAAACAGAAGTGATACAGTACTGGTTGGACCACTAGTGATGTGCTGCTTCCGGAAGAATCGCAGTGTCAGGTAACGCAATTACCAAGTACTGCATTGAGCGAAGGAACTTAACTTGTCACATTAGTAAGATGGAGGAAGAAGTAATACTCACACCATGAAAATAAGTTTTGCCAATAAACAAAATAAGTCATATCCACATGAAGACAGAATATTGTGTAGCTTTCAAATACTTAATAGAAGCGTTGAACAGGCACAAAACTGAAAACAATACCTTGGGTAAGGTCTCCAAATAGGCACTTGGAATTTCCATTTCAGCAAGCACGCTGCTATTAATTGCCATTGCAGCCTTCAATATCTGGCTTGTGCAATCCCTGCATCGCTGCAACCTCTTCCTGGCATCCTCTGATAACCCCTTTGGAGGGACTTTAGGATATGGGAGCCACCACTTCTCTTCCTGCCTAACTGAAGGCCTCCCACTAGATGTAGGTGAAGGATACACCTCAGCATCAGGCACAATTACGCCCCCATCAACATACCAAAACTCTGTCTCTTGAAACCCATCAAGCAGTGCTGATTAACATTGCGTCAATTTTCTTGAGAGCAGGGAGATTCATGTATAAATCAGACCTTGGTCGTGTGGCCATGACTTCATATGTGCGTCCACCAGGGAATTGTTGTCTTGACGGTACAAGCTCTACTATATAATCACTAACACATAACAGCCATTCCATCTCTCTGCTCCACATTGCCTTCTTCTGTGAGGCCAATGGCTCCAACCTCCATATCTCCCCAAACACAGTGGCTACAATTGCAAACAAATGAAAACAACGAACAAGAAAGAAAACAGGTTTCAGTGAATATGATAAATCTAACCAAATATAACATTACACAAAGACGACAGTAGATAGTATTAACTAACCAGAAAGGTTTGTGATTGCATTTGAGATTGCAAGTGCAGTACAGACTCCTTTACCCCCTCCGGACATGTCTTCCCCTAGTAAAAGCTTAGAAAACCTTTCCTTCATCATCTCATATTCTGAAAATTCATGAATATAATGAGAAAATCAACAAAGGCATACATTAAGATTTATGGATTTTGTTTACACAACGATATCCACATATGCATTTGTGTCTTAATTACTCACTGAAGCTTGAACAACAATTTAATTGGGTCATATACCAATAATATTGGTAAATATAAGGTCAAATTCACAATTATTTTTTTTAACCGCCCAAATTTACAAGTTAAACAACAAAACTTAACACGAATAAGTGAAAACCGTGAAATATACAGACCTAAACATCAAATACAAACGGCCGTACGCAAAGTACTTTAAACTTGGATTTAGGGTCGATAAATGTCATATGCGGGCGCGGTCACAGGCATAAATTGTGAAGTTGGACCCTAGCAACCTAATCACTCGCTGAAGCTTGAACACCAACTTAATTGGCCCATATAACATCAATTTAAGGTCAAATTAACAATTTACAGCACCAAAACTGGTAGAAAATAAAAGAAATGTACTAACCGGACAAATCGGCCTCACGTTTCTCCGGCTTCTCATCCGAAACGAGGACACCTTTCCCGTCAACCACCGGGAACGTAAACGCCGGTGGCTGCGCAGTCGCCGGAAAAGTGAAATTTCTGGTCTCGAGCGAAGAAGAGGGGATCGAGCTCGACGAGCCTCGAGTCTCGAACGGTGGACACGAGAAACTGCACGAACTCTCCGACTCACTCACATCCGCACTAACGCTATAGCTTCCGCAAGGCTCATCGGAGCAGTCTTCGGAGGAGACACTGTCCATTTTGTAAAATTGCTTCAAACGATTCTGAATGTGCGGATGCTATTTTGACACAATTTGGCAATGTACGTTTGTCTTGAAGTAATTCGCGTGGTCTCCGATTGTGGAGTGGAGTGTTGGTGCGGATTGCGATGGTTCTGTGGAGAGTGATAAAGCGAAAGCCGATAAAAAGCAATTCTGGTTCACCCCTCAACAACAACTACTCTCTCTCTCTCTCTCTACAAGATACTGTACATCGTGAGAAAGCGATAGCTGCAAAAGGGTAGTGTTCTCTCTCTCTCTCTCTAAATGTTTCTCTGTGCATATACGCAAACGAAAGAGGAAACGGCGTTTGGTGGAGTTGTCTAGCCTTGCATTTGCTATAGCTTCCGGAAACGGTCCTTTTGTCTTACGTGGTGTGATTTATTTTTTTACACCTAAGCTGATTTTAGTGATGTGGACTCACATTGACCTGCAGCCCTTCCCTTCAAGAGAAAAAACGTGGGTGCCGACCGATTATGACATCGTATTCAGAGCGCATTTCGGTCGTTCAAAATATTTTTGACAATTCAGTTTATTTAAAATCTGGTTACTCTTACGGGTAAGAGTTTATTTAAAATTTGGATTATTCAAAATACTTTTGGACGGTTGTGATGGAAAGCAGGTACATCGTAAGGTGCCACATAATACCTTATTTGCACCCAAGTTTTTCTCCCTCAACATAAAATTTCCTCTCCAATCCTTTGAGGGACTGGTCGGTTTTCTCCAGATCTTTTTCGAATCCTTCCAAGGTTTGTTTTGATGATCGGGACCATTAATATTTTAGACTTCGTTGAGAATATGAGACGCCTCAAAATTCATGTTCAAATATTATTTAATGTGTTTTTGAAACACATTTATCTTTAGAAAATGAATTTTTTTAACCCATTTTTTCTTAAGCTAAATGTGTTTCCAAAATACATTAGTAAAATATATCCTATTACAAAAAAAATGTTTATGTATAAAATTATTGACCAAACTTAATTTTTTATGCATGAAGACAAAAATAATCCAATAACAAAATTTGGATTTTTTTTTTGTCTTTTAGTGAACTTTTTAAAAATTTTGATCATAAATTTTTTTATATCTTTTATATTCTTCTTGTCGAGACAAACCAATAAACCATAAAAAATGGATGCAAAACTAACAAATGTTAGGAAAAAAAATTGAATAAAGAAAAAAAATAACCATTTTGATTTTTTAAGCCAAAGCACCCAATATAGTTTTATCTTACTGGTTATCATATTATTAAAAAAGTCTCATCAAATTTGTATCATTAAATCTTTTTTTGGACGGCTATGACTATGTCGTATACACTTCCATGAAAATAGTACCCTTTCGGATAAAAAACATTACTACGGAGTACATATAATGTTTTTCTTGGTTCTTAATTTCTTATCTATTTATCCAATTTTATATTGTTAATTATTGCAAAATTAACTTCTTTTATCCTTTTATAAACCAATAATGTGGTTTTTTTAAAAACCTCAAGGATATATGTTTGAAAGCTAACTTTTCAGACTAAAATGTATTACTTAAAAAAAGATAAATATTAAAAATTGACCAACTAAATTAGGACGAATGAAATCATATTACTAAAATGGTCCTTGAAATCAACGGAAGCTCAAATCTTTACTTAGGATACTATTTTTTGTCTCTCAATTGTGTAACCATCCTCTTACTTAATAATTAAAAAGTGTTTATTGGAGTATCAAACAATTTTATTCAAATTCAAGTTAAAAAATATGGATAAAAGCGGCGATGCTCTCAGAGACGACCATTGGATGGTTACACCGGTCCTCATTTTCGGATTCTGGGACTGTGTAATGTCCCATTGCACTATGCACGGCGATACATACACTTCCTATGAGTCATTTCCAGCCACACCCTCTCTCACATGGGGTGTGATCTGGGCCCCACACTCCATGTGAGAGAGGGTGTGTCTGGGAGTGGCTCCCAGGGAGTGTACCTATCGTTTTTTATTGCACTATATGGTTGTAGTCCTCAATTACAGTCGTCCAAAAGTGTTTTAATGGTCTAAATGTGCAGACGTTTTCTTATCGGTAATAAAGTTTTGTTACATATAAGATTCGAATCCAAACCATTGATCGACAAATTAAACAACTATAATGGGCGCTACAATCCTATAGTGTTCCAAATCGTTACAGTGTCCCCGAATCCCCCGCTTTTCAGTACGAGCCGATGGCCGTTGATGTGGGTGGAATGAATCTAGAGGGAGAATTACGTGAGAAAAAGACGGAACGGCGGATTTACTTCCTTTATGGGGAGACTATCAAGCGGGCATCCCATGGTAAACATTCCCTCCCAAGCGTCGGATGAGACAAAACTGTTGGAATGTGTGTCCATTATTCGATGTAAAGAGTATTTCTGAGACATACCATGTTTTTCATATAAAATAATGCTCCTAAAAGTTTTTTTATTGGCCCATGTAAATATGGTGAGATTGAAGTTCGCAAACGAGTCAAATCGAGTCGAGTTTTGGAACATTTTGGTTATTCATTAAGTTTTTAAGCAAAATCGAGCTCAATGACAATTTGGCTGCCAAACTTACCTAGGTCAGTCGAATTCAAAGCTTAACGAGTTAAAAATATTAAAAGTCCACTTAAAGCTTACGTACATGTTTTAGAGTTGGATTATAACCTGTAAATAGCTTGCTTGTTTACCGTAGTTTTAATTACTTATTCTTCTTTCCCTTTCACTTTCAAGTTGTGGATTTAAAAGTCTGTTTTCGAGGTGCAAAAAATAAATTTTATTTTTAATCTAATATGCTAAAACGTGATTGGTATGGTAGGTTTTTAGATCTTTTGTTCCCTTTACTAGTTCGACTTGATAATTATTACGTTATGTAAGAACATATGAAATGATTATGATGTGTATGTTATTTTACAGGTTTTTGTAGTTTTTTTTACCGACATGTGCCTGCCTGTGTTGCATTTTTTCACATTACAAATCTATAATAAAAAACCACTTATCTTCCCCAATATCTTTTTTTGTTTTTCCTTTTTACTCGGAATCACCAACATCTCATTCAATAACTCTATGTTTTGTTTCGCGAAATCTATGTTCTGAGGGGGGGAAAAAATGAAGCTTGCAATTGAAAAGATAACTTATGTGCCAATTAAGATCTTGAAAAATACTAAAACTTATGTTTTAAATACCCGTGATAACCCACCATACATCTTTTGTATTGCGAAATCTATCTACTTTCATTTGTTTTAAGGTGCAGCTAGAGTATAAATAAGCAAACCGAAGTCTTCATAATATAGGCCATCTTCAAATACATCTTAGTTAGACAACCACTTCATCAAGAAGATGGTAATTTGACCTCGCGCGCGATTCACAGCATGATTAGTTAGTATTAGATTTTAGATGCATAGTTTTTGTTTATCATTGATATTATTTGAGAGATGACAAATGCAGATGTGTCTGTGTTTAGACGAATTGAAGATTGCATAGAATAGGTGTTTTTTTAACATTTGGAAGCTTCAAGATTTTACATTCACGAGTCATGTAAAGGCTAAATAAAATGGATGAATTTGCTAGATTTCAAATTCAAAATGCGAGTACTACTGGGTTAAGATTGTTTTTATTTTGCCGAGGATAATAGATTACTGATACACTAGAATCATGCCTTCAAATCATATCTATTTTATTAAAATCATTAGAAAAGAAAGATTCTTTAAAAAACCAACAGTCCTCTTAAATATTACTATTTCACTAGAACGGCTCATTTAAGTCACATTATTGCATATTGTCGTCTCTTTAAGAGATGAACAATATTAGAGTCATAACCAGAGTATTTTATTGATATGATGAGTACATATAACACAATTTTGTAGCAGGAGTTTTTTTTTGGCTAAAGAGAAGACTATAGTTAAGTGTCTGACACTCAAGACTCACTTGAGCATCAAAATAACACCGTTAAGCCTGTTTTCTCCTTTAACCTAACAACCGAAATCAACCTTTTTTATTATCCCAAACATGGCAAGGCATGCATGCATGCATTAAAAAATAATTCTCGGAAAAAACCGTAGAAAAAGGAAATAATTCCATCAGACTGCTCAAAGTAAATAACCTGCTTGGGATACCATTACCAAATTCCAATTTGTTTTTCTCGAAGCAGGGAAATTTATTTTTTATTGTTTAATGTAACATTTTTTTTTATCGTATATTAATTAATAACTTTGGTCAACAAAAAGTACATTATTATGGTTTTGGAATTTGGTGATACAGATTACGAAGCGATTAAATAGTCAACATTCCCAAAGGCAAATGAATTGGATTTGTGTTTATGTTGATTTCGATGCAATTAATTAATTAGTGGAATTAACCTGATGAGGTAACCACAGATCCAGCAGGCCTTCAAACTCCACATTGAATGTGTGGAGATTAATTAGATTTAGATACTTGGTGAAAGAGACCTTCATCTATGATTGGCCAAAACCTGTAGTGAATTTTATTTCAAAGTAATTAATCTGGATATGTAATCCGAGTACAATTTTTTAAATGAAAATCATACGAATATAGATCTAATTAAGTGATTGGTCGCCCTCTCACATATTCGATATCGATAATAAACGAGTATGTCAACAACGTCAGCAAGACAGTAGAAAAATGACAATGATTAATCTAACCACTTTATTTGAGTACCAATTTTTTTAACAAGAATGCTATGGACGAAGAATAAGGTAAACAGGTTAGGACACAGAAGTTGCTAGAATAGTTCGATGTGTATGAGCGCCACATGTAAATTTTAACTTCTATGACTCATGTGCATCAGATGACTTCAAACATAATTTTTTTCTTGATACGTACAATTTCTTTCATATACCATGTAACATTGCCATTTTTTAAAGGTAACAACAGTTACACCAAGAGTCAATATTTGATAGATTCAAAACTTATCATGTATCTCGTGGTTAATTGGACGGAATTGCAAGAGGCAAATATGCTTCTGAGTCTGCAAGTTTAGTTTTACATCCTTGTTTTTAGGGTTGCACAAAAAAACCGGTGAACCGTGAATCCGGTCCGGATCGAACCGATCCGCGCGTTTTGGATTTTAACCGTGGATTAATGGTCCGGACACGGATTCAAAAACTAATAAACCGTGACTCGCGGTCCGGACACGGATTTTGATTTTGAAACCGTGGATTAACCGATCCGGACCATGAGATTTTTATTATATAAAATTAAAAAAAATATATATATATATATGTATATGTATATGTAAATAATATTACCACTGTTATAACTATTGCCAAGTTGATATAGGGGTATAATGTTATCTCTTACGAATATTGTCAATTTGTATTGGACTTTGATGTATTCCACTGTCTTGCATTTGTATTGGATTTTGATGAATTCAGTAGTTGTTCACTATTTTTTTTAAAAAAAAACTACCTTTGTTTCTATTCCACTATGTAACTGAACTAAGCAACATGCTTCTTCTGCTGCTTGTTTAGGCCTTGGATGTGGCTCCATCACATGCTCCATCTAAGGTCTCTCTATTTTCTACTTTGGTTTTTTTAGGATTTTATTTTGATTAAACTGTTTGTTACTAATTTATTTATGACATATAATCCGTGGATAAAACCGGAACCGGTCCGTGACTCGCGGATCGGATTGGAACCGGACCGTGAGACTTTTGGTCCGGACACGGATTGTATTTTCTAAAAACTGTGACTCGCGGATTAGGATTGGATTCATGCCAATCCGATTCGATCCGGACTGTGTACACCCTACTTGTTTTCACCTAGATACCTATTGTAGACAATAGACCGAAAAATCAATTTTACACGAAAGTTCTTAACATACACGAAAGCACATATTTTGATGTTTGTATTGTAACTATTTCTTTGTATCTAGGAAAAGGCTACAATACAATCTACAAGAAAAAAGAGAGAGATTCTTTATTTTTTACTTAGGATTTGTTTTCCAATAGATTTTAGGTACATTTTATGAAAATCTCATAAAAGGGATGATAAAATTGAGTTGTTTTCTCAACTGATAAAATGTAGTGGTTTTCTTATAGATTCTAGGAGGATTTTATGAAAATCTCATAAAATCACTTTTACATTTAATGTGTTGAGATTGAAGTGTCATAAAATGTGAGATTTTATGAAAGAAAAATCTGTTGAAAAACGAAACCTTATCCTAGTTTACAAGAGAAACCTTTTTTAAGACAGAAAATTACCAGTAGGTCTAGAAAACCAATCCTTAATTCCCACTAAGGATACACTCAATTTTTAATTACCTTAGTAAGATTACCCTTCAAATACAAATTTACTATTTACTCAACCTCCCACTCCCCACCTTCATCCACCATCCACTTCCAGCCGACAACTACTTCAGGCCGACGAACTTTTCCGACCGACGACTTTTTCTGGCCGGCCAAAGAACTTCTCTGGCCGGCGACTTTTTTCGGCCGCATAATTCACTGCGAATTTATATACCTTACAGCCAGCGACTTTTTCTAGCTGGTTATTCTCACAAAAGTCATCAGGCTTTGGACGAATTATTGAAAAAAAAAAAATTGTGTTGCCTCACTGATCTAATAATGAGATGGTAACAAATATATCGAAATTATGATTTCATATTAAAAAAAATGCAAATTTTATAAAAAAAAAATTGCGAATTTTAAAAAAATCACTGCGATTTTGTAAAAAATTATTGCGAATCTGTAAAAATTATTGCAAATCGCTAAAAAGGAGGACAAAAACATGATTATTTCTCCAAAATAGAACCCTGCGAATTTTGTGTAAAACACTGCGAATTTGTAGATCTGAAAAATAGGAGGGATTCCCTATCAACAAAAAAAATACCTTAGTTTACTGTGAATTTTTCTCCACGGGTGAACTTAGGCAAAACTAGACCTACCAGTAAATGAATGAGATGCAATGATCTCTAGATCTGGTCTCTGAGCAACTTTCCGGCGAAGGCGCGGAGTGCATTGAACGGAAAATTCCTCTCAATTCCCCCCTGTCGAGGCACCTGAACCTGAAATTGGGGGGGGGGGGGGGGGGGGGGGGGGGGGGGGGGGGGGGGGGGGGGGGGGGGGAATGTATCCAAGATCTAGGTGCAGCTTGCTGTAAGTAGAAAGAAAAATTCTCTTACGCATGGAGAAGCTTGAGGAGGTAGGGGTTGGGTTGTGGACGGGGCCTCATATCGCGCCGCCCTTGGTCACTGTAATCATAGCGCCCACCTTGATCTTTGATTTGTCTTTTACTTAAGGAGAGGAATGGCGCCTGAAAGGGTAATTTTGGGAGAAAGTAGTGTAAATTCCTTTGTGGGAAATTTCAGAATTGGGCTGGACCCGGAAGGAATGAACTATACTTTTTTTGTACCAGCCCGTAAATTCCTCTTTTTAAGAAGTGCACGAAAATGAGTAAAGTGGCCCTGAGAGAAGGTGTATTGGGTCGAAACAGAGACGGACTTGGGTCTTTTCAAATTAAGGACCAACCCAATTTTGGAGCCCACTGGGTCCAGCCCACACTGGGAGGCGGTAGAATCGTTGTTGTTTTAGTATTTTTCTCCTAAGTTAAAGAAAATAAAGAGAGAAGAGTTTCTGTTTGATATACTACTCCTCTAGAATTCGCATCGATCGAAACGAATCTCTTTCCAATTCCAAGCCTACGTTATCGCAAACACGAGAGAGAGAGAGAGAGAGAGAGAGAGAGAGAGAGAGAGAATATGCCGAAGAAAATGGGCGTCAACAGCAAAGCCGAGGAGGCTAGGGCTCGAAAGAACGCCACCGAAGCTGATCGCAAGGATCGCGAGTCCCGCGAGAAAGAGGACCAGTACTGGCGCGAAGCCGAGGGCGCCAAGTCGCGCGCCGCCAAGAAGCGCGAGGAGGAGGCAGAGAAGCGAGCCGAGGCCTTAGCTCGCAAAGCCGAGGCGCGCCGGATCGCTGAGCAAGAGGAGAAGGAGCTGGAGAAAGCCGGCAAGAAGCCAGATAAGAAGGCCGCTCGCGTGTCCATCCCTGTCCCCAAGGTCACCGAGGCGGAGCTGAGGCGGCGGCGAGAGGAGGAGCAGGCGGAGCTTGCGAAGAGAGCGGATGAGGCCAAGCGGCGCCAGAGCCGGACTCAGGGAGAGGTGGAGTATGATAAAATCGTACTTGTTGCGAATACTAATCGCGATGATTCGAGTATCGAGGCGAGATCCGTTGAGGATGCGATTGCGAAGATGGTGGTTACGGATAGCTTGCCTGTTGATAGGCATCCCGAAAGGAGACTCAAGGCGTCGTTTAAGGTGCGTTCGATTAATGTTGATCTGTTAATGCTGTTTAGTTGATTGAAAAATTGCACGTTTGATTCTGATTACTTCGACTTTGGTTGTAGGACTGTATACTTAGTGGTTGAATTTCCACTGCAATGGATTAGCTGGTTAATTTCATAAACGAACGAAATTCTGCTCTAAATATTGCTGATATTTATTTTATTGGTAGACACATAATTTATCTGATCCTGCGTAGCATTCAGTAATCAATTGTGGAGATATTGATTTTAGGCACAGAGTGCGTTTTCATGTCAGTGTTAACTTCATTAGATAGGAAGTTGTGCAAGAATTTTGGTCATTCTAATTTATATATATCAAGTACCTCACAATTCTGTAAGTTGTAGATTTTGTACTGCGGAGTTTGAAGTGAAACATCCTAGTCCTGTTTTACAGTTGAGCAAAGAAAGCATGTAATTTTGGTTTCCAGATAACATGTCTAGTCGGCAGACACAGTCTCCTGCACGTCTTTGATTCCAACGGAAAGGAGTTGCAGTTTCTTTCTTAATCAGGACTTGACCACTTTGCTTAGTGTCTTTGTTGGGTTATTGGTTTACATGAACTAGACTGAGATGCAACCTAAATATAGTATACATTGAGCAGTATAGTAAGGCATTGTGTTTTGCTAATTATAAACAAGAATAAGCTTAAGTTATGAAGTTGGCAATGAATATCTGACTAGTGAGCAATGGAAGCTACATGCAATTTCATAGTGGTATCATGGTATGGACAAAAGACACCTATGATAAGGCCTTGATATGGTTGTGAATTTTTGTTCCTACGCTAAATGAATATTTATCCTGGCCGAACTGCATGCATAAGGTTTTGGGAATTTTGTTAATCGTCATCAGAATACGCACTGAAAATTTCCCCTCTTGTGCTTATTTGTGGAATTCATATGCTTACAGGCTTTTGAAGAAGCTGAGCTTCCCAGGCTGAAGGAAGAAAAACCAGGTCTTACTCACACCCAATACAAGGACATGATATGGAAGCTTTGGAAAAAATCTCCAGACAATCCTCTGAACCAGGTAAACTTTACTGATCCTCTAAACAATTATATTTATGATTATTTTGATCGTCTAATCTTTGGCCATACTTCAGAACCCTTATGGCATACTAAGATTAGTGTCTTCTCCTTTTCTTTTTCATGTTGATTTCCTACTATTGGTTTCTATATGAGTACGGTACATCCCATAATTATAACCTTTTCTTTCCTAATTACAATAATAATCCATCTTGCAAATTTATGGGAACTTGTACAAATATAATGTGTAAAATCCTCTCATCTGCTCGTAGATACTCAGGGGAAAAGTTTTTATAGAATACAAGTTGGAATACCGAAATCTGTTTTAATAATTGCAATGGGATAACTTCTGCAGCCAGTTGCTGACTGCTGACATTTTACTCTGCTGATGATTGTTATATTGTGGTGTTATAATTGAGTGTTTTTCCATTCTGAAGGATCGTGCCCAACCACAAAACAATATGCAACACAACTTAGCAACAGTATATGGGCATATACTGTTGCTAAGTTGTGTTGCATATTGTTTTGTGGTATATTGCTCGCTCGATTTGCGAGCATTATTCTAGGGAGGATGGTGGTTGAGGTCTAGCCCTTCTGCTGTGCTTCAATTATTTGGTCTGTTGGGTTTGGGTCATGGTTTTCTTAATCATCAACGGGTTTTGATAGCTGCAGTCTGCAGACAAGGGCTTAATACCCAGCATCTTGCTGGTATATAGTATCTAGTCTAGAAAGGTGTTATCTCAAGAATGTTGATGGGAAAGTTAGTTGTCATGTGTGGAAGTGTTTTACTATTAGATCATCTACCTCCATGGATTTATGGGACAGTAGGGGAGGCTTTTGGTGCCCCTTGCAGTGAAGGTTTATTTCCTAAGTAGGCTATGCTGTCATTTCATGCTGTTGTTGCAGGCGGTTTGTGATTCTGGCATTCTAGGCTTCAAGAAACTGCACGTCTTTATTTTAAACTCACTGGTTAAAGAGCAACATTGCACTTTCTTTTATTATTTGGAAAATCATTGAATAAAGCCCATCTTTCCTCTGTCTTGTATCCCGTTTGCAGGTGCAGGCTTCAGAGTGAAACTCGTGCTTCCCCAAACAAAATGGCTGACAAATTTGCTTAGTTTCACTTCAAAGGAGGCTGCAGTGTCTTGTATCAGCGGGCATATATAATTATTGAGGGCTTCTGTAGTAAATATGCGTATGCCGTGTCCAAACTTTGGAAAAAAGCCTGATTGTTGAATTATGTTTTCTTCCCAATAAGTTTGCTTTATTTGCTATGGCCTTAGTGATTGCTCTTAGGGGCCACTTTTATTCAGTTAATATTGTCTCTGTAAACAGTCGATTGTGATGATCCATTTCCAGATAATTAGTTAGTGTACTGCAAAAATCAGCAGTTATTGAAATGCTTTCGCCATTGAAGACTTGATAGCAGATAGAAAGCTCTACTTAGTGTAATGATTTGTCAACTTTCAATGCAATCTCTATTTTGCACTGTTTGCAGATGATGAAGAACATATATTGTTCAAACCAATGGATCTCGTGTAACAACTCATCCCCTACTTGTATTGCGGAAGAACCATTATGAGCTATTATATATGTTGTGGAAGCAATAACGTATGCTTTTATTCGCTCACATTACAACAAATGCAACTAACAGTAACCAGATAAATCCTTCTGCTAAAAATACGACCATCAGTTCAGGTCATTATAAACTTGTGTGTTAGACCCTTCATCCTCTTCAGAAGCTTCATCAAATTGGTCATGGGAGTCTACCCTTGGCTCTACCACAAAGAATGGCATTTTTTGGAATGGGGTATTCATCCCTGACAGACTGGGATGAGGTATAAACACGCAGATAAAACTGTTGTCCAAGATACTGTCGTGCCCAAAATTCGGTTCTTAGATTCCACATTCCAACATTGTCAAGTGCTATGTACACTGCAGTCCATGAGTTGGGATATACCTGCAACGCCAACCAAATGTTTCAGTGAATTTTATTTTGATTGTAAGGTTCGTTACTTGTTTGCTTTTATGCAGAACATTGATTTCCATGGTCGAACACTGTCTCAAGTACATGTAAAGACGATAATAAGCGCGATCATTGAGTAAAGGGAGGGTCGAGAATTAATCATCCACCTGTGTGGTACAACGGAAAACTGCATCTCTTAGATTGTACTGCATCCTACTAGCAGGAGTCCATCGGCCTCCATCCATTCTGCAAAATCACATAACTTCCCAGTTCAGTAATTTTTTACTCTGTAGGTATGCCAGCTATGCTAAGATGGGTGGAAGGAAGCTCTTACCCGACCACGAAGAAAGAATACCCATCAAGGTGCCAGCTTTGTATAATGCTCTCATGGTTCTCAAACACTACCTCGATGAACGCTCTATAGTCAGCTCCCATAACTGATGTGTCCAGGTACATCTTTGCGCCATTTGGGTTGTCAGATATGCTACCAACACGGAAAACACCTCCGATCTTGAAATAGTCTGCGAGCTTGAGGGGCGTGTCAGCAGGGACGAAGGAAATGCTGTTGATTGCATATCTCTGTTTGCCATTGACTTGAGCTGCTGAGTTAACCAGTTTGATAGTTCTGGTGATATTTATAAGACCATAGTGGTAAGAACCCTGTGGGTTAGGTCTTGGCCCGCTGGCTGTAAGGTTTGTCCTGCAACCATTGTTCAAGGTATTCCAGTTGCAGACTAATTATGGATTGAAGAAATTAAACAATTTTCATTTGATAACCCTGAAACGTTTCGAGTTTTGAGACTTGTCGAACTGACTGTCCGTGGATGTCAACTTATGGTGTTAGGGTAAACCAAATAAATTACAGTATAAGGGAGTACCTGATGGCACGAGCCTGGTTTAGTGACCACTCGACTGTGGTGGGAGAACTGGGTGGTTGACCGGTCACTGGCTTGGCGGAGTTGCTATAGTGAAGTATGGCCATGGCGGTAAGGACCTTGGCGGTGAAACGAGTAGAAACTGCGATATAGTAGTCCTGAGGTGATTGGTCCGCTGTAACTAACACAGAGTAGGATTGGCCTACATGGATGTCGAGGGAGGACAAGGTGGTTTGCAGAGTATGAGTCCCTTCAACCTCAACCAACTTCATATTATGCCCTTGAATACGAAAATTGAGAGTATTTTGTAGTCCCACGTTGGATATTCTAAGCCTGTAAGTTTTTCCTAAGAATGGCATAAAAACACGGTCACTATATTGTTTTACTGAAAAAATTTGGAAATATCGACAACCAGCAGTTAAAATTTTAATTCTGCAGTTACCTGGTTCAACTGTAAAAGATGCACCATTGGATCCGCGACCATTGATCAGGATGCCATCAGGGTAAGGAAGCCTTTTGCCACCGTCCAAAATGGTCTTCAACATCTGCAATATCAGTACAGGTAGTATCAGACAGCAAACTTAACCTTCTGTTACGCATTTCGAGTTGGTTGGTGGATTTAATTTACCTTGTGATCTGTTTTGTACCAATCTCCGATGAGTAGAGTGTAATCAGCCGCTGGTTCTGGAAATGGGACCGGAATGAGTGGCCTGCTGAGAATCCTTATACCCCCAAATCCGCCAGCAGCCTTGTGGAAAGCAAGAGATGGGAAGTAGAAGAAGCTGCCAATCTGATCTTTCATTTGCAAAGTGTAAGTGAAGTTCTTGCCTGGAGGAATGGGGCATGTGGTTCCATAAACTCCATCTTGGTATGAGTTCTTCCTCTGTTGTATTCCATTCCTGTGTTATATATGCAACAAAAAATATGAAAAAGAAATTCTTGGTTCCGTAGGCCAACTGGCAAAGATTTGTCAAGAAACTCATCTTAGATACTAGCTTTATTGTTTTTTCAAGTGGTGAAATTTAAGTAATTGCGTAAATACATGAGAGCTGTCGATAGCTATCTAGCTGACATGCACCTTATCGCAGCTTACTAGGGGGTAGTTAGCATCGCACATTTCCATTTGACTCCGGTAGGTAGGGAAGAGGAGGCCAATTTTGCATTTCAAGTTACGTTTCTCATTCGAACACATAAATATATGGAGAAAAAGAAGCCAAGAAAAAAGGACTACAATATCTCGTGTTCTTTTCCTTCACCAGAAAAGTGTAAAGAAAAAGGAGGAAAACAAAATTCCCATGCTCTTGCATTCACATCTACGAGCTGCAAGTAATTATGGGAAAAGGGATAAAAGATCATGACAGTTTTTAACATTTGAAAGGCATTTGTGATCGATTCAATAGTGAGGAGATAAGTAGTATTACGTCTACGAAGGTGTTAGATGTCTTATGTTATATTCAAATGAATTTTTTTATAAGATCAAGATATACTTTTTATTTTATATATAATTCGGTCAATCAAAAGGGGCCAAAATGTTCTAAGAAGATCACGAGGCATGTGTGAATATCGCAAATGTAGTTACTAAATGCTGAAATTCTTTCCATCTCCTATTTTCTTTGACAACTGAAAGCACATGTGGAGAGAGTTTTATTTCCGTATGAAATCACAACCTAGTGAATCTTCCAAACAAGGCCAAAGCCAATTGCGATGGTTTCCCACCTTCACATGTTCTTACACGTAAAAGCCCATGTCGAAAAGACATTCACAAGTCACGACGACTCAATTCCTTATTGCTACAGAAATACGTATCTATCAATGAAATTCTATATGTTGTGTATGACACGGACTTTTCTTCCTTTTCTGTCGATAAACTTATGTACGAACCCACTTCTCTACCGTGGGCCAACGTAACACCAAATCCTAATTCTAACATTCCTCAAGATCATGATTGCCAAATGCATATGCATAAATAAGTGCATATACATCTACTTACATACATATAGTTTTGTTCATGCGTGTATGTTAGAGAGAGAGAGAGAGAGAGAGAGAGAGAAAGCTGACCAAGAGATGAGAAAAGGTTCCGGCAAGCTATTGTATACGTTAATAATGAGGTTGTCATTCGTAACAGAGTATATATCCGGACCAGGAAATTGTCCATTTATAAGAATTCCCTGCATACAATAAAACAAAAATCACAAACACAAAGTAAATGGACGACTAATTAATCCCTTAACAGAACCAAAGGACAACCAAACCATTGTTACTGTTGTATTAGGCCAAGTTTTTTATTTTTCAAAACTGTCCCTTTCCTGAAACAGCATAATGGAGTATTGAGAGTTTGTAATTAATTAAAACCAGCATGTGAGTGAGATGGTGAGATAGATACCTGTTGACGAACACCAAGGGGATAGATATCGCCATAGCTAACATTCCAAGTGAAGAATCTATAAGGATCCTCAGCACCTACACTCACCGCTAAAAGGTAAACAATGGCAGAGAACAGGTTCCACCTAGTAGTTGCAGGGGTCCCTAAATTTAGCCACATTGCAACCCCAGAGACCGAGAGAGAGAGAGAGTAGACGGTTCTATAAGGCTAATGGTGATTGAAGAAATAAGGTGAGATCGATGGTCACGTTTATATGTAACTTCCAAGGGGAAATATGGAAAAGGCGCAGTAGAGGGAAAATGAATGGGGTTGACGGTTGTTGTTGGTGCCAATTGCTATATACTCCTATATATATGGAATGGAACGAATGAATATATGAGTACGCGGTGTGGTGTTAGAATGTGGACCTTCCGACCCAACTGGCCAACTTAACTTAAATCCACCTCTAGGCTCTAGTGGTTCATTATACGTTAGAATAGAAACAAAATTGTACTCCTTAAAAGATTACTTCTACGCAAATAACAAACATAACTTTGCAAAATGCCACCATGAAAGAGATGAAGTTTCAGATGGTGTATCATTTAAAATCTCTCTCTCTCTCTCTCTCTCTCACTCAATGTTGTCATGAATTGACTTAAGTCAGTTTTTAAGTCGATGTATTATAAGAGAATGACCTGTCTTGTAAAGGACAATAAGTCAGTTTTCAGTTTAAGTCAAGAATTAGAACAAGACTTAATTAAAAAAAAATTGTTGTTAGTCTGTAAAAATTGTATGCTACTTTCAGAATGGTATTTTGATCGTAGTTTTTGTTATTTGACACAACAGTTTGTTTTCATACAAAATAAGCAGTTTGTTTTCATACAAAATAAGTACCCTGCGACCTTATATATTTCTTATTATAAGCAAACAAACATCTATTTTATGTTTTTTTTTTTTTAAAAGCGTAACTTTTTATTTTAATAACAAAAAGCGTGACCTAAGTTACGGGAAAGTCGATGAATCCTTACTTTCAGTTTCAGAGTAAGAATAAGAAATGAGAAATACTTATTCATGGATGCGGCGCAAACGGGGAGTTTGCGCCGCGCGGATCTCGGCCGTCCATCCAGGGATCCAACGGCTCCGAGCGGTGCATTCTCTCTCTCCTCCTTAAATGCACTGCAGATGAAAAAAAAAAAAAACTTTGCATCGCTCGGAGCCGTTGGATCTCAGGATGGACGGCCGAGATCCGCGCGGCGCAAACTCCCCGTTTGCGCCGCATCCGTGAATAAGTATTGTTTATCATTTGAGCAAGGCTATGGACACAAATGTGTTCAGAGCCGTCCATTGCGGATGGATTCCACTAGATACATGCAAAACTCAATCACATAAGATAGCTCAAAACACTGTTTGTGCTATCCTTCTGTACCCCAATAATTTTTTCTTAGCATTTCCTTGAGTAAATTTAGTTTTGGCTCAATTTGAAGTAGATTTTAATTTATTTTGACTAACCACAAATGGCTCAGAAAACAGTGAAGGAAAACAAAATAATGCTCCGTAGATGAAAAAATGCAAAATTTTAGTTCGCCCTCCCTAAAGTAAAATTCCTAGATGACGTAAAAGAATGAAAAAAACAAGAGGAGAAAGAAAAGAGTGATGACACGATCTCATGACAAAGACTTTCACGGACTACCCTCCCATGGACGGGGTTATTCTGAAAGGGCACCCCAGTGAGCTTGGCTCATTCAATAGGCGGTATTGGCTCACTGCTAAACATGCTATGGCGGTTGGAAGCCCTTCTTTTCAAGGGTTTGTAGCTCTGGTCTTTCTCACCCTACTTTTTACTTGGAAAAAATGGAAAAAAGAAAAGGTCTCATGACCCAACCGCGTTGGCTTGAGATCACATGAGCAGGATTGATGGCGGGTGCTCACTTTCTGGTTTGGGGAAAACTGGGTGGTCATGCCCCGTGATTACAGACGCAACACACGGGAAAGAAGAACATCCCGCAACTTGCGTATTTTCCCAACCCTTTTCATACTCTTCAATTCCAACTAAACACTGCCCAAGTCCAGCCAATCAAACCATCGTTGGAGGAAGCTTCTAAAGTTTGACCCACAGAAAATGAACGGCCCCGATGTGAAAAGCTTCGAAAAGCAAATGTTAGAATTTAAGTTAGTAACTATAAAGCGGTTAGCCCGGTTTATTTTTTTTATGAACTGCAGGTTAGCCTCAAGGTTAGTCCAATTGTTTGCGATGTTTGCTCGCTATACAATTTATTGGAGTTCGATTCCTGGAGTTAAACCGTATAAAATTAATTTCTTTTGAATTCCTTAGTCCAAGTTTTGATGGTCTGTATTTGAACGGATTAGAGAGAGAATTAATAAGATGCGTGCAGAGACGGACCCAGGGTTGCATGTAGGGCCCGAGGTCCCTGCTCACCTCCCAATTATTCCGTTATTTCTACTAGATTTTTTGTTTTGTTTGTTAAAATTATGAAGAAATGTCCCCTTAAAATTGTGTTATTAGTATACAAGGATGATATTGCAATATAAATAGGTCAGGTCCTATGCCACACACACACACACACACACCCCCACACCCACCTCTGGGCTAAACCACTGCTGAAGGTTGTCCGCATCCCAACAGGAGCAAATCCCTAAGTCTCAGGCCAAGACCACTTGGCCAACCTCTTGGGGTTATGATATTTTGTTGACTTATTAATACACGTGAATTGGTCCCTCCACATTAAGAATCTTGTGTCCGCCACTTGGTGCGTGTAAGTTGGTTTGACACCCTAACCGTGGAATCAAAATGTTTACGTAACGCGTCTAAATCCATGTGGTTTTCTTTAGTTGGCATAAATGGCATTCCTTTGCTTTGGCTAGTTGTTAAATGGCTGTAATGATAGAGATGGGGGGGATGTTGACCGACTAATGCTTAATTAAGAGACAGCTAGCGAAGCACGAATTAGAGATAGAGATTGTATGACCAATGTTTTTTCGTGTTTATGGTTGCACTTTCCAATTGCGGCACATGATACGTACACCTTTGGTTTATGAAGGAGACTTCAACGTGATTTTGTTGGGGTTTGACAGCAAATTTGGGGTTCATGGCAATGGAGAGCTCAATAGTGACACTTTCAGATATGTTTGCATTTTTATTTATTTTCCATCCTCCAGAAAATTGAATGAAATTGTAGACAAGGGAAATCGCATAGTGCCATCATCCCATCTTCTAAGTTCTACCATTGCTACATAAATATGGCAAGAGAAATGATGCGACATGGGGGGTTATTTTTATTCAGGACTTGGAGACAAATTTTAGCATCAGCAATCTATCCAAGTTGTTCCAATATTTGGATTGTGAACTAAGTCAAATAATACACGCGATTAGTGTGTCACAAATCCGAAAGCGTCTTTAAAAAATATCACTATTAAAATTTGAGAGTGTGATGTTGATAGCGCAAGCACAAAGTAAGAATTGAGAGCGCGAGCGATGGCCAAACTAAAAGATTATGTGACTAATGTTATGAACCAAATCTAGGAGTGTTATAATTTGAAAAGTCTACGATGATACTTACAGATTTCTTTTCTTGACTATTTATTTAGGAAATAGAAAGGATAATACATATAGAAACTGTTTACACCCAAATTTGGCACATGGCCTTGGAAGGCCTAGAAGACTTGGATAGAACTTGGTAGGCCAAAATCCGTGAAGGCCTATGTTGATTACGGCCCATGAGGCCCATTTGGTCCATAAGAAGGATCAGGTTTAGAAGCGGTGAACAAGACCTGTGTTATGGGTTAAGGGCTATAAGGATATATTTTTAAGACGGTTAAGGAGTAAATCTTCATGTGAGAGAAATATGGTGATAACTGTTTATCATTATCCATTCCTAAAAAGGAGGAGGTTAATTATCAGAGAATTGAAAAGAAAATAAGAATTGGCAAGAATAGAGGAAAGCGGTTTTGCCACATGGTACAAGACCATAATCTCACTTGAGCTCCATGAAGCCCACTAACCTAAAAAATAGGAGGCTTGATAGTGGGTCCTTTGGCCTCTTACCACGGAAATAGGGCCATGACCTTTGGTAAACCGCCAATAACGTTCACGATGGAGGGAAAATTAGCAGCTTATGACACGTGGCAGCATCAAATTACGGCAGGAAAATGCGTAGGACACTTGGCATCATCTCGGCATTGGAGGAGTTGGCGCCAAAGTTCATATTTCTCACTTGGAGCCTATAAATACCAGTTCGCAAGAAGAAAAAAGGGTTCCACAGTCATCAACCTCACGGTTAAATCAAACTCAAGTCTCTCGACTTACACTCAAAGTCCTCAACCTGTTGCAGCCATTCAACCCCATTGAAGCCTACAACACCATTGAGTCCTTTCTTTTCCAGTCATTCAACAAGTCTAGCTCGAGTTTAGATTTTGTTATTGACTCCTTTGTACCCCACTTTTGTTAATCATCATTAATAAAAGTTGGTTTGTACTTTGTCTCGTTGATCCTAATTTTCCACAACTGTTGGGAAATTCTAAGTCCTCGCACGTACGGCAAACCACGAACCATTTGCAACTCTACCCTTTGAGGGTTGCACGCAATCGCATAGAGCCATAGACGAAGTCAGAAAAGGTCTCAAAGGCCTCAATCACATTTGGACTGCAACGAACAGTCCTGACACGCCCAACTCACAAACTACACTAGGCGCTTGTGGTTTTTTCGGTGTTAACATTGTCAACGTATAGCATTTCGGGTTTGCCAAAATCCATGGAATATAAAGTATACATACGTGGTGTAGAAAATGTTCAATTATTTATGGGGCTCGTGCTATCCCAATTTAGTCCATTGGGCTCTCGACGAATTTAGGCTTGGGCTGGATTAGACATATTTTTGTATAATTGCTCTTCCTTTTCTTTCATGACTAAGGTAGCCGAAATAATGCGATTCACACCCCAGTTGGAAGACTTGAAATTTTGCATCTAATTTTTTTTCCTTTAAAAATAGTATGCATATATATTGTTGTCGTTATTAGGTATAGCTGTTGTTTAATTATATACTCCCTCCATTCCTAAATAAGTGTCCCATTCTCTCTCTCTCTCTTGTCATTTTTTAAATCAAAAAATTAAGTGCTTCCGTGTATTATTTTTCGAATTTTTCGCACTGAATTAAAGTATTCACCGTGCACTTTATTTCGGTGCAAAAATTTCAAAAAATGATACACAAAAAGTCAGAAACACTTAATTTTTTGAATTGAAAAATTGCACGACTTTTTGTAATGGACACTTATTTAGAAATGGAGGAAGTATTAATTATGGCTAACGCATCTTATGATGCACGATACTTATCCCGATACGATTAATGAAATAGAAAAAACTATACAAAATACGTATCCCCGATTTGAAAACACTAGCCTACACCATCACGTAATCGGATCATGTAAATATTCAAAAGTTGACACAAACAAACTTCGAAGTGGTTGAGCTCTTGTACAAACTTTCCAATATTCAATATAAAGCAACAAGAGCTGTGACTTTCAAATATTCAATACTCCAACCAGAACTCTATGTCTTGGGGTTTTAATTCAACTTCTTACTTCTCCTTAAATTAAAGTCTACTCATGATGGGAATATAAACAAAGAGGTGTTCGGAGGAGAAGAGGCAAGCAATTGTGCGTAAATTAGAAGAACGACCCAAAGTATATTGAGCAGCAAGTCATAGTTGTCCGACAACTTTTCATTTTGCGGACCGATTTTTTTCCCTCTTTCTTACCATAGAATATGAGCAAATGTATGATGAAATACATACGAAACCAAATACATAGCCTATATGTATGTTCAACTACATATAAGCAAATTAAAGAATAGCTTATAACACGTAATTTTAATAGTACTCCCTCTGCTCCTTAAAAAGAGTAGTGTACTTCATTTTGGATTATTCCTAAATAAATGTGACATGTTGAAAAGTAAATGGGTAAAAGTTTGATGTAGGACAAAATATACACCCCTATTATTTATGGAATCATTATTTAGGTAATAATTTGGCTACTGATAATGCCAAAACCAAAAGTGTTGCTGCCAAAACCAAAAATGTTGCTGCCAAAACTCTCATCTTTTTTGCTTCCACAATTACCTACATGCCCTTTTACCATCAGATCTCATATATTACAAACCTAACCCTTCAATCTCTTACTTTGGCTACCCTGCTAATTGGAATTATATATCAACTAATTGCAGTTAATACCGCAACACATCAGTTGTATTACTTTTCAACTTCATTTGATCTAAATCATACGTTTACCATTAACAGAACAGTTGATGCATTGTACAATCATATAAGATTGAAAGAAAAATAACCAAGTAGTTCATACAGATTAAAACTCTAGATATGTTCTAAGAGCAAATTTTACGTCAATGGTTACCGACTGCATGATCTCTCTATATCTTATGGTTCTTCGATCCGCATCGGATGGTTAAGCAGGAGAAAATCCTATGTAGAAGCCCCATGTAAATTCAAACTTCGATCATGTAATTCAAACTTTAAAAAAAACTTACAAGTTCGTTCCCATCATTATGGAGTAAGTCTGTTGGCAAGTGAGAAGTGGGGTAAAAGATCTTAATATCCAAGTAACTGAGCAAGAGATCATAAATCAAGAATTCCTTCCCAGACATCGTAGCTAATCCCAATTCTAACAGGTGTTGTTTATGTATCAAGCTCCTGAATGAATACCCGATTGCCGTCTTTATAATTGAGTTCTTGGTTACGAGGAATAAATTCAGAAACTCTTTTGCTTTTCTGACTGCCTCTTTTATAATTTTTTGTTTTTGTTTTTTGCAGGTAGTAATGAAGGCTTATCTTCTAAGTCCTCCAAGTGATGCGTAACAAAGTATTTTGTGGAGGCTATTACCATTTTGTAATTTCATTTTGAAACTTTTTTGAATTATGTTGAATTTTTGATCGATTTGACTTGAAGCTATTTGGGTTTAGTAGATTTCCTATGTTGTGTGAACTATTTATTTGACTTGGATTTGGATGTCAATGTTGAACTGTTTACTCTAAAATCTTTACTTCTGCCTGAGTTTTTATTGACATGGAACCTCTATAGCATCCAATTACCATGACTAAACTAATCTGAAAAGCCAAGATGAGATCTTGTTGTGCATGCACTTTGTTGGAATTATATTATATGGTTCTCAGATGATATATAAATGATGAATGCAGGATATATGCTTTTTTTGTAACTAATACAAGATCTTATGGAACGAATGTAAAAAAACCACAGTAAAGAGAGAAACATAAAGACAGTTTGACCTGGGACTGCACTTTTTTGTGGTATTGATCCAATTTCTCTTTCCGAAAAATGAGAAAATGAATGTTTTCCTAAAGATTTTTTGATGTTCAAATTAAAATTGAGGGGTTGAGTTTGTAATAAATGGGATATGATGGTAAAAGGGCATATAGGTAATTGTGGAAGTAAAAAGATGAGAGTTTTGGAAGCAACATTTTTGGTTTTGGCAGCAACACTTTTGGTTTTGGCATTATCACTAGCCAATAATTTTTATTTACGATTAGTATTAGGAGATTTTATTTGTGCTGCCTGTTTTGCACGTTTTTAATTTAGTTTTGGTAAGATTTGATTTTATTTCCCTTTTCTTGTAGTCTAGGTTTCCAAGTAATGCTTTGCTTGGTTGCTACTCTAAGTAATTTCCTTTTAATTAGGACTTCTACTAGTATAAATAAGGATGTAGCCTATGAGCATATTTAACTTTTATTCATTTAATAAGCAAACTTTGAGAATTGTCTCTCTTTTTCTTGTGGATTCAAGAGCATCTCGTGGATTCGAGAACCTATCTCGTTTGGACTAGTACGCTAACTAGTCTCTCGTAAATTTCGCTGCGTCAAGTGGTATCAGAGCAGGTTTTTCCTGGCTCGATGTCACGAAACAAAGTAGATGACACACCCTTTGACGTTGCTCAAAGGTTTGCTGATCCGAGGAAGATGGTAGAAGAACAACAGACAAGTATCATGAAGGAAATTCGTGAATCGCTGCAGCTGTTGACTTTTCACCTCGACCAAAGACCAGGGAGGGTTGTAGAGAATCGCGCAGAGGGAGTTGCCCAACGCCGTCCTCTTAACCAGGTTCGGGAACGCGCAATGGGATTTGCCCAACGCCAACCCGGTAACCAGATTGTAGTTGGGAGACGCTCAGCTAATCGTGTGGATAACGAAGAAAAATCAAAACTTGAAGTTGAAGAGGAACTAGAAGAAAAAGGGGAGCGAGTAAATTGTGTGGTGCAAAGGGTTTTGTTTGCACCAAAGTCGGAGGATAACAACCAGCGGCACAACATATTTCGATCAAGCTGTTCGATCAACCAGAAGGTGTGTGATCTAATTGTGGCGAGGAGGTTGGTGGACCATCTAAAATAGGGAGGGCCGTAAGGTTGTTATGATTCCTTCTAGCCAAAGGGTGCCTGTCAAACCTAAAATAGAGCAGCCATCGTTTCTAACTGCTGCTAGTTCAAAAGCTGAGTTTGTGACAGATTTTAAGGAGTTTGAACAAATAAACGAGGCTGTGATTTCAGTGCCTACCGAGATACAACCGTTGTTGGAGGAGTTTGACGAGCTAGTTATTGATGATGTGCCTAACGAGCTCCCTTCAATGATGGATATTCAACATCAAATTGATTTGGTGCCTGGGGCAATTTTGCCCAATTTACCACGGTATTGTATGAGTCCAAAAGAGATTGAAACTCTGAGGGAGAAGCAGGAAATTGTTATTGTCGTTGGTAATCAAGTTGTTGAGGACCAAGACAAATTTTCTCAAAAGGTGATTGATGGCTGTATGGTCAAATTGACCTTTCTAAATGGCTCGATCATTGAAGTGTCAACCAATGCCAAACTGGTACAAAATCAAGAGAATTCGCAAAGTCAAGTTGACTTTGTTGATTTTCTTGGAGTGCAACAGTATGATTGGATTCTTAATATTCATATGGTGGAACTTATCAATCAATTGAAGCATGCTGAGAAGATATCATTGCAAATAATGTTTGGTACGAAACGTTTTTGGAAGAAAATTAAGTGATTGAAGTATTCCAAGTATCTATTTATTTGGCATGGAAGATGGCAGATTCCTAACGAGAACTCGAGGTCGAGTTCTTTTGAAGAAAAGGAGAATGATGTAGGACAAGATATACACCCCTATTATTTATGGAATCATTATTTAGGTAATAATTTTTATTTACGATTAGTATTAGGAGATTTTATTTGTGCTGCCTGTTTTGCACGTTTTTAATTTAAGTTTTGGTAAGATTTGATTTTATTTCCCTTTTCTTGTAGTCTAGGTTTCCAAGTAATACTTTGCTTGGTCGCCACTCTAAGTAATTTCTTTTTAATTAGGACTTCTACTAGTATAAATAAGGATGTAGCCTGTGAGCATATTTAACTTTTATTCATTTAATAAGCAAACTTTGAGAATTGTCTCTCTCTTTCTTGTGGATTCAAAAACATCTCGTGGATTCGAGAACCTATCTCGTTTGGACTAGTACGCTAACTAGTCTCTCGTAAATTCTGCTGCGTCAAAGTTGGTACGTTTTCTATTTTATCCTTAAAAATAGACTGTTTTTTGAAAAGTTAATTGCGTAAAGTTTAATGATGATGCCTTCATTAAGGACAACAGTGAAAAGTGAAGGTACAAGTTGGAAAAAAGTGGATATGAAAGGTGTAATTGATGTTACTAAGTCGGAATTACAAAGCGCTACACTTAAAAAGGAATGGAGGGAGTAGCATTTAAGAACATGCAAGATAGGCTCAAATCCAATGAAAAAATTGTGTAAACAACGATCTTGTTAAAACAAAGAATGGCACTTAAATCTTAATAAATGTTACCTTTTAAAAACAAACTGATTATGGCATGAATAATCTTGGATGGTTCAAGACTCAGTGGCGGAGCCACTTGCCCTCACTGGATTTTGGTGTTTCACTTTTTTTTTTTTTCCACATTTGTAGGAAATATGTTAGAATTAGTATATCAACTTTTTCATAGAAAAAATTAAAAATGACATGGTGCTATAACGTTATTCTTCTGCACAAATTTATATGAAACTCAGGACTAAATACATAAGTTTCACCTAAATATGTGATGATGAAGGTTGATAAAAAATTGATGCAGAATGGTATTAAGGCACGAAGTGGCGATGCCTCAGAATCACTGAATAATTAATTACTCAAAAGCAAACTTCAATTCACTGAGTTTTTGCCTCGAAACTATTACCTATTTACGGTATAATTACTATACTACCATACAATGTAAGTCAAGCGAGACTTCTTTTACATTGTCCGTTATTTCTCTTTCTATTCTTAAATCTATCAATAACTCTTCTGTCACTAGCTTGTGTTGAAAATAATGTAACACTATTCAAGTAGGAATATATCTTTAAGTGTAAAAATCAAGGCATGTTAGATTCATAAAGAAGAAAGAATTTTTTTTTACATAACAAAAGTACCGGCGTTTTTGTATTGTGCCCCCTACTAGTACAATTTTTTGGTTACGCCATTGGTTCAAGTTTTTATTTTTTATGATCGGGAAAAAGATGATATTGTTAACTCGATTAGGGGTTAGATGGAGAAGAAAAAACGTAGCACCACACAAGCAACATGACATGCCATTTAGCAAAGTGAGAGGCTAAGTCAAGGAAAAGAAAACTTCCAATGAATTGTATTGAAAGGAACCCAAAACTTTGAATTTGAATCTCTGTAACGTAATTACTACTCGAGCACTGCTAGGGGTACAACCCTTTTGGGTACCGAAAATGCACCCCAGCCTTCGGGGACTCGCTTTTGGGTCCCACACGAGTGATCCGAACCGTTCATTATTCTTAAAATATTTTTCCGAGGGGGCCCACAAAAAATCAGCTCAATCGGACGGTTAGAAGTGCTTGAACCAAATTCTCACCGTTTCAAATTAAATGGGTGCATTTTCGGTACCCAAAAGGGTTGTACCCCCAGGTTTTCCGATTACTACTCCCTCCGTCCCATAAAGTTTGGTTCCTACGAAACTACGTGCAATTTTCAAACTAAAAAATAATGTATTTACCAAAATATTTTTTGAATTTTTTTTGCACTGTATAAAAGTTCTCGATGAGATCTATTAAACAAGATCCATATTGACTAAAAAATTATTTTCGTAAGCACGTTATTTTTTAGCTTGAAAATTACACGTAGTTTCGTAGGGACCAAACTTTATGGGATGGAGGGAGTAGCATATATACATTTCATACTTCAAAAGACATAAAGCTCTTAATATTAAAAAGTTAAAACTTGATAAATTTAAGAACCCCAGCCAAGGGCCTGATGAATATTTAAAGTTTGTAGAGACTTCATACTCCCTCCGTCCTAAATTTGTTGTCCATTTACGGACATGCGTGCCATTTTTTAATTGTTTATATCTTTCAATCTATAATGTTTTTTATAATTTTGAAAACTTTGTTTAATAGAACTCATCGAGAGTTATCAAACAAGATCCATAGTGAATATATATAACATTATACATTTGAAAATATAAACAATTTTTTGAGGTGCTGTGAATAATGCAACTGGACAAGAAATATGGGACGGAGGGAGTACTTCATAGGATCCGGGTTACGCACGTGGGTAGGTGAGGAGATTACAATTCGGGCGACTTGACAAACTCCTACTGGATGGCTGCAATAACCTTATTATTCACGGATTAGCCATGAATATATTTTTCTCTATATTTTTTTAGGATATTATTCTTTAGATTTCATTACCGTCGACTATCAAAATTCCAAGTTTCGGCCCCTCTATGTAAATCATAGCTTCGTCCTTGACTTTTCTGTAAAATGCATTCCAAAATTAGTATCTTAAAATTTCGCGCAACAAAAAATATTTAAAAATACTCATTCCGCCCTATTTTAAGTGGCCACTATGGGAATGCGTGCAATTACTAGAACTTAAAATTACGCGCAACACAAATATTACAAAATACTCTTTCCGTCCCATTTTAAGTGGTCACTATAGGAATACGTGCAATTTCGAACCTCTACAAAATACATTTCTCTATGCAATTTTTTAATTTGTCTTATACCAAATTAAAGTCCTCATTGAATACTTTAACATCTGTCCAAAAAATACACGTTTCCCAAAGGGGTCACTTAAAATAGCACGGAAGGAGAAGAATTTAAAATGCATTCACGAAAAAGTTGTGTGGAAAAGTTAACGTGGAGGGACAAAGTAAAACCAGGTGGAGGGGGTGTTCCGTTAAGGATGTTTTTAAAATAAATTATTTTTTCACATTTTTTTATGTGATGTGTTATGAAAGAATAACTTTATTTTTTTAAAAAAGTTTATTTTTTTTGTCGGTTAAGACTTCGTGAGAGACAAAACCAAAGCAGCTAAGCATGGATAAATTAATGGATGGATGATGTTCCTTATCCAAAGCAATCTTTGGGATTGCACACAAAAAGCAAGCATGGATAATGAGGAGTTATCACCAGTGAAGTCGCAAACACCACCTGCACTGCACCCCGATTCTTCCTGAACCTCAAATGGATGCTCCTTACATTATTGACCAATCCCTCTCCCGCCTAAAACTCTCTTCTCCCACACTCTTCCCCATACCGGCCTCTCCAATTCCCCCCTCTTCCCACCAACCTCTCCGCCTCCACCGCCAATCCGAACCCGGCCCCTTCACTCTCAGATCCTCCGCCGTTGAACACCAGCAAATTCATGAAACACAACCCACATACAAAGACTACGACCAAGATGAATCATACGGCGAAGTCAACAAAATCATCGGCAGCAGAGCACTCGAAAACGGAAAGGGCATGGAGTACCTAATCGAGTGGAAAGACGATCATGCACCTACCTGGGTCCCATCAAACTACATCGCCGCCGACGTCGTCGCCGAGTACGAAACCCCCTGGTGGACCGCCGCTAAGAAAGCCGACGACTCCGCCTTGAAACACCTCATCTCCTCCGCCGCCGCCGACGGCAGAGACGTCGACGCGGTCGACGAAGCCGGCCGCACCGCCCTCCTCTTCGTCTCCGGCCTTGGCTCCGAACCCTGCGTCAAAACCTTAGCCGAAGCCGGCGCCGACGTCAACCACCGAGAAAACAGCGCCGGTTTGACTGCGCTTCACATGGCAGCTGGCTACGTCAAGCCGGGTGCAGCCAAGCTGTTAATCGAGTTAGGCGCGGATCCTGAGCTGGAAGACGACAAAGGACGCACGCCGTTGGCTTTGGCGAGAGAGGTATTGAAGGCGACTCCGATGGGGAACCCGATGCAATTTGCGAGAAGATTAGGGCTTGAGAATGTAATTAAGGTTTTAGAAGAGGCAATATTCGAGTATGCGGAGGTGCAGGAGATAATAGAGAAGAGAGGGAAAGGAGATAAGGTTGAGTATTTGGTGAAGTGGAAGGACGGCGGAGATAACGACTGGGTGAAGGCGGCGGCAATAGGGGAGGATTTGGTGAGGGATTTTGAGGCGGGGCTGGAATACGCTGTGGCGGAGTGCGTGGTGGGGTGGAGGGAAGGGGAGGGAGGAGAAGGGAGGAAGGAGTATCTGGTAAAATGGACGGATATAGAGGAGACCACGTGGGAGCCTGAGGAGAATGTTGATCCTGATCTGATTTAGGAGTTTGAGGAGGGCCAGAGCAAGGCGGAGGAGGCCCAGTTAAGTACTGGTAGTGGTACATGAACGCTTTTTAGATGGGCTTAGACCTGGCCTGCATTTTTTGGTGGTGGGCTTGGTATAATGGGCCTCCGTCTTGTTTTCTTTCTTGTTTTAACTTGAAAATGAATCATTTGGTTGAGCTGCTAGCTGCCGATTTGGAGTAAAATATAATAAATACCATCTCAAAAAACAAGCCGCATTAGGCTTTTGAGCCAAATCTGCATTGTTTGGGAGAAAACTAGATAGAAAGTTTTAGGCCTTCTTTGGTTTCAATCCTGTAAGTTTTTCTTCCAAACTCCAAAGTGAAGTAGTAAAAATAAGGAATTGGATTCTTTCTAGTCGCCCAAAGATTGAACGGTCTAGTTTGACCTATTTTCAAGTTCTTCTCGTGCCCATTTCGATGATTGAGGTCGTTCACTTTTGAAACTTATTGAGAACATCGATCATGTTAGAAATCATGTTTACTGGATATTGTTTGAATGTATTTTCCGAACACATACTTTTGAAATTAATTTTCCTCAAAATAAATGTGCCAGAAACATATCAAAAGATATCAAATCATTATGATGCAAATGTTCTCAACAAAGTCGAAACACTAATAAGTAGTCTTAATTATCAAGATTTTTTTGTATTGTTGGATAAATGAATGTTCGAGTCAGCTTGCGTACATCTCGTGAATCAAAGTTAATGACCAAGTAAATCTGCAATGACCCTAAAATTTTGGAACGCTTGACTTCCATGAGATTCGGCCTATAAACCTCTTGGGGGATAAATCCTTCAATAATTTCGCTGTCTTTTCCACTTGGCCAAATCTCTCGGAGTTTTCTATCTATTAAGATGAATTTTTTTTTACAAAACAAACAAATCTCATAAATATCAAGATGATTAGATGAACACAAAAAAGAATAAAGAATGGACCGGAATGACCAGAGACCGGAAAGGGTCAAATAAGTCCCAAAAATTAAACAAAAACAAAACGTGCTTGGCTTTTTCATCTCTTTGGGTGAAATAGTACCAATAATACTCCTACATTGATACCGTGTTCCCGAAGCTCCAAACAACGGAACAGAATGCTGTCAGTCTGTGGCTCTGTGGTCTTTGTATAGCGGGTAATTGTACGCTCCATCATTCTGCAAACGCCTCAAGACTGACGAAATTTCCGTGGTGCCCGGTGTGGCACTGGGGCACCACTAAGGGCTCCTTTGAAAAAACAAAAAAAAAACTGAAAACAGATTATTGGTTTTTTATTTGTGCTTTGGGTAAAAAACCAAAAACCAAAAAACCAAAAAATCACTTTTGTCCTTATTCAATTTTTTTTTGCATTTGTTAGTTTCGCATCAAGATTTTGTGGTTTCTGGATTCCTCTCGACGAGACGAATCTAACAAGTATAAAATTATGATCAAAACTCAAATATTTTTGAATAAAGCCAAAATAGGTGGATTATTGGCCAATAATCCAAGTATTTCGGCTTTATTCAAAAAAATATTTGGTTTGACCATAAATTTATACTCGTTAGATTCGTCTCGCCGAGAGGAATCTAGAAACCACAAAATCTTAACGCGAAACTAACAAATGCAAAAAAAATTTGAATAAGGACAAAAGTGGTTTTTTGGTTTTTGGTTTTTGGTTTTTTACCCAAAGCACCCCTTTTTTGTCCTTATTCAAATTTTTTTTTTTACATTTGTTATTTTGAGTCAGGATTTTGTGGTTTTTAGATTTTTCTCTCGACGAGACGAATATAACAAGTATAAATTTATGGACAAACCAAATATTTTTGAATAAAGCCATTAAATAAAAATAGATGAACCTGAGCCATTAGATGAAAACTACCATAAGGAGGGTGAGCTTTCTTTTTTTCCCGGGTAATTAGGACATCTCTAGTGTACTACTTAAAAGAGTTCCCTAAAGTGCCCTAACTAGTTACCTAAGAAAAACTCAAAAAATGGTCTCTAATCCACAAAAATTGATTCCCTAACATCCTAAGTGACACCCCTCACTACCTAGAGCATCTAGGTAGTGATATGTTTTCGTGATAAGTAAAACTTGGGCACCGGTGCCCCAATACCACTTTGGGGCACACAGTCGAACCCCTCGATAGAACTGGAGCATCTACACTGGTGTTTGCCATTTTACTTTCGCAATTCTCATTGTTTAGCAATAAATAGTGTCATTTTATCCAAAAGATGACATGAGTGTTACACCCATGTGTCATTTTGCCTAATAAATGATGACATTGCCATAAATTTTGGCATATTTGAAGAAAAAAATTGACATTTTCCATATTTGAGGGAAAAATTTGGTTGTGGGTGTGGCACACCACCACGACCACCACCACAACCACAACCACCGGTGTAGTCATTTTGCTTAAAAAATACTGTAGTAGCAATAGTTGTGTATCTGGGCATTAATATTTAATTCCATGAGATTCGTGGATTCCATTTTAATGAAGAGAAAGTTGATAACCTGAAGAATGAATAAAACCTGAGTTTCTTGGGACCTCAATCAAATTAGTATCAATTTGAGGTCATTCACACTCTATAATTGTTGAGAGAGATGGGTAATTATATGCACTGTGCATCAGTTATTTTTGCTCAAAATTTACCCAAGCTCCTGTTTTTTGCTCTAATATCTAGGCTCCAAAAATGGGGTCTTCTTGAGAGGCCCTACACCGCTGACTGTTAGGCCATGTCCCAGGGTGGGTACCAAATAGAATAGGAATTAGAGTTAGCATTGATTTTCCAAACATGTGACAAAAAGTAAATTTAGCAACAAGAAAAGCATTTTATTTGCAATTAGGGTTAATTTCACTAACCTCCCCTGAGGTTTGCATTAATGTCACTAACCTCCCCTCAGTTTTCTGATATTCCACTGCCCTCCTTTGCTTTATAAAATAAATGTCAGATTCCCCCCTTGCCGTTAAAAACGCCTAACGGCGTTAACTTTGATGGCGCATTGACGTTAATGCCCTTAAACTTAAACTTTACTTTATTCTTTCTTTTTTGAGTGCATATTACATAAAAATTTTGAAAGGAGTGAAAAAATAACTTAATTATTTATTTTTTTCTTGGAACTTTTTTTTCTTTAACTCAAAACTCTTTTTTTTTTTTAGTTCCCATAAGATATACTTCAACATTTTGATAATAAAAATAAAATTACCAATAATCACCTAAGCCCACTGCCTGCATTTTTTTTTTACTTTTTTTCGGTTCTTTTTTCTCTTTTCAGATATAAAGCTAACTAGACTCTTTTTTCTTCTCTTCTTTTTTTACATGATTTACTTAACCATGCTCTCTCTTTCTTTTTTCTTTTTCTTTTTTTATTAGAGTTAATAATGGTCTAAAATATTTGTGCACACTCCTAAAAGGGTGTGCACACCCTTGAGAAATATTTGTTTCTCCTAAAAGGGTGTGCATATTTGTTTTTTTTTTTTTCCTTTTTACACCAATTCAAGGATCCTGTTGAGAAAAATAATAGTGTAATTCCCCCCCCCCCCCCCAAAAAAAAAAAAAAAAAAAAAAAGACTCATAAATACATTACTTTGATAGGTTTTTTTTTCGTGCAAAATATTTGTTTCTCCTAAAAGGGTGTGCGTATTTATTTTAGACCATTATTAACTCTAATAAAAAAGAAAAAGAAAAAAGAGAGAGAGCATGGTTAAGTAAATCATGTAAAAAAGAAGAGAAGAAAAAAAAGTCTAGTTAGCTTTATATCTGAAAAAAGAAAAAGGAACTGAAAAAAAGTAAAAAAAAAAAAAAAATGCAGGCAGTGGGCTTAGGTGATTATTGATAATTTTATTTTTATTATCAAAATGTTGAAGTATATCTTATGGGAACTAAAAAAAAAAAAACTAGTTTTGAGTTAAAGAAAAAAAAGTTCCAAGAAAAAAGTAAATAATTAAGTTATTTTTTCACTCCTTTCAAAATTTTTATGTAATATGAACTCAAATAAGAAAGAATAAAGTAAAGTTTAAGTTTAAGGGCATTAACGTCAATGCGCTATCAAAGTTAACGCCGTTAGGCGTTTTTAATGACAAGGGGGGAATCTGACATTTATTTTGTAAAGTAAGGAAGACAGTGGAATATCAGAAAACTGAGGGGAGGTTAGTGACATTAATGCAAACCTCAGGGGAGGTTAGTGAAATTAACCATTGCAATTAATGCACTTCACTTGGTGACTTTTATAACGATTGACCATAATAGGCCAATGTAAAATCCTATGAATTATTACAGTGTCCCTCGTTCCAATTTCTCAAAAAAAAAAATCACATTTCAAATGCAAATTCTGAAGGATGCCATGAAGTGGTTTTGGATACTAGGGATATGGCCATTTTTTTTTTTTTTTTGGGTGCAAAGGGATGTGGCCATTGCTAACTATGTTTTGCACAATATCTTCAAGGATTTTATTTCCCTTGCTTGTAATTTTGATTGATGCATGCTGTGAAAACCGCTCGTATCATAACATTGCTAACGGTTAATTGTTCTAAAGTCCAGAAGTGGGGACTTATTGAGCATTTAGTCCATGTTAAAGTTTTACAAGGTCTAAGGTCCATGAATTTTTTTTTATTTTTTATTTTTTAGAATTTAGGCACTTTCAAAGGGTGTCCTAGGGTTTAGGTTTTAGGGTGCATTTTTCTATTATAGCGTTTTAGTATTTTAGGCACTTTCATAGGGTACCCTAGGATTTAGGCACTTTCATAGGGTACCCTAGAATTTTAAGCACTTTCATAGGGTACCCTAGGGTTTAGGTTTTAGGGTGCACTTTCCTATTATAGGGTTTTAGTGGTTTAGACACTTTCATAGGGTACTCTAGGGTTTTACGCACTTTTATAGGGTACCCTAGGGTTTTAGGTACTTTCGTAGGGTATCCTAGAATTTTAGGCACTTTCATAGGGTACAAACTTTTTTTTGGTAAAAAAAAAAATTGCTAGCGTTAGGACTTGATAGGTTATAAACTTGTTTGATGGACTAAAGGGGTTATAAATTCTTTGCCTAGGATTTTTGAACAAATTGCCCCATTGCTAAACGAGCCATGTGTAATTTAAGTTTGCAAAATGTTTAATGTATCTATATTATGTTTCGTGTTCTCAAGAAAAAGTAAAAAAAAATATCACCGCAAAAAAAAAAAAAGATTTTTGAAATTTAAGCAAAGAAAAAGATTTTGGAAATTTGTGCTATTGTTGACCGAGAACAAGTTCTTCTCATGTGAAAAGTATTTTTTTGTCATTTGAAAAGGGAAAAAAAAATATCAATAAGGCTAGATTTGGGATGATTCTCATGACTTATCTCAAAAGAGATGCAACTAGCTCAGGAAAAGTCTCATTTAATTATCACAAAAGAATTGTTCATTTAAATGAATAATAAATAATCTAAACCAAAGCACATAATAAAATTTCCACAAAAAGCATAATTTGACCTTGATTGATGATTTGTAAAACAAAAACAAGGGGACACTGCTGGTGTTTTGACAACTTCCAAGTCATCTTAAAAATGAGTTTTAGCTAATTAATTATTGTATATCAAGTAATGTAAAAATTGTACTCCTATAAAAATAGTTATAGTAAAAAAATACTCCTTAATCATGGTAGCAATTAAATCAAGTTAAAGAGCATAACTAATTTTAGGCTTTGTTTCCCAAAAATAAGTTACGGTCCTAAAAGTCAATTTCAAAATTATTATTCCTATTCAAAAAAAATTTGCGTTTTTTAGTTTTGCGTTAAAAATTTTGTGACTTATTGATTCCCCTCGTTCAACGGGAGGAACAAAAAAAGGTAAAAATTTAGGAGTAATTCAATGTTTTATATTGTGGTGGCTTAGAGCATCAATATCAGGGGCATCAAATCCCCTGAAAGCTAAATTTGATGAGTCAAACGCAACAAAACCCCCAAAATCAGGCTTAACAAATGTTTTACAAATTTATCAAATTTGTAGCTTTGCTACAGTGGTGCCACAATTTTGTTAATCTACTGTTGCACTCACTTTCTTTTCTTTTTCATTTTTGCCGTGCGGACAAAAGAGGGAGAGAGGGAGGAGAATAGCTTTTGAGGTACTTCTCTGACACAAAAGCTTCTTCCCAGGCGAGAGTTAATAGTTTAGGGGAGAACTTTTTTTTATTTATATAGATTTGAGAGCAATAGTTTAATATAATAAAATTAGGATAGAGAGTCTGATTTTGGGAATTTTTAGAAAGTGACTTGCTAAATTTGTAAAAGGTGTTTTTGAAGTTAAATTTGGTATAAAATTTGGTGCTCCTGATAAGGATGCCCTTAGGGGATGTTCCACTAACTCAGTTTCTTGAAAAAATTGGTTTTTCACAGTTTTTTATGTGATTTGCTGTGAAAGAATAATCTGTCTCGGTGTTTAAAAAAAATAATTTTTTATTAATGGAACACCCCTTTATTTTGAAAAAGAAGGCCCTAACAATATTTTTACCTGGGGTGCGAAACAGAGCAGTTGGGTTCACCTAGGAAATCCCAAATGACAAAACTAACTCTTTTCAGTAAACCGCGTCTCGTTATTCGAAATCTATTCATCTCACCCCCAAAGCCTGCCTGCCTGCCGAAGCTCAACGGCTCAACCCAACCCCTCTCTCTCTCTCTCTCCTCTCCTCCAACCGTCCTTTCATTTTCAGGCCCCAAGTACTTCTCATGCCCTAATCTCTCTCTCCATTCACAAGCATATACTGTAACTATACTGGCGATGGGGGTGGCAATGCACGCCAAATCGGACTCGGAGACGAGCATAGACGCCTCCTCGCCGCCACGTTCCCCACGGCGGCCTCTTTACTACGTCCAGAGCCCCTCCCACTCCCACCACCACGATGTCGAAAAGATGTCTTACGCTTCGAGCCCTTTCGCATCCCCATCCCACCCGCAGTACCACTGCTCCCCCATCCACCACTCTCGCGAGTCCTCCACTTCCCTCAAGCACCCTGCCGCCTGGAAGAGGTTGCAGCAGCAGCGCCGACACAGCGACGATGTGGATGACGAAGAGGACGAAGACGAAGAGGTGGGGCCAGGAGGAAGAGGTAGCGCCATGAGGTTCTATCTTGTGTGCTTCGTGCTGTCGTTTATGGTGCTGTTTACGGTTTTCTCTTTGATTTTGTGGGCTGCTAGCGCTCCTTACCAGCCTCAAATCCTCGTTAAGGTGAGTTTTTTTTTTTTTTTTGTGTCCTTTTGGTTCATAACTTTTTTTTTTTCCTTTCGTTATGTTGTGTGGGGCATCCGAGCTCCTGATTTTGGTTCGAAACTTAGTACTCCTATTTTCTTGCTTTCCCAAACCAAAAAATAAAAATAAAAAATGATAGGCTATTCATCTCTCCTTCCGATTTTGTTGCATTCGAGTCAACTCAGTGTCGCTGCTCTCTGAGCCCCTGTTCCTTTGTTTGTGCGGGTGGGTGGGGAAGGGCGAAGGGGTTTGCGGTAGACTAGATTATTACTATAATATACCGAGAAATGGTTTTTGGTCCTTGGTAATATAGTATGTCTTTACTTACCCAAAAAAAATATAGTATGTCTTTCAACTTTGATTACTATTTTTCTCAATTTTCACGTTCCTTTGGTCAAAGAATCGAAAAAAATTGAGAATGGTCCGGATTGCTATTAGGGCAAATGTTGGAGTATGAGAGTTGATCATGTGGACCATTGTTATTTCTGAAAAGCTCGGGACAAGTTTACATCTCTTCTTATATGCTCTCCTCAAGTGAAGGCAAGCAATTTTTCAGTGTCGAGCGGGTACCAGCTACTTGTTCACAGTTTGGGCTGCCCATTTTGGTTTTGGACAGTTCGGATTATGGAGAGAGAAACAAGAGAGAGAAAGGGGAGGGAGAGGAGGAGAGAGAGAGTTTCAATGTGGGCCGTCTAATACACTTTTGGACTGCTCGGATGTAACTTTGGGTACCACGTAGGGTCGGCCATGTGGTACCCATTTGGTACCCAAATTTTTTTCCAAGGGAGACTCTCAATACTCCTACCAGTGCAACAGGATGCAAGAATGAATGTGTGCCTAACATTTTTGTTTCCATTGCCATCTACACAAGATGGTAGGTCCCAAAAAGAGACACGGGATTTGTTGGTTAACGATCATGTCGCTTCTGAGTCAACTCAGTAACTCGATTGTTTGTGACGCTGGTTTTGGTCGCCGCTGTTAAGCCATTTTTGGGGTGTTTGGGATAAACAACTGCAGTAGAAAAGGGTGAATCTTTTGATGTACTTATCTGAATTACTAAAAGATTACTGGTTCATGTTTCTATTGTTTTAATTCCCAATCCAAAGCCTGCAAATGGTTGGTCCCAAGTCCCAACTAGAGACGGGATTTGGTTAACGATCATGTTGCAACCGAGTCAAGTAGTCAACTCTCTAACTCGGTTATGTGTGATGGATGCCACACTCTGATTTTGGTTGCCGATGTTAAGCCATTTTTGGGGTGTTTGGGATATACCAACTACTCCTTGAAAAGTGTATGTAAAAAACACAAATCCCGGAGAAAGTGGAAATTGGTGTTTTCGACCTTGGTAAAATGTCTTGTACTTTTTTTCACCTGCTTTTCATGTTTCTAAGGTCAAAGAGGCTAACGGTCGCTGGTGAGGCTAACGGTCGCTGGTGAGAATGGATGGCAGCAGAGAGTGAGAAAAGGAAAAAGGGAAAATCTTTTGATGTAATGATCTGAATTACAAAAAGAAAACAGGGTTAAATCGCATCTGTAAAACTATGATGATGTTGGTCCGTAACCTTGTTCTGGAGAGGGGGGAAAAAAAATATACCGTAGATAATTGTTTAGGAAGCTTACAATATTATTAGATCTTTTCTGTGACAATATAGGTCTTCTTGAAATTAGTTAATAAGCGTGAGAATAGTGCTTGATTCAGTCATATTGTACTAATGATTACTCCTTCATTAGTACTACTAGTTTTCTGGTTTTAAACTGTGATGATGTGTGTTGTAGGGGATGGTGTTCCAGAGCTTCAACGTCCAAGCAGGGATGGATGTTACAGGAGTGCCAACAGATATGCTGAATCTAAATTCAACGGTCAGGGTTTTTTACCGGAATCCGGGGACTTTTTTCGGGGTGCATGTCACCTCAACTCCTATTGAGATCCATTATTACCAGCTTAAGGTTGCTACGGGTTATGTAAGTCTATTCTCTTTCTCCATAATAAATCTATACTGCACGTACAAGTCTGTGTTTAATGTGAATCTTGTATGTATCTGTTGTTCAAATTTCTACTGAAATCACAAGTTGAATCGAGAGGAAGAAGGCCCCATTTTTTTGAAATCCGGAGCTTAAAGCTGAACCTCTGAATCTGGCGAATAGGTCCTTGTTTCCTAGAAAGTCAAGAGAGAGAGTGATCAGAGAGAGGAGAATACTTATGCATCGGACATTGCGATTGTTAAGGCTGCAATAGCCTTCATTTTAGGAGGACGAGACTGTAATGGGGCCAGACTGTACTGCAAAGATAATTGGTTGGTACTTACGTGGGCATGTGGGGACCATGGCATTGTGCCAAAGGGGATACAAACAATAGTATTTAGTGCTCTTGAAGCACCATATCCATCACACATTGATGTTGGAGCCATACACTTTGAGGTAGAGCCTACACCAAATTGTGATGGGAAGAGGCTTTGTAGCACCACGTGGTAATGCTCCAAGAGCAAGTAATAAATTTTCCGTTAAATACAGGTTTTGCGGAAGTAAAAATTTCGTTAGAGGAAATTCTAAATTGTGATTATCTTACGGGTTTGGAGTAATACCAAAATTGATGACATCCTACCTATAATCAATGTAGTCAACCAAATTGGATGTTGGAAAAATGTGGCAGACTACTACTTGCCTGTGTTGTGGTATGCTATGTTATTACATTAAATTGGGTATGATTAATGGTGTGGTTCATGTGCCAAATCTCCCTATACCTTTGAGGGCTTGATGGGGGTATGTAGCTCACAAACCTTTGGGAAGGGAACAACACATTCGCTTGCTTGATTGACGAAAAATAAACAATGTACCCAAGGTCGAAAGCAAACCGAAAGATGGTGGCTTAGCAGAAATATGTGGGATTCGATTTTGTACATGGTTTCACCATTCTTCATGAGAGTGGCTATGTAATATGTAGATGACATGCTGTTGAACTTAGGATCGTCTCATCAATATCCTTATATTTCAAGTCCTTGGATTTTATCTCCACCTTAAGTTATCAAGAGTATGACGTGCCATCATGTACCTGGTTAATCATTATCGGGAGAGTGAAATGTTTAGTATATAAACAAGGAGATGTTAAAAAAAAATGAAAAATGAGATAATCATAGCTTGTATTGCTATGGTTCTGCAACTTGAACCAACTTTGGATCAAATAACTAAAACGCTGTTGATGTCCCAAGGAAAATATTTTTGTGCCAGGTCCAATTGATGTCCAAATGCACATCTCTATTGACTACAAATATGTGGTGCCTTTTGTTTTGTTTGTCTCACTTCTGTCTGTCCATTGTTCTTGACAAGTTAATGGCATTGCTGTCCTCCTCACTCAACCATTCCTAGCAGATTACTTGTTCAGTTTTATATCTAACAACCGTCAATGGCATTCTCATAAATGTTAATCTATTTCTTATCTTTTTTGACTTAGATAAACAAGTTCTACCAGTCAAGGAAGAGTCAACGTGTGGTAGTAACTGTGGTTTTGGGGAATCAGGTGCCACTATATGGTGGAATTCCGCTTCTTAGTGGGGCTAAAGATCACCTTGAGAGTGTATCCGTGCCACTCAATCTGACGTTTGTGATGAGGTCAAGAGCATACATCTTAGGAAGATTGGTTAAGCCCGAGTTTTACAGGAGTATCACTTGTGAAGTCACCTTAGAAGGCAATGGACTAGGCAAGCGTCTCAATTTGGAAAATTCTTGTATCTACAAGGAATGATACACCTTTTCGATACAGTGGAAGTATTTTAGGAATCTTAAATCTTGGCGTGACTCGTGAGGGCCTTTTGGATCTTTTGTCATCACCTCCTGGTACTGATCATAAGCTTGAGCACCCCTCGAAAGCCTCTCAGTTATATGGTACAAGGTACATACTTCATGGTTCATAGCAGATTATGTTGCTTGAATGATGTGTACATTTGATTGTTGTACTAGAAATATTTCTGTTATTAACCAAGATTTTGGCCATTTCTAATAGTGTTTTTTAACGGCAGTTTTATAAAAGTAGAAGTTTAGATTGTAGCCTGAGTAATGAAGATTGTACTAGTGGCTTAAAGGTTCTGTATTGTTATATTTTTTGGATACGCAAATGAGGTTACTTACTTGATTGGGCTAAGCTCTGTTGATTTGTGCAAACAATACTCCGTCTTCAATGTTCCTTTGCCTTCATTTCATCTTCATCATTCTTACGGTATCCTGGCAGCTTCTCCTTGATTTTTTCCAGTATTCCTTTTTTGGAATTCCCCTCTGCAGTGCACTGATCAGATGGAGGTGAAGGACTAACCTCTTCTGCTTTCTTGTGCTTGCCAGGAAGTTTTTCTTTGATCTTCTCTATAAATCCTTCTTCTTTTCCTGCTGCTGTGGTTCTGCACCCCCTTTTTGATCACATTACTCCTCTCTTCTCTTTTCTCTTTCTTTTCCCACACTTTTAACTCAATGCAGTACCGTATCTATTGAAGCACATATGAGATACCACATTTGCCATCCACATACTCTCTCAACCGTTCCATTCAATTCCACCGAAATCCCAGCTCTTCTCCTTTACTCATGGATCATTGTATACTCACCCAATCGGCTTCAACCCCATGCAATTACCAGACAAACACAAATGACCTTGGACCCCATTCCTTCACTTCCAACTCTTACTTTGTTGCTTAACAACAAACACAGTTACGTTTAATTTCTAACACTGAAGTCATCAAGCAACAGATATTGTTCAAGGAATATACAGACTTTTTTTAAAATTTTTTTTTTTAATTTTAAAAATAGAGAGATAGGGATAGAGATTTTGATTAGATGACTAGATTTGGAAAGTCTACCGAGCTAGAGTTGCTACGGCATCGATGGAGCTTTTCCTTGAAAATGTACTTGTCCTCTTCATTTTGTTGGGTTTTGGCACCCTCTTTGTCGCACAATCCAACAACTCAAAAAGCCAACTTAAGCCAGTTCCACTAACTTATTGCCAATAAGTCAGTTTGGAACACCCCTAGATCGTTTATATTGCATAGTGGAAATGTATATAGTATATAAAAACTACACTAAAACTCTTATAGTCTATTACCACAACATTTAATCCCTTAGATTTGCAAACTTGTGTATTTAATTCTCCGATTAATCTCCCATAGCCGCCTAATTCTCTGATTAATCCCGCCTAGCCGTCTAATCTTTATGCCTAGTGTTTGAGGATATAAAAAATGAAGTTACACTTTTAAACTGTGAGAATGAACGGAACATAATAATGTGATTGGATACTTGAGGATTTCTTTGTTTTATGTGCGAAAAGAACTAAAAATTTCTTGAAGAGCAATCAAATAGATCAACCGTATTACAACTGTAACAACAAATAATTGAAAGATCCCTAGAGATACAAACCTTTACTCGAAACCAATACAATCATGTGAAGTCCATTTATGGTCTATCGTACAGTTACTAGAACAAATGCACTCATCGACTATAAGAATGCTAATAGCTCAAATAAACATTTAGCTTTCTACCCTGCACTAACTTATTAGTGAGGCTTAAAGAAGCTGACTTGAATACCAGTGTCAATTATAACATAGATTCCGGCCACGATCAGAATCCCACTTAGGCACATTCCGAGAAGACCCAAAATCCAGTTCAACCACCACACTGGGCTGTAAAGCTTGGGCTTCTTGATCTTCAGCCACATAAAACACGGATAGGCCAATGTCACGGGTAAAGCTATCCCTCCAATTAGACCCGCGAAGCTTCCCAAAAAGGGGATTGCCACGGCAACAAAGAAGCACCCGTATCCAAACATGGCCCGGAGAATGGCCCTGAGCCACCAGGGGCACGGCTTCTTCATCCTTGTAGTGATCTTGGACTCCATGTCGTCAAACATCTGCATCCCATATATCTGGAACGAGCTAACCGCGTTAATTATCACGAATAAGCTTATTAATCCTAGGATAGCCTGCGATGTGTCTGGTCCGTGGAATTGGTATAGGGCCGTCAGGATCCCTCCGTTCTCTGGTATCTGCTGATGTACAAGAATTTAGATGACAAAAATCTCATTGTTGGCTAGGCTGAAGATGATAAGAGCAAATTATACCTTGTTGCCATATACCCAATAGCCACCAATTGCAAGAGGGAATAAGCACATTGCTACGAGTAGATACGCGAACTTGACACCCCTCCACATCGGCACACGTGATGGGTGCTTCTCACTTGAAGGCATGGTGGCCTGCAGGCAACAAAATGTAGCCGAATTTGCTTTAGAAACATCAAACATGGTATTTGATTATGGTGAAATCTTCCATGAACCAGATGATTTGCGGCAAACTATGTAAACTTGATGGCTTCTTTCTTAGCGAGTGTTTGTTTTACTGTATCTTTTATGGGTGTTTCATTGGTTAAGATAAAATTTGTGAAAATTTCCAAACCAACAAAAAGTAGAAGGATGCATAAGGGCATGTCAAATTGTAGTTTGGTTGTTGGAGGCCGGGCCTAAACGTATGGGGAAAGGTTAAAACAATCCATTCAGCTGCTTCAGCAGCACTTGGAATATTAGGCCTGAAGTCCAACATATTCGGCCATTGAATCCTACAAAAGGCAGCATTAAATAACCCAAAGGGGGTTTGGCCAAGTGGGTTGGGCATGTGAAATCTATTAAGGCTTAGTTTTTCATTTGATTTTAGCAACTCAATTGGTAAAATTAACCATGATTTTAGCAAATGAGTTCAGGTGCTAAAATCATAATTATTTCAAATCACAAAATTAAGTGGTTCCGTTTATCGTTTTTCGATTTTTTCCACACCGAATTAAAGTACACAAGGAGTACTTTAATTTGATGCAAAAAAAAAAATCAAAAAACGATACACGGAACCACTTCATTTTTTGATTTCAAAATCATGATTTTAGCACTTGTTAAACTCGTTTGCTAAAATCATGAGTTGCTAAAATCAAACGGAAAACTAAGCCTCAGTACTTGTCCTTCATGGGGTCGTGTGTTCGAATTCCACGGAGGCCAAGCACTCTAAACCTTGAGGCCATTGGAGGATTTACCCGGTTGATAACTTCAGGATATGAAATTAATCGAGGTGTGTGCAAGCTGACCCGAATGTTTGGATACCATTATATAACCATTGATTCTATACAGATAATATAGTATGTTTGTCTTGTTGTAAGCTCTCTGTCCGAGTACAACTACCCTACATAATAAATAATATGTCTACATGGTGTGAAAAGTCAATTTTTGAGCAGAATATACTCCCTCTGTCCCAATTTTATAGTCCCTTTTGGGAGTTCGTGTCACTTTTCAAAGTGTTATATCTTATAATCTATTATGTTTTAGGTGATTTTGAACACTTTGTTTATTAAATTAAATCAAGATCTATCAAACAAGATCCATATTGCATATAAAATATATTACCGATTAAAAGATATAATCGTTTTTTTATCCGGTTAGGATAGAACGAGGGACTATAAAATTGGGACGGAGGGAGTATCGTTGTTCTGTTGGTTCACATCATGGTGTCAAAAGTCAAAGTATTAATTGTTAGCAGCCGAGACTTTTAACAGATACTAGCATGTTTGAAAAGTCACGAGGCACCACCTTAACTGAGAATGAATGTGAAAATAAGAAATGTAGGCTTATACTGTAGGAAAGAAAATGTTGTCGTAGGCAAAAATGCAATGATTAGTTTGGCAATGAACAAATTTGTCGTTCTAATGGAGGATTGGAAATACGATTAGCACACCCAAAAGTTCTATTTTGTCCTGTCAGATTAATTCTACAGTGATTATGCTGAAGTATGGAATGTACCTGTATCTCGAGGATGAGATTGTGGCCTCTGAAAGCAAAAGCAATGATCCCAAGAGCATTGAGAAGATCAAAAGTCCGAGCGATCTGGCTCTCGGCTCTCACTGGATTGTACGATACGTTTGGAATCCTCCCCTCGTCCACTGAGATAACCCATATCATGGTGCAATAACCGAGAGCTGTGATGGCTCCAATCAGCGACACCCCGGCTATGGAGTTCAAGTTTGGCAGCTGAGACAGCACCACCGCGGCACATGTGAAGATTAGGTACCACTCCACGGTTGTTGGTGAGTGGGTTGTGCAATTGGGCCCACACACCGTCCCGAAAAAGCTCTTCATCGTTGAACCTCCGATGACGATTAAAGCCACACATGTGCCCCCTGATAGGTACATGATCGGGAATAGGGCCAGCCAGTTTGCTAGCTTCTCACCTGAATACGTTTAATCGATCGATATGACTTTAGGAGGGAAATTAGAAAAGAGCAAGGTGTAATTTGCAACAATAGCACTTAAACCCATTCTGGATTATATTTCGGTTGAAACAGAAGTGTTGGTAACAAATTGAGCACAAAAGAGCCTAGAGCTCACCAAAAGTTGCACTGCTGAGTTGCATGTATCTGCTGTAACGGATTCCGGTTTCGGTTGATTCATGGAGTTGAACCAGCAAGTAGAGGGTATAGAGTTGCCATATAAATGCTAATGTCAAACATATGACTCCCCATGTCCTGAAAAATGTTTGCAAATTCTATTAGGAAGATTGGATAAAACAGAAGAAAAACATGAGCTCAGGAGAGAGAGAATATTGGCTTACCATCCAAGAATGGTGAAGGCAACAGGGAGAATAAGTGCTTGAATTCCAATCCCAGAACAAAGAGTATGAAAAGCCGCGTAGTATGCGTTTCCGTTTCTTGACTCGGTGATGGGAAGCCAAGCATCTTGTGGGTCAAGTTTTGTCATGTGGAGGGCTTTCCTCAGTGGGCTTCCCAAGGGGGTCATGAACCGTGGTGTCGAAAATCGAGACCTGTTCGGGGTCTTGGCTGCGGTAGTGATGGGAGTTTCGGGGTGGTCGATGGGGGTGAGAAGTGGCGACCGAGACAGAGACGGCGAGTGGAATTGTGACGGTGGACATGATATGGGCGGTCTTGGGGAAGAAGCGACCGGCCGTGGCGTCATGGGGGCAGAACTAACTTCATCACCCTCACCCATTTTGATTAGTACTTCACTTCCCAGTTCCTATGGTTCTGTTAATTTCTCTGGCTCCTTTTGCCCACACAAATAAGTCTTCAGGTTTTAGTTGTATATATATAGACTTGTTGTTTATGAAGTCAATTAAGGAGGTGTATGAATGGAATACGTGTAGTTATGTTGACCCAAAGTGGGAATACATAAACTACAAGGGAACTTTGGTATTGTATGTGTAGTAGGTATGTTGAACCAAGTTTGGCTGGCAGTTTTAGACCACCGTCAACGGTACAGATGGAAACAAGGACGAAGGGAGGAGGAGGGTGCATGCCACATGACCCAAAAAAATGATAAAAGTTACACGCACAAATGCACACACATTTAAAATGGCCACATGTGTACCATTACACACACTCACAATGGCGTGCGAGTGACAGTGACAGAGCCAGGAATCGATGTCGAAGGGGCTTGAATGATGAAAGAAATAAGAAATTTTGATATGATGATTTTTTTTTCAAGCTTCAATCCAATCATTTGAGTTTTAGGAAGACTTTGATAAATTGTAGAATTAATCTTGAATATTAGTCCTATCATAATATCATTCAACAACACACATTATTGTTATCACAAAATATCATTCACTATAATTTAATTGGCTCAAAATATCATTCACTATAATTTAATATTAGTACTTTTTAATTACCCTTGAAATTTTATATGGTAAACTTTTTTTTATTTGTAAATAACTATCAAATTTGTGCAACTATACCATAAAAAGAAAAAAATTGGGTCCACAATAGCTCCGCCACCGGGCCATTATGGGTGTGTGTCCATGTGTGAATTTGTGTTTGTATTTTGTGTGGGTCTCTAGCAGATCTGGTCCATGAGCAGCCAAATTTTTTAGTAATTTTTATAGCACTTCTAAATCATGTATTTTATACAAAATAACCTCCTAATTTCTTGAAAGCTTTACTCATTTGTTTGATTCTTCTCATTGCATCTAGTATTCTTTTCATGACGATCTTTCACTCTAGTGATTCCTACCTCATGTAAGAGTCACAATACAACAATAACAAAGTGGCTCTTCTTAGAATATCACTGAAACAGTGCCCCCTAACCTTCCAAGAACCGAGGAGCTACATAGACGTTTTGTTGCAAAACCAAACCCCCAAATTAAAGCCATAAGGTATCAGAGAGGGCATGCTTAGAGACCCAAATAAATTTTTGTACTCATTACTATGCTTCCTTCATTTATTGTCCAGAGTATCTCTCTAATGAGCACACGATGCAATAGTTACATAGGGTAATTATTAGTATTAGATTGTTTCATACTACTGTTTGTTCTTCTCATTTGTCCTTCCCTAGATCCATCACCGGCCGCTGTGGTATAACGGTTTTCTAAGATAACAATATTTCGTAGAAGAAGAATGGTAAAAGAATTGGACTAAATGGTTTGAGAAATAAGATTGGCTGCCACAATCTTTTTCCTTTCTTTTGAATTTTTTATGGCGAATTGGAAGCACCCTTATGAAGACTTTAGGTGCATGTGATTCAACTTCTAGTAGTTCAAAGGTACACAATACAAAAGGCATAGTCCACCATTATCTTTATTGGCTAGACTTGGACTCAGTCATGACGTTTTTAATTGGAAAACTACATTTGGAAGGAAATAACCACACTACCCTCATCCCTGGAAACATCATAAATAGGACTGCAAACGAGTCTAACCGAACTTTGCTTTAGACTGCTCAGGTTTGTTCGTTAAAGTTTTTGGCGTAGTTGAGTTTAAGCTCAAGTTTAATGAAAATTTGTTAAGCTGAGCGTAAGTCGAGCTTGCATAGGTTTGATCAAACTCGAATTTATTCACGAGCCTTAACAGGCCAAAATTATTAGTTATTCAAGTTCTTACTAGGTCTGGAGTTGCAAATAATATTTTTATTACATAAAAAATCACGTTTATATATAAAACTATAAAAACACACACATATAAGCTTGTAGTACTTGTAAAAAATACATACACATATACAACATATAGTATAAATTATGCTTGTAGTACTTGTAAAAAATACATGCACATATAAGCTTGTAGTACTTATTACACATATAATTTATCACATTTACAAGTTATACAATCTATACATATATGAAATTCTCACGATAGATATTCTAGATTCGCAAGTATAACCGAGCCGAATATTGCCAGGTTCAAGTTTGATTCACTTATTAAACGAACCTAAAATTGAGATTCAAGTTCAGATTAGTGTACGAATTGAACAAATTTTTACTGCGTCGAGCTTAGAACATTCATGAATGACTTGATCCATTTGCAACCTCGGTCGCAAATTGAGACAAAAAAAAAAAACAGTAGTAGTCCTTGCGCCCTCTAAAGGGAACCCATGCAAGTTGAGCTAGAGGGGGAGTTCTGGGTAAATATTGGCGGCCTGATTTTAATTTTGGATTAATTAGAATTTTCAGAAAAAGGGGTTCCCCGTAAGAGATGAAAGGCAATGGGAATGGTAATGGGGATCGGAGAATATATTAGTGCGGATGGGAGAGATTTTTTGTTGATCAATCGCAGGATTATTTAATTTAACAACCCATACCAGCGTCTGTTGAGTCAAAGAAATACTGACAATTGATTTTTTAAGCATTAAAATACATATACAGAAAACAAATACTACTACAAGGATATAAAGTATCAGATCATGACTGGTACATAGGTCAGCGTTTCATGTAGATGGACCTTTATTTCTTTTTGACTTTAGAAGTCACAGAAAAACTGGTTCAGCTTCAAATATAGCCTGCCAGTGCCAGACTGACCCACACAGAGTACAAGATATGAGAGAGAGAGAGAGAGAGAGAGACCTCCAAAATTGACTAATTACACACTGCTATAAATCTGAAACAAGAAATCAAAGGGTAAATCAAGAGTTGTGCATGGGGCCGATAAAGGAATCAAGATAATCGAGTTTGAGCTCGTGTTTGCCGGTTAGAGATCAGGTTGTTAGAGAGTTTGAGATCAGCTTGCTACATAAATTAATAAAGCTCGAACATATTTTGAAGCTCGTGACTTTTTCTATCCAACTTGAACAACTTACAATGAGGCTCGTTCAACTAGTGTGCTTAAAAAAAATTCAACTTAATCGTGATTAGTTAATGATTGGCTCAAGTAAAGCTCGTTTAAGATCGGCACACTTGATTAACAAGTCAAGCCTGAGCATATTTTTGAAGCTTAACAAGTTTTTAAATTAAGTTTGAACAATTCACTGCTTGGCTCATAAATGAGCCAAAGTTGTGTTTCTTGTGTGTAATCCGAAGACTAAGCAAAACAACCAAACTGATGCAAATCAAAGACCGTTACACAGCTAAACTGTGCATAGTATTATATGAATAATTAGAAGCATTTGTCATTCTATATAAACGAGAGAAATCACGTGTCTTATTTTACTGAAACATTAGTATAAAATCACTGAGAAAAATTACTCTATCAACTAAAGCCAACTCTATATATACGCCAATTATCTAGTCCAAAATCCCGGGCTAAAGGTTTTTTGATGTTTTGAAGGTTTTAAAATATGTTTTTGCATGATCCAAACCGTCTAATATGTTTAAAAAGTGTTGTAAGGGTTCCCGCGAGAAATCGTCAAAAAAAAAAAAAAAAAATACCGGGAAGGGCATGATCCGAGCAGTTTTTCATAAAACTGTACATATATAGTTTTATAAAAAACTGCTTAGATCAAGCCCTTCCCGGTATTTTTTTTGTTTTGGATGATTTCTAGCGAGGACCCTTAAAAACACGTTTTAAACTCATTGGACGGTTCGGATCATGAAAATTTGATCCGGAACTATAAGTCCCGAACTTAGGGATCCCGGACTGGATAATTCCTCATATATATATTACTAGGAAAGAAGTGCAGGGTCCCATGAAGTTTTAGTCTCTTCAAACTCACCTAGCTAGAAATCTCGAAATCCCGTCATAAAACGAAGTTCTATTCTCCATTCTAACTAAGGGCATAATGGGAAATAAAAATGCTAAATACGAACAAAGTTATACACATCCCTTGGCTAATGTGAGTGTTTGTACATTTGTGCGTGCAGTGTGTGGGGCCTTGGCCATTGTTGGGAAGTGTGCATTGGTGTATGTTTCATGAATTCGTGTCTCTAGCACATCCGAATTGGAAAATAGTCTAACAAAAAGGGTAGATTAAAGGCTGACAGTCGAAGTCATGTCAATTCGTTAATGCTGAAATCAAAGCGTTTTAATTTCTCAACCTGTCAATTCTTTACAGTAAAAGATCTCCTTTTTCACATGAAGGAATTCTAGAAATATTTTGATTCTGCCGGCCAGCCGTGGACTAATAGTCCCTCACATGATAGGAAATACGCAAAATTTGATAGTGGATTAAGTTGGAGTATAAGTTGCCATGTTGGTGTAGTGGAATAATATGGAGTCTAAGAAGGTACATGAGACAGAAAGAACAGAACATTTGCTTCTACTATGTAAGAATAGGGATGGGCATGGGGACGGATTGGGGCCGGAGACTACTATCTCCACCCCCAATCCCCAAACCCCTTACTCATATCCATCCCCTATCCAATCTCCAACGGAAATTTATTTTTATCCTCCATTCCCGCTCCAAATGGGAAACGGGGATCCCCACAGGGATTTCAGAGATCCAATCATTTTTCCTAGAGTAACAAGTAAATAGTTATAAAAGCCCAGTTACAAATCATTTTCCCTAAAATCCAATCACTGGGCAACCCCTGGGCGTGTAACACTTCATGTGTTTGTAGAACAACATAAAGAATGCAGAAAAGTAGAAATTATGAAGAGTTCTTATGTATATTCATGACATTAATTAAAATTGATTAAATGCAACATGGGTTGTCTAGTGGATGACATACATAATTGTTTCAAAGGAAAAGAGACTACAAGTCTACAATTCACTGTTGATATGCCCATGAAACATTTTTAAAGATTGTACTACTAGATATTTTTTGTGTAATCAATCACATGAATGGTCATTTTGATTGGAACATATATGTTAAAACCATGCCATTGCAGTGGATGAAAATGCTTCAATTACCAAACTACCCCTATGCACGAAGAAGGAAATTTTGGTGTAACCCCATATATTTGGAGAAAATTCAGTGAGACCCCAAAGTTTCATAATTCATGAATAGACCCCTATATTGCGAGGATTCGGGGACGGGGCAGATCGAGGACGGGGCGGGGACGGAGTGGGGAACAGATTCGGAGCGGATTCGGGGCCGGGACATGCCTATCTCCACCCCCTATCCAATCCCCAAATATTTTCAAAAAAAATCCTCATATCCTATCCAATCTCCAAATAGATCTCCATATTGATTGGATAGGATTTGGACGGGGCGGATAAAATGGCCAACCCTATGTAAGAATAATGAATTACAAATCATACCAAAAGGGTTCGGGTTACCGGCCTGATCCATATTATAAGCGGCTGCAGAGTGAAATGTAGAATACTAGTACTTGAGAAGATAGACAATTTTGTACTCCTATTAAAGTAAATGGACAAATATTAGAGTATTTGGCATTATTTACAATATCCTTGCGGTAGATAAGGTTCTAGAAGCTGCAGACAAGTAAATGGTGGCTTGGTTTTTCTTGATCAATAGAGCAAGTCTGGGAGCATCTACTATTTGCTATTATTGACACAAGCAGGGCTTTCTGTATCTCTGTTGTTGCGCTCCATTGGATTAAAGACACCACATAGTCCATAAAAACCCCGTCAAATGGCAACGTAATAGGTCTGTCACTCGGTAGTCCAAACTCTTCTTCAGACAACCTTAAGAGCTCCCTGAAAATGTCAGTGTTAAGATACCCTATAGGGAAAACAAAGCGCTTTTGATCCGCTGTGTAGGCTACAAAATGGCCCTTTACGGCCGCTGACGATGAGCTAGAACTAGTACTAGCATCAACATCCCCACTTTTGATTGGGAATGAAATTCTTTTTCTTGTCACGGCAGCCGCCTTCTGCCACTTTCGTGCCATCTTCACAAGTTTCTTGGGATTGATCATCTTGAGTTCCTTTATGGAGTAAGAGGAAATTGATTGAGATTGTGATGAGTTGAAGCTGTGGGAAATGGGTAAGCTATATACAAGTACAATGCCAGAGAGATGGGGACAAGAGCATGTGCAAGTTGGATGAAGAATATGCCGTGTCGTTTAATTCTGTTTCACAAACACAAACCTTGATGGTCTCTTATGCCAAGTGGTTAGATGACAGATTGCGCCTAAAGCTGTAATCTTTTATGCTTGGAAGTCTTGACAACCACAAGAATTAAACCTAAATTGATCAATTTGCTGGACTGTAGATATCTCTCTCTCTTTGAATGCTAAATCTCTAACATGTGGGCCATAACCTACCAAACAAGAAACTGATCCCTGAAGAAATATCAAGACCTGACTCCAATATCATTAGATGGCCATTAGGTCTAAATGGGACCCAAATGGTAAATAAGCCATTAGGTTTGATAGCTGCATCTTGCCAACAACCAATGTAAAGGGATTATGATTTTTGAGGTCATATATATTACCGACTCTTAGTAGTAGTTTAGGTTACGGACTTCGGTTTATTAAGAATCATATATAGAGTTTCCAAAATTATGTTATTTACTGGTTGCTAGTTCAAACCAAATGACCCTTCGTGAAAAAAGAGCAATGAGCCTTCCCAGAAGAATCCCAGTCGATGAAGCGGACGCAATTTGTTTCCGTATAAAATTTCCTTTCATGCTTCTTCACCTACTTCTCATTTCCGACGCTGAGAGTCAACATCGAGGAATTTCTTATCTGCCGCTGTGATCTTTTTTCATCAGTCATATCTTTGGAGGTGGCAGTACCTCGCATAAAAAGTTATTGGTACACAGTTTTGTACAATTCTTCTAATCCCAGTTTTGTACACAGTTTTGACTTGACTTCCTGTATAATGAGAGCTAGCTGTGATTTGTTCATGATGACATTTGAAAAATGCTACGGAGCACGGCATAGTTTACCAGAGTGTGGCACCATGTGGTTTATCTTTGTTTTGCTTGTATTCCTTTTGATCGCTCTTGCCCCTCTCCCAATCTCTTTTTGCCCTTTCACATTTCTCATTATAATTGAAGAAGAAAGAAAAAGAATCCTGAAATATTTCAAACTCGTGGAGAAGGCAATAACCATCAACAACAAATAAATTTCACTTTGCTAATCAGAAACTTGAAAATCGATTGGTTTCCTTCCATAACATGGATGAAATGCCGACAACGCTTCCACTATAACAAGGAATCCCTCTTTCCTCTGCGCTTCCACTGTAATTTGTCTATGAAATGCCAAGGACTTCTCTTTCTTTGTTGGTAAAGAAGGGTCGTTGCTTGTTTGTTTGTTTTTTTGGCAAAACTACATCAAATCATTGCTCTCGGGTTTTTCTTTTGAATTAGTTTGTTTGTTTTCCCTGTAGTTCATGGATTTTTTATTTTTGGAAGCTACGGTGCCCTCTATTTGAACTTGTCCTCGAGCTGTTTGATGACATTTATGCCTCTTTCTGTGTACTTAAGTAGTAGTAGCTTGAATAAAGAAGAAATCCAATGAAGAAGATGATAATTAGTTTATTACCATAAAAATTTTGAATTCTGATTTGGCTATAACATTTCTTCCAGTTTCTAAAGGAGATATGATTTGTTGGATTAGCATGAGGAAGAATTATATCTTTTTCAAGGAACTGTTTTGGAAAATGAGTTCATTTAATTGGTAATGATAGAGTTGTTATTTGATTTATTGATTGTTGAGATGAACCAAAGTATATTTAGAAAACTGTAACATATTTTAAAATGATGACTTGGAGAATCCCATTAGATGCTGACAGAAACCATGTAGTGTAGTATATCATATGTTGATTAGAACTCACAATGGAGCCATTCCAACATGAACAAAAGCTATTTAGAGATTTCCTTATGTCCGAACAAAAAAAATAAGAAAAAGAACAATTCTCATCAGAAGCTGCAGATCAGTAATTTTTGATTGCTTTGTTCTTGTTGGAGACACGAGGATGATAAGCACCGGGCGGTAGTGATGGACATGAGCAGTGCTTTCTCCATCTCCTTACCTACATTCCTTCTTATCAAAGAGACTGCAAACTCTATAAAGACTGCATCACATGGCAATGTGATAGGCCCATCACTGGGCAATCCATGCTCTTCCTCTGCCATTTTCAAGAGCTCCCTGAATATTGCATTGCTTAGATAAGCCAATGGAATCACAAACCGTTGTTGATCAGCTGTGTACACAACAAAGTGACCCTTGTCAACTATAATTGATGGGTTGCAATCACCAAACCCCTCTCTTGTCCTTGCGAAGCTGATTCTTTTCCTACCGATAGCTGCTAGTCTTTGCCATTTCCTCACTATTTCTATGAGCTTCTTAGAATTGATCATAATTGATCGATTTTTGGTTAACAAGAAAGTGTAGATTTAAGGTAGAAAAAGATGAAGGGAGATTTGGTTTTTGGAAGAATGAAAAACTGTGTCTGTGTTTGATATGAAGTGAAGACTGTGAAGATGGGTTATATAGGTTCAAAAGACAGTGACACTGCATTAAATGTTTCTAAGTTGTGCTGAAAACAATTGGAGGCAAGACCATGTGAGATTTGGATGAGAAGGGATCAAGATGGAAGGTACAATAGTGCAGATTTCAATCTGTCAAGTGGTTTAAAAACATAGAGGGTCCAAAACTTGTGGTTTCTTGTGAAAACAACAGACCAAAGATTCTCAAGAGGCCCCAGGAATGTGATTTTGCTGATTTTAAAGCATTTCAACTAGAGAGCACTTGAGTTGATGTTTTGTAATCAAGTGGAGGCTTGGTGGTAAAGTTTACATTCTGTAATCAAGTGCAGAAGTGTGGTATCTAATACTATCTGGGACACACCAAGTCCTACACCATCACATGGTAATGTACAAGCTCAGGGTTTATCCAGGATGTAAATCAGACATCACGTCATCGGATGTCTATATTGCTTTGGCATAGATTCATATATACTCCCTCCGTCCCTTTTTAAAAGTCCCCTTTGGAAAACGTGTATTCTTTTGGATGTAAAAAATTTATGTTCCTATAAATTTTTAATTTTGTTTGCACCAAATTCAAAAAAATAAAAAAAAATATTTAAAGAAATATATTTTGTGCAACGCCAATGCTCTGGATGCTGAATGGAAGAAGCATGGTAATGTGCACATAAATCAAAATGATTCTTGGGTCTGCCCTCTCTGATGCCTTTTAGCTGTGATTTGAGGGCATGATTCCGCAGCAAACGTGACGGTATAGGGGGACCACTGTTTCAGTGGTATTCTATGAGCAGCCACTTTGTGCATTTATTGCCAAAGGTTAGGTCTGTCTCTAATCCATCTGTTTCAGTGGTATTCTGGGAGCAGCCACTTTGTGCATTTATTGCCAAAGGTTAGGTCTGTCTCCTATCCATCCCCCGCCCATACCCCCAACTATTGGGGACTAAATGGGTTATGTTATTGTTTGTTTGTTTGTTGTAAAGAAATATATTTTGTGGTGGTTTGAAAATGCACGTAATCCTATAATGAACACTTAAAAGGGGACGGGGGAGTAGTTAAATTGGGATGAAAAAGCTGCACTTTTTTTTTCTCTACAAAAGAAATTTCACACAGCATAGGCCCTTTACTTGGTGTTGGAAATCTTATATTCTGGAATCGGAAATTGAAAACATCTCTTTTGGAAAATCTAGAACACAAAAATACTTCGAGGCATGTTACTTTGTTGCACTCCTATAGATAATATTTGCCACCAATGATGGGCATTGGGTTGCGGCAAATTCTATCTTCAAGATACAATGAAGACAGAACTCAAAATTCTTTATGTTTTGCACAAACGCTAACAGACAAGATGCTAGTACAATGTAAGAGAACCATTGCGGTTTTCTTTCTGCAGAGCAGTAAAACATTAGTAATGAATGCTCATAAAACATGTATATGAAACAATATAATTAATGCACTAAAGATTCCTAGAGGGGGGAGGGGGAGAATAAGACTACCGAGTAAAAATTAAGTCTAGTTATTATGAGAAACACAATCACCCAAGCTCCATTCTAATTGCCACAAATCAATATGCAAAATGTAGTTCAAGAGTTTGAGTCAACCCTTGTGAAAGGCAAAAGAGTTTGAATCAACCCTGGTGAAATATAGTTCAAGAGTTGGACTTCTATGGAACAAGTTCGGCCAGAAAAGAAAGTCTTTCTCCCTTCTCTATTGAAGAATACTACATTAACTAAGTTTCATAGGCCTCCACATAGAAGGCTGAGCCAGTTTGTCTAAGACTTTGTGACAAAGGGCCTGTTTTCAGTGTTTTTTCGTTCCAGGAAGTTGCCTGTGGTTATTGTCACATATATGCCTCTGCTATTACTAAGGAATTCGTAAGTGGTCCTGGAATTGTCAACAACACTATTCAAGCTATCTGACAAGGTTCCAGTAATGGAAGTATTTGTCAGGGGAGATTTACCTAATTGACTCAACTGCTAAAGCCTCAATGACCAAATTGAGTTAGCTTAAGAAAGAAAATCCTTTTGAAACTTGGGATAAATGGGGCTGCATTTGTCACAGGAAAAGATGCTTCACGGGAAAGGCAAGAAAATCAACCAATCTTTGTAAAACAATGACATTTAACATTACTTGCTGAGTCTTCATATACAAAATCCACCAAAGAACAATTCTAACTAACCAACCACAAGCAACTACTTCTTGTCCCATTTCTTGACGATATACAAAAGGTAAAGAACAACAACTGCTATTAATGGAAAAGAGCAAAGATTGCTCCACATCTTGAGCTAAACCTCTTGTCATGAGTGACATTATGTAGTCTACGAAAACTGCACCGCATGGCAACATAATTGGCCCATCTCTCGGCAATCCAAATTCCTCTTCAGATATCCTGAAGAGTTCTCTGAAGATGGTATACTGTAGGCACACCAATGGAATCACAAAGCGGATTTGATCGGTGCTGTAGACAACAAAATGGCCTCTATCAGTTACAGACCATGAACTGAATATGCTCCTGTCCATATTCCCTTTGGTTCTTGGAAAAGGAATTCTTTTTCTTCCAATGGTCGCCATCTTCTGCCACTTCCTTGCCACTCTGATGAGCTTCTTGGCACATATCATTTGTGGGCAAAGTGAAGAGGTGGTGATGTCATGAGCAATGGGCAATGGGAGCAAAATCATGTGACTACTAGCTCTTCATCTAGAAGTCTATAAAAAATGGTAGGATGTTAGGAACAATATGGCCCCATGGGTATTAATGTTAGGAACAATATGGCCCCATGGGTGTTTCCATGTGAACTTGTTATACACTGGGTAACATGTACATCAAGGGAAAGCAATACTGGGACTTTTATTATGGATGTTAGGTAGTTTAAGGACACTATGGACATATGGAATAAAAACTAAATTTGTGGGAAAATGAACTCAAATGGTTAACTGCATAATTAGTCGATCTGTTGGATAGCAGCGGCACTCTTTTTTAGGTAGTTCCACTGAAAGATTGCGTCGTTCCTGGAATCATATAGCACCATATTTTGATATAAGGGGCATGCTCGAAATTCTAGAAATAAAGTTCATCACAAAGTACTTAGGTGTAGCATCATGTAGTACTAGCATAAGATTCTCTAGGGTAAAGGAAGGTCATTGGACCATGTTATACCTAGTGGTAAATTGCTGAATGCAAGATTTGCATCAACACAACTATAGAAAAGTACTCAACTGCTGAAATTTTGCTTACCTAGTTCTGCGATGAAACCATTCAAAATTTATGAGATCTACGTGAGTCGAACGAATATTGATGGAAATGGAAGTTCCTGGAGGTCTCTTTAGATTTTGATCAGTTAGTTGAAGTATTTGTAAGATTAGAAGCTATGATGAGCAGAGAGCGATGGGCATTGACGTAGCTGAAGCTTTCTCTAGATCTCTAGCCACACCCCTCTGAATAACCAATACAATGTACACCAGGTTACACCAGGTTACCAATATTCCCAACGATCCCAATTGCGGATCAGTAGCGAAATGGAGTGGAGATTGCGGTGTCCCAAAAAAAAAAAAAAGGGCACACAAATTATAAGTACACAGAATAAAACGAAAAGATCTCACAAAATATTACCCCATTAAAATTTTCACTAAAAAACAAAAAAAAGGGGTGCACTTATTAAAAAAGAGGGTGTACTACAACTAATAAAGGTTCGAAAAAATGTTCAGCGTTTCGGGATATACTAATTTTGTTCCAAACAAATGATCCAGTCCCAGAGATGCCTACCGCATCGTACCACGATCCGAAGGACATTGTGAACCACAATTCTGTTCTGTTTCTTGTAACGCAGCGGTCCGCGATCCAATATAACCTTAACCCTTTGACATTAGGGGACCAGAGAAGAAGCTCCGTTTTTTTTTTTTTCCCCCGATCTAGGAGAAGAAGCTCCTTCAAAGGGGGAGTTTGTCCACTGACTAACTAATCCCTAGATACACAAAGGAGAAGGCAAATGTTAATGCAGTCACTGGACTTTGTTATCATACCACAGCTGTTGCTCCATAGGCAAACAGTCGGTGAGAGACAAAGACACCCATGTCAACGCATCATACAGTTTCATTTTTTTCTCTTTTCCCGCCGCATTTATGCAAATGCCTGTCTCTTTCCTTTCCCCAGTCAAATAAGCCTAATTCCACAAAAACAAATGAAATTTCACTCAAGCTGTCTTAAATGCTACCCTGGACTCCACACTCGAAACTCTATATGTAGGTCTTCACTCTCTCACCAAACTCTCCAACAAAAAGAAGAAGAAGATGGCTTTCTTTCTCTTCTCCCTCTTCTTTCTCATCTCTTCTGCAAGTGCTTGTGATAGCTGCGTCTATCAAACCAGAGTTGCTTACACCGGCGCTGAGGCCCTATCATGTAAGAGAAAAAAGGATCACTCTCTCCTTTTCATGTGTTTGATGGTTAGGTGATAAAGAACACAATATTAGCATACACCCAGATGATAGCTTTCAGGAACATGTACTGGGTAATCATTATTTTTTGAAATTCATGCAGCCGGGGCTTGTGGTTATGGTTCCTTGGCTTTAGGCTTCAATGGAAAACACCTTGCAGCTGCTGTCCCTAGTCTTTACAATAGTGGAACTGGTTGTGGTGCTTGTTTTCAGGTTATTTTGTGTTCAGTACTGCTTCCAAATAAAAAAAAAATTCAGTCACCTGTGTTAGTTTCCCTCATTTGATATGGTTTTCTATTTTTTGATGACAATTCTAATTGGGGTATATGGTTTTAAAATGCAGATAAGATGCCAGAACACAACTCTCTGTAATAGGCAAGGAACAAAAGTGATAATTACTGATCTTAACCAGAACAACCATACGGGGTTTGTTATCAGTAAAAGAGCTTTTAGGGCCATGGCTTACAAGGGCATGGACCGTGGCCTTCTGAAACTTCGGCTTGTCAATGTGGAATACAAGAGGTAATCAAATTAGATGACACAATATACTCTTTGTGATGTAGTTTGAGAAATTGTTTTGGTTGCACTACAATCCCACTTCATTGATAGTAGTATCTTTAGGCCGACCTTAAATACATCGGTCTTGGGCACTTAACAAACACATTGGTAGCAAGTGAGGATCACGCGGTTAGGAGTGCATGAGGATAAGGAAACCAGAATATTTGAGGACAAATGGAAATCCTTAATTTCTTATTAGTTTCACTAGTAAGTTATAGATCAGTTTTAATATTTTTTTTCGCATTGAAACAGAATACCATGTGATTACAAAAACCACAATTTGTCGGTCCGTGTGGAAGAACTGAGCCAAAACCCAAATAATCTAGCAGTTCAGTTCCTGTACCAAGGTGGCCAGACAGATATTGTAGAAGTTGATGTGGCTAAGGTAAATTAAATTGCTCCATGGTCAATGAATTTGTATGGAATGTTAAAACCTCGCTTGATATCAATGTGCTTGCTCTGTATATCTACAGGTTGGTTCACCAAATTGGACGATGATGACTCAAAACAATGGCACTGTTTGGGCCACAGACACAGCACCTGCTGGGCCCTTGCAATTTCGAATACTCGTGACATCTGGGTATGATGGGAAGTGGATTTGGGCCCCAAATGTACTCCCAGCTAATTGGACGATTGGGGTTATTTATGACTCTGGTGTCCAGATCAGTGACATTGCACAGGAGGCCTGTTTACCTTGTGACAATGGAGGCTGGAAATAACATGCGGCTTTTCTCGTTTAACTTTTGTGCATAAGAAATTTGCTTTCAGATCGATATAATGAATAGAAGTTTTTCCTTCAATAAAATGTCCTTCTCTATTAAGAAAATGAGACTTTCCTTTTTGTGAATGTTTTTTCTTCTTCGGTAAGTCTTATTTATTTTTTTAATGTTCCTTGTTGGTTTACTGTGATTCATCTTTCTTAGTATAAACCTCAGCATCTTACTATGTTAGAGCATCTTTATGTAGCTCTCTACCTTAACTTTTGAGTTCAAGTAGAGAGTCAAACTCCCAAAATAAGCCAAAATCAGGCTCACCAAATGGTTGATCAAATTGGTTAAGCTTCTAACTGTGCTACAGTACCGCATCAAATTTGGTGCGGCACTGTTCACTCACCAGGGCACTATTCACACACTATTCATGCATTATTCACGCATTGTTCATTTTTTTAATATTACTTTTGGGGAGTAGGAGTAGAAAAAAAGAATAATTTAATGAAGTAAAGTTAGAATAGAGAGCCTGATTCTGTGAACTTTTATAAAAGTGGCTTGCTAAATTGTAAAAGGTGTTTTTGAAGTTAAATTTTGTGTAAAATTTGGTGCCTAATAAGGATGCTCTTAGGGCACTCCAGTAACATAACTTGTGTAAAAATTAGTGTAAGTAACAAACATTTTTCACTTTATGCATCCCAATCATGTAGTTATAGTGTAGTTAGTAGTTAGTAGTTAGTGCATGAATATTTGTGCAAAAGTTAGTGCAGCACTACTGATCTTCACAACTGCAATGGTACGCTAAGTTCTTCAACGGAGGGGGGAGAGAGAGAGAGAGAGAGAGAGAGAGAGAGAGGCAGAGTGTGTCAGCCGACTTTGACAAAGGAGAGAGAGAGAGAGAGAAAGGAAAAAAGTTTGGGGGAGAGCCCCACCTATGTCAATTTATACACATATATTTGTGTACTTTTTACATTTTAACAACACCCTAACAACACAATTGCAACACTTCTTACTTTAACAACACATTTGTCATAACAACACAAAAATGGGATCCACTTTTTACACTTTTGTGTCATATAACACCACATTTTTAACTCCACGACTGAAGATGCCCTTATACCTTTGGAGATTGATTATGTCGGTGGATGTGTATCCTTGTTTTTAGGGGTACAAATGACTAGGCCGTTTGTGAACAGTTCGAAAGGCTCATTCGAGTTCGATTTGTCTATTAAACAAACTAAATAAAATGAATCTTGAACATCAATTTTAGACTCATTTAATAAATGAATCAAACTTGAACCTGACAGTATTCAGCTTGGTTAGGCTAACGAACTTGGAATATATGTATATTTTTCAGGAGAATTATATATATAAACTTAAATATTAATATATTATGTAACTTGTATATGTAATACTCCTTCCGTCCTCTATTATTTGTACATTTTTGATGATCATGCCATTTTCAATCGCTTACATCATTTAATGTGGATCTCAAAAAATATGTAATATAGATTTTGTTTGATGGTTATCGATTAGTTCTATTATATGTAGTTTTAAAAGTCATGAAAAATATTGTAGATTCAATGATATAACCAATTGAAAATGGGATCAAATGGAATAATGGAAAAATCAAACGAGGACAGGGAGATGAAATTATATGTGCACCCACTAAATTTTTTATACCTTACATGTATAAACTATTACAATTACTGTAAAGTTATAGAGGGGATTCCAGGGACACAACAATGATCGGAGCACCACACTAATAATCGGAGTCTCGCATAAAAAAAAAATCAACTCATTCGGATACTGGTAAGGGCTTGATCAGCATTTGTCCCTAAATTTGACAGGATAAAAACTGAATGAATCGACTCCCTAAATTTGACATGATAAAAATTGAATGAATTGATCAAGCCCTTACCAATATTTGAATGAGTTGATTTTTTTTACCGGTACTGTTAAAACCATGGTTCAAACAAATTGAACTGCTCTGATCGTTTGTGTGGGTCTCCAAGATAAGTGGTTTATATTTGTTGTGTCAAATGTTGCATTCGCGGAAGCACCCCAAAACTAATATATATGCATGTATGAGGTTCCAGTAGTGGAAGTATTTGTCAAAGGAGATTTCCCTAACCAACTCAACTGCTAAAGACTCGATGACCAAGTTGTTAGGAAATCGGAATATAAACAGACGCGCGTAATGGAAAAACGGAAAAGAAAAACGAGACACAAGATATACGTGGAAAACCTCAACGTGAGAAAAAACCACGCAAGTCACACCAGATTTGTGTCTTCTCACAATCTCTCTGAGTTTTGTGTTTTCTCGCCTCTCTCTGTTTTTCTCTGAAAACTAATAACTCTAAAATTTAACAAACTGCTAAATAAATAGGTCGGACCCTATGGCTGAAATTACACCCCGAGGTCCAAAAATAACACTAAAATTGTCCCGGTGAGGGCTCTGCCCCCTTAACCTCCGGGATATGTTGGTGCAAAAATCCGGGAGTCTTCGGGAAACTGAACTTGTTGATGATGGAACTTGCTTCGAGGCACGTTACTGAGTCGCTTTCCGAAAACAGTATTCGCCCCCACCGTTAGGTGTGCACCGGGTTGATAGCGAATCTGTCCGAGGATACAACGAAGCCCGATCAATTCAATGATCTTCTGCCTGCGTCCGCACAAACGAAGGACAGACAGAATACCGAGTCGAATATAGGATCGAAAGAACCAAGGATTTGCTGGCACCGTTTTTGCAGAGTAACGGTACAACAAAACTAGAAAGCAATCTGTAGTAATTTTGGCAGAGTAACAATGCTAGAAAATCCGTGTAAAATGAAAGTAATTTGGGTGTTATAAATAGACCCAAATGTACCCTTTCACTTTAGGACACGCCCTTTAGTGAATAGACTTGAGTTTGGGTTATACCCCTCCGTTTAGAGCTGCACCCGTACACGAACTAGTGTCTGAAATTCGCGAGCTAACAAACCGGTATCGATACCCCTTATAGAGGTATCGATACCTAACCTTCTGTTCGTGAAACAGCCGCTCACGAACCAACCGGTATCGATACACCTATCAGGGGTATCGATACCAACACTCTATGCCGCCGACGTGCTAAGTGCAAAGTGCGCCATCAAAGTGCCACACAGCCCACTGCCATGCTCACGCACGCGCGCGCGCGGGTGCGTATGAATGTGTTCCATCACCGGCTACGCCGGTAATGTGCGCGACACCATAGGTGCCTTGCTACTTAACATTATGTGAACATTACAGAAATGTTTCCACATATATACAACTCAAACATTTCCTCACTAGCCAATGTGGGACAAAACCAAAACACAACAAAAAAGCTTTCTAAAAGGCACTAGGAATACTTTGATAAAAACCCCAAATAAAGACCCGTTTATTTTGATAATTTCCAACAATCCCCCACCATTTTCAAAATAAAGATGAAGCCTTGGTTCCTTTGAAAAGACTTGTGCATCAATGAAGGTATCTCACGATTTTAACCATCACCTAGTGAAACACATCAAAGTTAGTCGGATCGCATGGTAGACTTGTCTTTTAACCAGCGATCCTATAATGACCAACCGGACACGTTTCACGCACGCATCTTACCTGACTCATGTATTCAAAATTGCCGACACGTGGATTGGCCGTGTATCTATATCCTATTTCGTGAGTGCTCTAAAGTTCTAGCCCGTGAACCTATAGAAGGCGGCACCACCCTCACACTCATATAGGTAGACTTAAGAATGCCCCTGTAACGACAGCATTCGCCTAACTAAACCGCTAGAAGTCTATTAAGAGCTAAGTAGCTCACCTCCTCCTTTAAATTATAGGTACCAAACACTTTACCATAGGATGGGTGTAACCGGTAAGTGTTTGCCATCACGACTTATGGTGTAGTTTGCTCATTGAACCTAAGGACTTGAAGCTAAACAAGCGTTGGGTCGAGTTTCCACCAGGAGTGATTATATTTTAGTGGGCTTAAGTCCCATCCCCTGTGATGTTTTCCACACCAAATCTCTTGCAAGACCTTTTGTTAAAGGATCCACCAGGTTTTGACCTAACTTGACATAATCAATGGTTATCACCCCATCGGTTATCAAATTCCTCACATAGCTATGTCGAAGTCCTATATGCCTGGACTTCCCATTATATACCTGGCTGTAAGCCCGTGACAGTGCCGACTGACTATCACAATGCAAAGATATTGATGGCATAGGTTTTGGCCACATGGGTATCTCCCATAACATACTCCTAAGCCACTCAGCCTCTTTGCTACCCGATGCTAATGCCACAAACTCGGCTGCCATAGTCGAGTCTGTAATTATGCTCTGTTTCTTTGAACCCCAAGAAACTGCACCACCACCAAGAGTGAAGACCCATCCACTTGTTGACAAGTGATCTTCATTCTCGGCTATCCAGTTAGCATCCGTGTATCCTTCTAGAACCGATGGATACCCACTATAGACTATCCCATAGTCTGTAGTTTTCTTTAAATACCTTAAAACCCGATTAACCGCATTCCAATGAATGTCACTCGGGTTATGTGTATACCTACTCAGTTTGCCCACCGCGTAAGCAATGTCCGGTCGAGTAGATGTCATGGCATACATCAAGCTTCCTATCACTCTAGAATAATCTAGTTGTGACACTGCTCTACCTGTATTAGGATACAACTTTGCATGTGGATCATAAGGTGTAGAGATCGGAGTACAATCAAAGTGATTAAACTTCTTTAGTATCTTCTCAATATAATGAGATTGAGAAAGAACTATGTTTCCTCCTTGCCTAGTAATTCTAATTCCTAGAATTACATCAGCTACACCCATATCTTTCATGCTAAAACTAGATGAAAGCATATCCTTTGTGCTTTGTATGCTATCTAAATCAGTCCCAAAGATAAGCATATCATCCACATACAAACACACGATTACACCTCGATTTTCAGTAAATTTGCTATAAACACATTTATCTGATTGGTGTATCCTAAACCCGTTTGATACAATTACCTTATCAAACTTCTCATGCCACTGTTTAGGTGCTTGTTTAAGTCCGTACAGAGACTTAACAAGTTTGCATACTTTGTGTTCTTGTCCTTGCACAACAAACCCTTCCGGTTGCTTCATATAAATTTCTTCATCCAATTCACCATTCAAAAATGCAGTCTTTACATCCATTTGGTGAATATGAAGTTTATGTATCGAAGCTATGGCAAGTAGAACTCTAATAGTAGAGATCCTTGCTACCGGGGCATAGGTATCGAAGTAATCAATACCTTCCTTTTGTGTAAAGCCCTTGGCAACCAACCGTGCCTTAAACTTGTCTATCGTGCCATCAACTTTCATTTTCTTCTTGAAAATCCATTTACAACCAATGGCCTTGGAACCTGGTGGCAAATCAGCAAGAATCCATGTATCATTACCCATGATAGAATCCATTTCATCTTGGATTGCTTCTTTCCAGAAAGCACAATCTTGCGATTTCATAGCCTCCCCAAAGGTCAAGGGATTCGATTCCACATGATATGAAACCATAGTATGATTACAAGTAGTGTCTCTAGTTCCTTCAACTAGGTACACTATAAAGTCAGGACCAAAGGACTTAGCAACTCGAGCCCTTTTACTTCTCCTAAGTTCGACCTGTTCCGTAGGTTCTACCTTTGTTTCAGGCCCATAAGAGATTGGTTCATTCTCTTCATTAACCTCTTTCGGAATAGGAACAAACCTATTTTCATAAAACACAGCATCCCTTGATTCAATTATGGTATTAACTCCATACGAATCATTTGGCTCGGAAACAAGAAACCTATATGCCTTACTATGTCAAGCATAACCAAGGAATATGCATTCAATTCCTTTTCCACCCAATTTCTTCCTTTTGGGTTTCGGCAATCTCACAATTGCTCTACAACCCCAAGTTTTAAAATAACTTAGGTTAGGTTTCTTCTTTTTCCATAACTCATATGGAGTTATTTGTGACTTCTTGAGAGGTACCCTATTCAAACCAGTGCCTAATCCTGAATTGCTAAGCATAGCATTAACCATCTCTGTTAAAGTTCGATTTTTCCGTTCAGCCACTTGCTTGACACCTAGCTTTGTTGTAGTTAGCGTCGCCCCAAGCGTAGGGCTAGGTCATCGTCAAGCATAATAACCGGAAGTCCGGGTCGAATCCACAGGGAGGGGTCGGAGCTAGTGAGAGGCTTACTTTACGGTAGAGGTTTCGGCGTTAGGACGGCCAACCTTTTGGTTGTGATTTGTTTGTGGGATTCTCTCTACCTCTAATGCAATTGAAAATGAAGTTTTAAACTATAAATTAAAGGCGGCAAGGTCTAGAGGTTCATACCACCCATGACTAGGGATATTCAATGGCTCTCAACTATAACTCAAGTGAGAGACGAAGTCACTTGCTCTCACTCGGAAGATTTAGCAATGAAAATCATTTTGACTCTAGAAAATTAGTTCAACAATGGGATAAGTTCTTTGAGGCAATTTTACAAACACTTAGAATGACATAGCTCTAAGCATCATGTGTGGCAAGTGGTCAAGCCCTTGCCTACACAAGATCAAAAAGGTTAACAAGACTAAGTTTTGATACATAAAATTGAACTCACCCAATGAAAACCAATTTTACCACAAGAATGAGGTTTGTAAATGGAAAGAAACTCTCTTATACATTTTGTCAAACACTTAAAAGTGACATAGCTCAAAGCATTGTGTGTGCCAAGTGATTTGTCTACACCCAATCAAGGAGGTTAACAACTCCAAGTTTAGACCGAAAATAGAGTGATTAATCCATTCACAAACCCACAATAAGCATGAAAACGTGAGAAGCCATTGAAACACCGAAGTCATGGGGTGATATTCACCCCATAACCAAGCCTAAACTACTACTCAAACATGGTTAAAGTACACAACAAAGAGAAAAACGTGATTAAGGAAAACATAACGAAAATGAAAATAAACACAATATTTAGATAGATAAGAGAAGTACTTACAACATTTGTGAAGGCAAAAGCCTTGAATCCAAAGAGAAAATCCTAAAATCTAGAGAGAAGGTGGAGCTAAAATGATGAAGAACCCAAATGGAGGTAGAGAGAGAAGGTCCCCAAGTGGGAATGACCTAAAAATGCTGCAAAATGAGTATAAATAGGTCCCCCAAAAAGTTACACAAGTGCCCTAAAAAGGCTCTCAGATTCTGCCCGAAGCAGGCTGGTATTGATACCCTTGCGATCTGGTATCAATACCAGCGGGTTCTGTTTTTTTCCTTGTTCAACTGGTATCAATACCCCTGCGATCTCGTATCAATACCAGCGGGTTCTGTCCAGGCAGATTTTTTACCCGACTTCGCGAGCACGCCCCGGCTTCGTCCGAACTCGAAATGAGGCGATTCTTGAACCGTTGGAAGGCTCTATGAGTCTACTTTCTAACCCACTTGACCTCATCTTCATGGCCTTTATATAATGAGAGAAATGAGCCTTTTTCTATCGGTTGGTCAGATTTTCTCGAGGCTCATAACTCCAAATGTCTTGTTCTTTTGTTCCGGGCCTTCCTTGAACCTTCCAAAGCTTCATGAATCGACTTCTAAGCTTCGGCGATTGTCCTCCACGGCATTGTGGGGCCTTGGGTACTTCCGGATACAACCGGAGATTATTTGGAGCTTTGGACACGCCCTTTTAGCTCCGATTTTCTGAAACTTATCAAAAACACAACTCGCGCAAAATCAATTGTATAAAGGCACAAAATGCACGTGTGTGTGATTACAACGAGCGAGATAAGCCCGGATATATACAATATTTGGGGCTTATCACCACTCCATTCTGTTGTGGAGTATATGGTGCTGTTTTCTCATGAATTATGCCTACTGACTCACAGTAATCGGGAAAATAATATTCACCACCCCTATCAGACCTTAAATGCTTTATTGTTCTTCCACATTGATTTTCAACTTCAGTTTTGAAAGTGATAAACTTTTCTAGAACCTCATCTTTTGAGTGCAACAAATAAACATGACAATACTTAGAAAAATCATCTATAAAAGTTACAAAGTATTGCTTGCCTCCTCTAGTAGGGGTGCTATGCATGTCACATACATCACTATGAACAAGTTCTAACAAAGTTGTAGTTCTAACAATTTTAGGAAATGGAACTCTAGTGATTTTAGTAAGTGAACATACATTGCATTTATCAACCATATCAACATCATACTTAGGAATTAAATCTAGTTTAACCATCATATCCATCTTCCTAGTATTAACATGTCCTAAACGATTATACCATAAAGAAAGAGAATCAAGCAAGTAAGCAGAAATTGTGAATGTGTTATTAACGTTGAGTTTGTACATCCCCTCACAAACATAGCCTTTTTCAACAAATGTGTCATTCTTAGACACAACAAATTTGTTCGCCTCAAACACTAGCCTAAAGCCATGCTTATCAAGCAGGCTACCAGATACAAGATTTATCCTAACTTCTGGTACATGGTAAACATCAGTTAAAGTCAAAACATTCCTAGAAGTAAACTCCAAATCCATTTTGCCCTTGCCTTTGATAGGAGCGATAGACGAATTCCCCATGTAGAGAAACGAACCATCATCAACCACTTCATAGTCGGTGAAGAACCTCTTATCAATGCAAACATGCTTTGTAGCCCCTGAGTCCATCCACCAGTTTCCGGCATCCCCAACCATGTTAATTTCGGACACAACAGCCAGAAATTTACCCTTTGGACCCGATGCCTGTGGATCCTTCTTCTTCTTAGACTTGCAATCCTTCTTGAAGTGCCCCGGTTGACCACAACGCCAACACTCAACCTTTGGCTTTTTCCCTTTCGGGTCATCGCCCCGGTCGTAGTCGCGGCGGACCTTTTGTTTCTTATGTTTACCCTTGTTGGAACCTTTTCCTTCTTCCACCACATGAACTTTAGAGGCACCAGCCCCAAGTTCTTCCTTCTCTTGACGCCTTGTCTGTTCCTCCACAGTGAGATGAACAGCCAATTGCTCCAGCGTAAGTTCCTCGGTTTGGTGCTTAAGACTTTTCTTATAGTCTTTCCAAGAAGGAGGAAGTTTATCGATCACAGAAGACACTACGATCGATTCATCCATGTTCATGTTCTTAATCTTAAACTGGTTCAGAATATGCTGAATATCATGCAACTGATCAATCACAGACTTGTTGTCTACCATTTTATAACTCATAAATTGACTGACCAGAAACTTCTTGCTTGTTGTATCCTCAGTCAGATAGCGGCCCTCCAATGAATCCCACATTTCCATTGCCGTCTCCGTATTCGAATACACATCGAACAGTGCGTCAGAGAGTGCATTCAGAATATGCCCCTTGCAGATGTAGTCATCATTCTCGAATTTCATCCTCACCCGTGTCTCCTCCAAAGTCTCATCTTCTTTCTCCTCCGGATACGGTGCAGTGAGAACATACACGACATTCAGTGTCGTGAGCATGAAATGCATCTTCTTTTGCCAACGCCTGAAATTCCCTCCATCAAACTTGTCCAATTTCACGATATCCTGTGTCATTTGTCGCAGAGACCTTGATGTTGACGCCATTCCGGAATACTGTTTTCGATTGTTGGTGCAAAAATCCGGAAGTCTTCGGGAAACTGAACTTGTTGATGATGGAACTTGCTTCGAGGCACGTTACTGAGTCGCTTTCCGAAAACAGTATTCGCCCCCACCGTTAGGTGTGCACCGGGTTGATAGCGAATCTGTCCGAGGATACAACGAAGCCCGATCAATTCAATGATCTTCTGCCTGCGTCCGCACAAACGAAGGACAGACAGAATACCGAGTCGAATATAGGATCGAAAGAACCAAGGATTTGCTGGCACCGTTTCTGCAGAGTAACGGTACAGCAAAACTAGAAAGCAATCTGTAGTAATTTTGGCAGAGTAACAATGCTAGAAAATCCGTGTAAAATGAAAGTAATTTGGGTGTTATAAATAGACCCAAATGTACCCTTTCACTTTAGGACACGCCCTTTAGTGAATAGACTTGAGTTTGGGTTATACCCCTCCGTTTAGAGCTACACCCGTACACGAACTAGTGTCTGAAATTCGCGAGCTAACGAACCGGTATCGATACCCCTTACAGAGGTATCGATACCTAACCTTCTGTTCGTGAAACAGCCGCTCACGAACCAACCGATATCGATACACCTATCAGGGGTATCGATACCAACACTCTATGCCGATCCGTACGCCACGTCAGCGACACCTTACCGCCAAATGGCAATAAGAAAGGGCTCCTACAAGGCGCCAAGTGCAAAGTGCGCCATCAAAGCGCCACACAGCCCACTGCCACGCTCACGCACGCGCGGGTGCGTATGAGTGTATTCCATCACCGGCTATGCCGGTAATGTGAGCGACACCATAGGTGCCTTGCTACTTAACATTATGTGAACATTATAGAAATGTTTCCACATATATACAACTCAAACATTTCCTCACTAGCCAATGTGGGACAAAACCAAAACACAACAAAAAAGCTTTCTAAAAGGCACTAGGAATACTTTGATAAAAACCCCAAATAAAGACCCGTTTATTTTGATAATTTCCACCAGGATAGACTACTGCTGAAGGTTGTATGCACCCCAACACAAATTGAGATAGCTTGAGGGGGGGAAAAAAATCCTTTTGAAACTTGGGATAAATGGGGCTGCATTTGTCGCCCGGAAACAGATCCGTTATGGCAAAGGCAAGAAAATAGACCAATCTTTGTAAAACACTGACATTTACCATTACTTATACAAAACCCGCCAAAGAACGATCCTTATTAACCACAAACAACTACTACTTGTTGGCCCATTTCTTGTTTGTTGATATACAAAAGGTAAAGAACAGCAACTGCTATTAATGGAAAAAGCTTGCTCTACATCTTGAGCTAAACCTCTTGTCATGAGTGACAGTATGTAATCGATGGAAACTGCATCACATGGCGACGTACTAGGCCCGTCTCTCGGCAATCTTATATGTTTTATTTTCATTATATCGATAAGGCAAATTACACTTATAGGTTGAGCATCTAATCCCACTTGCGGTTGTTGAAGTTCTCTTTAATTAGTTATGATGTGAGAGGTTTGTTTAAAGTATGCTGGTTTATTATTGAGCATCGAATATGTGTATTGGTAAGTGTGATTTCTTTATTCATATATATTTACAAAAGTGTAGATATCTTATTATTTTTTTGATAACCGGATGTCCGAATCAGCTTCCGCGCACCTTGACTAATTCCAGGACCCTAGAGATAACGACCAGGCGTAACCCCTAGTGGCCCAAGAATTTGCTAGCAAAAGGAATCGAATATGAGACCGCAGATGGAAACAAACCCTTGAGTTACAAGGTAAAACCACTTGCCAACCCTTTAAAATTAGGTATCTTATTATATCAATAAGCTTCTTGATAATAACACTAATCAAGGTTCATATAATTCATGCATAATAGGCTCCAATATCTTTAGAATCTCGGGCTTATCAATCGATTATGAGAGCAATGAAATGTAAACAGTAACAGTATTGTCTATGTTGGGTCGTGGCATAAGGTGGTTAGTAAATGAGCATTGGACAGTAAAAATGTCACACTGGTAATAAGTACATTATCGTATAAGGACCTTACAAATTTATCCAGTTACTAATTTGAGTAGTATCACATATAGATGCTATTAGTACTTAAACGATCCGAAAAAATAGTCTGTGTTCGGAACGAACTAATTTGCGTTGCGAGCAGAAGATCCGAAGAAGCATACCCCCACCGTACTGCAATCCGAAGGTTCTAACGTTTAGCGAGCCCATTTCGTTCCATGATCCACTGCAATCCGCGATCCTAAGACCTAAGTTTCCTTGGTTTAAACCCTCTGACATTAGGGGACCCGAGAAGAAGCCTCCTTCGAAGTGGGGAGTTTTGCCCTTGGAAGGCAAATTTCTAAATGCACTCAAAATGATTGCTGCATAGTCAAGGCAAACAGTCGGTGAGAGACAAAGACGCAGATCTCAATATATATCATAGACTCATAGTACAGTTCCTTTTTCTCCTCTACTCCCGCTGCATTTATGCAAATGCCGGTCTCTTGCCCTAATTCAAGAAAACAGATGAAAGTTCACTCTAGCCGTCTTAAATGCTACCATGGAATCCACAATCAAAACTCTATATGTAGGTCCTGACTCTCTCACCAAATTCTCTAAAAGAAAAATGGTTGTCTTTCTCTTCTCGCTCTTCTTTCTCATCTATTCTGCAAGTGCTTGCGATTGCGTCTATCAAACCAAGGTCGCTTACACCAACGCCAAGGCCCTATCATGTAAGAGTCAAAAGGATCGCTCTCTCCTTTTCATGTATCTGATTGTTAGGTGGGGTACTGTCTTTTTTTTAAATTGTCTTCTATTGTTTTTTCAAGCTTTACGAGACAGGTTATTATCTCACAATACAACAATCCAATAGGTCAAAAAAAGACAGTAACAAAGACCATTTGTAAAAAAGACAGAGTCGTGGAACAACCCCTAATAACACAATATTAGCATACACCCTGCTGATAATTTTCCAAAACATGTACTGGGTAATCATTACTTTTTGAAATTGATGCAGCTGGGGCTTGTAAGTATGGTCCCTTGGCTTTAGGCTTCGATGGCAGACACCTTGCAGCTGCTGTCCCTAGTTTTTACAAAAGTGGAGCTGGTTGTGGTGCTTGCTATCAGGTTATTTTGTGTTCAGTACTGATTCCAAATATGAGAAATTCAGTCAACTGTGTTAGTTTCTCTCATTTGATATGGATTTCTATTTTTTGGTGATAATTCTGATTGGGATATATGGTTTTAAAATGCAGATAAGATGCCGGAATAAGGCACCACTTGGGCCATTGCAATTTCAAGTAGGCGTGATGCTTGGGTTTGATCCGGCGGCGATTACAACCCAAATTGCACTCCCAGCTAATTGGACAGTTGGGCTTATTATTGACACTGGTGTCCAGATCAATTATACAAATTTAGAAGAGGGCTGTCCACAATGTGACAATGGAGGACGGAAATAATACAGTATAGCTTTTCCTGTTTAGCTTAGTGCATTTGAAAGTTGAATTCAGTTTGATATCATGAATTGTAGTCTTTCCTTCAATAAAATGTTCTCTGTTTACGTTGAATTATCTAAACCTCGCATCTTACTATGTTAATGTCTGTCGCTACATGCCTATCCTTTCTCTTATCAATCCAATCCAAATTCTAATCGAGAATGAATGGTAGTTAAAGTGGTAATAGCTCCTTTATCAGGATAAAGTCTTTAGTTCGAGTCTCGTCCTAGATTTCATTTCCTATCCCTTTGATAAGGATAGAGTAGGATTCTTGCATGTATACGAACAAAAATTCAGACAAGGCCTGGTTGCAAATTCAGATTCTAATCTCATCTTACTAATAATTCCAACCAACTAGTATGATAATCAAACAAGGCCTGGTTGCCTGATTATATGACAAGCGGGCCGTCTTTGACTACAAAGCATGATCTAGCTTTACTAAACTGGGCAACCGTAGTACCCCAAAGTTGGCCCAAGATCAACCTCTTTTTACACCCTAGCTCTCATTTGCTTTTAGTAACTTAGTTTTAACACTTTTATGAAAAATTGGCTTTAGCAACTTAGCTTTTAGCATTTTTATGGAGTAAGTATATTGGCTTTTAGGAACTTAGTTTTTAGATATTGGAAAAGAAATTGGTTTTTTGCAACTTAGCTTTTAACATTAGTGCTAAAAATGGAAAACTCGGCCTACAAAAATCTTTTGGGGGGGCCATCATCGATTTGGTATTCCGTATTGTAGGCAAACCTAGCGAAGATCAATTGACACGTTTTGATGTCATAATCGGCCAACAAATGTTCAGGCTGATTAATAAGTAGGGCTGCCAAAAGAAAACAACTATTCAAATTTGAGCTTGTAGCCGCTTGTTTAAGACAAATTTATTTTATGAACGAGCCAATCTTTAAAAATTTTGGAAGCTTAATAAGATTTCAAATCAAACTCGAACAAGATACTCCTCAACTCCTTTGATTTATGATGCATAAAACTCAAGCTATTAGAGATCCACTCGTGTTTGGCTTGATTAAAACTCGTTTGAAATCGACTCATTACGGAAACAAGCTTGACATTTTTTTTTTTTTTTTGAAGCTCATTAAATTTGCAAACCGCTTCATCAACCACTTGTTCGGCTCGTTCGACTTTTTTATCGACATCCACCCGTTATAAGTAGGGAGCGTATGTTATCCTAAAGGCTCGCCCAAACTGAGTTCTTCTCGTTGTTTCTTGACTAGGAGCATCTCCAAGAGTTGGCTTCTATTTACTGCTATTTTTATTTTGCTTAGGCCTAAAGTATATGAGTACACTACTTGTGCACACCACATGCATACCAATGTGATATGACAGATGAGGAGATGCCCAATGTGTGGCCCACCTAAAAAATGAACTTCTCCTCGTAGTGTGTATTTGGTGTGCATGTGTGATGTACTCATAGTATTATTGGGGACTCTCCATACAAAAGTTCTATGTTATAGTACGGTCTTTGCCTTATACTAGGAGTGTATATAATTACCATCATTTTGCCGTAAAATTATTATGTTTACGCAATCAAACTCTGCTTAAGAGTGAAGAAGACAGCAAAGAATAGGGTCCACTTTCTTTGTTTCAGATTGGTTTGGGCTGAAGTTGCGATTAGGTATCCAATTTGTTTGTTAATCCTCCCCTCAAGACTCATGTCACGTACTACTAGTTAGGTAAGGTCATCAGTCAAATTCAAATATGCTCGTGGAAAGGTAATTAAACTCTTCTGTTTTCTAGTTAGATTAGATTAATTAATTGAAAGCGCCAAATGCTACACTCGGATTGGTAAAGTAGTACTATATTTCGATGGAATCCAGTCAGAAATTTAAAAATATACACAGATAGAATGATCAAAGTAATTACCCAAACAAAAATAAAAATTTGTTCAAAGTATCTTCTTCTTTTCCTTTTAGTACATTCTTTTTTAATATAGTTTTTGATGATTGTTGCTTATCTTTTCAACTGTGCCTAGGATTTCGTCCGAGGTCTGCCTTGAAAAAAGAGGGGATGATCGATTGATCCAACTTTATTAAAATTCAACATGTTCAATATTTTTGTCCACGCAAATAGGAAAATAAAACACAAAAAAAAAAAAAAAATGATCCATTACCAAAAATTTTAGGAAAGAAACAATTTTAACAATTTAACTGCTTATTACTCGACAACTTCTGCCACTAGAATTGCTGAAGATCAAATGAAATCTCTAAATATAAGGGGTCTTGCATCTGGGACTTAATTTATTCTTCCCCATGGAATGTGCCACACATTTGTATATATCTTCGACAGGAGTATAAGATAGTAGTGTTGTTTCCATTTTATGCATGAGAAGATATAATATCTACTTTATAATAAAACCAAATTCCCTCTCTCTAATTTTTAAATTAAAAAAATCAAAATCCTAAGAAAATAAGATTGTGGGTTTGGAGACTTTTTAGCCTTGAGTACATTTGCTTATATAAATATAGATTATTATTATTATTATTATTATTATTATTATTATTATTACAAATGTCCACAGGTTTTTGTGGCTGGGTGTATCCTCTAAAGAAAACATTCCAGAATCGCCTGCTAATTAATTACGTACTTATTTTGCTACAATTAACCACACATAATTTACGCACATACATACCCACAACTTACATTTTTAGTCGTCTCACGCATACGGTATGATACCACATAGAACTTACACGCTATCGCCCTATTTGTTAAAGGGATATGTATATGAGGGGGGAAGAGGGATATAATAAGAGGGGGATATAGAGGTGGATATAGTTAGAGGGGTATTATTTTAGAAGGGGAGATTAAAAGTTATTGTGTTTGTTTTGTTGTTGTAGAGGGAAGATATGAGAGGTTGTATAATGTAAAATGTCCATTTTAACCCAAATAAACAAATCAAAAAGTAATGCAATGGTGGGGTGTGGGGCATGTGGCAGTGGCTAACCTCCACCTTTTTTCTCTCTCGCTCTCCAGCCAAGCAACCTGTTCCTCTCTCTCTGATGATGATTTCATGACGCAAGGTGGGACCAAATGGGGGTGTTTTGGTGAAAAGGGGCCGGATATGATAAAGGCTGGGGTGGGGTGCTTAATAAGCCCCCTGTAGAGTGATATACAAATCCTTGCTATAAAATATCCTGCCTTCAAAAACTAGACAAACAAGGGATATACACCGATGGGATATGTATATCCACCTTCTCCTTATATCCCCCTTCCATAACATGCTGCCAAACAGGGCGTATGTGTAGCAGATATACGCGAGTTTGGCTTGGCCTAACTTTTTAGGAATTTTTTCATGGTCTTTTTACTCATTTTTTTCTAATTTTTTTTTACTAGATTCTGGTCAAATATATATATATATATATCAAAGCTAAAAAAAGTTCATATAAGACGATAAAATACCCCAAAAAGATCGGTCGTTATTGACTTCATAGGATTTTCTTGTTCATGTATGTATATGATTTTATCTATTAAACTTTGGTCTCCCTGAATAATGTGATACTATGACAATTATACCTAAATTTACTAAAAATTGAGAGAAAACGACAAAAAGACTATACCGATAAAACCTCTAAAAAGTTAGGTCAAACTATGTGCTTTACAAGATTTTTTTGCAAATAGTTCTTGTAACGCCCCGAATTTCGGAAGCATTATTTAAAATACTTTTAAAAGATTTATTCAAAAGAGTTCCATTGATTAAGCAGCAGAAATAACATAAGTATCTTAATACGATTACAAAAATAAACATAGTACTTTGTTGGGAAATTAGATTACATGATCCAACACAAAAATAGGCGACTTTAGGATTCTTGAGGTTTAGGTTGAGATCTTGATCCCAATTCTCCTCCTACACCTGCTTGGTAGCAAATTCCTCCATTCCATAGTAGGGTTCTTCTTCCGCACCTATAATGCCTGGCGTAGTATGCCAGGGCCATAACAGCCCCATGAGCGAATAATCACTCAATAGCTAACTCTTACCCACCAACCCTTACATTACAATTAACCACAATTCATACATATTCAAAATTAAAGGAAGCGCAAAAATTAAACACCACGTAAATGATTTGTTTAACTAGCCTTTAGCTTACATTTTCTTCTAAGTTCTCACCTAGAGAACAACCTCCCAAGTAACCACTAAGGACTATGACCAATCCGTGATTAAACTCCCCCTTGCTTGCCTTGACTGGGAGCTCCGACGGAAGGCATAAGTTACTTACTTAATCCAATAGTCAACCGCCTCACAAGGATGAATTTCCTAGGGACTGACTGTACCACTGGGCTACGAGTGACAACTGTCAACTCCTGTAGGTATATAGCCGTGACTCGGTCTATAATACATCCACACTTTTAACGCCTCAGAATTCAAATGAAGTAATCACAGATTGTCATATCCTAGGGTTTCAAAATCATATCAGACTGCCAAACAATCCTCCGAAACAATCACTTGGCGGACCTGCCTTTCAAAGACAATCTTGGGGTAACTTCCCATCAATCGATTTCAATTCACTTTTCCATTAACCTCATCGTCTATGTGATATCCGCGTACGATCACCCAACCTGGGAACCTAGTTGTCCATTCTAGCATTCAACAATTTTCACAAATTTCATAATTTCAACGTTTTCGTAATTGAAATACAAATTGACAAACTAGTTGGTGCATGCGATAAGGTAACACGTAATGTAATCATGCTTAGCAAGTTCTAACATAATTAAGAAATTCCGACATACTAACTTCTATTTTACTAATAGTAATCTATTCATTTAGATCTACTATATATATATATATATATATTTGTAAATTTTAAACTTGTATTAAGACAATGGTTTGAATAATAGACTTTATTAACCTAGGGCTTCAATTGTAACCAAACATGACTTGTTTTAATTATTTTGGGCCGAAACGAAATCTTAAATAAACTAACGGGCTAATTAGATATAGGATATAGAATAGTTAGGCCAAAACATAATACATATTATCTAGAAGGGTTAAAGTGTAATTTTTATAAAAGTAATAAAATCCCCACATGGTGGGTCATTGGTCTTGGCCGACCAACATAGGAAAAGAAAAAAAAATATAAAAAAAAAAGGCAAAGCCACTGTTTGGCCGATCAAAACAAAAGGAAGGCCACTGTTTTTGGCCTGCGACGCTAGATTTCTACTCCCTCCGTTCCTAAATAATGTCCCTACTTTCTCTCTCTTACCTTTTTTCAAATCAAAAAATGAAGTACTTTCGTGTATCATTTTTCGAATTTTTTCGCACCGAATTAAAGTACTTGTCAAGTACTTTAATTCGGTGCGAAAAAATTCAAAAAATGATTTACGGAAGTAGTTCATTTTTTTATTTGAAAAATGACACGACTTTTCGTAGTGGAACATTAATATGGAACGGAGGGAGTATTTTTTTATTCCGTAACACAAAAATTAATACAAAAAATACACACATGCTTAATCTACCTCGCTTCTAGCCGAAAAGCTAGGAATACAGTTATGGATGTTCCTGGTTTGCGAAGAAGACGTCGAAGACGGGGAACTACCAGTTGGGTTTGGCTTGATTTGAGAGTGTTTTTATGATCTTCATGAGTAGGTTGATGTTGGTATAACTCGAATTTGGAAGGGATGGTGAGTTCGGGTGAAATCCAAATGCTCTCTCTCTCTCTCTCTCTAAAACTCCATGGTTATGGAGCTTGAAGTTTTTTTTCTCTCTCTCTCTGGAAATTCAGGATTCAGAGGAGAGGGAGGATGAAAAATGCGGTGATGAAGGAGCGTAGGAGGGTACATATATTAGGGGGAGTGGAGGGAAGTGGAGTGTTCGGTGGGTGAAACCCATGTGGGGAGTGAATAGTTGATGGAGCAATGGGACGGGAGGGACAAGGGTGGGTAGAGGTCTGATGTTAGCAGGTTTAGGGGTGCAGTGTAGCAAGGGTAGTGGTGGGTGGTGGAGTGTATGGTGGAAGGAGAGAGAATGGGAGTTGGTGTATATATATAAGTATGGGTGTATAGGTGAAAGTGTACCTATGTATATGTATATACCTACGTATGTATATATACTAGTTTAACGGCTTCGTGCGTTGCACGAGTGTGATGCCCGTGTGTATTTTGGTTTTGTGTCTTTGGTTTTTTTTTTTTTTTTTTTGGCTTTTGTGGTTTGCGCTTTGAAATATGTATGTAGTAGAGATAGATAGCCAGATGTTATGACGAAGTTATGGGTTTTTTTTTTTTTTTTGGGTAAGGGCATTTTCAGTAGAGATAAGCATATTAAGGCCAATTTTTAGTGCTAGAATTTGTTAATTTTAGAAAGCAAAATATGAAGTATTAATGTAGCAGTTTAGTATTGAATATTATTTATATGGAAGGATATTATTTTCTTATTTTCTTCCTGATTTGATCAAATGATCAAGAGGCGAGTTTTTAAGAAGATTAGGTTTATGGGGTTTGATATGGCGTAGGAGAATTATATGTGAATTTTTTTTACAATTGAGTTGTCTTTTTTTTTTTTTTAGCTTGTTTGTTAAAGTGAAGAAATTGGTGTTGACTTGAAAAGTAAAATATATTCTACAAAGTGGTTACTTTTGATATTTTAGGTGGATCTGAAGTATTTGGTAATTTGAGATGACTATAAATACACACACAGATGCAAGTGTCAACTGTGGGGGCAGAAGGAAAAAGGAAAGATTGAATTTGCCATTACTTACCCGTATTTTGGGACCTCTCCTTGTAAATTACCAGCAGTTTAGCCCACCCTTGATAAATCTAACCACAATAACCCATAATAAACTTTCAGGACTTCTCCCTCTCATTAATTTCTTCCTCACCCCATGAGGACAAGGAGGGAACAACAGTAGGGGCCAATTCAGGAGGTCCTCCAACAAAAGCTAAAAAAAAAAAAAAAAACCATGCAAGCTCATCAGTCTTTTGAAACTGCTAATGGATTGATTTTGGCCGTGCATTTTCCATGATAATGTCACATAGAGGCGCCAAAATATCTAAGCACGTTAAGCGTCAAATATGTTATTTTTATAGCAATGGGAGTTAACTGCATAGAAAATTGCAGCAAATATGGGAGTAGGGATTGGAAATTTGCACGAACAAAACTAACGTGGATTGTTCTAACATCAAATGAGGACAATATATTTTGCAACTCCTTCAAAGCCGACTCCATATTTTGCAACTCTTTTTGTTTATCTTTGGTCCTATCAGAAGCACTCTTCGCTGCATCACTCTCTGTTTTCAGAGTTGTCAATTTGCAATTACTTTCATCTAATTCGGCAACTGTACTCTCGAGTTCCACTTCAAGAAACAACAAGGCAATAGTCAAACCTAAAGATCATCTACTAACCTTTTGGGTAAATACTTAAAGAAAAAAGAAAAGCACATGTGCAATCCATTACAACAATTTTAGAATATTCTGTATGCATCTATATTCAGAACACACTCTTTCCAGTTCTGCCCTTACATTGGGATCGAGGCACACCATTCAAATGAAAACTATCACATGACAAATCATACAGAGATACAACCACTCAAATCAAAACTATCACCCGACAAATGATAGAGGTATAACAATAAAGTTAATAAACAACTACATCATAAGCCATAGCAATTATACTCAACAACAAAACTGACAAACTTTATGATATTGAGTAGAAAGAGAGGAGGCTGTGGAACTTTGTCAATTTGTGGAAACTACAAGAATCTGACCCAACACTTAAGCCCAGATACGTGGTTGAACAAGCAATTTTTTGGCCGATTGACCGACCTGATCACAAACATGAACAGAGGGAATTTTCTTAAGTACTAACTACTCAGACTGTATCAACATGTACTTGGATGTATGATCGAAATTACAGTCAATGAATGGTCAGCTTGCTCAGGTTTAGTTAGCTCCTCGTTAAATGCAGAAGCTCAGTTTTATTTTTTGCATCAGTATCTAGATGGCACTGCAGTTCCATTGATAATGATTTGTGCTTCAAATGAAGATCCCCCAACGCGACCCTGAGATTCCTGACTTTTGTCTGTAGCTCAGTGGATACCTTTTGCCTGCATGAACCTACAGGGAAGACGAGTACACCAAAATATCAGGAAAAACTCAATAAGTGACAACTAAATATAGGAATTACATCATGCATAATGGCATAAGTCTACCATGCTCAGGAAGTGCCTTTAAGATGTAGCCTCCAATCCATCCTTCAAGTATCACATGTCATCAATACACCAGCCAAGAAAAATAGACATCCAGTCAGAAAACAGCAGCAGTTGGGTATTCAGAGTGGCCACAACCCCTGATATAGAAGAAATAAATGTGCAGTAGCAGCAAGCAAACTTAGCACCATTCATAAGTATTGTAGGAGAAACAAAATTCAGACTCTTTAGTATCATTTGTTGGGAATTTCAGATAACATTAGATAAAAGAAAACTTAATAAAACTGAACCATGAGCCAGGAACAAAAGAAAAAGGGAAATGAAAAGGTTGGCATATGGACTTTGTTTGGTTGGTGTACTTTGCTTGCAAAGCAGTTCTTTGGATAATGGAATGCTAAAACATAACTACTCAAATGTGCTCCTAATGCATGCAAGTGTATAGCCTGGAAATATGGTTTTGTTTTGAACTCTGGGTATATACGATTTAAATTATGTATTCTGCATGCATAAACTAAGTCCTCGTAACTTGATAGCTAACGGGAAAGAAACAAATTGAGGAAACAATCCGAGAGCAACATGGCTCAATCCATTACGAGCAGAGCAATCCAGGATAAAATTGGATAGATTCTTGCCAGATAAGTAGGAAGGATACCACCACTTTGAGAAGAAGAGCACTGCAAATGTAACAAGACTTGACAGAGTTGGCAAAGAGGAGGTCTTCACAGCAACGAAGGATGCTGAGTTGTTTCTGTTTCTATTTTTTGAGAGATGGTTACTTCCCTCATCAAGTACTGCCTTTTTCCTCTCTTTGAATATTTGCTTTTTTCTTATTATTTTAACTTTTAGCCACACATATATGAAGTATTTGTTACTGGCATTATTTTTTTCATATCATTTCTTAAATTCAATATTGCAGAAAGTTCCCCACAGTCGAAAATATAATTAAGCATAATTTATAAGAGATCAAGGCGTATCCATGGGGAAAAAATTTTTTTTTTGAATTAGTTAATAGCAATATATTATTTCTGAAAGTTGAATTCAATATGCTTTTTCAATCACTTACATGAATTATTCATAGCTGAAGGGTGCTAAGTAGAGTATTTTGAACTTCTAGGATGCATCTGAGCCGTGCTTTAACCCCAATTCATCTTTTGTATTTCCACCTCAAAACAGTAAGTCCATTATTCGCCATCCTGTTGAGATACATAATGGAAAGCATTAAAAAAGAACACAGACTTTAACTATAAAGAATTCTGTCATCATGTAGTATTTGTATGTTGATATTGGAAAACCTGTATGAGAATTTTCCCATATAGTTGCAATCTGTGCCAATTACAAAACAACAAAAGGAAATTAGAATGCCACTTGAAATGGGAAGAGAGGGTGACGAAAAACTGAGAAGAAACATGTAGAAAAGGGAAAATATGTCTAGTTTTGTCTTTCAAAGAAGTCCAAAATGGTAATAAACAACGAGCCTAGTATCATGAGTGACAAATGCATTCTATTTGATCAAAGGTATAAATTCTTTTAATGAATCAGATAAACATAGAGTGCTTTATCTTTCTTAAGTATGTTTAGATTAATCAAATAGTCCATAGAATGAACATACCTGGTTGTCATGAAAGATTAGATCTCGGTATTTGACAGGATGTAGATGGGTGCATTTTTGGATTCTACTCTCTCCAAGCACGAATTTGCAGCGGGTCAAAATCCTAAAAGTGCAAAAGTAACAAAACATTTTAGTCAAAATGTAAAACAATGAATGGAAGCCAAAACATAACTGAATTTGCAGGAATTTACCAAAACTCAAAAGAAACATACAAAAAAGATTAGCACAACCCTGATCACTAACAGCCTGCAAGTTCTAATAATTCACGGTACACAAAATTTCTGGTAGAATTTGGATGCTCATCATCACTGGAATCGGGACGAATAAGAATCCTAACATTTGCAGCTAATGTAGCTCGTGAAAAAGCAACATACAGGTGCCCATGAGAAAACACTGGCTCTCGCAATTAAACTCCTACTTTGTCAAGTGTACCCTGTGCTTTATTGATTATCATAGCAAAATACAACCGTACACGAAATTGCTCTCTGGTAAACACAATAATCTCTCTCTCTCTCTCTCAGTTCTGTTGAACTTTCATCTTGAGCCCAAATAGCTGCAACTTGAGAGGCTGAAGGACAATTATAGATTCTTTGATCTAGCCCAGCATCACATCTAATTATGATTTTAAGAGACTCAATTTCATTTATATTTGAAAGGCTCCTAAAGAAGATTGAATACGGGTTCAGAAGTGAAATTTTTATAAGCTTATCCAGTATTGAAGAGCGAAGCTTTTTTGAACACTTCAGCCTATTTTCACATTCAGCTCAGTGTTGTAGAAGTAGGGTTCTAAATGGGAAAGCTTATCACCAGTTGATTCCAGCTTTTCGATAAAATGATAGACTTGTCCTTGGTACTTTAAAGGTGTAAACCCCATGAGTCCTTTCACACAAGTCTTTATCATATTTTATTCCAAAAGATGTAAAGGCAAAAGTATTGTTATATGTTTGAACAAATGTTCTAAACTCCTTTGCTTCATCAGAAATTCAGAATTGGATGTGTAGAGCTCTTGGAGTTCTGGAGGGCAACTCGTAGGAAACAATGAAACTTCGCCACTCATGCAGCAGAAACCCTTTGGCTCAAGCCAAAATTTTTTAGCCCCACGAAAATCACAAGGATTTTGGTGAAGCAATCTAGATGATTCAGTAGGGATCTGCAATGAACGTTTCACGTAGTGTCGCGTAGGCCGTCTACTACCTGTCCCTATGTTTAAAAGTATAGTTAGTTATACCTAATTAACATCTTTGAGGACAAATTGCTATAAAAGAAGAGAAAGATTATGTCTAATGAATGGGAAACACACTATTTAGAGAAATTTATGCACAACTAACTTACTACTTGCTAAAGAAGATTCATTGTTGCTTTCTTCAACAGATATCCTCTGCTTTCCCATGTTGCTATAATGTTTACCACATCTGGAGGAATTTTAAGTAGAATTTCATTTCATATTTAGCACATAGTCTAAGGAGCAACATATTTGCAAGCTATAATTAATTACTAATTGAATTGCAAAATGGAAAGCAAAATATAGAAAGACCCAAATTGAAAACTAATTAGGAAATTACGATGAGATAAATTTACTTAAAGCCTGGAAATAGCACAACTATATAGGAGAGTTATATAGGACAGATAACAGTAGTAGTAGTGGCAGTAAAACATATGGCCTCAAGTATTAGCATATAGTCGTAGTCAATCATGAATGTCCACCTTGTCTACCACAACCTTCTTCCCTAATTTTTTGGATAGGGGAGTTCCAAATTTTATGCCTAATTTTTCAAAGAGGAGGTGGAATTAGCACCCAAAAAAAAAAAAACTAAGTGCGAGATAGAATACCTGGGGAAAATTAAGCACGAAAGTGGTGGTCGGTTGTTGTCGACAACCTCAGTTTGTTGGGGCGCTTGTTACAGTAACTTGGTTGATGAGCAGATCTCTAATTGAATGAGCTCTAGTGAATGGCAAGACAGAACTCGGTAAGGGAGTCGAATTTCGGTTGTGGGAATGTGTGTGTGTGTGTGTGCGCGTGTGTGTGTGTGTGTGTGTGAGAGAGAGAGAGAGAGAGAGAGAGAGAGAGCGCATACCACCACCATCGTGAAACCCTAAATCGACATCGTGAGACCTAAATCGACCATCCCACCATCGTCTGTCATAATTGTACACCATCGTCGACCATATCACAACCCAAAATTGACTTCAACCCAGTACGATTCCACCCCTTAATCAACCCTACAACCCAAAATCGACCCTTAAACATGAACCAGATCCTGTGTCGGAGATTGAGTCGCAAGATTGGAGGGCAGAAAATCAAACATTTACAGGCCGATTTCATCGTCGTACGAGTTGTCTTCTTCATTTTCGCCATCGAAAGAGAGAGAAGGAGAGAGAAGAGGAGACCTGAAAAATGGCTGGATGCACAACGACCCATACTCTCCCACACGCGAAATGACCCAAAAGCCCTAGCAGAAACAAACAAAATAGCGTTAGAAAAGGGGACACAAAGGGAAATTCTTGTACGGTCAGGAGACCCAGCAGAAGTAATTTGGCAATCTTGCGAAAAGACATAAATGCCCACACGCAAAACACAAAATTACAGCCAATTCAACATGCCAGATTTCCAATTGAGGGCCAAATTGGTCCCAAATTGGCAAATTGCCATGCACGATTTTGGAAAACCCTCTCATAGAGAGTCTCCTTCGGTTTGGATACATGTAGCAGCATAAATAGGACTTAATTAGGTAATTAGGGGTTCCAACGAGGATAAGGAATTTAGGTCTAAAGCATAATTAGAAAAAAAAATTTATTCTAATTATTTGCATTAACGAAAATAAATAATCCTAATTTTATAATTAAAATTCGGATTATTATAGTTCTCCTGCTTAACCCCCACAAGGCTAAGCCCCCTATCTAGTAACTTATCAATAAATCTTTGTTTAGAAACAGTAAATTAATAATCAATAAACCATAAAGCAGTTGTGATGATTCCCCATGATCTAGAGATTATGATTAGAAGTCTGGTTTAGCTTCGGTTTTTTATTGTAGAATTAGGAGATTTTATAGTAACTTTTTTAGGGACTAAATGTCAGCAATTGAAATATTGGGAATGAAATTGAAATGCGGTCTATACTTTGGGAACCAAAAAGGTGAATAAGCAAGTGGAAGTGAGCTTGTTGTATTTTGCACTAATTAATTTCTGGGATGGGTCTATAAATACTGCTGTGCTGCGGTTTTCCCAACTTTCCATTTGTTTTAATTTCTGGGTGACTATAGACTAGCCAGGAGAAAGTTTTCTTTCTCTCTCTCTCTCTCTTGTTTTACAGCAGCAGAAGCAAGGGACATTAACATATATATATATACACTATAACATCTGTCGGTGTAGATAGCTAGTAGAGTAGTCCAGGGAAATGGCGGGGGTAGCAAATACTAGTTGTTGTCGGTTCAAGAGGGTGTGTGTCTTCTGCGGGAGCAGTATTGGCAACAGAGAGTGCTATACAGATGCCGCCATAGAACTAGGCCAAGAATTGGTACCCTTGCTTGCTTTAATTTTCTGCTTTCTAGTATTTATATATGTATAGTTTTCAATTAATTGTTTTTTTAATTATCCATCTGTTTGTTTAATAGTAGTATTTGCTTGCAATTAAGAGTAGTTTTTTAGTACTGATCTCCTGTTACAATATGCATGTGTGAAGGTTTCGAGGAGATTGGGTCTTGTGTATGGCGGAGGGAGTATTGGCTTGATGGGTTTGGTTTCTCAAGCTGTTCACCGTGGTGGAGGACATGTTCTTGGGTACAGCCGTACAGTAATTACATTTATATACGTACCCCTCCATAGGATTTTCGTGTCCTAACTTTTTGGGTTTCTTAATTCTTTCTTCCACTCAGGATCATACCCGTAACTCTAATGAGCAAAGAGGTTAGACATTATAAGAACCTCATTCTGAGTTTGTTTTTGTTTTTGGTCACCAGAAATGTTGATAAGAGTATGATTTTTGTTGTGGTGCCAATGCCATATATATATATAGTTGACAGGTGAGATGGTTGGAGAGGTTAAGGCTGTGGCGGACATGCATCAGAGAAAAGCCGAGATGGCTCGCCATTCCGATTGCTTTATTGCTTTACCAGGTCCCATCCCCGTAACGATTTGGTTTTTACTATACTTGCATTCATACGAGTAGTATCTATATATATATATATATATATATATATATATATATATATATATATATATATATATATATTCCCGTCTTCTCTCTGTATACTGTGGTCATGATAGGTGGATATGGAACTCTGGAAGAACTATTGGAGGTCATCACTTGGGCTCAACTGGGTATCCATGACAAGCCTGTAAGCACATAGAGGAGGAGTACTTTATTTTTGTTTTGAGGGACCAAGCTTTCAAGATCAAATCACCACTTGTATGTCTAATCAGATAAATTTATCTAATAAGGGAATTAATTCTGGAACAAAAATCAGGTGGGTTTGCTCAATGTTGATGGTTACTACAACTCTTTGTTGAGTTTCATTGACAAAGCTGTAGATGATGGTTTCATCAAGCCATCCCAGCGTCACATTTTCGTGTCTGCCCCCAATGCTAACGAGCTTGTCCAGAAACTTGAGGTGCTGTTCTTGAAATTCTTTTTAAGTTTTTCTCTTCTTTTCCATTTATTTCCCCAAGTTCCAAATACACTAGCTTTTCCTGTAATGAGAGCATTTTGGTATAGGAAGTGTTAGTGATATGGTTTTTTTCTGTCTTTTGTTAGGAATATGTGTCCGTGAATGATGAAACCATTGCTAATCTGAAGTGGGAGGTGGTGGAGCAAAAGCAATCGCAGCCACAAGTGGGGTTCAACGCTTTACAGACTACTACTGAGATCGCTCTATAGAAGTAGAAGGTCGAGGATTATACGCATATGGTAGTTTTATGTTTACATGTAGGTGACAAAAGGGTGGGATGTGGGCTCAAGACCCTTTTATCATTTTTTGGATTTTTTATTGCATGTGTACTAGATATTGACTTGACCAGAAGGGTACTATGGATGCCGAGGAGTTAGATGATACTATTACTCCAATAGGAAACAGATTGGAGAACAGGAATTTTGTACCCATTCGAGTGTCACGAGATGTCTTTGTAAGGTGTATGACAGACACACCTCTTGGTTTAAATCTCTTCACCGATTACAACATTTAATATGCACAAAATATTTTGGAAATGTTCAAACATTATTGACGTGTATGGGGATAAATAAATTTTGTTGTAGCATATGGAATTTATTAATGGTGAGGATTCTAAATAATGAGAGACCTCTGTTGGGCCGGCCTCCAAACCTGAAGACTATCTTGTTGTTTTGATACTTGGGGTGATAAGGGATGAGAGAGGGTGCAGTGGCATACCCTGCCCACAGGCCACAGTACTCCTACAACTCCAAATACATACAAAAGTTTTGTTTCTCTGAAAGAAGTTGGACTTGAACTAACATCGGTACTAAAGTGCATTATGGGCCGGATACTGAAGAATTTTGACATTGGTCCCTATTGTATTATGGGCCTAATCCAGAAAGGGGGAACTAAAGCAAAGGTGTTGAGGAGCGGATTTGGCCGAATTGTTTGTCTATGTTTTCACTTGATCAATGAGACCATTTACGTTTCCTGATGCACGACTAAACAATTTAAGCTGTAAATTCGTTGTTAAACAGTATGTTGTGGTCCATAGCCAGTCTATTTTCTCTCATTTATTCCCTAAAAGTTTTCATTGGGAGAAAGTGGAAAAATAAAGAACTTAAACCAGTTGAGTTTTGGTCGGATGAAATATCACTCACTGACATTACGATCTGAATTCACTTTACATATCATATTTTATTAGAACAATGCACCTAAATGTGTATCTTATTGCTTTTATAGTTTCTCTAAAAGTATTTAGCACTATAATTTAAACAAACCTACTACATATCGTTTCGGCCTCGTTTGATTGGGGGATTAGAAGGTTGGGATAAGATAGCATGAGTCTAATCCCGCACAATCCCGCGTTTGATTCGCAAAAAGATGTTGGGATTATTAATACCAGCACTAATTTAGTTCCTATATGGGGTGTATTAATTTAACCCATGGGGGGTGGGATTGTTTAGTCCCGGATAAAAAGAACGCCGAAGGAAAATCCACCGTATTGCAAAAATGCCACTCAGCTTCTTCATTCTCTGTCACGCCTCTCTTCTCTCTCCTCGTCTTCTTCTCTCTCTCTCTGTCGAGTTTCCACCAGAGCTCCTCTGAGATTGATTTCCTTTGAGATCGATTTCCCCTGAGATCGACCATTTCTTTAGTTGTTACACAGAAGAGTCGAAGGCGGTTTTCGATTCTCTCAAAGGTGATTTCGATCTCGCCTTTTTCTGATTCTTCATAATAGAAACTGGGTTTTGATTCCGCGCTGAAATTAATCCCAATTTCCTCTCTGATTCTTCATAATAGAAACTGGGTTTTGATTCCTCTCTGAAATTAGTCCCAATTTCTCTCTGTTTTCATTTAGCACTGGATTAAGGGGAAGGAGACGGAGAATCTGGTTACGTTGGGTATCATGATCTGGACATTCTTGGTCAAGATCAAACAACAGTACCTTGTTAAGTTTCTGAATTTTTTGAAACTTTTTAAGAATCATGCATATTTGAATTTAATTTTAAAATTTTTAATTGGTTGGAATTGTTTTGAGAGATGGAGAGAGAAAGAGATAATCTTAATATTAATCCTGAAGTTTAGTTTAGGGAACTAAACATGGGATAGGTCAAAACATAGAATATCCCCATGTTAATCCCGCACGAATCAAATATGGAATTGTATGAGATTCAGGAATAAATTAGTCACATGACAAATTATCTAGGACTACTAATCCCGGGACTATCAATCCTACCAATTTTAGTCCGCGAATCAAACGAGGTGCAGACATAAGTATGTATGTTCCACAAAACTAACTTTCAAAATTGATTTATTGCACTTTTACGAGACAGATCACTCTCTCACAATACATCAACCCAATTTCACTCAGTAAGTCAGTTTTCACACTAATATAGCCGTATTTTAAAATTTTTAGGTGATCTAAATAACACTTTCAAACACCCAAAAAAAAATAAAAATCATCGGTATATGCTCCAAACACAAAATTTTAGGTAACATTAACTCATAAAGGAAAGCGTTATGGTAGTTCCTCCCAACATTCAGAAGATTCTAGGAAACTGCAAAAAAAATGCTACATATGAGCAACTCTGTTTTGTCAGTATAATAATTGTGATATCATCGTACAAACAAGATGGTAACATGCATATGGAAACAGCAAAGCCTCAAGGGGTACTATTGGGAACCAGTAATGAAAGTGAACAAGACTTGGCCTTAAATTTGTTGTCTTTTTGAGGTCTTTGGGGAAGACTTCAAAGTCAAGTTGTACGTAATTTTAGGCAGACATCAAACCTCTGTTTGAATCTTTAGATATTAATCGATCGATGTTGAAAAGGATGGCAACAACGCGGATACGCCTTTTGAATTTCTTATCAAACTAAAAGAACTTCTTCAAATTCCCTTTTTAATTTTAAAGTAATCATTTTCGCACCCCACTCTCTTATAAATGCACTCAAAATTTTGTTCTTTGGTGCTTAAAATTGCACACAACACAAGCCCTAAAAGATAAATCTTGGAGTGCACATATAACAAAGAAGAGTGCAAAAGGTATTTTTCAATTAATTTTCTCGCTCTAACGAAAAAGACTCATACGTTGATTTGGATAACTGCATTTCATTTATTTGTTGTTATGATTAATTCCCTCAAAAACTAAACTATAACAAATAGTAGTACTTAACTACACAACTGCATAGTGCAGACCTAAACTACCAATTCTAGCCTTCGGCTCCGTTTGATTAGAATAGAAAGGATAGACAGTGCAAGAAAGAGAAAAATTTGATGCTTTTCTGATGTTTGATTAACATGAAAATAGTAGAAAAGGCAAGAAAATGAATTTTCTAGGACAATTCATTTAAGCATGGTTCCATAATTTCTACTTTCTTGCTAAAAATTCAACATTTTTTTTTTAAAAAAAAAGTTGCCACTTTCATGGAATTTTCCCACTACAACTATTTTCTTCGAAGATTCTTCTAGGAGTAAAACTTTTCGTAATTTTCTTTTTAATTAAACGGAAACTTACAACTAAAAAATGCCATATATATAGCAACTTCACTTCCATTCAAAGGGTAGTACATAGTGAAGACTGCGAATAAGGGGTCTTTATTCCTTTGATGATCCACTGAATTTATGACACGTAGTCATCACGACCAATTCAATATTTTTTTTCTTTTGTTGATCATGCAAACTCTCTTGACTTCTGACTGGTTAATGAAAGTTGAAACCGTTTCCTGTATTTCTATCATTCAAAGCTTTTCAGTAGAAAGAAAATCTCTTCAACATCACCATTCAAAAGCATTTTCCAACAAGAAGTCTAGAAATGGGAACACAAACAGCAGTGTTACATACCCAGAAAACTCTGAACCACTAATTCCAGTTTTTTGGGTAGAGTTCTGGCAGGGCCGGCTCTGAGATTCTCGGGGCCTAAGATGAACTTGTAAATCTGGATCCTATGTTTTCATAAAACTAGTTTTTGGTCATATTATTTTTTGCACCAATAAAAAAAATCTCTCTTTAAAAGTGTGAGTTTGTGAGAGGGGAAAAATACTGTTATGAAGCAAGGAAAAGTAGAGGCCCAGGAATTGAACCATATACCTCTTTGGTAGGAAAACTTAGCTTTTTTACTAGGCTAGCCAGTTCATTAATTATATAAGTGACAGATTAAGTATATATTCTATACGTAGTATATTTATCCGGGGCCCTAATTTTGGGCCAAAATTCGGGGGCCTAAGTCAGCGGCCTTATATGCCTTAGCTCAGGGTTGGCCCTAAGTTCTGGGCACATAGCAATATCCAAAAATTAGAGAGACACAACGAAGTACATGGGTATATGAATATCACTCTTAGCTAATTAACATGACTCACGACGTTTGATCGATTATAATTTTGGCATCAATAATTTGTAATAGGAAATCACATATAAACAAGAAACTTGCACAGAATAGTAGGTGGCTCGATTTCATTCTGATACACTAGATAAAACTTTAATCTTTCATTGATTTTTCTCCCAACTTTTTATGTATTTCTTTGTCTTCGGTTGTGTGATTATGAGTGGGTCATTGCTAACCGTGTGGACCTACCTCTCAAAGACTTTATTCTGTTACCACCACAGTCCACATAACTCAAGTCTTTCTTCATTGTAGGACCACCCCCAGAAAAATCAGTAAATCACCTAAGTACCTAACCCATTTCTCGTAGTATAAATTAAACCCTTGTGTGCACCCTTCTCTGTGTGCATGGGAATGTTAAACCAGTAGTCTGCTTTGCCTTCCATACAGACACTCTGCATTCAAAGAAAACAGTTAGTGATCACTAGACAGTATATGCAACCACTCTAGGCCAATGGATGAATCATTAAACCAGCTTGAATTGCCGGGATTTCGGTTCCACCCGACGGAGGAAGAGCTCCTCAGCTTCTATCTCAGAAACATGGTATTGGGGAAAAAGTTATACTTTGACATAATTGGCTTCCTCAACATCTACCATTATGAGCCTTGGGACTTGCCTGGTATCTATTCATTGTTCTAAAGTTCCTTGAAAATCTTAGCCATTTTTTAATGATATATTTGTATTTATATGAATGTATGTAATTGGACAATGTTGTAACAGGGCTGGCAAAGATTGGTGAGAGGGAATGGTACTTTTTTGTGCCAAGGGACAGAAAACATGGTAATGGAGGGAGGCCTAATCGGACCACTGAAACTGGGTTTTGGAAGGCAACGGGTTCCGACCGCAAAATACTGAGCTTATCTGATCCAAAAAAGATTATAGGTCTGAGAAAGACTCTGGTGTTCTATATGGGAAGAGCACCCCGTGGTTCAAAAACTGATTGGATCATGAATGAGTATCGTTTGCCTGATACTTTCTCCCCTCCAAAGGTATATATTCTGTTTAATGTTTATTTAGATTTATTTTTTCTTAAACAAGTTCAAATATTTTAATTAGTTTTCTTACAGTAGAGGTTCCTTCAACTTGTTTCAATGGATGAAAATTTTAGAACAGGTGAAAGTTGGTTAATCACAATTTATATGAAGAAAAATCAAATGGGAATGTTTAATTGAGTTCACACTCATATTCTGAGGTGGGAAGGGAGCAGCAATAACTCGCAATCCATAGCCTAATTGTTTTGGCCAGATTTTTTTTTTTTTTTGGTCCTTCGTCAATTTTTTTTTTCACATTTGCTAATTTTACGTCATTTTTTTGCGGATCACTGGTGTCTCTCGACAAGATAAATTTTAAAAGTAAAAAAATATTAACCAAACTAATTTTTTTTGAGTAAAGACAAAAAAATAAATCGTGCAAGATTTGTAGGCCAAAACAGGCGAAGTACTAGCTTTTAGGCATCAAGACTTTTCCCACCTTGATTTTTGTGTAACTACGTTGCAACTTCCAAACCAATTGCTTTAATTTGTGTAATTTAATGAAGTACAAATTCTATTGCAGGATATAGTATTGTGTAAGATATATAGGAAGGCAACCTCCTTGAAGGTGTTGGAAGAGAGGGCAGCAATGGAATTAGAAGAAATGAAGACAACCCCTCATACCCCTCAACCTTCACCTCCATCAACATCACCAATGGACACAATCTCCTTTTCCACTCAATATGAGGAGTACTCGGCGGAACCAGTGGCCGCGCAGAACATGTCATTCAATAAAAAAGAAGAAGATCTAGTTAAAGTAGAAGGAAATGAGTATGAAGAAGAAGCAGATGAGAGCAAAAGGAATAATACTTCTCTTCTGTTACCATTGGGGAAAAAGAAGTTGCCAGAGCTGCAAGTGCCAAGGTTGGGCATGGATTGGACCCAAGACACCTTTTGGACACAGCTAAGGAGCCCATGGCTTGACAATTTTATGACACCATATGCTAATGTACTCAACTTTTAAGGTCATTTTTAGTCATGTAGATATGTTACTCCCACATCCTTCATCGGGTCGGTAATTTCTTTATGAGTGTATGGCGGTATACTAATTAGACACTTTGAAGTGATGATTTATAAGTAACAAGGATAGGCGTGACTTGTTTAGAACACATAGCCCTTTCAGGCTTTTGCTGATTCAGATCAATAAACAATTTATAAGAGGCTGTGTTTGTGAGTCTGCGACTGTCAATTTTTTTTTATCTGTGATTCTACTGGCTAGTTACTGATCCTCCAAAAAGAAAGACAGCTGTACAAAGCTTCAGTTAATGATTCAGAATTTCAATGAAAATCTCACAATTTTTAAAAGGTCAAACAATTTGTCATTTGGTTTGGACATTTAGAATCTTGACAGCTTTGCTATCATTTTTTTGGGGGGTCTTAAGTACTACCCTTCTTTAAAATATTGAAACTCCGTGTGGGCTTGAGTGCATGGTTATACCAAAGTATATCTCTTTAGATTTGAGAAATCAAGAAATAAAAGAGATTCAACTTTATTAAGGAACAAGGAAAGAAAATTACTTATGATTGCATATTTAGTTCCCTTTGTACCATTATCACCTTTTGCCTTTTTCAGAGCTTAATGGTGTAGTTCAGTGGTTCCTTTTGGAATCATTGATTTAGCTTGCAAGTGGAATTGGACAGCAGATAAGAAGATCATACTAAGTAGTGAGGATAACGAAATTTATTTATATTCAGATAATTTATACATATCTAAAATTTCTAATGCACAAGTATGAATCTCTGAATAACAAAACATTGATTCCGATGATTCTACATCATGATTTTCTTGCCTAATAATTCAAAATGTTGAGTAGGGAAACTCTAGTTTTAATTAAACGTCTGAACAAGAATTCTAGTCCTTGTTCAAGATCTTGAATGCTCAACTCCATTTTTTGCAATTGACTTTGCACTTCCTCCACCTGGATTGTACCATCAAATATGCTCGTCTTGTGACCCTTGAGCGCATTTAATGTGAACTCATTTGTCGTTGTTTCTTCATCTTTGAATTTGGATAGAACCAAAGAAAAGCCACTCAGCCTTGATTTTACCTTTGTCCCAGACATATAGGAAAACAAAGACTCAAACACTACTATTGTGGCTGCTTCAACCTCCTTCAACAAGGTAGCAATTGCCACAGTGTTGTGTTTTTTGAGCAAATCAAAGGTGATTTTCTTGCTTTTGATACTCTTAATATTCTTTGAAGACTTTTGGATCTCTTTCGTAACCTTCTTTCTAGAGTTTAAGTACCCTCCCAACTCATTTCCATCCCTTCTCCTGCGCAAGGTCGAAAGAAGGCCTTGCAAATCTTGCTTTGTTTGTGAGGAGATATCTTTAGCAATGGCACATATGTCCAAAAGCCTTAGATATCCGTCCAACGCCTCTTCAACCCATTTCTCGTGGCGTTGTTGGGAAAAGACTTGTTGAGTGTGCGGGAATGCAAGGGAATCATCCAAACACTCATATAGTCCTTCAAGGACACGTAGCCTCTCGGCTACTGATGATAACGATGAAGAGGTAGCTCCGGAAGCCCTTAGTCTGCATAAATGCTCATCCGCTTGAGGAATTAGCGGGTGAGGCCTAGAAGGCAAGCTGACAGAGCGGGTATGGTAACTGGATTTTGATCTCAAAGGAGAGGAATTCATTTTGTTTTCGAATTAGGAATAAGGCTAAGCAGTTGAATTTTGAAAGTGAAATGGCAAGTTGGGTTGTGTTCTTTTCCTCATTGCCATAGGCTCTATTTATACAACAGGAAAACGGAGACATGAAATCTCATCCATTCATCCACCACATGGCTGCAACATAGACGCTCGTGCAATGTCTCCCCCAACCAGTTCTCAATTTGACCTTACAACTGTTTTTAATGTTGTACTGTACAGAATGGTTGATAAAAATATGCAGTGCACGAGTGGCATTAACACACCAGCTGTCTCCTCTTGCAAGAAAATATTAGTACCACATGTGCATGATCTATTTCTCTCCATTTAATATTGTGCATCCATGAATGCACACATCGTGTGCGAATCTTTTATGTTTCATTTATGTTCTCTATTCTAAAGTCGTGGAGCAGTAACAAAACCAGACTTTAGGGCCATATAATTTACTGATTCATTAGCATCAGACTGACCAATATGAATATAAAATGGTGTGGGAAGGAGACATAAGGAATCCTTCCTCTTGTATTATAAGTGGGTGGTAACATGAATTTGAACGAGATCTACGGCTATGTTGGCAGTGTTTATGTAATGTCAATGTCTCTTCTGTGACTTGCCAACCAATTCTTCTTACCTTGGAAATCACACCTTTAACATATATATTATATGCAAATGCACGAGTGGCTTTCACTCACTGCCTTTTCCTGAGAAAAAATGCAAGCACTACGAGCGTGCTTGTTCATGCTTTTGTCTTCTATTCTTTGCTTTTATTTTTATTGCATGGTACTTGTGAAACTGTGACAAATCAAATGGCTAGTATGCCTGTTCTGGAAAACCAGGCAGGTAACCAGCAAGATTCACGTAGCATTTGCCACGTCTTTCAGTGATTGACAGAGATGGAAGACCATTGGAATCTCCGCCCCTTTCAAATCATTAAACTACACAGTTTCCATATGTGGCCTAAGTTATAACAAATGCACGATTAATTTGATCTGAATATTGTAAAACTATTGAGACTGTCACATCTTTTTGTAATAAGGGAAGGTGTTGTAAACTTGTAGTATTTGGTTAATAGGACAAATATTTAATCTGAATGATCCTCCAAACTGAAAGACAGCTGCAAAAAGCTTGAATAACTGATTGCAATTTCCATAAATATCATGAATCTTTTTATCAGTTCAATTGCTTGTTACAATTTGAATCATTCCAGTTTGCTATGTTAATGATCTGTTCTTCCCCGGTGCCCTTGATTGACTGAATTAGATTTGTTTAAATTTTGAGAAAAAGAGTACCATTAATCTGTAAGTTTCTTTCAAGAGAAGGAAAAGTATACTTACAATGTATGGAGCCATTTCCCCTAATCGTAGTTGGTGTTGGTATTCTTTTGTTTAGTTCTGAATTGAAATTGAACAGAAGATGTAGGCAGAAAGAATTGACATAGTACTGAAAATGGTCACAATTACATTGGTTTTATATCACATGATAGATACAAGTGTAATTTCTAATTCTCATTCATCCATAAGTACTATGAAGCCAAGAAGAAGCCTTTTCTCTGATTTAACAAAATTTTCTTATGCCAATGATATTGCACTGTGATTTTCTCGGCTAATGGTTGAGAATATTGAGGAGGGAAACTCTAGTTCTAATTAAACGCCTAAACAAGCACTCGAGTCCTTGCTCAAGATCTTGAATGCTCAACTCCATCTTTTGCAATTGATTTTGCACTTCCTCCATCTGCATTGTACCATCAAATCTGCTTGTCTTGTGACCTTTGAGCGCATTTAATGCACCATCAACTTTCTCAAACTCGTTTGTGTTTGTTTCTTCGTCTTTGGGTTTGGATAGAACCAAAGAAAAGCCGCTCCGCCTCGATTTCACCTTTGTCCCTGACATATAGGAAAATAGAGACTCAAACATTGCAAGAGTAGCTACTTCAACATCCTTTAACAAGGTAGCAATTGCCACAGTTTCATGGTCTTTGTGCATTTCTGAGATTGTTTGCTTGCTCTTGAGACTCTTCAAGTTCTTTAGGGACCTTTGGATCTCTTTCTTCACTGTCTTTCGAGAATTTAAGTACCCTCCCAACTCATTTCCATCCCTTCTTCTGCGCAAGGTCAAAAGAAGGCCTTGCAAATCTTGCTTTGTTTGCGAAGATATATCTTTAGCAAAGGCACATAAGTCCAAAAGCCCTAGATATCCATCCAGCGCCACTTCAACCCATTTCTCATGGCATTGTTGGGAAAAGATTTGCTGAGTATTTGGTAATGCTAGGGAATCATCCAAATACTCATACAATTCTTCCAGGACAACTAGCCTCTGGGCTTGAGATGATATCGATGAAGAGGTAGCTTCGGAAGACTTAAGTCTGCACAAATGCCCATCGACTTGAGGAATGAGAGGGTGAGGTCTGCAGGGCAAGCTAGAAGAGCGGGAATGGTAACCGGATTTTGATCTCGAAGGAGATGTATCCATTTTCCTTTCAGATAGGGAATAAGGCTTTGTGCTAGAAAGTGCTAATTCAAATTTTGTGGGTTGGGAATTTGGGTTTGTTGTTTCCCTTGATATCAGAGCCTCTATTTATATAACAGGATGAAGGAGACAAGGAATCTCATCCATTCAACCACCAGCTGGAAGCAACGTGTTTATGATTTAGATCTAAAGTTCTAACCAGTTCTCCGGTTGACCTAACAACTGTTTTTTATGAATTATTGTGCACAATGATAAATAAACAAACAAACAAAACAAAATTAAATGCACGAGTGGCATGCATTAGCACACCAGTGGGATAGATTTTTTTTTACACTTTCATTTGTCAATGTGGATCCATAATGCAAACAACATGTGCAGATCTTTTATGTTTTGTTCAGTGTCCTTAAGGCTATACTCGTGGAGTAGTAACAAAATGAGACTTTGAGGCCAACACAGTCTGAGTCATGTTCTAGCTGACATAAACAATCTTTCTCTAATATAATAAATGAGGGGTAACATGATTTTGAAAGGGATCTAAGTGCTATGTTGGCAATGTTTGTGCACTGTCTCCTCCCTAACTCACCACCAGATTCTTTTAGCCTTGGTAGAGGTAGATCACAGACACATCGTAACTTGTCAGATTAGTCCTTACTTTTTATAACAAACAAATGCACGAGAGGCACCGCACAGTCCTATCTTGCAAGAAAATGCCAGCACCATTCTTCATGCAAGCGTGTATGTTTTTGTGTTTGCGTCTTTTGAGTACTTTTTGCACAATAATTCACAATGGTAAATCAGATGGTCACTATGTTGCGATTTCTTGTTGAGGGCCTGTTCTGAATGACTGTGGTTTCCCGAACTGAAAGACAGCCAACACCTTTTTATCACCTTCAGACAAAAGAAATCTCGACATCTATGAAAATCATTAGACTACATAAAATCCTCCTGTGGCCTGAATTACTAAACATCCACTATTGGTTATTTGGTTAATGGTTATATGCTTATAATTTCAATATATAAGATCGAAAAGAGTTATTATGCACGCCAAAAAAAAAAAAAAGATGGAAAACAGTCTACTCAAATTTTACCATATTTTTTTGAATAATGAAGTCATTCAACACGTAATCCTTCCTCCCCCCGACATATTTCTTTTGGTTACATGTAAACTACCAAAATTTAACTAAGAAGATGTAATGAGATATTACTTTCATCTTTGTGTGGTTAATGGATAAACGGTCTAAGAAAAGGAAAGAGTTAAAGTAATGGATACGCAAGAATGTTCAACTGATCGAGTATGTTGATTTATAGATTTGGAGAAATCACAAGTATAATTCTCATTTACGTTTCAAGTGCAAACATCTAACTTCTATGCTTTTCTCTGTCTAACAACAGTTTGGATGCCCATATCTTGCTAGTTGTTTAGACTGTTGAGGAGGGATACTCTAGTTTTGATCAACTGCCTGAGCAAGCGCTCTAAAACTTTTTCAACATCTTGAATGCTCAATTCTAACTCTCCTAGCTGGTTTTGCACTGTCTTGATCTTCCTATTGTCGACAGATTCCATTGCCTTGTGACCAATGAAAGAGTGAATGGCTGCATCAAACTTCTCAAACTCGTTGATAACTGTGTCTTTGGCTTGACATGATGCACTCTTCTGGTGCATAAGTTTTGAAACCAAAGACCATCCACTTCCCCTTGTTTGCACCTTTGTTCCCACAGCACAAAACAACAATGACTGCAACACCCCAAGAGTGAATTGTTCAACGTCTTTTAGCATGCTAAAAATGGAAACAGCTTCACGGTTTTTGTCAAAATCTGGAACCATGTCTTTGTTTTGAATGCTCTTCAAATCCTTCAGCAACTGACTGATTAGCTTCTTGACCTTGTGTCTTGAGGTCAAAAATCCCACAAAGTTATTTGAATCCCTTTTTCTCCGCACGACTGAATGAAGTTCTCGTACATCTTCCTTTGTCTGTGAGAAAACTTCTTTAGTGCCTGCACAAGCATCCAAGAGCTTGAGATAACCATCCAACGCCATATCGACCCATTTCCCACTGCATTCTTGGGCTAAGTTTTGTTGATTTTGTGGGAGTAGGAGTAAATCATTGACAGAATGATACGAGTCTTCAAGACCAGTTAATCTGTTGCTTATGGAAGATAGTGAGGAAGAGGTAGCTTCGCAATCAGAAGCCCTTAGTCTAGATAAATGCTCATTGAATTGAGGAACGAGGGGATAAGATCTTGAAGGAAAGCTAACAGAGCGGGCTTGATAACGGGATTTTGATCTCATGGGAGTCGAATCCATTTTTTTGGCTTGTGATTTTGAGTATGGCTTGCTAGTGGAATTGCAAGAACAAATATCTGTCTGTGAATGCCCTTCACTTCGGCATATGGTTAGCATCTATCAATATACCATTGGCGTGTAGGACACACAAGGAACCATATCCTTTTCAAATTATCCGAGAAAACGCGGACTGGACTTAGATCTAATATCTCAGCAATGTCTACGGAATGTCTCCCCACCACCTGGCTCTAAACTACTACTGAAATGTTCATCTCTTGAAATCACCCAATGCTCTATGTATATTCATTCTTTAATAAACCATATAAAATGCAATGCACGAGTGGGATGACGCGGTTTCTTTCAAGGGAAAAAAAAAAAAGAAAGAAAGAAGAGAGATGCCTGCACCAACCCGTTGACATTGTTGAGTGATTAACTACCCTTAAATTTGAACCAGATAGTACGTGTGAATGTGAACAAAGAAAGTTCAAATCCATGTGTGAATGTGAATATAGAATTTGATCCAAACAGTGTTTCAGCTATGTTTACGTGATGTCTCCCTCCCACCATGCCGCCCCCAGCTCACAACCAATTATTTCTTCTCAACGCCTTATGCCCATCGTAACACGAACAGGTACTAATCTAAGTTATCAATGAGTTGCACGGGCAACACAACATAGTTGGATATTGTAATTCAAAGTTTGCTAACTAGATACATTTACTCCTTTGGCAGTAGAACCAATCTCTGATTGATCAGACTTGTGGCATTCAAAGCCTCTTTTACCCGTTTCAGCCTCCCGGCGCAATTTAGTGTGAGTCAATGGAGCTATCTAAAACTGGGATCAAATTTCTGGGATTCCAAGGGTAAATTAATTAAACTGTGTTAAGCACTATATGATTTGCGAATAAAATGCAGTAAATGTGGAAGGAATAGCAGTTACCAAAGAATGTAGCTTTGCGCAAGTACATTGATTCATAAGTAGGACACGCATATTTTCATTCATTCATGTTTACAAGTATATTTTTTACATTGGAGAGGACATATTAACTGGCACATACAACTCTAAATCAATAAGGGAAGCCTTTCACCTGGAGTGGGAGGTAGAGTCACCTAATGAGATGTAAGGGCTCTTGCCAACTGTATCGGTAAGAATCGAGTCTTCAAGGTGCTAATTTATTCATTTTAGACCAGCGAGGATATGCATTTTATAAATTCCATGGTATTAATTTGAGTCTATTGTTATATATCCATTTAATAGCAGTTACCGGGTACCTCGTTTGCATATTATTTTTCCCCCCCTCCCTGGACAATACTGTCTGGACAAACCACGATCAACTCATTGTTTTCATAATAAATCTTTAAAACTAAAGATTGCCACGGGTAGGCCTGTTATCCTTGCGAAAAATAGATAACTAAGTGCTGAGCTGGGACGTTGGTGGGAGGGAGACACTGCATTACCATAGCTGAATTATTATTAGATCAAGATCGCAGCAAGTTTTTCATCTGTTGATTCGATTTGTCAAGTATACAAATTACAATGAAGCTAATCAGCGACTAAGGGGGTGTTTGGGAGCCTACTTTTCAACTTCTCATTTTCAATTTTTTGGCTTTTTGACTTTTTGGATTATGATCAGAATGTGTTTTGAATTTGGGAGGAGTGTTTGGGAGAAATATCCAGAATGCATTTTGCAAATGTTGTAGTGTTTGGGAGAACAATGCTGAAAATGAGTTATGGATTGATTGTTTACCATTTTGCCCTTGTTTATTAATTATGATATTAAAAATGTGTATGAATATTGGTTTTTTTAAAGTCATATAATTGAAAATTATTTTTGTAAAAACACACCGTCCAATTTTGAAAAAAAATAATTTTGGGAATTTTTTTGATCTTCCTTTTGTTTTTGGGTTATTGAAATCCTCCCAGTTTAATAAGAAATGTATAAAAATGGAAGTAACTGCCAAAAAATAAACAGAATTGGTCTAAAAAATATAATTATAAACATTACACAAATTATAAAAACATATATGATTAACATTACACATTGACTATAAAAAAAAACACACACAATAAACAAAAACAACTAACAAAACATGCAAATACAAACATTACAGAAAAATAAACATTCCCAATTTAAATAACATTTCAAAAACAAGAAGTGACTACAAAGTACAAACCGAGCCACAGGAAAAAAAATGTACTAAAGGGGTAGAAATTACTAGGAGTAACTTCTAATTCAATTCAGCTTCAATCAATACCAATACCAATATTCAAGAAAAAAAAAACTCGTATGAAATGGAAATAAAACAACAATCCTGAAATAGAGTAACCAATTACTTACATGCCAATACCCACGTGTTCAACAGACACTATTGCAAATTGCAATTGCAAATTGCAAACCTAAATCCCTACTCTTTTTCATCTCAACGCCGCTCCACCCTCATCTCTTCTTCTTCTTCTTCTTCTTCTTCTTCTTCTTCTGCAAGAGGGTGGGCAATCCCATCTCTCTGAAATCTGAATTGCCAACGAAGATCTCTTAACCTTTCCAAGAACACCACATGACGCAAGGTAGACTGGTAGAGTACTGATTCTCCATGAGAAGCGCAAATCGGGAGATGTTTGAAGAATCCAAAGTGAGGCGTAGTAGCACAGATTTGGGTTTGTGTTGTATCGAGCTTTAAAAGGAAAGTAGCAGAACAATTCGATGACTCTGTTTCCGATAGCTAACCATACGAAAAGGAAAATAAGGGGTAAGAATGGCAGAGCGAAATTTTGGGAAAAGGAAAATGAGAAGGAGAAATGGAAAAGGAGGTGTGGAGCTCATTTTGGCTTTTAGCTTGGAACATCAAAAATGAAGAATGTGTTCTCAGAGAATGTGTTTTCAGAGAGGTCGCCCAAACACTCAGAACCGGAAAATGAAAATGCAAAAATGGGAAAACAGAGCGCCCAAACACCCTCTAAACTGCCTCCAATGTGGTGATGCAGTACCAAAGACCACTGTTGCCAAGAGAAACTAGAAACAATTGGTGATGAGCTAGGGACATGGTGGGAGGGGCACATTGTAAACACAGCTGAAGAAATGTTGGTTGTTCGTCGTCTCCACTTGTTAATATATATTCATTTAATAAGCTTTAGAAGACTTAAAAAAAAAATTTTTTTTGGGTAATTGGAAGACTTAAAGATGATAGTTTGCCGTCTAAGTTTGTGCAAAGACAAACTTGCCTTAATGCAACGAACACTATAATACATTTGCAATTGGGACGATCAACTCCCGACCCAGATTTTACAAACTCCGGGAGATGTTTTAACAGCATGTTTAGTGAATCAATTTATTCATATCATTAAATGGGTCAATATTCTCATGATCCTCTACCGCCCTTTTGCCTCTTTTCTTCAAGTCCAGCTGCTTCATTCATCATGTCAGCGGCATCCTGATGCATGTCTAGCTTGGCAAGGGCCACTGACTGCATATAAAAGGCTGTTGGCCAGTCTGGATGCACATTTTGTGCTTGCATTGCATCTCGAAGAGCAGCATCAGGTTGATCACAAAGAAGATAACATAGGCTTCGCCGCGCATAAACAGTTGGGGAGACCATGGTTCCTACATCTATAAACTGCACAAACAACCAAACAAAAGGAACCATTAACACATCAGATACCACTGGGGATATGCTATGCCAATCAAGTCGAAACCATACCATAGGTATTGCAATGAAAGAGCTTTGCTTGGAGAAATAGAAGGAACATGTATCACACACGCAAAATTTGAGACAGCAACACACGAATATTCTACCATAGTAGGTATTCAAGAATCCGTCAATGAAATTTTCATGATTTTGAAAGAAATTGTATTGAAAAGCAATCTCTATGGAACTTCTGACGCGTTTATTTGTGTAAAAGGTCCTAGAGATGTAACTGCTCATGATATCATCAAACCCCCTTACGTGGAAATCGCCAACAATACACAACATATAGCTAGGTTGACAGAATCCATTAATTTTGTATGAAATTAGAAATTGAGAAGAGTCGCGGTTATCACATAAGAAGTCCAACAAATAACTTTCAAGATGGAAGTTATCCTATAGAAAACTATTCCACTTATAAGAAAGGAGGAAAATTAGACAGTGGGTATTAATTCCACTGTGTCAGATAGAAAATCTATCTGCAAGAAACCGAATTTCCGTAAAGGAGGACGGATGACTATGAGACTCGGCATTTTTGGTGATATTACTAAGAAAAACAGAAATAAAAAAAAAATCTTATTTATGGAGGTAATGGAGGAACAAAAACGATTTCAGATTATTACTTATTATAAGAGAGAGTTAAAGAAATAGAAAAACATTCTTATTACGAAAGAAATAAAAAAAAAAGATTATGGAAAGATCGTCGACTTGGAAATGGCTATATTTTGTCTTAATATAAAGGAAAGTTTTTTATTTTTATTTTTATAGATTCATAGTTTATCGTTTATTCTTAAGTCGTCATTTTTGTCGAAAAATCAGTTTGATTAGTTAGAAATGTGGCACTACAAATAAGGCTTGATTCAATAAAAAGAAAAAAGGAGGAGTTCTTATGAAAATTAAAGAATTTTTACTCTTCCTAGTGAACAAAATACTCAATTCAGTGATTGGATGCGGACTCTTTTGTGGATTTATGACCACAACCACCGTAGGTCTTGGCTACAGCTATTTCTTCGTTGTAGCCAGCTTCTTCATAAAAGACAACCGTAGTCCTATCGGATCACATACCAAGGTCTCATGCTTTGTGAGATTGTTCTTCAATAATGCTAGAGCTCGGCTAATTTACTGAACGGGCCAAAAACTTGAGCTCGAGCTTAGCTCGGCTGTAAACGAGCCAAGCCTATACAAACGAGCCAAGCCTATACAAACGAGCCGAGCTTTGTCAAGCCGAACCGAGCTTTTGGCTCATTTGTTAAACGATAACTTGAGCTCAAGCTCGGTTCATTTACAGCCCTATATACCAGTACTATAATTTTCTGACAATCAATATCCAAAGGTTTCACCCACCATAATCACAACACTTTCATGGCATGTTTTTAACAAGAGAGAGCATACCATAAGAAACATTACCTGGGAATAACAATCAATGGCAGTTTTAAAATCCTTGTCACGAAATGCTAAGTCCCCGTGCTTCCTTGCCTCCAGCATGTCTCTCATCTGTTGGGTCCACTCTTGGAAAGACAACTGAATAAAACAACAATTGTATAAAAACCTTGGTAGCATGGAACATTTTAAGTGAATGGCCATGTCAGAGCCCCTCTAGTACAAGTCAATTACCTCATTGGTTCCATAATCATCCCGATAGTGTGTCATTACCAAGAGTTGATGGATTGCTGTTAGGTCCATCCTTGAGCAAGCCTCACCCAATGGTGAAAGAGGGTGTTGTGGGGTTGCCGGGGCTTCCTCATGCTTTGATATCCCAAGCATGACATATGAAGGAACCTAGGAACCCAGAATCAACGTGATCAGATCCTCAAAATGCTGCTACCATTAATCTGCCAAACTAAGAAGTGACACAAGAATCCAGAAGGTTGGCAAAGTTTTGGCACTATCAAGAAAAGGAACTTTATTGGAGCCATGGAGATGAGGCACCAAACAAAGGGACATATATGCACCTCAGACAATGTTCTTTTAGTGTGTGAGGATCACATTCAGTTTATGTCCCACCACCATTGTAAAGGCAATGTTTGCAGGCAAAACATTTAGAGTTAAAGATTCTGTACCTTCTACGGCTATAGTTAAGATGCTATTCTTCAACTCCTTCACTTTCCCCAAAGTGTTAGTTTCAAGACATAGATGTCATGACAATGGTGATTTAGAGAGTAACCACCTAACTAATTAACCACTAAAGTAATCACAGTACACGTATTACATAGGTTAAAATGGGAGAATACGCAATATTCCTTACATCAGATTTTGTTTGCAGTGGAGTAAGTGTCGCAACAAGGTCCCTTGTACTAGGCCGCTCTCTAGGTTCCTGCTGCAAACATTGTGAAGCAAGACCAACAACCGCGGTTGCTTCTTCAGTAGAGAACTTCCCCTCCAAATGTGAATCCATTACAAGTAAAATGTTCTTGCCGCGTATCATGTCAAGAGCCTGCAAACATTCAGAGGGAATAATACTTGTACTCATACTTGTATCTTATTTCCAAATAAGTAAAATACATATAGCCAACAACGTTCACAATTCCCAAAAGATACAGGTCCAAAAGAACAGTGTTATGTTGTGTCATGCATGAAAAGAATGTTGTAAAAGATACAAATAAACCTACATGACTTGGAGGGATGTGCTTTCCGCTTAGCAGGTCCAAAAGAACAGTCCCAAAGCTATACATAACACTTTCAGGGGTGACCCTGCCTACAATTTAGCACACGAAGCTGAGTGAGTATGAGCCACAGCCACATATAAAAGATAAGCTACAGAAACAAGAGACAATATCTAACTAAAAATATATAAAGACACTCCACTATTGAATATAGAGAAGAAGAGTCACCATTTCGTAGATACTCTGGAGGTGTGTAGGCAAGATTTGTGCTATAACTTTTCCCATCCCTACTATTTTTCATCAAACCGAAACATGAAAGCCGCGGATCACCATCCTACACCATACATCTAGGAAATCAGATGAATTCACAAAAGAGAAAGTTGAATAGCACCATATGTGCATGCAAAAACGTAAACCGTAAGCAAATATATTTGGAGATAGTTCACAACACCTCATCAAAAAGTACCCTATAAGCATTCAGGTCGTGGTACAAGGGACGACCTTCGGAGCTGCAATACTCTAAGGCTTCAGCTATATAAAGTGCTACTCTCAAACGCATGGCCCACTCAATGGTCTGATTTTCCCCTGTAGAAAGGAATCAATGGCCAAAATAAATCTAAAACAAACGGAACACGTCCACATGCTCTCGATTTTAAAGCTAGGAAGGCTTATATAAGTAGCAATAAAATTTAATATGGAAAGAGAGATAAAAATCACGTCAGGCAGTGATAAATGATAAGACGGAAGAAATAAAAGCTCTGCAACATAAACCACTGCCCAAATTACAACTGCATGATTTCAACTATGAAACCACAATCTTAACGTTGCATATGACATATTTATTAGATTCATCCAGCCCCTGCACACAAATGGGCACCAAACACCTTAGAATAATACAAATGGAAACCTAATCTAATCATCAGAGTAATTAAGATTCTAAATCCACAAAGCACTGAATACAAATATATTTTCACCTAAACTTGCACCATTCATATTGACCAGCGCATTGAAGTACATAAGTTGGAGATGCAAATGTATCCACATTCCAATATCATTCTTCGTTTCTTTCCCCACCCTTTAGACCACTCAGACAATCTCCTAAGTACACTAAACACAAACAAAGCAGGCATGAACAACACTGAAGATGGGTAAAATGCCAGGTTCAATTTGGATGCCTATTTGTCAAAGATTCAACAACTGAAGAAAGTCTTGAGGACATTAGTTAACAATATAACAACATTCCAAAATCTTGTACATACAGTGAAACAGATGTTTAGCAAGGGTATCATTGGGCATATACTCGGCAATGACCAATCTCTCATCACCATCACAGCAATACCCTATCAAATTTGCAAGTCTTCGATTTCGCAACTTTCCCACGCCCCATGCCTCCTCCTAATACCCAGAAAACACAATGCACAGATACACATTAGGGTCCGTTTAGACAGACGTTGATTTCAATGCAGATGCTTAACAGTTACAGTGTAGTATTAAAAACAAGATTTTTAGGCGAAAATCAGGAGTAGAGAAGTACTTCTTTTGAGGAAAGGCAGTAAATGTTAACGAGTTGGGGTGGTTTAGAAGAGTTCAACCTAAGACTGGGTGAACTTGGCTTGAGCTAGCTTGCAAGTTAAAGAGATGTACTAGTTGGGATGCAGAAAAGGGGGGCAGAAGTAGTAATGAGAAGAAATTAACAGTGATTATGAGAGTACCGCAAATTGCTTAGGGTCAGGCCAGGCCAATTTGGCGAATTTCTTGACGGCGATCCAGCGGCGGTTCTGAAGGCGGCCCTTGTAGACGACATTAGGGGCTCTTTGGCCGCCTTCGGAGACGATGTAGTCGGAGCTGAAGTTGTTGGTGGCTGCTTTTAGGTCCGCGAAAGAGAACTCCGAGAAGGATGGGATCCCGATAGCGGTGGCCGTGTCGGGGTGGGGTAACGGCGGATAAAGGCTCTGGTGGTGGTTCAGCTGTTGTTTTTGTCGGTCGTTCTTTTCTGGGTGTGTCTCTGCCAGAAATGAGGATTCACAACACCCCATGTCTCAATCACAGTCTCAGACTTGTCCTCTATTAGCAAGAGCAACCATTAGAGAGAGAAAGAGAGGAATGGGTCATCTTTCTTTCTTCGCTCTTGGTCATATCTTTGTCTTTCTTCTCTCCACTGTCCAATCTCTACTAGTTCACACACCGTGTGAATCTTTACTCCAGTGGGGTTGTGTTAATACACCATGGACGGGTTACTAGGATATGTTCTAAAATTATCATCTTATGCAGTGAAAATCGTATAGTTTCTGCTAAGGTGTGTTTTGGCCTAAAAAATCAATTGATTTATTTTTTCGTCCTTATTTGATTTTTTTTTCATGTTTTTTAGTTTTGCATCAATTTTTTGTATATTATTGGTTCGTCTCGGCGAGAGTAATAAAAAAAGTAAAAAATTATGATCGAACCATAAATATTTTTGAATAAAGACAAAAATAAGTCAAAAAGCCAGTTTTTTTCGATCTTATTTAAAAAATTGAGAGTTATACTCATAATCTATTATTTTTTTGGAATTCTTTCGCCGAGACGAACCAATAATACTCAAAAAAAATCGATGCAAAACTAACAAATGCAAAAAAAAAATCAAATAAAGACAAAAGAAAAAGTTAAGTTGGCTTTTTAAGCCAAAACACCACTAAATTATATATTTGTAATAATATATGTAAGGAGAATGAATTGTCTTTCATCTTATCTACTGAAAAGTCGGTGTAGTTTTCACTAAATTATACCTATATTTGTAATGTATGTGAGGAGAATGACTTCTACACGCTATAAGCAGCCGACAAAAATACCATCTTTCTAATTGAAAATACCGAAAATGACTTGTCTCTCTTCTGGGTAATTTTTCCAGCTTCTCTCTGATACCATAAACTTTGGGTTAGCAAATTGCATTAGATAAACTTAAGCAGCACAGATTCTATTGTTATACAACCTCTTCGGAATCTTCACAAATATCTTCATAGAATTGAGTAATGGTGAAAGTATAAAATAAGTGAATTAGTGAGGAGAATTCGCTTTTACTAACAAAGATGGCATCGCCTCACAAATTTTGTATAATTAATTATACCAAAATAGCAATCTCCAGAAGACTCGAAGGTAAAATTAATTAGTGATAATACTTTAAGATTGGAACATAAGGACTTCTTTGAGAGAAATCAGAGATTTGGGCTACTCGGGAGCGCGCTTGTTGACCTCGTGGAGATGTGCTGGGTGGGTCCTGTTTGTTAGAAGGATATGTAAATAAGGAAAAAAAAGGGATATAATAAGAGGGGATATAGAGGTGGATATGGTTAGAGGGGTATTATTTTAGAAGGAATGATAAAAAGTTACTTTGTTTGTTTTGTTGTTGTAGAAGGGGATATAGAGAGTTAGATAATGTAAAATAGTGTGAAATTTCCCGTTTACCCAAAAAAAAGTCAAAAAAAGAGGAGAGGAGACAGTGGTATGCCAACTGTCAACACATCTCCCACTCTCTCCTGCGGAATGCTACCCCAGGGGCTGCCACGCCTCCCATTTCGGTATTTCTCTCTTCCGTGGGATGGTAGAGGTGGGCCAAAGTGAAGGGTACAGTGGGTGGGGGTGCCTATATCTTATCCCTCTGCAGGGGCTTATACATATCCAAGCATATACATATCCGGGAAGCAAAAACTTAACAAACACAGGATATAAACAAGTCGGATATGTATATCCGGGTAAATCTTATATCCCCCTCTCAAATCCTCCTACCAAACAGGGCGAAGTTTGGTTGGTTACCATTTAGCTTATTTTTAAACAGTCAATAATTTAATAATCGCTCTTAAAATAAAGCATCCCTGCTTTGTTTGAATAGGTAATGCTAGTTGATTATAATAGAACACGTTTCACAATATGATTGGGTTCCATGGAATGCCCAGGAGCTGTTTGAATGTACCCTCGCCGTGTTCAGATTTTTGTGTTTCTCATTGGATACCAAATGTCTGGAATGGGTTACTGGACTGCATAATTTGAAAAGGCTGGGTATCTTTGCACTTATTAGTGTGACTATATAAGTAAACTGATTGGAGGCTTATAATCTTCGAGTCTTCACTTGGAAGACAAGAAGCATTCAATACTGGAAAAATCTAGGAACACAACTTTCGGACATAACTTAAACTGTCTGATGCATGTGAGTCCACGTGCAGCGAACACTTCTTATGCAGTTATTCCTGGAGTTATGTATTAAATGCCTGTTCCAATAGGGGGGATTTTGGGTTTTTTTTTTTTTTTTTTAACTTTTCAAGCTTTTCAAGATAAGTCATTCTTCTCACATACATCAACTAAAAATTCACAAAACAAAAAAGTCAGAAGCCAGTGGAACGGACCAAAGCCTATCATTGCTCTTCAATAATTTCACCTCCATTAAACAGAATATACAATTCTCTTTATGTTTCTGTAACAGAATGAAACCATGTACAATTATCTAGTTTCATTTTTAAGGAATTCTATTATTTCATTAAGACATGATATTTGGCCATTTTGCATGACTTGGTAACGAAAAAGCCCCGAAGCCAAGTACAGTCCACCAAGTCATTTTTATACAAAATTTGAGGGGCAATGTACCTCCCCAAGCGACTCTAGACCGCATGGACAAACTGATTTCCATTCCTGGATGGATTTCCTGCACCACATTACGTGCAAAACTGGTTTCATTGCCAAGGATCGCCGATCAGATAGAAAATCAGCATCAATTTTTCTCTGCGCCCAATCACGGTCGTTCTCTCTCCTATCAATAGCAGATCCGGTACATCTTTTCAATCCCCATCTACCACGGCAACTTATTTGATGCAACTTCGCCCATTCCTAGCTTTTCCTTCACTTGTATAATATCTACAGGTAGTTTATGCCATTCCCCATCCACACAAGCGCCAATGCAGAGCAAATGTTAGTTACAACAGCAACGTTGTTGCACCAAGCTCTAGCTCAGGCCAAATGGAGCAACAACCGATCAAATGAGCAAGCAACTATTCCATTGCTAAAACTAAGCAAGAAGGAAATATTTCCCAACAAGAGTATCGCTTTCAGAACTTCACTCATTCGCCCCTCGAAAATCTAACAGGACTGCCCATTGCACGCAAATCACCCGGTCAAAGAGAGACTACAGTTTCAAGTCACACACTGACACCCTAGGATACTTCCTTGCTCCCATGACCGAGTCTATGCCGTCTGTCCTCTTCAATACGTTTCAACAACTCCTCATATGCTCTCAAGGAGTTTTCCATGAACCCCTCCATGGCCTCAAAACTACGTAGCAGACTCACCTGTAGACTACCCGTTTTGCTAGTGTTGCTCTGATAAACAGGATGTCCGCTTAATGAAGTACCATTACCATCCCCAAAAACAAGAACTATCCTTTTGTCCAATGCCTCAATCTCCTTTCGTATCTTCCGGTCCTCCCTCTCCAACTTCTTCACTTTCCTCTCCATGTCCTTGTTCGCCATCGCCCTCTGCTGCATCTCAAGCTTATCCCGCTCCCACAGCTGAAGCACGGCTGCCACAAAATCCCGCATACATTCGACCACTTCCTTCTCAGGAATTCTCTCCATTGCTTGCGACCACTGATTACAGATTACAAACACGGGAGGCGCACCTATTCTGCTAGGAGAGAAGGGAACAGGGCCATCAGCTGTTTCTTCAGGTACATATAGAAGGCATTTTAGTAGCCAGTTGTTTAGTGCTCGGACGAAACCCTTCTGAGCACCAACCCAGGAGGAGAATACTGAAGTCCAATCAACAAGATCGTGTTCAAGCTGCAACATAGCTTCAAGATGCGCATCACTGATATATTTCTGCATTGCAACAGCATCTAACTGTTTAGCTTGTCCAATAGCTTGGCATTGACTACGATGACATTGAAGCATAGACTTCCATAATCTGGTTAACCTGTTAATAACAAAAATCCAGATATTCAACCCTTGAAATGATTGTGGAGCATAAAAACACACACAGAGTGATAATTGCCAGGCCCCCAAAAGACAGGACTAAAACAAAAGAGGAAGGGTAAAACTAATGATGCAATCTAGCTTCTAAAAGGTTAAAAAAAAAAATCCATGGACACAAGAATTCCTTGAAACGCACAAGTGACAATGAAAACAAGCAATCGAGAAGACAAGGTCGAGCCCAAAACACAATAAGCAAATTGTAAGCTTCCTAAAATAGTTGGAAGGCATTCAAGAATGTTTTTCTTTATGGTGACGTCACACAAAATACAATGAATGCAAAATGTTTGCAAGCAGAACATACAAAACTAATAGAACCGCATACCCCTGAATGAATGAATTCAATTGTGGCCACAACTCTTCATCCCTCAAGTTATTAATCTTCACAGAAATATTATCAACAACCTGAATTGCAATTCTTATTTTGGAGGAAAGACTCCTCACTAGAGTTCTTGTTGCATCAATTTTGTGAGCCTCGGCACCTCTTTCATCCAAACGCTTCAGCTTACGGCAATTGTTTTCATAGAGCACCCTCAGTTTCTCTTCAACCTGCAAAATCGTTCCAAAATGAGATGTAAGGGAACAGAGACTGACGACTGAAGGACATTTAAAAGCTTCAATCTAAAATTGCAAAATCTGACTAGGTCAAGCCATTTCTAAAAAACACAAACTGCAAGTGCCCACCTGGAATCAATTTAAAAGCTTGAGATTTTGGATTGTGGTCCTTCAAGGAAGAAACACTTTACATGAGGAAGATAACAACAGAAATCAACATACCATAATTTCATCATATAGTTTTTTCTCCCAAAGGTGCAGCTTTTGTAGGGTAGAAGAAAGATTCCCAGATCGTATCACCACTTCTTCATCAATTTCCAAATAAGCAGAATTACCCATGTCAATAGAGGATGACTTGCCATTTTCAGAAGTAGAAGAGTGTGATGACGCTACTGGCAATGAAGGTTTAATTCCATGAAACATCTTGGAGGAAACTGCTTCACACAAGTCCATCAAGTTGAACGTTCAGAGAGAATGAAAGAAACAACATTCAATAAGAATGAGCCTGTAAGAATGCCGGTTCGAACGTGTCCAAGGCATTAATTCAACGACTAAAATAAGAAAAAAGCAACAATGTCATCTACAATCAAATATTCAAAAACCAATCAACCAAGTTTCCTAATCTCAAAAAAGGTTACATGGATATATGTTTCCTTACCTTGATAGGCAGAATTTTTCTTACAAGCGAATTTTCTAACGTCTAGCATCTTTGCAACCTCAGCACCGGACTCGGAAGCTCTCTCGAATTGTACCTGAATTTCCCTCACAACTTCAGAATCGTTGTGAGCCTTGAAAGCAGCCACATTACCTCGACCCCCCGACCTCCTCTCTTCATCATCCACAACTTTCTTGTCCACCATATGAACCTCATACTCCCCTGGATCATTTCCAATTGAAATATCCGGCCTTATATGGTACAGAGAATCCGAATCACTTTCCTCCGCCTCACCTTTAGCATAATTTCTACTATCAACGAACTTACGCTCCACCTGTACCTCCTTCACCACTTCCTCCTGCTGGAAATCCTCATCTTCCAAATCAGGAATCCCTTCCTCCTCTCTCAACTCATTGGAGCCGCGACTCAAGGTGTGCACAGGGTAATAATTGTCAAAACTCTCAAAAGGGTTCAAGAAATCCCAACCAGTGTTCATCGGCGGGGAGGGCGGAGGCGGAGGAGGTTTTTTCAAAGTCGAAGTCGAAGCCTCCGCGGCTGCTACCGGAGCCGGCTGCCCGTAGGAAGAACCATAAGAAGGCGGTGAACCGAAAAAAACCATTAATCCCGGGCCCACCACCGTAGTAATTAGTTGAATAAGAAGTATGGGGGTTTTCATTGGGAGGAGGATAATACGAAGAAGAAGACGATTCACCCATGTACACAGTCTGCGGGATCACCGGTCGTTGCTCGTAGGACACAGACGGCGCGGCTTTATTCTTCATGTAATTCAAGTTCATATTCGTACTCAAAAAATCTCCTACTGGATAAGACCTTATTATGGCCTCGTGATCCTCCTCCGCATAACTAAACTGACCATGAGAAGAAGAATTATGTAAAAAAGGCGAGTTATTACCCGAGTCCGAGTGGTGGTGGAGAGGAGAATCGGGAACGGAATCGTGTGAATCAGAATCTTGAAAGTGAAGGTGGGACCCGGAATTGGAGTGAGAGAGATGATGATGATGATGATGATGAATAGGAGCCGAACCAACGTTGTCGACGTTGTTGTGTTGTTTAGTCTGAAATTGAGGAGGAGGAGGGGTAACCGGAGAGGGAAGAGGGGAGGAGGTGGAATGATTATTAAGGAGGAGGTCGTGATCGAAGAAGCGGAGCAAGGAGATGCCAACGCCTTTGAGGGAGTGGAGATAGGAGAGGTGAGCTTCGGCGAGGGCGTGGCGGTGGTAGATAGCGTCGTCGAGGAAGGCACAGCGTTGACGGCAGAGGGCCACCGCTGGAAGGTCGTCAAGCTTGGAGCTTGAACAACCCATTGGAGAACTATATAATATATATTCTGCTGTGAATAGGAGTATATAATTAACCGTTGGAATTGAATTGAAGGGACTTTTTAGGGTTAGGTGTCAACCGAGACGTGACCATGAAACTAGGTTTGGAAGTGATCTGACAGCAAACTAGGGGGTGGGGATGTAGCAGAGCAGAGCAGAGCAGAGAGAGAGGAAGAAGAAGGCTGCAAAAAGGGGGGGAGGGAGGGAGGGAGGGGAGGGGATAGACAAATGGGAGAATCGTCGCGGCGGTGTTATTATTATACTAGTAGATATATAGGTATAGATATACTCCTCCGCCTCCGTATTGGAGTATTTTTTTATTTTTAGTGTGGACGTGTGTCCTGATCAGCTTGTCGTGGAGTGGCATTTTTTTATTTTTAGTACTCTCTCCGTCCCATATTGTTTGTCATTTTTACTTTTTGATTTTTTCAAACAATTATCTATATTTCACAATCTATAATGTTTTTTATAATTTTGAAAAATATGTTTAATAAAGTGGATTGAGATCTATCAAACAAGATCCATATTGTAGATAAAAATCATTATAGATCAAAAGATATGGACGATTTTTGTAGAGGTCTCAAATAGTGACATGGTACAAGAATATGGGACGGAGGGAGTATGAAGGAAGACGACTCTTGTTGTAAGTCTTCTTCTTTCTTTTTTTTTTATTTTAGTTGTTAGGTTAGAGTCTCCCGGCTAGTTTATACACGTATCGACTAAATTTCTTATTTGTTCTGGTCAAATATAAGTCATTCATACTGAAACTAAAGAATTCACAAAAACTTACTCTCTCTTGCTTCCTAATGCCAAAAATTAAATTTTAGTCAACTGTGTGGAGAATAAATTTACGGTGCAACGGTACTTCTCACGCTTTGGCAATTCACTATGTGACACTTGAGGACCTCTTGCGGCCATCTATGTTTCTTTTTGACTTTATCCTAGCTAATTGGGGATTCTTTCACATAATTTATTTATGTTACTTTTTGAATTTTTTACATTTTTAGAGTTTTGTATTTGTCTGAGTTTCGGTTATATTTTTTTAATTCCTCTCATCTAGAACGTTGCAGAGTAAGTTGTTGAATGTTTAAAAAGTTTGATGTATTTTGGGGGTATAAATGATTGGGTCAAAAAGTTGGCTCTTTGAATCGGCTGTTTTTGTTATTAGCTTACTTTACTTTCTTTTCTTATGCTGAAGTTGTATTAGAGCACCTCCACTCCCCTTACTCAAATTTTTCACAAAATTCAATTTTGTTCAAAAAAATTCTAAAAACTGCAATCCACTCCTTTGCCAAACCATTCACCAAATTTGGTTTTACTCAAATTCTTCACCAAATCAAGTGAGAGTGAAATCCTACACCAAATTTCAAATGGCTATATTGTGGTGGTAGGCGGTGGTTGTTTCTGGGGGTGGTAGGCAGCGGAGGGAGGTTTCTGGTCGACTATTTTTGTTGTTTGATATATTTGATTACATTACTTTTGTATGGTGAAGTTGTATTATTAATAGTTTGTTCATGTTTTAGAAAAGATGAACATATTGGCTAGGTCTAATGATGGAATAATGGGCCTCCTCCTAGATTCATCCATTAGTATATTCTAGCTTTATTAAAAGGTAAAACAAAACTATTTAAAGTCATTTAATTTAATACTCATGACTCATGAGTCTCCCAATCACTGCATGGTAAAGTGTTCACCTCCTTATAAACTAATAACAGAACTATCCAGTAGTAATATCAGGGCCCACAACCCTCATTCATCACCCCCCACTAGTATTGTGCGGAGAATAATTTATTTCATCCATCCCTATAAAAGTAAGAAGAAATAAAATGGATTTTTTGGAAAGCCAAAGAAAGAGGGGAAAAAATAAAGATAGTAAGAGGGCACCACCTTGATGTAAGGTGGGGATGGTAGATAAAAAGGTGTATGGGACATTTTAGATGGCATTGATTTCGATTTCCATGTTTTATATCAACAACTAAGACACCAAACGAATCGAGTTTAAGTTCGAGTTTTAAAGTCGCTAAGTAATACACATGATCTTTAGTTAATTGTAACTTGACTCATTTTTTCTGTGAAAAAAAAAAAAAAAAAAACTTGACTCATTTTTTGAAGAATTGAGCTCTAGTGCTTCAATACTAAATAGGCTGAGCTCGAGCTAGACTAGTTTGAACGAATCAATCCAGCTCAAATGTGCCCCCTTGCATATTTTGTAAAAAAAAAAAAAAAAACCTCTTGGGTTATAACCCTTTAGTATATAAGATTCACAATTTAAGTAGATATTTTCAACACGTAGTTCGCAAGGGGACACAAACTTCTTTCCAAGGAGTGAATACATAGACATGTACACTCTTCAAAAGACAGTATTGCCAATGGTGTACATGGCTCCAACATGTCCTCATTTTAGTTCACTCAAATTGATTATCATTTACTTATAAGCCCCAAAATCAAAGTAGAGAAGAGCTTCAGTTATTGAAGTCTAGTGATTGTACTATGATGCAAACCCTAGAAAGACTCAAAACCAAGTTAAATGTCCAGCTAGCAGCAGTACCCGGCTCCTTGCAACCATTTGAATTTTGATGAATCATCCGAGGTTGCTTTTCCTTTTTCTCTCTCTTCACACAACCACATTAGGGAGATACTATATCGTGGGTCGGGACCACCGGCTTAGAGCTTTTATTCACACGAATGTGTAGGTTCTGTCATCACCATGTGTGGATCGTAATTCAAAAATATTTGGAGGCCATGCATGAATTCTTATCTATAGCCGTTCAAATATTATGTAATCCCTATCACCAAGTTTCTAATACTTAAACAAATGCACGGTTTTAAAAAAGACTCCGAGTTAATTCTCACACGTCAATCACTGAATAATATCTTGTGTATGGAGCATTCACTAAGTTACCGTCGACCATCCAAATGCATCATGCATGGAAGTGGGAGGAAAATCAAGAGAATATAGTACACTTCCAAATTATCTTGAGAGTAGAAGTGCATGCCTTCAAAGGTTAAATATGTGAATTTTTTTGTTAGGATAAATGGATAATTGAAGTATATTTATTTGAAATATCTATGTAAAAGCAGCAGCGTGAGATTTTCTACATAAATCGTTATATATATATGGTACCACCATTTAAGGTGGGTCCTGATCTATTCCAATATTGCTTGTGCCCATGTGACTGTTGGTACCTTAATAGTCATCCTCTTGGACTTGTTTGAAGAAAAGGTAGCTGTGATTTTCAAACTGGGAGCTAGCTCGAGTACTAGCTTTGATCACTTCCTCTGTGGCTCTGAAGGAGCCCCTGATCATATTCAGGTTGCGGTTGGGAGCCAATTTCCATGCACCATCCAGTAAATTTTATGTTAAGACTAGTCCGGGAAGGACAATAATTAAGTTCTAGTGTGCGTGAACTTGCCAAATACTCTAACCGTCAAACTAAAAAAAAAAAATTGTTGGCGAGAAAGAATATTGTTAGGTATGTGCCCACTGCCCACCCACTTTGATTTAATGCCTCCGCTTTTCTGCTTTATAGTTGTTGCTAGAGTATTAGCCCCATTTACTTAACTAAAACAAAATATGCAAATATTCACGTCCGGTTACCAATGGTTTAAAACACTCTCATTGTGGAATACCGAACTAAAATGAACCCTAACCCAAGAAAATTAAAGTGATCACTGCTGAGTAGATTTGTCGGTCGTAACACTCCTTTTGACGTACAATTGAATGTAGCTCACGGACTCATTACACACTACACCAACTAGGCAGTGAAAAAACAGAAATTAATAAAAAGGCCAGGAGGTCAAAATCAGGACCTTTGGCATTTAACAAAGGTTTCATAGTCAAAATTCAAATCCCTACGTAAATTAGATTTAACGATAAAGCAAGAAGAGAACAAATAAAGGTGAATGCACGTTTGATGGATCACTCGTCAAAAAGGGGTGCGGGGGGATGGATAAATGAGAATATCCATCCAAACTAAAGCTATCCTATTTGCAACCTTTCAATCTTTGTAGCCAAAAAGTCTCTATATGTGCAGAAACAGGCCAGGCCAGGCCAGGGGTAATAAAGGGGATTCTTCTTTTGCAATCGCTGACCAGATTAGTAATTGTCGGACTTACTATTCATCATGCTCTTTTATTGGAATGTGAGAAAGTCATACTCCTAGTGTATATAGTGGAGAGCACACAAGTAAATGCTGCCATGCTGGGGCGGATCTTGGAAGCCCATATGCAGTTTTTTTTTGGCTACTTCACATAGTATATTTTAAGAACTGCTGCCATTAGCTGTGTA